>OY728135.1:1919764450-1921014450 GCA_963277665.1 Viscum album | reverse complement strand
ATCTTCCCACGCCATGTATCTATGATGCTCAGTCTGGGTGGTAACATCCCACCACATCTTGGTGGAATCACGCAACATGTATGTAGTGATCTTGACCCTCTACCCTGGATGCGTCTCCAGATGCTTGAAGATAGTCTGCATAGAACCCATCCAAGACTCCGTAACATGTGGTCCGCCATCCCCTCAAAACATAGGCGGATGTTGCTATTGGAATATACGTGTCTGCTCTACCGTAGATGTGGTATCCGGTGGTGCTCCCTGAATGGTCTGCATAAACCACATAAATCCTTAACGAAACTGCACCTCCACGCCTATGTCCGGAATAACAGTTGGCGCCACATCTGGCTCTACTGGAGGATCCATCAGTAGCCCATGGCCTACCGTCTATGGAGTATACTCGTTGACGCTCTCCTGAAAAAAACTCGAGGTCGTCTCGGTGACATGGATCTAAAATGTCAAACTCATTCCTTAGATTAAGAACATCAAGTACTGAAAACAAGGACTGTAAGAAGGGAACAGGAGAAAGAAAACATTCATGTTTTACAAAACATTACTACACGACATGTATACTAACTGCACCGCGTGTTCCCTTAAGTCATTCACATGGGTGTGTACACTGCCAGCACTTGTCATGTAACACACTGAACACACTGCGTGTTGTCCACAAACATGACATGTACTTGAATTTTCATGCCCTTCCCAAGTCTTTCGACATGTCTTAGCCACACAACTCTCCTTTGAACGAGATAACACAGTGTATAAAGGTTTACATGGCATGTACTAGACGAGATTCACTAACCCGTGTTGTCTGCGACACGGCTGGGTACATGGCTCAAACTATATGGTGTGTTCTAGATAGACATGGCATGTACGATGTAAGAACCCATATCTTCTGTTTTAGGTATGTCTTTCCTTTTTCTAGAGTTTTTGAGAAAAAATGGGTTTCCTAGAAATTTTTGAAGTACACGCTGTGTACTTTCTAAGTACACGTCATGTACTCCTTTTCCCCTCGAAGTCGTGTGCTGGCCATGTCCGGGCCACACACACGGTGTGTAGAGGTGATGTGGCGGCCACATAAAGAAGAGTATGTAAAAACAGAGTACACACCATGTACCCCATAAGTACACACCGTGTACTTTATTTTTTTCATTAAATGCACTAGGGTCACACCAGACGGGCAAAACACACTCCTTTAGGTTCGTTGTCCGAGAGCGACCCGTACAACCATGTTTCTTCTCCGAAATCCCGAGCTTATGTCTGATCTCCATTTCTGGCACCGTCGATTGCGCTGGAACCTCAACGGTGAGTTCTTCCTTCTCTTAGATCCTTGTCTCTCAATTACTCCTCTTTCTCAAGATATCGTGGGTTGAGCGTTCGGGACGTTTTCTCAGATCCTCGATGTTCTAAGGAGAATCAATCATCGTGTTTTACATATATCGTTCTCCAAGCATCATGGTAGGTGGTTTGTGCCTTTCCATAGGAAGTATGTGAGTATTTTCTGCAAATTCCACCAATACCCTTGAAAGGGGTATTGTGTGTTTTCTGTTTTTCCCTTGTTGTTTTCATGCCTTGATGATATGCCTGTATAGAGGTCATTGCTTGTGAATAGGGTAAATTGTATTGTGATTTGTATGCTTTTCCATGCTTTTTTTCTTGTTTGGCGTTTTCCAGTTTCCATGCCTAGTTGTAGGATAGTGGAACTCTTGAATTGTTATGTTGTTGTGCCTTAGAATGATAGCCAAGTAGTTCTTGAGGTTTACTTGGGATGATTCCCGCGCTATGCATGTTTATTTTACATAGGGCTGCGAGAACCTAGTGTAGTAGACCATAGGGAGAATGGATGTAAGGGATTATCCATAGTGTCTTTAATTACGATGTGAGACCACATGGTGAATTGACATTGAGTTCTTCCTCAGAGAGTCTGTAGTTTCTCGACGCGGGCCACAAGGGGAATTGACGTTGAGGGCTTCCCCAGAGAGACTTTAGCACGATACGAGACTATAGGGGGAATTGACAGTGAGTTCTTCCTCAGAGAGTCTATATTTTAGCTGAACTAGAGGGGTGAGACGGTGTGTGCCTCCCAAAGGGTTTCTATTACTTGTAGGGTGAACCTTAGGGGTTAGGCTGTGAGAACTACCTAGAGGTTACCTTTTTGTTCTACTTAGTGAGTGGTTGTTTCTTGTTTGTAGAATATATCCTAGAAACTGTGGATTGTTACTGTTGTGTTTTATCTTGTTTACTGTATACTGTGTTCTACTTACTGCACTTTACTTTCCTTATATTCAATGACTGTTAGGCATAGATCTTTGGGTGGTTTCCTGTTGGTACTTTGTATCACACCATGTTTGGGTCATGCTTTTGGGCCCAAATAGATTATGTTGTTGCAAGTTTAGATAAGGTAAAGGGCCCTTCTACTTCAGGTACTTGACTTACTGTGGAGCTGGAGAGCATGGGACCAAGCCGTATCTTGCGATGCTGGGGAGTTTACCCTGTTTATCTTTTTCACTTCGGTTTAGTATTATATTCAGCATTGTGATTTGTTTGGTTGATTTTCTAGACATTTTTATCATGCATCATTTTATTTACATTTCTGCTCCAGTTGTTTATTTATCTATCAGTCATTATTGACTCTTATATGGATGTCTAATACTACCGCTATTGTTGTTATTTGTTTTTTTTTCTTTTCAGATATGCACTCTTCCAATGAGGGAATCATTTCCCCACAATCACACCCGAGGCCCTCACTGCTAGTCGGCAGCCTTTGGCGTTCGTGGAAATGCACTTGAGGCCATGTAACCAACCGGGTACGGGGTTCCTTTGGGTAGCTTCCTGAACAACGACGTTACAAAGTGGTATCAAAGCGGTTCTTTTCTCTTGATTTATAGTTTGGAGCCTTTAGCCAGGGATATAATGGATTCGGTACTTGGTATTAAGATGTGCTCGGGAGTAGATAACCCGTGTACAGGGAAAAGCCATACTACCTTGTTGATTTTAGTTTTCTAGTTTTGTGATTTTACATTGATATGATTTCACCTAGAGTGATCCACATTCCTTGTGTTGTTATTTTTGTTGCTATTGTGGTTCTATTTCTGTCACAACCTGATGAGATGAGGGTATTCCATCTCATGCATCATATAGGAATTTTTAGAAATCACATGTCATGCATTCTTTCCATGCCATCTAGGGTGCATTAGCGATTCCATGTTGTTGTGATAGACTTTGTGTAAATTATGCATGATGTTGTGAGAGATGCTTTGTTAGAATCTCTGCTATTTGTTAGTGGATTTTTTGTATCGTACATTGCATAAATGGATTCCAAGCTTTGATTCGTGGGGAGTATGGGCCCTCACGAATCAGAATCTGTCTCCTTCATGCTCATTTTTCCGTGTTTTCTGGGCTTTGGTGCAGATTCAGAGCTACTACATGGAAAAACCCAGAATACACAGCATGTACTCTATATATACATGCCGTGTAGTTTTAAACCGTGTCACTGACTGTGTGATCAGAAGCATGGGTTTTGAAAAACCTCTAGGAACACGCCGTGTATGGTAGGTATATTCTGTGTAGTAGTGAGCGTGTAATCGGCCGTGTAACTAACAACACGAGCTGGGGAAGCTCGTGTCATACACACCGTGTTTTTTATGAACACACTGTGTATCCTTGTCCTCAGTACCCGGTCGTGCCATGAACAACATGGGACAATGATCTCTCCTCTTATACATGCCGTGTTTTTTAGAACACGTCGTGTAAGGTTCAGCCGTGTACTTGTCCATGTCGCCAACAACACAGGTTGGGAAAATGTTCAAGTACATGTCATGTTTGTTCGAAACACGCCGTGTAGTCTCAGCCATGTAGCCGGACGTGTAATTAACAACACAGGTAATTGAAACCCTGTCTACTACACGCCGTGTCCACAGGGAACACGCCGTGTAGTTTCAGTTTAAGAAGACCTTGTGGGCGAGCCATGGATGGAGACACGGGTAGGGGAGTGGAGTTAAGTACACACCGTGTAGGCTTTATACACGCTGTGTAGTCATCTTTTGGAAATCTTGAGCGTTTCCTTCTACTATTTCCATTTTGTACTAATTTGTTCCTTGTTCTTGTTTTTCTAATATAAGGTATGCTTTTGATCTTTCAGAGCCATGCCTCTGAGACATCCTCCGGTTGTTCGTCAGTTGTAAGGAAGTGATCAGATGCCAGAAATGGATGATCAGGGACTTCCTTCCGATCCTCCGGTCGGGTCAGCCTTGGCACCAGTTGTTATACTAGTTGCAGGTGCTCATGCGCAGTTTAGGGAAGGTTTTATGAGGATGATTCAGACCTTTCAGGGAGCACTGCCTCCTACCACATCTATGGAAGACTTGACACAGGTTTTCCAGTAGCAGCATCGTCCTACTTTCTTGGGGGAAGGAGGACCATAGACTGCAGAGTCATGGCTAGAAGCCATGCTGACTATCTTCGAGCATATGGAGACACCTCCAAAGATGAGGGTCAAGCTCTCTACCTATATGCTCCAAGACTCCTCCAAGAGGTGATGGGACATGATATCACAGGTGGGTAATCAACAGGTTATGTCTTGGGAGGAGTTCCAGCATGTGTTCTATGACTACTTCTATCCGGAGACCCTGAGGGCCGATCGAGCCCGGGTGTTCATGAGTCTAGAGCAGGTTACTCTTTCTGCTAAGGAGTATTCCTCTCATTTTACAGATCTGCATCATTTCAAACCCCTCCGGGATGGAAGTGGGGTGTTCTTGGAAAGGAAGTTTGAGGATGGTCTCAGGCAGGAGATCCGCTCGGAGGTTAATCTCTTCCAGTTGACTTCCATCACTTCCATCGTCAACCAGACACTTATTGAAAAGCGGAATTTGAGAGACTTTAGAGCTCCGAGCCAGAGCGGTTCTGCTTCCAGATCTAGTGTTCCTCCAGTTGATAATAGGAAGTGCCATAGGGAGACTACGTGCGGTGATCCAAGAGTCAATATACATCTTCAGGTAGCCAGGTAGTATGCTACCAGTGTGGAAGGACAGGGCACACGAGTCCGTAGTGCCAGAGAGACCCAGTGGAGTGCCAATATTGCGGCAAGATGGGTCACCTTCAGCGTTTCTACCAGGTTTTCTCACCAGTAGCTGGTGATAGGGGTTCTTCCATGACTCCTCGTTCAGGAGCAGCACCAATAGTTTCTCACCAGTCAGGGAACTGAAGTTCATCCGGCCGTTCGAGCCCAGGTGGAGGTCGAGGCTGTGGCAGTCAGTCACCAGTCCTTCAGCGCCAGCGGGGAGGATCAGATCAGAGTGGTTTTTAGGGTCACAGGGCCGCAGGGTAGACTAGACTTTTTCATTAGAGTAGGCCTATCAAGAGCAGGATCCAGGACCCTCTACCATTTGAGGTATTATTTTAGTAGCCTCAGTTTTATCTTCATCCCTTTTTGATACTGGTTCTACGCATAGATTTATCTATGTTGTAGTTTTGGAGAGACATGGTCTCTGTATCCTTTCTTCTGCTCACTTATTAACACTAGAAACACCTTTTGGGATGAGGACATCTAGTGTACGTCAGTGCAAGGAGTGCCCTCTGGAGGTTGCAAGGTATTGTTTCTTATGGGATATCTATGTCCTAGAGATGACAGGCTATGATGTCATTCTCGGGATGGACTGGTTGGTTCCCTTCCAGGCAGTCATCAACTATTATCACCACAAGGTGAGTTTCATTTCACCAAAGGGTGAATCTTTTCTTCATAGAGGCGAATGGTATGTTCAGGCGAGTCGAGCAGGACTAGAGCATCATGGTATATGAATGGTGATGAACTAGATTTCTATTCTTTATCTGGATGACTTGGGGAATTCAAAGTTGGAATTTCCTCCAGTTCTAGATCGTTTCAGGGATGTCTTTCCAAAGGACATTTCAGGTTTTCCTCCAGAGTGTGAGGTGGAATTCTCTATTGAGCTTGTGCCAGGAGCGACACCGATTTCCATTCCTCCCTGTAGGATGGCTACACCTGAGTTGTAGGAGCTCAAGAAGCAGTTGGAGGAGTTGCTGGCAAAGGGTTTCATCCAACCCAGTACTTCTCCTTGGGGTTCACCTGTCCTATTTGCGAAAAAGGAAGACGGTACCCTTAGGCTCTGTGTGGATTATCATAAGCTAAACTAGTTGACAGTCAAGAACTTGTATACCTTTCCAAGGATTGATGACCTCTTTGACCAGCTTCGAGGAGCCCTGGTGTTCTCGAAGATCTTTTTGAGGTCTTGTTATCTTCAGTTACATGTTAGACAATCAGATATACCTATGACAGCCTTCAGGAGTAGGTATGGTCTCTATGAGTATATGGTTATGTCATTCGGTCTCACGAATAAGCCAGAAGTTTTCATGGCACTGATTAACCAAGTGTTCTATCCTTACATAGACTCCTTCGTCGTGGTTTTGTGGAGGATATCTTGGTGTACTCTCACTCTCGACACGACCATGAAACCCATCTTGAGATCATTTTGAGTACAGTGAGAGAGCATCGAATTTATGATAAACTCTCGAAGTGCCAATTCTGGATGGATCAGATTCACTTCTTGGGACATATCATCTTAGAGGCAGGAGTATCTATGGACCCATATAAGCTGAGAGTTATAGTTTCCTGGGAGCAGCCGAAGAAAGTTTTTGAGGTGCGGAGTTTCCTGGGGCTGGCTGGATATGACAAACACTTTATTCAGGACTTTTTATGCCTAGCAGCACCATTGACAGGTCTGACCAAGAAGGGGGAGAAGTTTGTATAGTCAGATTCTTATGAGTCATCCTTTCAGGAGATGAATGGAAGGTTGACTTCAACACCGATACTAGTCTTGCCAGATCCAGTAAAGATCTATACTATTTATTATGATGCTTCAGGTGTTGGACTAGGCGCTATGCTTATGCAGTGAGATGGGGTCATTGCATACGGGTCTCGGCAGTTGAGGCCATATGAGAGGAACTGCCTGACGCATGATCTGGAGTTGGTAGCTGTGGTTCATGCCTTGCGTTGTTGGAGACATTACCTTCCAGGGGAGTACATTGTGGTTTTCATCAACCACAAGAGTCTCAAGTACATCTTCAATCAGCATGATCTGAATATTAGACAGTGCAGGTGGGTCATGTATCTTCATAATTTTGATTTCGAACATACCTATACGCCAGGAAAGGGAAACGCAGTAGAAGATGCATTGAGTAGGAGATCATAGATTCAAGAAGTTCAGGAGACTAGTAGTGAGTGGACGCTTATGGCTATGTTCTCTGAGATGCATCTGGAGGTGCTCAACAGTTAGGGACATAATTTCATATCTTCTGTAGTTGTTACCTCTACACTTCTTGATTAGGTACGAATGAGGCAGCTATCAGACTCGGAAGGCTTAGTCCTGCGGGAGAGTGTGCCAGGAGAGGACCCTCCTCATGGATGGACAATGGGCGAGGATTTGATCTTGCATTTACAGGGACACATATGGGTGACAATAGACATGCACGAGGATATGATGCGAGATTTTCATTCCTTAGTTTGGGCAGTTCATCCTGGCATCACCAAGATGTATCAGGATCTTCATCACCAGTACTGGTGGCTAGGTAAAAAGAAGGATTTTGTTGGTTTCGTCTTGCGGTGATCTACTTATCAGCATGTGAAGGCGTAGAATCAACGACCAACATGCCTTTTACAGGAGTTACCCATTCTAGAGTGGAGGTGGAACGATGTCACGATGGAATTCGTGACTGGATTTACAAGGTCACCTAGAGGGAATGATGCTATTTGGGTTGTCGTCGACAGGATTACGAAGGTTGCTCACTTCTTACTGATTAAGGAGACCTTCTGTGTTGATGATCTGGGATGACTATAAATCCGAGAGATTGTACGTCTGCATGGAGTTCCACGCTCCATTGTTTCAAACAAGGATGCATGATTTACTTCTTGGTTCTGGCAGGGGCTTCAGAAGGCTTTGGGTACGCAGGTACTTTTGAGTACAACGTACCATCCCCAGACTAATGGTCAGTCCGAGCGTACGATCAAGGTGCTTGAGGATATGCTCTGAGCCTGCATTCTAGACTTTGGCAGTTCTTGAGAGAAGCATATTCCACTAGTGGAGTTTGCCTACAACAACAGTTTTCAAGCGTCTATTAAGATGGAACCTTATGAGGATTTGTATGGTAGGCCATGCCGATCACCCTTATGATGGATGGAGACAGGAGAGGATGATTTGCTGGTGCCTTGTCTTGTTCAGGAGACCTCAGAGTAGATAGAGTTGATTCGGAAGATGATGGCTACAGCTCAGTCTCGACCAAAGTCTTATGCTGATCAACGGAGATGAACTCTGGAGTTCGAGGTCATGGATCAGGTTTTCATGCATGTTGCACTGAGGCTGGGACACAAAAGGATTCAAAGATAGGGTATGATTTTTCCATGGTACGTCGAGCCATTTGAGGTATTGGAGAGAGTCGGGCCGGTTACCTATCAGTTGTAGTTTCCTCAGAGGTATCGAGCCATGCACGACGTCTTCCATGTCTCTCAGCTCCGACGTTACATTTCAGACCCGTCTCATGTATTTCAGCCCAAGGAGGTTGAGCTCGAAGAGGATGCATCATTTGAGGAGTATCCTATCCGGATTTTCGATCGCAGTACGAAGGTTCATCGTGAGTAGTCTATTCCTCTAGTACGGGTGCTATGGAAGCACAGGTGAGTACAAGATGAGACCTGGGAGAGGGAGGTCGATGTACGATCACAATGGCCGGATCTGTTCAGTATTTCTTCTTCTCTGCCTCGTTAGGGTAATTCATGGACGAATTTCTTTAAGGGGGGAAGTTTTTAAGAACTCGGATCTTCTTTTCAGGTAGGTCTTTCCTTTTTCTGAAGTTTTTGCGAAAAAATGGGTCACTTGGAAATTTTTGAAGTACACGTCATGTACTTTCTATGTACACGCTGTGTAATCCTTTGCCGCTCGAAGCTGTGGGCTGGCCGTGTCCGGGCCACACACATGGTGTGTAGAGGCGATGTGGTGGTCGCTTAAACCAGAGTATGGAAAAACAGAGTACGTTCCATGTACCGGAGAATTACACGCCATGTAATTTTTTTTCATTAAATGCACCGGGGTCGCACCTGACGGACAGAACACACCCCTTCTTCAGGTTCTTCATCTGAGAGCGACCAGTATGGCCGCGTTTGTTCTCCAGATTCCCGAGCTTCTGTCTGATCTATGTTTTAGCCACCGTCGATTGCGTTGGAACCACATCAGTGATTTATTCCTTCTCCTGGATCCTTGTTTCTCAATTTCTCCTCTTTCTCAAGATATCGTGGGTTGATCATTTTGGACTTTTTCTCATATACTCGACGTTTTAAGGAGAACCAATCATCGTGGTTCACGTATATCGTTCTCCTAGCATCAAGGTAGGTGGTTTGTGCCTTTACGTAGGAAGTCTATGAGTATTTTGTGTAAATTCCACCAATACCCTTGAATGTGGTATTATGTGTTTCCTTTTTTTCCCTTGTTGTTTGCTTTCCTTGCTGATATTCCTGTATAGAGGTCATTGCTTGTGAATAGAGTAAATTGTATTGTGTTATGGATGCTTTTCCATGTTTGTTTTCTTGTTCGGTGTTTTCCAGTTGCCATTCCTAGTTTTAGGATAGTGGAACTATTGAATTGTTATGCTGTTGTGCCTTAGAATGATAGTCAAGTAGTTCTTGAGGTTTAATTAGGACGATATGCACACTATGCATGTTTATTTTACACAGGGCTGTGAGAACCTAGTGTAGTGGACTATAGGGAGAATGGACGTAAGGGATTCTCCAAAGTTTCTTTAATTACGATGCGAGAACACATGGGGAATTGACGTTGAGTGCTTCCTCAGAGAGTCTATAGTTCCTCGACGCGGGCCACATGGGTAATTGACATTGAGTGCTTCCCCAGAGATCCTTTGGAACGATACGAGAATATAGGGGGAATTTATGGTGAGTTATTCCTCATAGAGTCTATTTTTTAGCTAAACCAGAGGGGCGAGACAGTGTGTGCATCCCAAAGGGTTGCTAGTACTTGTAGGGTGAACCTTAGGGGTTAGGCTGTGAGAACTACCCAGAGGTTACCTTTTTGTTCTACTTGTTGAGTGGCTGTTTTTTTGTAAATTATATCATAGAAACTGTGGATTGTTACTGCTATGTTTTATCCTATTTACTGCTTACTATGTACTTCTAACTGTACTTTACCTGCCTTATATTCACTGACTGTTAGGCACAGATCTTTGGGTGGTTGCCTATTGGGACTTTGTCTCACACCCTGTTTGGGTAATGCTTTTAGGCCCAAAGAGATTTTGTTGTTGCAGGTTTAGATAAGGGAAAGTGCCCTTCTACTTCAGGTACTTGACTTGCTGTGGAGCTGGAGAGCATGAGACCAAGCCATGGCTTGCGATGCTGAGGAGTTTACCCTTTTTTTCATTGTCACTTTGGTTTAGTATTGTATTCAGCATTTTGACTTGTTTGGATGCTTTCCTAGACATTTTTATCATGCATCATTTTATATACATTTCTTCTCCAGTTGTTTATTTATAAGTTTTTCATTGTTGACTCTTGTATAGATGTATACTGCTTCCACTATTGTTGTTATTTGTTTTTTTTCTTTTCCACTGGGTACTCTACCAATGAGGGCATAGTTTTCCCACTATCACACCCAAGGCCCTCGCTGCAAGTCGGCAGCATCTGGCGTTCGGGGAAATGTGCTTGAGGCCATGTGACCAACTGGGTACGGGGCGACTTTGGGTGGTTTCCGGAACCAGGACATTACATATGACTTAAATTGAAACTGCCCATGTTGTTAGTGAAAAGACCGACAACTCGGCTAACACTACATGGCGTGTTACACCGCACACAATATGTACACCACCCCGTTTCCCCAGCCACACGGGAAAGTCACATGTTCTTTCACTGGTCAAGACTACACAGCGTGTCCCTCAGGTACACAGAGTGTAATATATGATCTTTGCCGAACCATGTTGTTAGTTACACGGCCAGATTCTCAGGTTACACTACACGGCGTGTATATGGACTACACGTTGTGTTTAAACGAAGATACCTCCATCCGTGTTTTTTAGTTACACGGGAGGACACAGGGTCAACATGCACGCCCTGTACAACCACTACATGACGTGTACCATTAGCGTTTTTTCAACCCCATGTTTCTATCTACACAGCCTGTGATACCATTAGGAACTACACAGAGTGTACATACGGTACACGATGTGTACTTAATTTTCTTTTCTTTTCTTCCCGAATAGAAGAGTAATGGAATGTATTCACAATTACATGTGTGTAGTCTGGGGTTTTTTGACAGTAAGTGTTATAAACTACTCTGGAGCCCAGAAAACACAGAAACTAACACCTAAGTGCCAAATTCTGATACGTGAGGGCCCATACTCCCCGCAAATCAAAGGTTGACATCTTATTTGTGTTATAAGAAGGTACAGAAATGATCATCCACCAAATTATGGTTGATAAGGGCCTATACTCCTCAAAAACTAAAGTTTGGTGTTCATTCACAGAACCTTACATAATAATACCCTATCAAATAACTGGTATTTTTCAAGGCATCTATCAAAACAACATGCATTTTCTAGGAAAAAATCTATCACAACAACATGAAATTTATAATTCACTTACATGACATGGAAACTATGCATTTCATGTGATTATAACATGTTCCTCAATGATGCATGAGATATCATACCCTCATCTAATCAGGTTTCAACTAAATAGAACCCAGGTATAAATGTATAAATAGCACACCACAAGTGCGTCACCAACTGTGAAAATCAAATCAACTGTAAAATTGAAAAACCAGATAAATTACAATTAAACTAGGTAGATTGGATTTTCCCTGTACACGGGTAAGCTACTCCCAGGAACAACTTATTACTAAATACCAATTCCATCCTATCTTTGACTATAGGATCCAAACAGCAAGTCAAAGAAAATAAATCCATTGATACCACTTTGTAACGTCCCAGATCCAGGTGCAACTCAATGGGTGCCCCGAACCCGGTTGATCACATGAACTCAAGCGCATTTCCCCAAACTCTAGTGGCTGCCTACTAGGATTGAGTTCCTAGGTCTGATAGTGGGGGAACTATGCCCTTATTTGTCAAAGTGTAGCGCAACAGATAAAATAAAAACATTCTAAAAGTGGAACTTGTAAACAATATGAAGATGAATTTTACAACAGTACAGAAGTAAAAGATAAAAAACAGTCATATATAGACGATGATGCAATATGTACCTAAGTCTAATAAATAATCCAAATAGGATACACTGCAATCTTAAAAAATTCAGTACAAGGACAAAAATAGAAATGCAAAAAAAAAAAACACATCAGGAACCCAACAGCATCACAAGCCTAAGCTTGGTCCCATGCTCCCCTACTCCTCTACAACAATCAAGTACATGTATAGAGACTCTTGACCTTATCCACACCAGAAAATATAATCTGTATGGGCCCAAGACATGACCCAAAAAGTGTGCGAGAAATAAATTCAGGTAGGCAACCACCAAAGGCACATGCCCAACTGTTTTCGAATTTGTGCAAGAACAATGCGTAGTAATGAAAATACAGTAAACTAGGAAGTACTCAAAAGAAGCTACTCCTAACAGTCCCATTTATATTTAATTATAATTTAACAATCCAATATAACTGAATTATAAGTTCCCGAGACTCAGCGTCATCCGACAATCTCCTAAATAGTCCTGCAGCAAAACTACAACAAGATATCTATAAAGTACAAGGTAAAACAATACCAAGCATGTGCTTTATCTTTGAAGGTATAACATGTAAAATCACCACAGTTAATATGAAAAGTAAACAGAGTCCTCAAACATGAAAAACCTTACCCTCGGGTAAATCATAATCTAAACCCTCATGTGATTGGCCATATGAATAACAAATATTTCCCTCAGGCGTATGAGATAATGCCCTCACGAATAGAAGCAAATTCCCACATTCATAAGAAAAGTTTCCCTCAGGAAAAACAAAACACTTACCCTCAGGCATGAGAAACATTTCCCTCGGGCTAAACAAGAAACCGGGCCGAGTCCAACACCTAAGCAAGCAATTATATACACATTTTTTCTCAAGAAAACTCAAGCATGCTAAAACCATGGTATACCCTCGGGTATCCTTGCCAAATGGCTAAACAATGGAAATGCACCCACAGGGTGGCCCTGGATCCAAGCAATGATCCCAAAAAGAATTTTATAATTATCATCATATTATCTATGAAATTTTAGATATCTTAATCAATCAAGGCCTCAGATATATGACACCCCAAACATGGGCGCAAAGCATAATGGAACAGAAAAACACACAACAGTTGGAATTAAACATCAGGAAACCTACCTGGATCTCCTATTATTAATATACGTGAATGGTGCCTCCCGAAACACCCAAGAACGGCATAGATCTGGGATTAACAACTATTCATTCAAACTCCAATAACTTTTCCTCTAGAAATAATTGGAAGGAAGGGTTCAAGAATAGTGAAGAACTCACCCGCGCGGTTCAAGCGACACCATAGAGGAAGGAAACTGAGTTTCGGTGGATGATCGGGAGCTCCTCCAAGCTCTAGCCATCTCTCCCGTCCTCTTCCGGCGTCCTAAGCTTCCTTTGTCGAATGAGGAGGCTAACTATCATTTTAAGTGAAAAAACAAACTACACGACATATAATCCCATGTACACGACATGTACATTCCATTTTTAACTATTCCTCTAGAGGCTAATTTTCACAATTGCACAGTTCATCTGTAAACATGAGTATACAACGTGTATTTCTGAGAACATGGTGTGTACTATCACTCTACTGGTGGCTACTACCACTGCCTTACTGTTCACCTTCCGACTGAGTACACGGTGTGTAAATACCAAGTACATGGTGTGTAGTTAGTTTTTACACCCTTCATAGCTGTCAAGCCAACACGCCCCATATACTCATCCAACACGGCCAAAGTACATGGCCTGTGGAAAATTACATGGCGTGTACCCACAAAATTTTGGATATTTCCCATTTTCCTTATTTTCTCAAAAACCATAAAGGAAATGGAAAATAAGAATCCCGCAAATCAAGAATAATAATTGGGTTCTTACACTATGGAAAGATTATAAGCTTTTTCATCGGATAAAGAGGCATCGAGATCAATCTTGAGAAGATCGAGGCCATTAGTTAGAAGCCTCCTCTAAGAAACATCCGGGAGCTCTAAGGCTTTCAATTACACTTAGAATACATACCCCAATTCATCGAAAATCAAGACGTAATGTGTAATCCCTTTTCCTAACTCATGAAGGAAGGTGTGTTATAACATTTGGATGTGGAATTTCAAACTTATTTTGAGGAGATATTGTAGTACATATTTTAGCCTCTAATTTTGATGCCACCCGTATCCCGAAACCTGTTGTTCCTTTACGTGACATCCCTCGAATGATATCTCAGGTCCCATATCACCTATAAGAATAAATAATGGACATATATTAATTTATAATATCTCATTTACATGTTCCTCGATATAGAGATCAAATATTCCTCAATCAAGAAGAGATTCCATGCACTGGTTTTCATAGTGTAGAAGTTGCATCACTACTTGTAGCATCATGAGATACTGATCGTGATCCACAAGGATCCTCTAATATAAATTTTTAATCTCCCTATGTGTAAATGTCTTCTATCTCAATGGGCAATGATCCTTCATTAGTTCAGCATCAGTTTCATTTTGAAAAAAGCTGTCAATGGTCAGGCATTAGTAGATCTTCTGGCCACAAATATATCCCCTATAGAGCAGTCTCTAGATATTGACTTCCCGGAAGAGGCCATCCTCTTAGTGGATCATTCTATTCCATGTTGGTGGATTAACCTTTGTGGAACTTCATAGATCCCTATTGGTTGAAGGATCAATGATCCCAAACACAACAAAGTAGGCTTGAGTATCGTCTTTATTACACCCACACAAGCTGTCTTTCCCTATTAATTCTTGTTATCAGGAGGTTTCACCAGCAACTAGGTGGAGTATCAGGCTGTTATCATGGGTCTAGAACTATCATTAAAGATTTATTTTCCCCACCTATATGTTAAGGGGGACTCTGAGATTGTCATCTACAAAATTAATGGCGACTACGTCGTTAGAAAGCTAGAGCTCATGCCCTTTTTAGAGCATGCTTGCCAAATGATAGTCCCATTACCTTCTTGGCCAGAATTCATTCATGTTCCTTAGTCATAGAATGGTTGTTACTATGGATTTTATAGCCTTTAGGTTTCACATTCAAAGCCCGAAGAAAATTATTTGATCATCCATGTGGTGTATTGAAGGGTTTTTACTCCTATCATTAAGGATGATAATGAAATCTAGTTGGTAAGTCATATTACCACTGATGATTCCACATCTAGACATCCAAATTCCCTAATACATTATAATAAAACCTTGTTTGGATTAATCCCATCATCATGTACCTCCAACATGACAATCTCTTTATAGATAAAGCCGAATGTGAGCAAATCAGTCAGCGTGCAGTGCAGTTCACCTTCTTGAAAGGTCCCAGCCTTGAACAGATCCTCTACAAAAGAGGGTTTGATGGATTTATCCTCAATTATGTCGAAGGAGGAACGATTCCTATGTTTATGAAGGAGGTCCAAGACAGCTCTTGAGAAGCCCTTCTGGCTGGGTAAAAACTCTTCCACAAAATATGAAGGGCAGGAAACTTCTGCCCCAACATGGCCCATGATTGTATCAAGTTCATCAGGAGGTTTCATGCGTGTTAGATCCATACCAATTTTTTTACATAGATCTCAAGAACCCCTCAATAATACTCAGTAATCTTGGACCTTTTTAGTTTGGGGAATTGAAATTATGGGACCATATCCACCAGAAACATATTGCTAGTGGGTGTTCATTATAATTGTGATGGATTTCTTCTCCAAGTTAGATGAAGTGATTTTGTTCAAGGTAGTAAAGGACCATTATATTGTTTATTTTGTGGGTTAAAATATTATCTATCTATTTAGATTCCCTCATTCCATACTCACAAATAACAGAACCAACTTTCAAGTAGCTAAGCTAATGAAATTGTATGCCAAGTACAACATCGGGTCCAACCATACTTCTCTCTACCATGAAAATGAATATGGGTAGATCGAGGAATTCAACCTGGACCTCTGTAACATTTTTCTAAATATAGTTGGTCAAAACAAGAAGAGCTAGATAGAAAATCTCCCCAATTTTCATTGGGATTATCAGATGAAAAATCATAATTCTACCCAGGTGATCCCATAATCCCTATTGTATGAAGAAGAGGTTCTCCTACCCATTGAGATTCTGTTACCGTCACTTCATACCACTGTCTACAATCAGAAGGTATATAACAAGATAGAAGAAGTCTATCTAGTAGAGCTGGAATCCCTCTATGAGGATCGACTCCAGGCCCTCCAAAATCTTGAGAGGAACCATATAAAGATAGAAATATCTTTCAACAAGACAGTTTACCTCTCCTGGGTCCTTCAAGGTGACATATTATTAGACTTGAGAATACCAATGATACCTCGTAGGAAGCCAACATAGTTGGAACCCAAATGGGAAGAACCATATATCATTCAAAATGTTTACCCTAGTGGTGCATACTCTTTGGTCACCATAGATGGAGAGTGTATTACTCCTCCCACTAATGCTAAATTCCTCAAGATTTACTTCACATGAGGATAATTTTTTTCTATTCAGGTTGTAGGATGTAAAACTGCCTAGAATCATCATACCAGAAGATGTTATACTACATCAGACATCCAGAATGACATTAAATTGCATCTTAACACTTACCAAATGATGTTAAGCAACATAAAATTTCATGAACAACATATGGATTGATTCCCATCCATAGAGGATGTGCAGGAACACCCAGACATTTGGTATTCGATTCCAGCCCAAAGTTCCCAATTTTCAATCTTACGACCTGAGGTTCCATTCGAGATCATGTGGTGTGATGTAGACCTCCTTGTTTCTCATTTATGTAGGGTTTGAAATAGACACACCATGAACCTCCTTTGAGATCCTTTCCCTTCTTTGTGCTTAAAAAATGACGTTAAACTACATGGAACTTGAGAACTACATGTGGCTTGATTATTTCCCTCACAGTATACGTAGAAATGCCTAGAAATTTTTTTGGTCTATCCCGAGTCACCATGAATAAATTCATCTTTTCATCCTATTTTACTTGATTTATATTGGGATAATGTGTTGTGGTTTAGACCTCTTTGGTCCTCATTCACATCAGGTTTACAAAAGTCGCATCATTCACCGCCCTTAAGAGCATCCCTTACCCACATAATTACCACATGATCTTAAAATACACAAAACTTCAATAACTATGTATGGATTAATTCCTATCCTTATGTGATACATATGAATTCCCATACATTTCAACTTCAGGTCTATCCCTAGGTTCCTCAATCTTTCTGTCACTTATTAGCCTTACCTTATGGTCCAAGTTCTATGACCATAAATGATAATCAATCCCATCCCACATGATGTTAAATTTATCTTTCCTTCCTATAAGACATTAAACTTCATAAAATTTATGGTCCTTTCAACATTACCTTAAAACGAAAGATCACATTTTCCCTTGGATTCAGAATGGTATGGTGTTTTCTTTCTTGGTCCTCATTACTTTGCAGTTCCATACACATACCCTTCAGGATATTGTCATTACCGCATGATGTTAAACTGCACAGCATTTCAAAACTATGATTGGCCTGATTCATTCCCTCATAGGATACATAGAAAAACCCCGAAATTTTGTCTTCAGGTCTAGCCCTAGGGTCTCTAATTTCTCTTCTGGCCCCTTGGTCTGAGTTCTCTCCTTGGATTTTGAATGGGGTGGTGTGGAATTCCTTGGTCCTCATTCATGTTGGGTTATTTTTCCACACCATACGCACCCCCTTTGGGATAACTATCCCCTATTCATCCTTACCACATGAAGTTAATCTGCATGAAATTCAAGAACTATGTGTGTCTTGATTCCCATCCTTACGAGATATATAAGAATGCCCAAACATTTTGTCATCGAGTCTACCCTCGGGATAATCATCCGAATTTTCTCTTTTCTCAACATGTATATTCAAGTCCATTACCCTTAATTATATCCCTAAACCTCTATAATTCATCATCTGTATGCTCATATTCATTTTGGTGTATGTCCTAGAGTGTTGGATTCTTCTTGGACATGCTTTCATTCCATTACCATGGTTCACATGTCCCCTTTACTTGGGTATTAATCATTTTTAACATCCATATGAACCCCATAACTGTATGGACACTCAAAGTCATGGCTCGCCTATCATCATAGGATGAAATCTCAGAGGGTCCTGAACAATATTTCGAGCCAGGTTTCACATTTTGAATACGGTCAGCGGCTGACCCCCAGGTGTTTGTTCCCATCCCAGGACACATGATATGGGTACTGTGCCTCAAACATGGTTAATAGTAATCATAAATTGTTACACCACCCTCAGGGGGTCCCAAATATCAAACACCATGATTCACATCCCTCTTCACATCCTCGTGTCTAGATGGAATTATGACACTCTTAGTGTTATCCCTCCATGCACTATTGCACGTTGAGTGTGAATATCAGTGTCGTGGGGTCATTCAGGGCTCCACACATCCATTTACCTAGTTATATGCTTCCATGCACCATAATATATTGATCTCCCCTTGTTTCCTTCACTGAGTATGGCTCATGAGGGTTTTGGGGACTCGATAAATTTTTTACCCGCATGGAAGAGTCGTGCCGTCCTTGAAGTCCAAATTCAATGAACTTAAACTAAGAGTCCACATCTCAGGTTTCAAGCATCATGACCTTAAACAACATATAGTTTCTTTATGGTGTTGCATTACACATTTCTGCTTTGAAAGCCACAATTTTGGTCTATGCTCTTTGACCATTAACTATATTCCCTAGAATCCTTATCGTACGACATTAAACTACGCCCTCTACATCAGAGATGTATGGTGATAAACATCTTAGCACTATGATGTCTTCTTCCAAGAATATGTTTCCCTTTTGGCAATGTCCATCTTCCAAGCCATCTTCATGAACCATGTGTGGATTTATTCTCACCCTAGTGGGATACATAGTGATGCACAAACAATTTTCCCCCAGGTCTAGCTGAATATTAACAAACTATTGTGCCCTTTTCTTGTCCTAGGTTTCTCCCGGAAGCATAACATATGACATGGGACCTTCTTGGTCCTCATTCACATCAAGTTTGTGATACAACACACTACATAACTCCTTTAGAATCCCTCATTGTACTCATCCTTACTGCAAGATGTTAAACTATGTGGGAAAGTCCCACACACACGACATTAAACTAGGAAACTTACGATCCAATCTCTCTGACCTTAAAATATGATTTTCAGCATCCCAGATCGCATGATGTTGAACTGCATAACAACCTTGATTTTCTCAATTTATGGGATTTTACGCCTATTGGTATTGGTTATTTTCCATTCCATCTTCAATAAATACATGAAACTTGAATCTCACCCTAGTGGGATACATAGTGACACCTGGAAATATTTTCCCCAGGTTAGGCCGTAGAGTCAAGAACCTTTTTTCCCCTTTCATGGAATAGATTTCTCTCGGATGTACATGGTATAAGACCTCCTTTGTCCTCATTCACGTCAGTTTTAGAATAAACCGCACCATGTACCTCCCTTGATAAAACATTTCCTCTCATTCGTATTTACCACATGACGTTAAACTACATGTTTACTTCCACACCTCACATTTCCCCATTATTTGGGTCTCTATCATCCTTAAAATCTAAAAGGACCCCCTAATGGTATGGATGATCATATTTATGGCTCACCTACCATCCTAGGTCAATGTCTTGAAAGGTATTAACTAACATTTGGAGCCGGTTTTTTCATTTCAAATATAGTTAGTGGTTGAGCCTCACTTGTATATTCCCACTACTGACTATACAATATGGATACTCTTTCTCAAAGATGGCCAGCATTTTTCCTCTATCATTACACCACCCCCATTGTATCCCAAATAATGGATGTTATGATTCATGTTTTCTTTTCCTTTTATTTTAATGGGTTTCTAGCTTCCTTGGTGTTGTCCCTCTGTACATCGTTGCACATCGAGTGAGGAATATTGGTCTAGTTGATATATTCCCACTTTATATTTCTTTTTCACTATTTCATGCTCTCATGTGAAGGGTAAATCCTCACACCAGTTATTATTTCCTACAGTAAGCATGGATCATGTAGGCTTAGGGGTTTTGGTAAGGTCATACCCACATAGATATTCATGTAACCTCATGGGGTCCAAGGATCCATCTCACATCACATGGAATTAAACTATTGGATCCTTATCATATGACAATAAAATTCATGGAATGGTCCTATCATATGACCTTGAACTTCAACATCATCTTCTTGGATGCATGATGAAAATTGGCACAAAATTGTGGTGTTCTCTCTTGAACGGGAATCACCTTTGGATCTGGTCATCAACTATACTATTTTTCAAGAATGATATATGGATTTATTCTTGTAGTGACACTCAGACTTTTCATCATGAGTTAGTCAATCAAGAAAACAAAAACAACAATAGAACAAAAAATTTATTTCATATGCCTCTTTTTCACTATGCGCGGGTCAGACCTGCCCAAGGGAATTTCTTAAAGAACTATGTGTGGGTTGATTCATGCCCTTGTAGGATACGTAGTGACATCTGATCAACTTGTCCCTGGGTCCAGCTATAGAATTATAAACTCCATATTTTGGAGTTTTTTCCATCAACTCCCCTTTTGAGGAACCATGTTGTAGTGTGGACTCTATCAGTCCCTGTTCACATCTAGTTATATTCCACACCACACATTTCTCCTTTAAGGTCTCCATGTCCCCAATGTATGATAGTAAAATACAACATTACCCTATGAAAATTTGGGATTACCCATGATAATTATGGGATGATTCATCTTCCTCGCTATAGTGGATTTACCTCATCTGCATTGGTATTTCACCATGCTATGTTTCAATAACTATGTGCAACTTGATTCCCATCATCATGGGATACATAGTGACACCCATGAATTTTTCCTAAGGTCCAACCATAGGTTCATTAGTCCCCCGGGACCATTGGCCCCAATTATGGTCTAAACCATATGACCTGAAACTAGAATCCTCCAGTTTTTGTTACATGACATTAAACTATTGGCCAAGGCCCGGGTAGTCTTACCATTAAACTATGTGCAATATGCTAGTTATTTGACGTTTAACTATATCGTGCCTATTCGTCTATATCATACAACATTAAAAAACATATATACCATCATCATCTGCATGACATAAAACTGCAAGTCACATCATACCCTTGATAGAGAGGTCCTATCTTTATGTGGGTATAATGTTGATTTAGACCTATATTCTCACAACAATGTGCTTTCATCACGGTTGCATAATTTCAAGAGTTTTGGAAAAAATTTTAACATTCCATCACTCCATCTCCATGATTTGTGTACCATTTATTTTTATTCTCATCCTCTTTCATGTCTGAAGGGCAGCCAAACAGTATGGGCGCTTGGCATTTTGGCTCACCTACCGTTTGGGGCCAATGTTTTTGAAGGCATAGGATAACGTTTCCTATTTGGCCCCATGATTTCATATTCATTCAGTGGTTGGTCCTTGTTCTTTTGTTCCCATTTCAATATAGTGCAACATGGATACATTGTTTTAAATTAAGCCATCAGTTATCCTCCATCATTATGACACCCATACAGTGTTCCAAATTTTGGGTGTCATTATTCACACTTCTCATTCCCCTTTGTTTGGATTGATTCCAATTCCCCTAATGTTACCCCACTCATGCACTGACACACATTAGGAAAGGTAGTTATCTATTTGGAGAACCTTATTATCTAGTCACATCCACTATTTCATCCCAAACACTCTGAGTGTTCAGTGAGGCCATACGTGTTCATTGATTGGCTGGCACTCTCATATCCATGGATAAAGGTGACATGGTCATCCCTTATTTATCACAATGGTTGTGACCCATGTGAGCTTAGGGATTGATAATTTTTCATTTCATAGCTATGATCATGATGCAGTAATCAAAACACCTGATAGGATTTCGATGCACATAGTATAAATAAACAAACATGAACAGAATTTTTTTGTGAGTTTGGCGAGACATAGTCCCTATAAATTGGTCCCTTCAATGGAGTGTCTCTACTACATTTCTCTTTCACGTGTGGAATACATGAATTTTTTTATTTCATGAGATCCCTTACTTCCTCATTGGAAATGGTTTGAAGTTCATCAACAATAATCCATACTCAATCCTGTTTATCTCGGATATCAGTCACTTCACAGGATGCTCTCCCCAACTGCTCATTGGAATCCATTGACTGGACCCATAGTCATGATATGAGTTCCGATTGGCTATTGGTGAAAGAAGAGTGCTTGTTCATATGAGTATTTAAGCACTGGATCTCCTGTTTATTTTCTTAAGGATTCTGAATGTCGATAGATTTTCTCTGATGCTAGGAAACACTAAAGATATGGTTTCTCTCCTATAATTTCTGAAAAAGGTAATCACGAATGAGAATATGAGGACCTTATTCATATATACCTTCATCTCATAGTTCACGTAGTCAAGGGAAAAATTATACCACCCATCTTATCCACTATGATTGTGGGATTTTTTCAATAAAGATCTTGATCAGCTTTTTTGATCGGTGATGGACAACATGAATGTCCTCCACATCAAAAGAAGACTCATCCATCTCCTCAGGGTCAGTAGGTTCTTATTCTGGTAATGCATCCATAAGTTTGGTAGAGGGATCCTCCTATGGTATTCAATCAGATGGTATGGGTTCTATATTGTGTGGTTTATCTTCATTTCTTGATCCCACCTTGATAAGTTCAGGTTCCACCTTGACAGTGGTTCTATCGAAAACAAAGTTTGTTATGGCCTGGTCAACTCGTGCATCAAGTTCCATGTCAATCAGCATTACCCATATAAACGGAGATCCGGTAACCCCATACATTCTCACTTAAAGTATGCCCACTACTTGAAGGACTATTAGATATGGAAAATGTCATTTTTCATGGTTGGATAGAAAACAATTTTAACTCTGTGTGGTTGAAGACATAAAAAGATCTACAATTTGTTCACATCCTTGTATTGTTGTTGTTGGGGACTCGGTATGTGACCCCCAGTATGTACCGAGTTAGGATTATTTATTCCCCCAGAGGGGGAGCGGTGAATCCATGATACCCTTTTTATTTTATGTTACCTTTCAATTGAAACATCCTTCACCTCATATTTATGATTTTATTCACTACTGAAAAAAACTAACACACAACTATATAAACACATGTATCTACAAGGTTCACTATTCAATACAAATATTTATGTCCTTGGTATGGTTTGGTGACAATCCAAAACAATAAAATACACTAGAAAATAATCATTGGATTAAAATGAGTAGGATATTCTCTTTCACACATGTAGAACATTGAAGACAATCCAAAAGTGAGTGTGGACCCTCTTAGCACAAATAGGGTAATACAGTTATTATGTAACAACTCATGTTATATGAAATTATTTTAAATTTGAAAAATTTATTCAATTGAAATATAATTATTAAATTTATTACCCTGAAGAAAGGTAAGAATATCCAAGAATTTGTTATGAAAATTATGTCTGATTTTACTCTATCTAATTTTCCTAGTATGATTCCTTAGAGTATCATTCTTGAAAAACAATTCTTCAATTACGATTTTCACATATAGTACAATAGAAATGAATCATCACCACTTAAAATAAAAATAAAATACTTACACAGTATGGGAAACCCAATATGGAAATCTAGAATCTGATTAATCCAGCCTGATATGATTATCATTCTAATATAATGTTGATAAATAAAATACGATTATCCACTGAGTATAATGAATTTCGGTTACAATGATAATATAAATACAACGTTAGGATCCTATATTCTTCCCCAAATATTTTTATTAAATACAAAACAAAATGGTAGCACTTTCTCTCACTAAAAACATCGAGATTGTATCTCTTATGTGGTTAATTGTACCAATGATCAAAAATTAAAATATAGATATCCTTTTGTATGTGATCCCCAAGATGTTTGGGTGGGAATCCAAAAAAGATTCCCGCTCACACAAATTCAGATTCATTTAAATTTTCCATAAATCCTTGAATACATTTTGACTTCGTCAACGCTTCTTAAAACATCCCAAATATTCTTCAAACTTTATCTCCTTCTCTAGAAATTAATTTGAATCGTGAGTATGATTTCAATACATGAGCCTTATTTCTCTTAATATGATTTCGTCAATATAAATCTCTGTATCGATTTAGAACAAATGTATGAAGAAATGGAAACCATTCTAATTTTCAAAATATGTTTCTCAGAACCAATCTGAATAAAAAATTTCCATTTAACTGTATAGACCCCCCTTGAAAATTCATTAAACAATCTGCTTCTCTTTTCTTTTCTATTTACCTAATTAATATTCAAAACATCCTTCATAATCCTATGCTTGTATCATGACATCACGTCTTTAAATTCATTTGAGAACATATTTAGTGTTGTCATACTTGGATTGCAACGTATCACACCATTCCATTTATTCTAGTTTATTTATTTTTTCCCAACCCATTATGATCTTTTTTAATATAATTGGTCTCGATATGATCATCCTAGGTACAATCATTCTAAACACAATTGGATTGGATATGACTTTCTAGAATATGATATTTTATGGGTACGATCATTTTGTGTATGATAATTATGGGTACGATAATTCTGGGTATGATAATTCTAGATATGATTGGTCTGGATATGATTTTCTATAATAAGATCCTTTATTTGTACGATCATTCTGGGTATGATGATTCTGTAAAACAATCAGCCCCATCTCTTACTCTTCTATCGGCACCGCCTCTTCAATTGTCACCACCCTTTTAACCAGCACCAATTTTTCAATCAGTTCCACTTTTTAAAAGGACATATCCATTTAAAACAACATCAAATTTAATTTTTTTTACAAAACACCAGCTCTTTAATCAGAAACATATATTACTTTTATTTCACCCTGATATGATTGTTATGAAAAAAAATCGGTATCACTTCTTTCTTTATCAAACCAGGATTAAATACATAGATATGATTCTTTTCTAATCAGAATCATCTCTTCCTATCCCCCTTTATACCATCACAAGTTCTAAATTCAACTTATGATTTATATGAAATTCAAATTGGTAAAGAATCATCACAATTTAAACATCATAGTCATAGTGACTTCGATTCCCCATTAAAACAACCACTTCTTTTATACTAGATGTAGAGTGAATCTGATCAATTCCTTGTTACAATATTTAACAATACTAGAACCTAAATATAGAAAACCCAAACTTGACATACATGGAAATTACATTACTATTGAAGAATACTTAATACATAACAAAAACCTGCACTCAAGGACCATAATAGTTTGTTGTCTTTGGAAACTCGGAACATTATATTCTAATCGTGGTGAATGATCTTCAACATTTCCCATAAAGATCTTCCCCTTTTGTTTTCTTACCTAAAACCTTTCATTATATCCTGGGGAAAAGAAAACATATAAAGGGTGAGCTCAAATGCTTAGTAAGGGTAAGCATGGAGAAAATTAAACAAACCATATACATTTGAACTTAAGAACATGAACATAATGTTTAAACATCAAAATCATGAGCAATGAAATAAAACATGGTAGTAGGTAAGGCATAGATCATAATGGAACATCAATCATGAAAAAATATCATGGGAATAAAACATGTAATTTTGGAAAACAATTAAGTACTTGATATTATTTCCATTGTAGCCAAGGCATTGCTTCCAAGACCATCTTAGTGGACAAAGTCCCTTACTGAATCGAGTTCACTCCTCGTTCTAGTCCCGTATCACTAAATCGGATCAAATTGTCGTTCCAACCATGTCTATCTCATGAGATATAAATCTTTACCTAATGAATTGGCGGGAGATATAGGTCCCACCCATCTCATAATGAAATCATTCTTACCTGTGCCAATAATTAATCATAAATCATTCATCATAACCCAAATAATAAAATGGGTTTCTTAAACTTCATCCCATAATAATGTAATCCATATAAAACAAATGGATATCATTTCATCATAAGAAGAATCAAACCATCTGAATAATTGATACATTATACTTGAAACATAATCATACTAAATAATGTCATCTTAGATGGAATATAGTTTTGACAAAACACTTGAAATGAATTATTGAGAAAAATATCTTTTCTTCATCAAAATCATTTTATTTCCTCAAAATTCCTTGAAATATTAAAAGAAAATGATTTTTTTGAAAATAATAATGAAATATTGTATAGTAATCTTCCTGAAAATTAGGCGTTATGAAACTGCAAATATCTGTTCATGCTCTATATGTTAAAAAAACATTCTTCTCGTACTTTTTCCAGAAAAGTCCCAAAGTACCTCATATGGTAAAAAAAAGAAAGATTCCTTACATACCATGTAGTAAAAGTCAAAAATGGGTAAAAAGGACTTTAAAATACATGAATACATTTTTAGAAAATGGGGACATGGATGATAAATATAACCCCAGTAAATATTTATGAATAAACAATCTTAGATAAAAACGAGATTGGAAAAGTTATCCCTTACCTTATGTCTGATATGCTTCGTATGTATCTAAAACTCTTATATAATGATTTAGATAATGTCATTGAATTATTAAAGAATCATATTTATTGCTTTGATATCATATATGGTTCACTTATGACATTATATTACCAGTTCATTTGTAAATTCCATATTAAAGTAGCGTTTTGGGTAAAATCGTTTCATTTATCGTACGTGTTTGGATTTTTTGTTCTTGATATTATTACTCATATCCGAATTTACATAATTCCAGAATGTAAAAAATGATTTATATATAATATATATTCATTATATAAATATATATATGATAGATCGATAAATGGAATGAAATACACCGTTTATGGAGACGGTAGGCCGTATGTACACATGAATGCTGTTTTTGTTTCCTTATTTAATTGAATGGAATTAAGTAAATGAAACATATATATACATAAATCCAGTATCATTATTATATAATATCTTTCATGATTATTTATTATTTATATACTTTATAATATTACTTGAATGGTTAATCATGAAAAATGAATCACATCGTGTTCATGGAGATAGTATTCCGTACGTACGCCCGAGCGATGATATCGTTCCCATAATTATTGAATAGAATTGGAGTTGATGATATAATATCTCAGAATCACTATGATGTTATAATAACCATATATAGTTATTATTTACACCATTATACCCATCCAAGTAAGGTGGTGGTGGAAAAACTAATTACACCACAGCGTGGGGACGGTATTCCGTACGTATGCACATGCAGTGCTTTCATTTTCCGTAGGATGGATAGAAGGTGAAATGGGGTTGTTTCATATTTATAATATCATATTAGTATATTAGTGATACTTATTTTATTACTTTATAATGAAACAACTAAAGAATATGAAGTTGAAGAATAAAGAAACTTGAAAGAATCGGTAGAAGAGATTTACTCTTCTTCGACGTACCTTATTTAAGCATCCTCTTATGGGACTAGAGTTGGTCTTTTGAGAAGAACAGAACCTCCAGAATTTTTCTAGGGAAGTGGAGAAGAGAAATGGGTAGGGGTTGGCCGAGCTTGAAGGCTCAAGTTATTGTTAAGAGGAGAGGGAGGGGGTGCCCTTTTATAAGGGAGGAGAGGGGCACCTTTGGAAACCTCAAAAATATTAATTTAAAATAAATAAAAAACCATTTGAAAACCTCCAAAAATGACTCATATTTAAATATTTGATGATATAGGGTTATAATATCATCAACCAATAATATTTATACATGTTGTAAATTTATTTTAAATCTTATCAACTTGATTTATAATTATTTAATTTATTTAATCTTATTTATGGTAATAAGATTCTAAATTATAAATTGTTATAAATAATTACTTATGTGTTTGGAATTTTCCATAATTAGACAATGTATTACATTCTTGACCATATAAATTTTGAATATTTTTGTTATTTTTAAACAATTTTATATTATGTTATTTTATAAAATAACAATAGTGTCAATTTTGACACTATTCATTTATTTGAATTTAAAAAAATACACAGAGAAGATATGTTCGAAATAAAATATTTAATAGATTCATAACATGTCATATTTATCAAGAAAATTAGTTTATGATGTTAAATAGTTCACACAGTATTTATTTTAATATTTTTAAAACAATTTATTTGATATTTCAATCAATAAAATAATTTCAACACCACTATTGTGTCACCTTTAATGATAATTATTTAATCCCTAAAAATTCTAAATAAATTCACATGATGTATATAATTTTATTAGATTTCTGGATACTATTCATGTTCAATGTTTCATGAAGTTTATCACTTAATTATAATTATTACACTTATAAGATTTAAGAGAGTGACATGTTGTCACTTTCTTTGGTTTTAATAATAATTAAATTATTTTTATGGTCAAAAGTCCATAAAATGAATCTATTATAACCCTTAGGTGATATGGGTTTACTTTTATTCATCCAATAGAATTTTGGTAGGTGTTAGGGTAATTTTATAATCTTATTTTTACCCTTAATTACCCGATTTACCTTTAACTGCAGTAAATAAAAATTATTGTAGTTACTATTCATAATATCAAAAAAATAAAAGTAACATATTAACATAATTTGGAACCACTGAATTAAAATATGGAATCCATTTTACAAAATTAAAAACAAAGAAGTTTAAGTAATTAATTTAAAATTAATCCCATTGTTAAGAAAACGAGTTTTCAAAGTTAAAACATTGCCAAATATTGAAATGTTTTTACCTATGAATTCAATGTGAAATTAATGGTAATTAAATAAATTATATTAAATGGTAAAAATATATTCTATTTATACTTTAAAACCATTCAATATTATAATTTAACCATATAAATTGTTGCGATGAAAAAAGTTGTTTTTAATTAAAATAAAGTGTGTTTTTACCATTCATTAAAATATGAAAGGTATCAGAATAATATAAAAAATTTAGCCAAAGTAAATTTTTATATAATGATTCCAAAAAAGAATTTTATTTTGTCCAATTGAACTTATGAACATGTTAAACACTAGATTTAATGTGGGTGTTCCATCAAAAGGCGGAAAAACTGCATTTTTTCAAAAATACTTATTTTACCCAAAAAATTTATTTTGTTCTCATACCATATTCTAGAAAATGTGTAAGATGGATAATAATGTTATAAAATTCAAAATTTAGTTAATACTATTCATAACAGCTAGTTCATAATAATATTATAAGAATATATCATTGTTTAGTGAAACCCGGTATCGCGTACTACACACGCTATCAAGGAAGGTCGCGATTGCATGTAATGCAAGTCAAGTCAGGGTTGTGTGTAGTACAAGGTCCCTTTGGTGTTGTGTATAACAAAATCAAAACTTATTTAATTTATACATTAATCAAAATCTATACTTAATGTTGCGTAGAATAATTTCTACAAAACGAACTTGATGTTGTGTGTAACACGAGCCAAGAATAGTGTTGCATATACTACAAGCTAATATGGTGTTGCGTATAGCGCAAGCTAATCATGGTTAAATGTACAAACAAATACATCAAATAAATTAAAAAGAATAATTATCATAAATTCTCGGGTTGTTACATTCTACCCCCCTTAAAATGAATTTCACCCTCGAAATTCGTCGGGGTTATAAAAGGTTTACTACTTGAAACATTCTTTCATAGAAACCCACATCGTAAAAAGGAATACTAAAACTTATTTTTAAAAAGTCATGTATGAAACATATCAGTTACCCAAATTAACTCATCATTGGGTTCCCACATAGGAGAAAATAGGTGAAAATATGGATATGGAAGAGAAACCTAACCATCATGTTCTAATGGAGAGTGGTAGAGAACATGTCTATGAAAAATCCAACAATCACAAAGCCATAAATTTGTGATGATATAAGGTACCATATGATTCATCGGATATGAAGAGACTAGGACAACATTTTTGGTTTTCAAGATCATTTCCCTAAAGTTGATGAATTTTAATTAGAAGAAATATTTACTTTATTTCTGTACAATCTCACTATTGTTCGTGACTTGAACAATTTCCACTTTATCTCTTAAAGAAATGAAGTTGAATTTTTCATTCCTGAAGTGTTAGCAGATTATGTGATAGAATGATCGGTCATTTCATCTGTCTCAAACAAAAGGTTAGAAAAAGTTACCAAATATATATAAGTCCATAAATGGTGGGGTTTATCATATATGATTCCAAAAATGGACATATACTTCATCTATCATACCTCTTAATAAAATAAAACTATTTTCTACTAACCAGGGACTTTATGTAGGCCAGTGGTAGGAAATAAAGGCCTGTCGCACTTCGGTTGTGGGTTCGATTCACACAGCCTTGTCCAACGTGACGGGTTGTCACCCATCTTGTAGGTTGTCCGTTTTCTAAAACTACATTATTATAACATCCCATCAATAATATAGAATATTTTATATTCTTAAACAATACTAACTTATGTCCAACATAATCCATTCCAATCTTTAGGCTTATCTAAAATACTTCTATCCAGGGTTATAGTCTAAAGAAAACAATTACTAGAAATGTCATCTACTGAGCATGTGAATACCATCATTTATACCACATATATCATACTATATATATTGTTGGTCACATTCCAGACATGTGAATACCTTAATCATGTATTCTCTTGAAAAATGAATACCCATTAAAACTTAGTGAAAACATGAATGCTGTCAAAAGATAACTCATTTCAGATACGAAAATCCCAAAATTTCAATATACTCAAACCATGATATTAGTCATGAGCTTATTTCATTTTCTCTTTAACCCTTCATTATGCGCATGTCATCTTCTTTCCAAAAACATTTCAATCACTTTTCATGGTTACCGGTACCATATAATTATTGAAAACCAATACATAGATATTCCAAAATTCCACAATACCATAAATGAGATTCCATGATACTATTTTGAAATCCCATTACATAAATAATTAATCATTCCACAACATCATTGTCATATTTAGCATCACTAATAGTGATCGCATGTGACAACCCTTTATCCTTTTCCTTAAGAGTTTGCTCATGTCGATCATAATTAACCCTTGGATTAGGGAACTGATTATCATAATGCCCCATTTCTATGCACCTAAAGCATTGATGTGTTGGTGAAGCGTTATCTGTAGTCTTTTCTCTATTCATGTCATTAGAAATATTCTTCCCTTTACTTCGGCACTCACCTGCTCGATGAACATATTTTCCACACTGAAAACATTTTCTAGTACCTTTTAGAAATTCTCCACCATGCTTCTTTCCACACTTTGAGAAAAAATTAACAGTCATCTTATTTTAACCATTTTTCTGAAATTTTTCCTAGAACTCCATATTTAATTTCTTTTCAAAAACATGAGATGGATATGTAACACCAACTTATAGTTCTACCGTGATAACACAACACACAATATATTCATAGCTAATAAAGTCTCTTATAGCTAATGACCTTCGAATACTTGGTTTTAAGCCATTGAAGAATCGATCAACTTTACTTTCAGGTTGGATGATAAGGCCGGATGCATACCTTGCAAGCCTTGTAAAAGTTTTACCGTATATACCAACAGATTCAGCATCCTTTTGCTTAAGCTCAAGGAACTCCCTTTACAACATTGTTCGAAGAATATGAGGGAAGTACTTATTGAAAAATAAGTTCTTGAACTCGTCCCATTCCATGGATTCAATTTCATCTTGGGGCCTCATATTCTTAATTAGAGTCCACCATTGGTCTACTTCACCTTGTAAATGGTAAATAGACAAAATGAATTTTTCATGTTCTAAACAGTGAGTTATTTAAAATATCATTTCAATTGTACTGATCCGTTGTTCAGAAACAAGTGGATTAGAAGACCCACTGAAAGAAGTTGGGCGTTGCCTCATGATGGACTCAATATAATATTGTTCCCTTCTCTGCTCATTTGGAAGTCTAGAATGATTCATAGCTTGTGTAAGTATAACAATATGATTTTTCACTCTATCTCCCATAACATTGGTTTGTTCAGGAGGACAATCATAGCATTTTCCATTACATTGATCAATATAGTTCCTTCGAGTTCCAACCATCGTCTAAAACCTAAAAAGAATAGTGTGAGAGGCAAAAATCATGCTAAGAAAATCAAAATAATAAAGGGGGAGTACCTTCAATATCTAACATCTTAGTTTTAATTATAATATATTTACCATAATTCGAGAACTATAACCTATACTTATTATTAACCTTAGGGACATCCATAGACACACCTTAGAAATATCTCTAGGGATCTCACTAAAGTTGTCGCATCCTAGTTTCCAAAGGTTGACTAAACCATTCCTCTAATAACAACTGTAGAGACCCCAAACTTGACGTACATGGACATTAAATTACTTTTGCGGAATACGTAGTACATAAAAAAAATCAACACTCAAGGACTGTAATAGTTTAGTGTATTTGGAAACTCGGAACAAAATCTTTTAATCATGGTGAAAGATCTTCAAAATCTCTCATAAAGATATTCCCCTTTTGTTTTCTTACATAAAAACATTCTTTATATCCTGGGGAAAAGAAAACATATAAAGGGTGAGATCAAATGCTCAGTAAGGGTAAACACAGAGAACATAAAACAATCCATAATTATTTGAATGCAAAAACTTGAACATAAAATCTAAACACCAAAATCTTGAGCAAAGACATAAATCATGGAAGTACGTAAGGAATATATCATAAAGGAACATCAATCATGATAAAATAACATGGGAATAAAACATTTAATTGTGGAAAACCATTAATCACATGATATGATTTCTATAGTATCCAAGGCATTGCTGCCAAGACCATCTTAGTGGACAAAGTCCCTTTCTGAATCGAGTTCACTCCTCGTTCCAGTCCTGTAGCACTGAACCAGATTAACTCATCATTCCAGCCATGTCTATCTCATGAGATATAAATCTTTACCCAATGCATTGGAGGGAGATATAGGTCCCGCCCATCTCATAATGAAATCATTCTTTCGTGTGTCATAAAATCATAAATCATACAACATAGCATAACCCATGTAATAGATTGGGATTTTTAAACATCATGCCATCACAACATAATCCATATAAAAAATGGATATCATTTCATCATGAGAAAAATCAAACCATGTAAATAATTTAGACATTATACTTGAAACATAATCATATTAAATAATGTCATTTTATATGGAAAATAGTTTTGATAAAACACTTGAAATGAATTTTTGAGGAAAATAACCTTTCTTCTTCAACATCATTTTCTTTTCCCAAAATTCCATGAAATTTTAAAAGAAAAGGGTTTTTTTGAAATTAATCATGCAATCTTGTAGAGGAAGATTCATGAAAATGAGGCTTTATGAAATTGTAAAAACCCATTCACGCCGTATAAGATAAAAATAACATTCTCCTTGTACTTTTGTCGGAAAAGTCAAAAAGTTGTTCATGTGGTAAAAATATGTAAGATTCCTTTCATAACATGTTGTAAAATTGAAAAATGGGTAAAGGAAATTAAACACACATGAAAACATTTTTAGAAAATAGGAACATGGATGATAACAATAAACCCAGTAAATACTTACGAATAAACAATCTCAGATAAGAATGAGATTGAAATAGTTATCCCTTACCTTATGTCAGATATGCTTCGTATGTATCCAAAACTCTTGTATAATGATTTAAATAATGTTATTGACTTATTACAGAATCATATTCATTGTTATGATGTCATATATGGTTTACTTATGACTTTATATTACCCGTTCTTTTGTAAATTCGATGTAAAAGCAGCGATTTGGGTAAAATCGTTTCATTTATCATCCGTGTTTTGACTTGTAATTATTAATATGATTACTTAGATCATGATTACTTAATTACAAAATATAAAACATGATTTATATATAATATATATTCAGAATATACATATATATAATAGATCGATAAATGGAAAGAAATACACCATTCCTGGAGACGGTAGGCCGTACGTACACATGAACATTGTTTTTTGTTTCCTTATTGAATTGAATGGAATTAAGTATATGACATACATATATAAATCCAGTAGAATTGTTATGTCATATATTTCATGATTACCTATTATATATACTTTATAATCATTCTTGAATTGTTAACAATGAAAATGAATCTCATCGCGTCGTGGAGACGGTAATCCTTACGTACGCACGAGCGATGATATCGTTCCCATATTGATTAAATGGAATTGGAGTGGATGATATAATATCATAGAATGAGTATGATGTTATAATAATCATATATATTTATTCTTTACACCATTATACCCATCCAAGTAAGGTGGTGGTGGAAAAACTGATTACACCACGGTAGGGAGACGGTATTCCCTACGTACGCACGCGCGGTGATTTTGTTTTCTATAGGATGGATAGATGGTGAAAAAAGGGTTGTTTCATATTTATAATAACGTATCATTATATAAATAAGACTTATGTTATTACTTTATAATAAAACAACTAATGAAGAGTATGTAGAATAAGAAGTAAACTTGAATGAATCAGAGGAAGAGATTACCTCTTCCTCGACGCACCTCCTTTAAACTTCTTCTTAGGGCACTAGAGTTGGTATTTTGAGAATACCAGAACCTCTACGATGTAACTAGAGAGGTTGAGAAGAGTAATTGGCAGGGTATGTCCGAACTTCAAGACTCAAAAGGGTGTGAAGAGAAGAGGGAAGGGGTGCCCTTTTTATAAGGGAGGAGAGGGGCACCTTTGGAAAAACTTAAAATATTAATTTATAATAAAGTCATATTCGGTTTATAATAGCTCCAAATTGATTAATTTAGAAGATAAATTGGGTATGGGTAGAAATACTCTAAAAAATAGTATTTAGACAAGTTTAGGTTTTAATTTTAACCTTATCATTTAGATTTAACTCTAAGTTAAATAATTTAACTTTTACTATGTCTTATTATTTTCCGAAACTATATGGTTAATAAACATTATATAACAAGCCAAAAGAACCCCAAGCGGTTCATAATTAATATATATAACCTTATCTAAGTCATTTGGCCGAACCTTAGATTTTTAGGAATAAAATAACAATTAATAATATAATATTTGTTTTAAAAACTATTTTATGTCAATTTTGACACTATTTGGTAATCGATTTCTGTGAAAATAATAACAGCATGATCAGTTCGAAAAACATTAATTGAATCAATACTAACATGTCATATTAACCTATAAAATTATTGGAATTCATAAAAAGTCTCAAATTACATTTATTTGGGTATTTATAACAGCAATTATGTTAATATTTCATTAATAAGGTAATTACTGCATCATCATTGTGTCATAAATAAATTAATTTATTTAATGTCTAAAAATTATAACTAAATTACCATTATGTAGGAAATATGGAAATGGATGATAAATATAACACCAGTAAATACTTACGAATAAACAATCCTGGATAAAAACGAGATTGGAAAAGTTATCCCTTTCTATATGTCTGATATGCTTTGTATGTATCCGAACCTCTTGTATAATGATTTAAATAATTTCATTGAATTATTAAAGAATCATTTTCCTTGTTATGATATCATATATGGTTCACTTATGACTTTATATTACCCGTTCGTTTGTAAATTCCATGTTCAAGAAGTGTTTTAGGTAAAATCGTTTCATTTATCATACGTGTTTCGATTTGTTGTTCTTGATATTATTACTCATATCCTGATTTACTTAATTCTAGATTGTAAAACATGATTTATATATAATATATATTCAGTATATAAATATATATGATATATCGATAAATGGAATGAAATACACCATTCATGGAGAATGTAGGCCGTACGTATGCAGGAACACTATTTTTGTTTCCTTATTGAATTGAATGGAATTAAGTAAATGAAACATATATGTACATAAATCCAGTATAATTATTATGTAATATATTTCATGATTATTTATTATATATATACATTATAATCATACATGAATGTTTAATCATTGAAAATGAATCTCATCGCGTTCGTGGAGACGGTATTCTGTATGTACGCACGAGTGATGATATCGTTCTGATAATTATTGAATAGATTTGGAGTGGATGATATAATATCTCAGAATCAGTATGATGTTATAATGATAATATATATCAATTCTTTACACCATTATACCTATCCATGTAAGGTGGTGGTGGAAAAACTAATTACACCACGGCGTTGAGACAGTATTCTGTATGTACGCACGCGCGGTGATTTCATTTTTCGTAGGATGGATATAAGGTGAAATGGGGTTGTGTCATATTTATAATATAATATAATTATATTAGTGAAACTTATTCTATTACTTTAAAATGAAAAAACTAAATAATAGGAAGTTTAAGAAGAAATAAATTTGAAAGAATCGGTAGAAGAGATTACCTCTTCTTCGATGCACCTCTTTTAAGCTTCCTCTTAAAGGACTAGAGTTGGTCTTTTGAGAATACCAGAACCTCCAGAATTTTTCTAGGGAAGTGGAGAAGAGAAATTGGCAGGGTTTGGCCGAGATTGAAGGCTCAAGGTGTTGCGAAGAGGAGAGGTAGGAGGTTCCCTTTTATAAGGGAGGAGAGGGGCACCTTTGGAAACCTCAAAAATATTCATTTATAATAAATCAAACCCCACTTAAAAACCTCCAAAAATGAATCATATTCGAAGATTAGATGAGATAAGGTTTTAATATCATCAACCAATAAAAATTATACATGTTGGAAATTTATTTTAAACTGTATCAACTTGATTTATCCTTATTTAATTTATTTAGTCTTATTTGTGGTAATAAGATTCTAAATTGTAAATTTTTATAAATAATTACTTATGAGTTATGAATTGTCAATAATTGGACATGTTATGACATTTTAGACAATATAAATTTTAATTTTTAAAATTTTAAATTTTTTGTGATTTTTAAACAATTTTCTATTATGTTATTTTATAAAAGAACAATAGTCTCAATTTTGACACTATTTATTTATTTGAATTTAAATAAAATCCACAAAGAAGATATTTTTGAACTAAAATATTTAATAGATTTATATAATGTCATATTTATCTATATAATTCGTGGAGCAAGTTAAATAGTTCCTACAATATTTATTTTAATATTTTTAAAACCATTTATTTGATATTTCAATCAATTAAATCATTTCAACCTCACTACTGTGTCACCTTTAATGGTAATTATTTAATCCCTAAACATTATAAATAAATTCAAATGATGTATATAATTTTATTATATTTTTGGAGGGTATTCATGTTCTAATTTTCATGGAGTTTGTCACTAAATTATAATTATTATACTTATAAGATTCAAGAGAGTGATATGTTGTCAGTTTATTTGGTTTTAATAATATTTTATTATTTTCACAGTCAAAAGTCCATAAAATGAATCTATTCCGACCCTTAGTTGATATGGGTCGATTTTTAGTCATCAAATAGAATTTTGGCAGGTGTTGGGTAATTTTATAATCTTATTTTTACCCTTAATTACCCGATTTACCTTTAACTCCAGTAAATAAAAATTACCATAGTTACAATTCATAATTTCAAAAAAATAAAATTAACCTATTAATATAATTTAGACCCACTTAATTCAAATATGGAATCCATTTTTCAAAATTAATAACACATAAGTTTCATTAAATAATTTAAAATTAATCTTATTGTTAATAAAACGAGTTTTAAAAGTTAAAACATTGCCAATGATTGAAATTTTTTTAACTATGAATTAAATGTTAAAATAATGGTAATGATATAAATTATATTAGATGGTAGAAATATATTCTATTTATATTTTAAAGCCATTAAATATTATAATTTACACATATATATTATTGCAATGAAAAAATTTGTTTTTAATTAAAATATAGCATGTTTTTACTATTCATTAAAATATGAAAGGTATCAGAATAATATAAAAAATTTATCCAAAGTAAATTTTTATATCCTAATTCCAAATAAAAATTTTATTTTGTCAGATTGAACTTATAAACATCTCAAAAACTAGATTTAATGTTGGTGCACCATCAAAAGGCGACAAAAATTCAATTTTTGAAAAATACTTATTTTACACGAAAAAATTATTTTGTTCTCATAACATGTTCTAGAAAATGTGTAAGATGAATAATAATGTTATAAAATTGAAAATTTATTTAATACTATTCATAAAGGCTAGTCCATAATAATATTATAACAATATATCATTGTTTAGTGAAACTCGGTATCACGTACTACACACGCTATCGAGGAAGGTCACGATTGCATATAATGCAAGACAAGTCAGGGCTGCGTGTAGTGAAATATCCCTTTGGTGTTGTGTATAATATAATCAAAACATATTTCATTTATACATTAAACAAAATCTATACTTAATGTTGTTTAGAATAATTTCTACAAAATGAACTTGAAGTTGTGTGTAACACGAGCCAAGAATAGTGTTGCATATACTACAACCTAATACGGTGTTGCATATAGCGCAAGTTAATTTTGGTGAAGCGTACAACAAAAGACATCAAAGAAATTAAAAAGAATAATTCTCATAAAATCTCGGGTTGTTACACTAATTACGATGAATTATATGAGTCTGATTTTTATCAATACCATGAGTCCAATATTTATCAATACCACGAGTCCTATTTTTATTAATTCCACGAGTAGCACGATTATTTCCAAAAACATAGTGAAGTGATTTCCTTCCTTCAAATATAAATTGATAAGAAAAAACAAAACATGAATGAAAAACATCTTCATAATCAGCTTGGTCCCAAAAATCTCCTCATTTGTATTTCGTTGTCAAACAAGATTCATAAATCACTGAACTTTGTATCTTCATGCAATGGATCATTGTCAACAATTGTAAGTCTATGTTAGATTACTCATTATAGGAAACAAGAATCATTAACAGCAAAACCATGCTTCCAAAATATGTGAGTATGATAACATCTTCATCTTTCTTCCCCATCACTACCTCAACATCCCTCGAATACCAACTTTTTTTTTTCATACAACCACTCTGACAAACAGTTAGAATTTTCCACTCCCAAAACAATAATGAACTTACATCTTACCCACAACTTTCTATTTTATGCAATATAATTATAAGACAATAAAATTATTCCCCTTTACAATACAATTTAAAAGTAATATGAGAGAGGTTACAAGAACAAATACCTCATCCTTGAAGGGAATTTGGTTGGATACCCATGTTCAACCTCATTTTTGAGAATGATTCCTTTGGCAAGGATTTTTTGAAAATGTCAGCCACTTGTTTCGATGTTGGAAAATACTCAATCATTAATTCATTTTTCTTCACATGATCTTTAATGAAATCATATTTCATATCAATATTCTTTGAATGATAATGTTGAACTGGATTCCTAGTGAGTATGATTGTACTTTGATTTTCAAAACTCAAGAGTAATGGTAACTTCATTTCAACAAGTAAATCATCCAATTGTGTTTTCATCCACAATAGTTGAGTAGCAGCTTGAGTGGAAGCAACATACCTAGATTAAACTGTACTGAGGGTTACTGAAATTTATTTATTTGAATTTCAGATAATATAATTACATCCCATAAATAATACTCCACTAAATGTGTATCTTCTATCATCTACATTTTCTAAACAATCTGTATCAGAATACCCAAACAAATCAATTCTATTTTAGCTACGAAACCTAATTCCAAAGAATGATAAAATTCATTGAGGATGTATTTTTTCCATAAAAAAATTCATATATAGTCATATTGGATTGAGGCCTATAGAAAAAAGGATTCTGAATATAAACAACAATACTCAAGGATTTCCTCCAAAAGTAATGAGAATGGACATGTTCAAGTAACAGGTTCTTCCCATTTCCACCAAGATTTTATTATTTCTTTAAGAAAACCAATTTTTTTGGGGTGTGTATGGGGCACTATATTCATTATGAATTCTATGCTTCTCCAGCCAGTCTTTAAACTCTTCATTTCTATAATCACCACCATTATCTATTTTCAACATCTTTACAGAATAATCACATTAGTTTTTGAATTTCCTTCGGAAACTTTTAGACATTTTCAAAGCATTAAACTTATGTTTCATATGAATGAAACAAGTAAAGAGAGAAAAATAATTAATGAAAGTAAGTAAGTACTTATCTATATTTGTTTATTGTTTTCTTATTGTCCAACATATATTAGAATGTATCAGTTCTAGGTGTTGTTTTGAAAAAATATAAACTTTCTTATGCAGAGAATTCATAATGTTTCCTTTAATGTAGATAGTGGTACACCAATATATTCTTTTTGGAAAATCAGGAATGCCTCAAACACTATCTTTTTTAGATAAATTTATTATATTTCATTAACACATATTTCCAAGACTTTTATGCCACAACTAATTCACTTCCTCTATTATCATGTAACAAGAGTTTTGTGAATCACCAACATGAAACAAATTCCCTTCTGTATGTTGGCCTCTTGTAACAATCTTACCATCTTCTTCACTCTTCACAAAAAACCCATATTTCATAAAGATAAACCTTTTACCCTCATCACACAATTTTTAAACACTTTGCAGATTATGTTTCAGCCTGTCAATGTACAATGTTTGATTAGATTTCATCTTTTCTTTTCCAAGGATGAGTAACTGATCACCTTTTATTTTCAATGAATCATCATTGAAAAATTTCACTATGTATTATTTAAAATATTTCACATCCTTCAAAAATTTTAGGTCTCCTATCATGTGTCGGGAACACCCACTATCAAGTATCCAAGGACGTTCTCATTTTTTGGCTATCAATGCAGTTTCAACAATAAGAGATTTTTCTCTTTTCTCATCTCTCATTACCTTTAGATTATGTGAATTAAGAATATTTTTTTGAGCTAGTAAAAACACAATATGTTTTTAACATTTATAGGTTGTTCACATCTTTCACAAATAGTTTTCATTAGATGGAACCAATTTTCAATCTTTACTACAACCTTCTATGATTTCTTCATGGAAACTTTCTTAGTCTTATTTCTTTGAGAAAATTGACTCCCCCTCAATATTTTTCATCCATAACATATGGGAAGATAGTAATGTTGTTGGTTTAAGAAACACATAATTTACGTGATTAAAAATCTCCCATAATACCCACAATGTCTATAGAATGAGTAATTTCCTCTAAAACTTCCACATTGATAATAATTGTGAATAAGTTACTCAGTAACATTATCATCTCTCTAGTCTAAGATACCAAAATTATTACAATCAATCAGATTCTTCTTTTTATTTCTAGATTTTCCATATCTAGAATTTTTAAAAACATTTTTCAGATTCAGGTTTCTTTGAAACTTCAGAATTCCCATCATTGTTGTTTTTATCCACACACTTGACTTTCCTAGATTTCTTCGTTTTAGAAATAATCCAATATTTCTTTTCACCCTTTGAAGGTAACCTTTTTTGAACCTTCTCTAGTTTCTCATTTTGAGAACATTCACCAACCACAAGGATATAGTTTTAGAAAACTATGTATCTCAATTCATCTTTTGAGAGTTTTTGTTGTAAATGTTCCATCTCTTATTTTTTTCCTTCACCTTACCTCTATATTCTCATTATGATTCTTTTCTTCTTAAATATATTTCTTAAAATCATCAATATTTTTACCAAAGTTTCTCTCTCATAAGAAAAACATTAGTGGTTGTTTGTGTATTCATCTTCTAACCTTTTGTTTTGTTTTTCATGACTTGTGATCTTTATCAGACATTCTTTCAACTCTTATTTCAAAAGTATTTCAAGTTTATTTTTTTCTTCTTATTCAGAATTTCTACATCCGTATTGTTCATTATACATAGTTTCAATGATAGTATTTTAAAAACCATACTCAATTGAATTTTACGATTTAGCATCACTTCCTTATTCTTATTTATCTTTAGATAAGAAACCGCTTCTTTTGGATTTGAATAATTTATTTTCATTCCCTATAGAATAAAAGTTTTATTTATCACCCTATTTCTTCCATGACCTTGTTGGATTTATTTCTTCTTTTTCACTATCCTCTTCATTCATTCTCCTAGAACAGTTAGCTACAATTATACCAACTTCTCCACATTCAAAACACTTCAAGGGAATTTTCCATTTGTATTTTCTTATTCTGCTTTTCAAATTTTTTGAAAACATGGATAAGATATGATTGATATTTTTACATACCTCGATTTTAGAGTCAGAATCACCATCTTCTTCTTCAATAAGAATTCTCTTCAACTTTTCTTTCCTTATAGCCTTGATAGATATTTCCCTACCAGTCTCTATATTTTTTCATAGCATTTTCTATTCTTATTTAATAATTTATAAGAATTATATGCAAATCATAAAGAGATAGTGTCTCAGGATCTATTTATTCTAATGAAGAAACATTTTCATCAAAATTTTAACGTAGGTATCTCTAAATATTTTCAAAAATTGTAGATCCATCCGGCTTTTCACTAATGAATATGATAGTACTTATAATACCATTCACCTTGGTAATTAAATCCCTAATATATTCATACTCACCCATTTCTGAGTCTTCATACTTTAATCTACAAATTTGAAGATTTTCCTTATTGAATTTTATATTTCCTTCATATATGTTTTAAATTTTTTCCTATATACCATTGGTTTTGAAAAAAACTTTCTCTCTCAAGAATTCACTTTCAGAAAATGATGGAAATAAAGAATTCTTCACTATTCTATCATTCACAAGATTATTTTTATCAATAGTTGTAAGTGGAGATTTATCATCAATGGGTGGAAACCCAACTGTTGCATCTCCAAGAAAATCATAAATGATAGACATAAGATAAAGAAAAAATTTATCCTACTGGTTATGATAATTCTTTCCATCAAAGATCCGAATACCTTAACCATACACACAGTTCAAATTTTCCATAATCAAAGAATATTAAAGGAAACCTGCCTTTGATAACCCTTGTTTGTGACCTATAGGAATGATTGTATCATGGAGAGGGGGAGGGGTAAATCAGTAATAATGTTTTCTTTTGTGTTACCTTTCAATTGAAACAACCTTCATGTCCTATTAAAGAATAAATTTCCTACTAAAAAAACAAACACACACCCACAGGAACACAATTTTTTACAAGGCTCACTTTTCAATATGAATAGCTTTGTCCTCAGAATAGTTTTAAGATAATCCAATACCATACAATCCAATAGAAAAAAATACTCAGATTGCATTTAAAAGGATATTATATTTCACATGTGTTGCACTCCGAAGAAAATAGAAAAGTTTGTGTACACCCTCTTAGAACATATAGGGTAATAAAATTGTTATGTAACAACTCATGTTACCTATACTTATTTTGAATTCGACAAATGTATTCAATTGAAATAAAATTCTTAAATTCATTACCCAGAATAAAGGTAAGATCCTCCTGGACCATGTTATGAAAATTGAATCTGATTTTCCTTGGTCAGATTTTCCCAGACTGATTATTCTGAGTACGATTCCTGAAAAACAATTCTTCAAGTATGATTTTCAGATGGAATAAAATAGAAATGATTCTTCACAAATTCAAATCAGAATTCAATACTTCCTTAGTTCAAGAAATCCAATATGGAAATACTAAAGTCGATCAATCTAGACTGATAAATGATCAACTGGATGCAATGTTGACAAATTGAATTTGATGATACGTTGAGTACAAATAATTCTGAGTACGATGATCATCCAAATAAAACGTTATGATCATGTCCTCTTCCCCATCGAAATGTCTTCAATACAAAACAAAATGGTATCACTTTCTTTCACAGATAATTCAGAACTTCTATCCCTACTACGATGAACAGTAACCATGATCATAAAGTAAAAAGTACTTCTCCTTTTATAAGTGACCCTGGAAAGGTTTGGGTGGGAATCCCAAAAAATTTTCCCACTCAGAAAAAATTCATCCATATTTCAATTTTACCTAAAATCTCAAATTCATTTTGACTTCATCAAAAGTTATAAAAAATTCTTGATTTTTCTTCCAACTCCATCCCCTTCTTTAGAAATTCATTTGAATCATGAGAATGATTTCAATACATGAGAACAATTTTTCTCAAACTGATTTCTAAAATATAAATATCTGTATCAATTGAAAACAATGTATGAAGAAATGGATTCCATTCTGATTTTTTGAATATGATTCTCAGAACTGATTTGAATCAAAATATTTTATTTGAATGTACAAATCCTCCGTTATAATTTATTCAGAAATTCCCTTATCTTTTCTTTTTTATTAACCCAATTTAGAATCAAAACATCATTTAAAATCCTATTCTTGTATCATGACTTCATGACTTCAAATTCATTTGAGAACATCTTTAGCATCATCAGATTTGGATGGGAAAGTATTATAACATTCCATTCATTAAAACTTCTTTATTTTCTTCCCAAAACAAGTATGATATTTTCTGAATACAATTTGTATGGATATGATCATACTAGGTATGATCATTCAGGATATGAATGTCATGGATATGAATTTATAAAATATGATCTTTTTTATGTATCATCATTCTTGGTATGATCATTCTGGGTAGGATCATTATGGATACGACTGGTCTGGATACAATTAATCATAATACAATCTTTTATGGGTATGATCCTTTGGGAAAATAATCAGAATAATCTCTTAATATTACATTAGCATTGCTTCTTCAATCATCATCACCTCTTCAATGAGAACATCCTTTTCAATTGACACCGCTTTTTCAATCGGTACCACCTTTTCAGTCCTTACAACATTTTCAATCAATACCACCTTTTCAATTAGTACCACCATTTCAATCATCACCACTTTTTCAATGGGTACCACCTTTTAAAATAACATCACCTTTTATAACAACAACACCTTTTAAAACAACACCTTTTAAAACAGCACTACCTCTTCAATCGACAATATATCTTACATTTCATTCACTCTAATATGGTTGTTTTGAAAATTAATAGGTATCTCTTCTTTCTATCTACCACCTGGATATGATAAATCTGGATACAATCATTTTCTGACCAGGAAAATCTCTTCCACTCTCCCTTTCTTCTATCAATATTGCATCAGAAGTTCTCAAATCAACTTATTATTTATATGAAATAAAAATTGTCAAAGAATCATCAAAATTAAAAAATTGTATTCATTGTGACTCTGATTCTTTATTAAAACAACAAATTATTTCATACTTGATCGAGAGTGAATTCGATCAATTCCATTTTACGATCATTACCAATACTAGAACCTCATTACAATGAACAACATGAGTCTAATTCTTATCAATACCATGTGTCTGATTTTTATCAATACCATATGTAGCATGATTGTTTTCAGAACCAAAGTGATGTGACTTCCTTGCTTCCAAACATACCTTGACAACAAAAGGAAACACTTCAATGTAAAAAACCTTGATCATAATCTTGGTTCCAATAACCCCCATATATAGTTGGATTTTTTGAATATTCCAAAAGGGTCTCCTATTTTTCCACAACCCTATTAGACCTTATTCTCACCATCAATCCAGACACAGGTCCTGAGGATCACCACTATATGTCTCTTGTCACCTGGGAAGGGGTCTTTTCTATGAGCCTATCATGTATAGAATAATGAATAAATGTCAGTTGCGAAGCTTGGGTAACATGAGTAAGATCATATCATTAAGGAATGTATTAAATATTACATAAAGAATTTTGATGAATTATCCCAGATCCGAGGCCGTAACCTCTCCTTCCTTCATAGGGATTCCTCTTTTAGCATATTACCCCCAAGACCCTTCTGATCCCCTAGGCGGAGGGAAGTACTATTCAAATTCAGTAGTAGACAATTTTGTTGTTAATGTTAAATCATGTACTCGAGTCATCATTGGATGTGGAGTGCCTTGAGAGTGGACCAAGGCCTCCATATCATCCACATACCATTCCTCATCTTCCAAGGACACTATAAATCCAGCCCAAGCCAAACTAATGCCAAGAAGGTCCATCATATACTGGTTGAGATGATCCCACATTTTTGAAGGGATATGGAATTGCCTATTAACATTCCATAATTCCCAAGGCTCCTGGTAAACAAGATCTATAGGTATTTCCACCTAGCACAACCACTTACTAGGATCTTGGGTAGGCGTTCTGCAAAACCTTCCTCATGGACTCCCTTCATTTTGAGTTTTCCTGATGTGGGCCACTGGTCCTACTACTGCTATTTTCATTCCAATTATAACTGGATCATGCCTTGGAATTACTAGCCCTGCTACTTCTGTAGCCCTGCCACCATGACTTGCTCTTACCATTGTCTAACCCCGACCTCAGGGTTTATGGGGCACCCCATTTTCAAGTAGGATGGTTCATTGCTATAACATATCTATTGGGTAGGTTTCCTCCCATATTTTTTTATACTCCTCACTCAGACTGTAAGAGGTTATAGGTGGAGGTAGTTCATTCTTCATATTTCCATAATCCCATGTGAACATGAGCCCGAGTTTCCTCATTACACATTGGTGATCCTCATGGTATACCCCAGGTAAACTGTTTGGGTTAGCCTCTACAGACACCGAAATTGACTCACAATGTGATGCTGGGTATATGGCTCACAGATAGGCTCTCAATCCACTCGTGCCACTAGAACTATGCCTGGGAATTTTAGGAGTTATGACCAATGTTTCTCAATTCCCCTTCCATCATCAATGAATACTCCCATTGGCTGTGGTAATGGGTGGAAATTGAATTCTTCTACCCTCCAGACATTGTTTAGAACCATCGATGTGGTCATCTTGATAGGGAAAATACCTAGTATGTTCAGAATGGTTGGTCGAATATTTTAATCTGGAGGAGAATTGGGGTTTAGATATTTTTATATTCTCATGTGTTCTTATATCCATACATATAGAAAGAGAAATGGTTCACAAACACACTGTATAATCACCTTATACAACTTTTCCAACACAGGAACACCATGGTTAATGCCCTTCCCCATCACCAGAATGGTCTCCATGATGAATTTACTCTATCATGTGCCCATGTGCACATCCCTAACTGGAAACATCCATATGAAAATTAGTACAAAGATGAACCCAACCAGCCTAACCACCGGTTGATGCTCAGTGTTGACAATGTACCCCTATAGATTCCATTAGATATCCCCCAAAATTCACCAGCATTAACCTTTTTTTTATATGATGACCCCCTCTTAGGAAGGTACGAGGCATTTCTAGAAGTTTTATAGGTGCCTCTTATCCATCAGTAGGATGATACAGGTGAAAATTGAATAAAAGACTAAACGACCACTTGAAGTGGACGTCCCTCACTGATTGTTTATCATCACACAACACTTGGTCGAACAACATCTTCTCTAGTAGTGGAAATACTCCGAATCCTCCTATGTATTCTTCATTGGGAGGAATTCATCATATATTTTCCCTAGAATTGGAATCCTTAAAATATTTTAGAGATACCAGAGGCTGATGCTGACCTCCCCATGATGAAGCTGGAAAGTGTTGGTCCTCGATGACCACCTACTTAGATGTTCTTGAATTATGTCATTTGGTTGTTATAGAATTTGGAAGCCTTCATATCCTCATACAAGTCTACCCACCTCAGCTATGCCCCAAATTCCATATGGGAGACACACAACCAGTACGAACAAGACCATTCTCCTTCAAATTTCTTCTCTAGAACATGTACCAATTATCAGTTCCCCATTTCTCTTGGTTCATTAATCCCTCCTAAATAATGGTGTGAAATATTGGTAGATATGCCTCTAGTTTAATTTCTTTCCCTTCAATGTCAATGAAATGGTTTTAAATCCATTCAGTGGTGATGGGAATATAGTCCTTCCAGGCATGGCCATCGGTTGCTTTGAACCATTGGAATTGACATGGTGTGCCCTGGAACTAGTAAGCCGGTTCATCCTTACTCAATTCAGAGATATAGACGACATCGCTCTGGAAAAGGCCATATAATAGAAATATATTTCATAGGGGTTAATCCCTTTTCCCTTCCATCGGTAGTTCCACCAAGGATTAATGATCATAATGACTCCACACACATTTCTTGATCAGAACATTGTTCATCATATCCTCTATTTGAGATTCATCCACAAGGATATCCTAAGTATCTTCTTAGTTAGCCATTTGTTCTAAGACATTGTTTTTTTTCTTTCTCTATTCAGAAATCATGTTCATGGAGAAAAAAATTGAGGATCCACAAATGACTTTGCATGCTTCATAGAGCAATAATGGATTGCGATGCACCGATTCTCTAAGCAACGTTTGTGGAGAAGCGATTTGAGAGACCTGGTTCTCAAAGAGTGTTCTAGAGGGTGATGGAGAATTTCAATTTGAGTACATGAACATAGGTTCAAAGAGAAAGTATGTAGACAATGGGGGGACCTGATGTGAAATTTATAAGTAGTGACCTCATGAGCTTCACAACGCCTGTGGTTGCCTCGAGCTTCACAAGGATACCACCGTGCACTCCATATTCCCTCATCACGAAATAGATTCACGATCCACATGTTTTCGGTGATCTACTCTCAGAACCCGGCCCTCCTTTTCTCTCATCTCCCATTCTAAGGGGGGGGGGATTTGTTCACCAAAATCCATGACCAAGATGAATCAAGGATAGAGAAACTATTTTGGACAACATTCCACCAAAATAAACAACAAAAAATTAGTTAAGGGGTTGCCTCACGAAGCTTCATCATTAAGCTCATCACCACCATAAATGGAATGAAGCCAGTAGACAGATGCCTCTATGACCACCACAGAGTGATGGTTGTCACCTCCTTGAGTCCAAAAATCCCCAAAACCACTTCGGAGTAGTGATGGTCAGCTCTGCAAGTTTAATAGAGCTACCGCCAATCACAAAGTGCTATTTCCTTCATGGTGCTCCTCCGAGCATCACGATACCCGATGCTTATAAATATGTGGCTCAACCCCAACCCAAAGGATTTATTCCCTGAAATTCTTTCTTCCTAGATATCATTTCATGAAGCTCCCTTTACTCAGGATACTAGCAAGAAAATGAATCAATCAAGGCATTTGAGCATTATGAACCAGCTTCCACTTTGTTCCATTTTGCCACATCTTTCATTAGGGATGACCTTCGCGAATCCTGGTGGACATCATGAAGGTTGGAGTCCTTTTTGGGGACTCAGGAACTGGTGGAGCATTCATCATTCATGAAAAATCCTCCAAACTCATGAAGATTCCATGCCTCGGTAGGGTGATCATGCTTCACAATGTTCTTTCCTTTGTGGAGCCCCTTTCCTACATGATTCATGAAGAACCATCTTTAGTGAAGATTTTCCACTTCTTGAAACACTATTGCATCATGAAGAACCTCTCAAAGAATATTTATTCTTAACAAAACCCTTTCTTGTATGGCCCTCTAGGATTGTTTATAGTGATTTCTTGGTTCCTCAAGTGGTGATTTGCGTTGCATTTTCCTACCTTTTCCTTCTTCCCATAGGTAAATAGACAACTATTTCATCTTCTCATGGCCACAATAATGTGGACACGTCAATTTCCCACTCCTCTAACGTACTCATTTTGAGCATATTTTTCCTTCCTTCCCCCATATTTGGGTTATTGCAAGTTAGGTAATTCCAAGGGGTGAGGAGTGATCCTTAATCATTCGAGGTGAAGGATGTTAAACTTACCAGCACCCACGTCCTCACCACATGATGTCAAACTATAAGTTTATGCATGCATGGATGACCTAAGAGAAACAAAAAGGGGAAAATGATAAGATCCACCCCCTCTATCTCCCACTGGGCTTTGTCCCCATGTTCACCTCGAGTGGTCTCCATGTAATCCCCAAACAGCCTTCTTGGGATTCCCTTCTAAAGTATGTCCCAATCTCTACCTCTTTGGGCCGCTAGCCATGCATAATCCACACACCACTCCTCGTAGACACACCTTTGTGCCATGATCATCAAGTATGATTTTCCCTCTTATTTATCACAACGAACATGAATAATATGAACTCAGATTAAAAAACAACCATGACATCCTCCTTAGGCCGTTAACCACATATAATCCCTAGAAAACATTGGGATACTAATTATGCAAAATCCCAATCATGAATTTGGGATGCTAACCATATATAAGCCCCATGCCCATCATTCTTCACGACATTGAAATATATCTCCCTCATAAGAATGAGTACCTTGATCATTGTTATCTCTATATGGTATGTAGGAAGCCTCCCTAAGGTTCAAGCACATAAATCCCCCACAATATACCTTTTCTGATTATACCAAGTTGGTTGAAGCATCCTACATGGAATTAAATAGAAATATTATAACTAAGTGGGTTTTGATACCTTTCATGTACTTGGGAAGTATCATTGAGGTTCAATCCCAACCAATGATAAACTATGGTGATCCCTCATAGGAACGTACCCTCGGAATGTAACATCTTCCCTTTATTGGGACACATCATCCAAATCTACCTCCCTGAATAGTTCTGATCCACCCACCTGGGAAGCTAACCATGCATAAACCCTACACTCAACCCGTACTCTTCCAACCAATAGGGTCCCTCTTACAATGGGTAGCTAACCCTGTGTCAGCCCTGACATGTCTTTGGGTCACTCTTCATTATGTACACCCCACTTCTATTCCCCATTCCCAATCTTTGTGGACTTTGATTCCCAGCGATTGGGATACAGAGGAAATATCCCCAAGGTTTAATCCCATCATCCATTTTTATCCTGGTTTCTCCTCTAATCCTTTGTGTCTCACAAAGAGCATACCCCAACCGAGAGGTTGTACTCCCTTTGGGTCAGTACCCATGCATTCTATGCTCACGAGATGCCTCCTTAGGTTTCTTTTCACCCCCACCAAACTATGTTGACTTTGATTCCCAACCACTAGGATATGTAAGAATTCTCCCCACTATTCAATCACATCATCCATTTCTATCCTTGTTTCTCCTATGATCCTTTCTGTCTCAGATGATTTTTCCCCGACTGAGAGGTTCTACTCCCTTCAGATCCTTACACATGTGTTCCATCCTCACGAACTGCCTCCTCATGTGTCTCATTTCCACATTTATCTATGTGCACTTCGATTCCCTACCTTTGGGATACATAGGAAGCCTCCCCGAGGTTATATCCTTGCACTAACATCTTCACATTGGTTCTATCTCATTTACCCTCACCCCTAACACCCCTTCCATCATCTATCCTAATTCATACCTAGGACGCCACATCGCAGTGAGATCATTACATTCATGCCATTTACCTTTACATCACCCAGGAAGCTTACCATGAACAAGCCCCACACAATAAATATTCAATTAACCACGAGTTCGCCTATTGTGAAGGGAATCTAGACTTGTGTAATCCCCAAACCACCACTTCAAACTACATGGGTTTTGATACATTTCTTCTACACAAGGTATGTAAGAAGCCTCCATGAGGTTCAATCCTTTCCATTGGTAAACCTAATAATTCCCATTTTGTGGTGTACCTTCCTATTCCACACTTTGTGGTATTCAAATAATCATTCATGATGTGAAATATTCTACCTTGGGACACACCATCCCTGTTCCATCCTCATAAAGTGATTGGATTCTTCCACCCAATAAACTTTCTAGGTGCTCCCTCCTAGGGATGTACCCTCATGATCTACCATTTGTGGTGTCTAAATTATCCTTCACGGTGTGAAGGCTTCCCTTTTTGGGACACACCACCCTAGGTACATATTCATTAGTCATTGTAATTCGTCCATCCAACTACTCCCTCATAGGGATATACCCATTTGATTCCATGTCACAAGTGTTTCGATCAGTACAATCCATCTTTGCTAGATATTAAACCCACTTCATACCACATGCTAAAAATGGGAATCTAAGGAAAACCTCAGATACATGACTATGATGGGATAACTCGGGGTACCATGCCCTCGAGAGGCCCTATAATAAATGGGAATTCAAGTGTACCAAGGTTCTATCATCCATACATGCCAGTGATGCCCAACATGATAACCCTCTGACCGAAGGTTTTTCCCTAACATGACCCCTTGGAATTTCTTGATAGAATCAGAATAATTAAGTTTCATTCAGAAGTAGATGACACTAGGTTGAGATTCTCAAACAATGTATTAATATTTGAGGGATACCCGGACTAGGTGATGAATTCCGAATACGAATCCATAGAAAAAGGGATAAACATCCCATAAACCGGTTTCGATGAATTAATATCCATCATTGAGTAAGTGATGAATGCATACAGCCTTTGGAAAGCGGTAACATGGTTCTAAAATCAATGAATCCCCATAGATGGCACCCCTATGTGGAATGAATCAGAAATAATGATCATTATTACAAAATAAAATCATAATAATATGTCATGATTTTTTTAAACTCAGTGTTTTATGTTAAATACTCTATCAAACATAAATTTACTTTAAAATATAATACTTGTATATTCTACCCCCTTAAATAAACAATATATATAAGGCCCTGACCATAAACCTTACTTAATATTTAATTAAATGAATAATTCACATTGAGGATCTTTTCAGGTTTAGAGTTTTAGAGAATTAGTTCATAAATCATGAATTACATTCCACATTTAAACAAAGTGGTTACATAAAAGATAGTATTTGTTTTTTCACATCAACGAAAACATCTTTAAAAGAAAACATGGATTCTTTCTTGACACTTCCTTGACACTATCATCATATAATGCACCTTTCCCTTGACCTATGAAAAACATTTCAAAAGCTTAGGATGAGCATAAAAAGCTCAGTAAGGGATATAAAAGTATGAAAAGAAAACATTAGTCCATGTATGAAAACATACATTACTCATAAAACATAAGCATTTTAACATAACTCATCAAATCATGAATACATCATAGAAATCATATGACATAAAGGTAACTTGAGGCATTCATAACATTCTTATATAGGGAGTAACCCTCTTGGTTACGTTTGAAATACCCATCACATTATATTCACTAAATCTCTTCGGAGAAACCTTAACGTTTCACTCCTTCATGTTACCCAATGAATTTCAGAGCTATATCGGGCTCACCTGCCCTTAGTTTATCATGGAACCACCCTTCTTCATAATAATTCCCAAGAACCACAACATAATCGTATCACATAAAACATGCATAAAGGAAACATAACATTTCCACTTTTCAATCACAATATATCAATACAACACATTGATATAAAAACATTATGAAAACCATTTTCAATACCAAAATAAAATAAAAGTAAAACATGGTATTTATTTTTCATTTAAAGAAGGTATGGCTTGTAGAGGAAGATAAAACTCAAATAAAGGTCACGGCGGCGGAGAAGTCATTGTCACCGCATACGTACGACAAAAACATTTCCTTTTTTCGTTTAGTAAAAAGCTTCGTATAAAAAATATTACTTTTGGATAAACGTAAAATTCAAAGGGGTTTATACACTGTTTAAAATAATGTTTTGTATAAAACAAAATATTCCTCAATGAAAGGAGATTGAGACGAAGTCCCTTACAAAGACGGTATCCTTGGATTAAGGATAAATCAATTACATAATTATGTGTGACAAACGAATACATCAAATATAAGTGGATATTAAGTGTAAAAAAATCAGAGGACATTCAAACATATTCATAACGACATATATAAGAAGTACAAGTTTCTCCCCAAGAATCAAAATTCGGTTAAGAAGTTCCTTTGCAAAAATTTGACAGCCTAACGACGTCACTTCAAAATTCCGAAAAAGAATTGATGAGAGATAAAAAGGTTATCCCATAACTTGGACATAAAATTTACATCAATAATGATATAGAAGAACATATCCCAACATAATAGTATGTGAATTAAAAGACATAACAAAAGAAGTCTTTTAAAAAAGAGGAGGGTGAAAGGTTCCCTTACCGACTTGGGTAACTTTCGAAATGTACACCCCATGGAAGAAGGGTCATTCAATAAAGATGTAAATACAAATAAACGAAATTATATTACAAAAAGTGTATAATAATGGGTAGTACATACACCACTCAAAGGAAATAGTTTCAAATGTAGCATAAATCTCACGAGACTAAAAGTGAGATGAAAAATCCCTTACGAAAACTCGGCAGCCTAACAGCGCCACTTAAAACTTCCAAAAAAAATGGATTGATGAGATCAAATAGGGTCTCTCATCATATTAAAATAAAATGTACCACAAGAGTAATATAAAATAACATCCCCCCATAATAAAAAAGTAGAGTTTAAAAGAATTTACATAAAGGAGATTACGTAAAAAAGAAAGAGAGAGGTGAGATCTCTTACGAAAATTCGGCAGCCTAACGGCGCCACTAAAAACTTCCAAAATGGATTGATGAGAGAAAATAGGGTGTCTCATCATATGAACATAAGAAGTAAAATAGGATTAATATAAAATAACATCCCAATAATAAGAAAGATGAGCTTAAACGGAATGACATAAAAGAGTGTACTTAAAAAGAAAGAGAGGAGTAGGATCCCATACCTCGTGTCCGACATGACTCGATCATTCTTTAATATCCTGAATAATAAACTTGAGTTAATTTATACTTGATTAATAACCTTTTTCATGTTCATTATTCCTTTTATATTACTTATTACCATGTCATGAACACTATGTTATTATTTAAGTTAATAATGGTCGTTTTATCGATCATTGGTTCTTGAGTCAAAAATAAACTCTTTATAATTACAAGTTGTTCATGTGGTAAGATATCCATTATATCCAGAATTATATTCATGATGTTGATATCAAATATATCATATATATCCAGTATATTTATGCATTTATAATATTACATAACATTTAGAGGTAAGAAATGAAATGCACCGTTCATGGAGACGGTAAGTCGTACGTACGCATGAACGCTACTTCCATTTCTATTTCATATTTAATGGAATTAAAACATAATGATACATAATAGTATTTTAATTATAGTATGGTATCATATATAATATCATTAAATTTATCCTTTATACGTACCACATATGGTATTAACGAATCAAATCACTTTGAGGGGGTGGTAGTCCGCACTTCCTAAAATGAAGATATCGTGTATACCCATAATGGAAGCCATAAACGTATGCCATAAATGAAAAATACAGAAGCTTAAGTAAAACAAAAACATATTATATATCATATATAAATATAGTGACATCTTAATGGCCACCTTTGAAGGTGTTATATGGGTGTTGAACAATCATCGTTTCATGAGGCAGAAATTCGCCATCCACAGAAACAGTGTGTTCTTTAACCATTAGATCTAGGTGTGTGTATGTGTAGATTGAATCCTTCTTATAAAAACATACTAGTATATGGATTATACTTGTGTTGTTACAAAAGAAATGAATAAGAGATTTTTTGGGGGGTTGGAGATGCCAAATAGTACATAAGAACATAAGAGAAGACACTACCTTTAAATCAGGTATCTCTCTTTGATTTGAGATCAAAGGCTTCCTTGGAAAGGATTCTTCCCAATGTGAGGCTTAAATGATGAATAGAGGGATGTGGAGAGATGAAATGGGTAGGGGTTGGCTGATCCAAAGGCTTGAGAGGTGTGTGTAAGGTGGTAGAGGTGGGGGCCTTTTATAAGAGGAGAGGAGGGGCACTCTTGGAAAGTTACAAAATGTTACTTTTGATTCAAATGAGTTTCAGATTTTAAAGGTCCCACATTGATTTATTTCAAGGATAAGGTGGTGAGGTTTCTAAATCCATCCATATAATATGTTTGTGACAAGTTTAGGTCTTATATTTTACATTATCTTTTCATTTTATTTAAATCTTTAAATAATGAGGTAATCGCTGCATCATCATTGTGTCATAAATAATTTAATTTATTTAGTGTCTAAAAATTATAAAAAAATATCATGATGTAGGAAATCTTTTTATCTTTCTAATGAATATTTATAGTAAATAATATGACTTCTATAACCCCATGTAAAAATTGGTTTAGTAAAAAAACACATGTTTGTGACATTTTAATTTTAACTTTAAATAAAAAGTTATTTAAGTCATTTTCCTACCAAAGTGGCTCCATGGGGTCCCCAAGTTGACCCATGGATTGTATTGGTCGGAAATGACACATAAAATGAGGGTAGGACATGAGTCTAGGTCATTTCATATTATTAAAGCATTATTTTTACCTTAAATTACACTAATTACCTTTAATCGCGATTAATAAAACTTAAAAATTACTATTCACCAAAAATTATTTTAATCTCATAGAACCACATATTAATTCTTAATTGCAACCATGTATGTTATATTTTTGAAAATAAAATCACAGAAGTGACAATGATTCATTTAAACGAAAAATCATTTTTTTAAGTACCACTTAGTGGTTTTACTATTCATCAAAAATTGAAGTTTTCTAGAAAAATACCAAAAATTCACCCTAAGCTATATTTTATATTCCAAATTAAAAAATGATGTCTATTTTTAAAAATTAAAAACATATAAGTTAAATTAATTAATTAGTCCCCACTGTCAGAGAAAATAGCGTGTTTTTATGAAATAATAAGTATCAAAAGATTGACACTAGTTTAAGTCCAATTTCAAGATGAAATTAATTCCAACGACCAATAACGGATTAAATGGTAAAAATATATTCTAATTTCACTTTAAAACCAATTCAAAAGAAAGTCTAATAATATAAATAAATTAGATTAAAAAGAGGTTTTGAATTAAAATACAACATTTCTCACTATTCATTAAAAATGAACTTTATCGGAAAAATACCAAAAATTTACACAATGTAAATTTTGATGTCCCAATTCTAAAAAAGAATTTTTTTGTCAAATATAACACATAAAATTTTCAAAAAGTTGATTTAAAAAATGGTTCGCCATCAAAAGGCGATTAATCGACCTTTTAATGAATATTAGAATATTTACGCTTAAAATTTGATTCAATCACATTTTAAGCCTCTATAATTTATTGGATAAAAGTAAAAATATTTGAGAAACATATATAGTAATTTTGTAGTTAGTTCTGTTCATTCCTTCCATTACAACAACTAGGCGTTAATTACGATTTAAAATAATATTTTTTATTATTAGATTGCAACGTAAGATTCCCAAGAAACTCGTTGTTGCGTATTGGGCACGCCATCGAGTATAGCGTCCCCTTTAAAGTAATATGAATATTTTATTCACAAATATGGATAAATGTGAAAATTTCATATTCTCTATTTACCTAGGGTGTTACATCCTTCCCCCCATTTGGGAATTGTGTCCTCAAAATTTTAAAATTGGGCTTGAAAACTTCATTGAAAATCCCTCATCGGAACAAGAGTCAGTAAAACAATCACTTTAAAATAAAGAAAGATAAGTACAAAGGTCACCCTAGTTAACCCATACTAGGATTCCATGTATGAAAATATGGACATGGAGGAAAAAACAAAGGGTCATGTTTTGATGGAGAGTGATAGTAAACATGTCTAGGAGAAAGTTAACCATAAGAAAATCACAAACTTGTGATGGGTTAAACGGTATTCGATTCCCCAGTAGGAGAATTTAACAAAAAACATTTTTGTTTTAAGTTAATATTAATTGAATAATTTATTTTTGAGCTTAACTAAATCATAATTAAACATACTTACTTGTCACGTAGACTTTCAACTTTTACTAGATTCCTTAATCAAACTCATATTTTCTCCAAAAGATGAGTATTTAGGAAGACTTGTTCGCATTATGAGTACTATAATCAACTTCTTGAGAATCACCTAATCCAAAAAAGAGAACTATATATTTCCCATGTCTTTAGACAAAATCCAAAAACAAAATTGTTAGTATGAGATCAGATAATCCACAAAAGTATAATCCTTTATAAAAATAAAATCTATTCTTAATCTCCAAAATTTGTCAAAAAAACCCAAAGTTCAACGAAGACCGTTTGATAAACTATTGTCCATATCCAAATAACATAGTCTTCCAAGTAAACCAAATATTTCAAGGATTTAATCACATAGTCTTCCAAGGTACAAATTAACTTTCATCTCCAAATAACATCAGTTTCTCTTAAATTCTTATATTGAAAAGTAATTAACCTAATCACATATCCTCGATGATAGGTTAATCATTTCCATAGATAACCCAAAATAAAATTACTCTTGATTCCTAAAATCATCTAACTAAAAATAATTAGTCAAACCAACCAGGGAATTCACGTAGTCCAGTGGTAGGCGATAAATACCAGTCGAACTTTGGTTGTGGGTTCGATTCCCGCAGCTTTATCCGACGCGACGGGTTGTCACACGGTCTGCATGTTGTCCTTTTTATAAAACTATATATTTCTTAAAAAAATTCCCCAAAACAAGATAAAATCTTCAAAAATAATCATAACATATTTTAACATCAAGTTTATCTCATGCCTTTCATTTTCCATCATAATATTTAATAACCAATAATTATCTCAAAAGCAAGGATCATATAAACCCTAATGGGTACCTTTATAATTATTACCTGAACTTCCACATCGATTGGTCAACTCGTACATGGTGCATTACAGAACATACCAAGGTACAGGTGGTTAATCATGACTCCTTGATAGTTGGTTTAGAACAACCATGAGTTTCCTCACTGAATCCCCCATTTCATCCAGTCTCTTAATCAGAGAACCACCACAGTTTCCTTCAAACCAATTGTCACTTTGGTTCCTGCTAGATCCATCCATTCACTAAAAACATAAATGTCAATGTGAGTATATCAACAAAACCATCATTTACTAATTATGAAGATAAAAACTAAGATATATTTACTCATTCACTTTATCTAAAACTATGACTCTTTCTGAAATACTAACTATTATGGTAATGTCACTTATGCCTATAGAATTCCCTAACCCCTAAAGTTATCTAAACCTCCCTCTGATACCAACTATAAGGCCCTGACCTTAAACCTTACTTAATATTGAATTAAATGAATAATTCACATTTAGGATCTTTTCAGGTTTAGAGTTTTAGAGAATTAGATCATAAATCACGAATTACATTCCACATTTAAACAAAGTTGTTACATAAAAGATAGTATTCGTTTTTTCCAATCAACTAAAACATCTTTAAAATAAAACATGGATTCTTTTTTACACTTCCTTAACACTATCATCATATCATGCACCTTTCCCTTGACCTGTGAAAAACATTTCCAAAGCTTGGGATGAGCATAAAAAGCTCAGTAAGGGATATAAAAGTATGAAAAGAAAACATTAGTTCATGTATGAAAACATACTTTACTCATAAAACATAATCATTTTAACATACCTCATAAAATAATGAATAAATCATAGAAATCATAAGACATAAAGGTAACTTGAGTCATTCATAACATTATTACGTAGGGAGTAACCCTCTTGGTTACATTTGGAATACCCATCACAGTATATTCCCTAAATATTTTCGGAGAAACTTTAACGTTTCACTCCTTTGTGTTACCCAATGCATTGGAGAGCTATATCGGGCTCACCCGCCCATAGTTTCTCACGAAACCACCCGTCTTCATAATAATTCCCAAGAACCATAACATAATCGTATCACATAAAACATGCATAAAAGAAACATAACATTTCCACTTTTCAATCACAAGATATCAATACAACACATTGATATAAAAACATTATGAAAACCATTTTCAATACCAAAATAAAAGAAAAGTAAAACATGGTATTTATTTTTCATTTAAAAAAAGTATAGCTTATAGAGGAATCCGAAACTCAAATAATGGTCACGGCGGCAGAGAAGTTGTTTTCACTGCATATGTATGACAAAAACATTTCCTTTTGTCGTTTAGTAAAAAGCTTCGTATAAAACAGATTCCTTTTGGATAAACATAAAAGTTAAAGGGGTTTATACACCGTATAAAAGAAAGTTGTGTATAAAACAAAATATGCCTCAATGAAAGAAGATTGAGACGAAGTCCCTTACAATGACGGTATCCTTGGATTAAGGATAAATCAATTACATAATTACGTGTGACAAAAAAATACATGAAATATAAGTGGATGTTAAGTGTAAAACAATCAGAGGAAATTCACACATATTCATAAAATGACATATACAAGGAGTACAAGTTTATCCCCAAGAATCAAAATTGGGTTAAGAAGTTCCCTTGCAAAAATTCGACAGCCTAACGGCGTCACTTCAAAATTCAGAAAAAGAGTTGATGAGAGATAAAAAGGGTATCTCATCACTTGGACATAAAATTTACATAAATAAGGATATAGAAGAAAATATACCAACATAATAGTATGTGAATTAAAAGACATAACAAAAGAAGACTTTTAAAAAAGAGGAGGGTGAAAGGTTCCCTTACCAACTTAGGCAACTTTCGAAACATACACCCCATGGAAGAAGGGCCATTCAATGAAGATGTAAATACCCATAAACGAAAGTATATTACACAAAGTGTATAATAATAGGCAGTACATACACCACTCAAAGGAAATAGTGGCAAACGTAGCATAAATCTCACGGGACTAAAAGTGAGATGAAAAATCCCTTACAAAAACTCGGCAGCCTAACGACGCCACTTAAAACATCCAAAAAAAATGGATTGATGTGATAAAATAGGGTCTATCATAATATTAAAATAAAATTTACAGAAAGAGGAATATAAAATAACATCCCCCATACTAACAAAGGGGATCTTAAAAGAAGTGACATAAAGGAGAGTACTTAAAAAGAAAGAGAGAGGTTAGATCTCTTACGAAAATTCAGCAGCCTAACGGCGCAACTCAAAACTTCCAAAATGGATTGATGAGAGAAAATAGGGTCTCTCATCATATGAACATAAGAGTTATAGTAGGAGTAATATAAAAGAACATCCCAATCATAAGAAAGATGAGCTTAAAAGGAATGACATAAAAGAGTGTACTTAAAAAGAATGAGAGGAGTAAGATCCCTTACCTCATGTCCGACATGACTTGATCATTCTTTAATCTCCTGAATTATAAAATTGAGTTAATTTATACTTGCTTAAGAACCTTTTTCAAGTTAATTATTCCTTTTATATCACTTATTACCATTTCATGAACACTATGTTATTATTTAAGTTATTAACGGTCGTTTTAACGATCATTGGTTCTTGAGTCAAAAATAAACTCTTTATAATTACAAGTTGTTCATGTGGTAAGATAACTATTATATCCAGAGTTATATTCATGATTTAGATATCATATATATCATATATATCCAGTATATGGATGCATTTATAATATTACATAGCATTTAGAGGTAAGAAATGAAATGCACCGTTCATGGAGACGGTAAGCCGTACGTACGCATGAATGCTACTTCCATTTCTATTTCATATTTAATGGAATTAAAACATAATGATACATAATACTATTTTAATTCCATTATGGTATCATATATAATATCATTAAATTTATCTTTTATACGTACCACATATGGTATTAACGAATCAAATCACTTTGAGGGGGCGGTAGTCCGCACTTCCTAAAATGAAGATATCGCGTATATCCATAATGGAAGCCATAATGGTATGACATAAATGAAAAATACCTAAGATTAAGTAAAACATAAACATATTATATATCATATATAAAAATAGTGACATATTAATGGCCACCTTCGAATGTGTTATATGAGTGTTGAACAATCATCATTTTGTGAGGCAGAAATTCGCCATCCACAGAAACAGTATGTTCATTAACCATTATATGTAGGTGTGTGTAATTTTAGCTTGAATAATTCTTATAAAAAGATCTTATTATATGTATTATACTGGTTTTGTTACAAAAGAAATGAATAAAATAGTTTTTTTGGGGGGGGGGGGTTGGAGAAGCTAAATAATACATAAGAACACAAGAGAAGACACTACCTTTAAATCGGGTATGTCTCTTTGATTTGATATCAAAGGCTTCCTTGGAAAGGATTCTGCCCAAAGTGAGGCTTCAATGATGAAGATATGGATGTGGAGAGATGAAATGGGCAGGGGTTAGCCGATCCAAATTCTTGATAGGTGTGTGTAAGGTGGTAGAGGTTGGTGCCTTTTATAAGAGGAGAGGAGGGGAACTCTTGGAAAGTTACAGAATGTTACTTTTTTTTCAAATGAGTTTCGGATTTTAAAGGTCCCAAATTTATGTATTTCTATGATAAGGTGGTAAGGGTTCGAAATCCATCCATACAATAGGTTTGTGACAAGTGTAGGTCTTATATGTTACATTATCTTTTCATTTTATTTAAATCGTTAAATAATGAGGCAATCACTGCATCATCATTGTGTCATAAATAATTTAATTTATCTGGGTCTAAAAATTATAAAAAAAATATCATGATGTAGGAAATATTTTTATCTTTATAATGAATATTTATAGTAAAAAATATGACTTTTAAAACCCCATGTAAAAATTGTTTTAGTAAAACAACACATGTTTGTGACATTTTAATTTTAACTTTAAATAAAAAGTTACTTATGTCATTTTCCTACCAAAGTGGCTCCATGGGGTCCCCAAGTTGACCCATGGATTGTCTTGGTCGGCCATGACACATACAATGATGGTAGGACATGTTTCTAGGTCATTTCATATTATTAAAGCATTATTTTTACCTTAAATTACACTAATTACCTTTAATCGCGATTAATAAAACTTAAAAATTACTCTTCACCAAAAATTATTTTAATCTCATTGAACCAAATTTTACTTCTTAATTACAACCATGTATGTCAGATTTTTGAAAATCAAATCACAGAAGTGGCAAAGTTTCATTTAAACAAAAAATCAGTTTTTAAGTACCACTTAGTGGTTTCACTATTCATCAAAAATTGAAGTTTTCCAGAAAAATACCAAAAATTCACCCTAAGCTATATTTGAAATTACAAATTAAAAAATGATGCCTTTTTTAAAAAATTCAAAACATATAATTTACATTAATTAATAAATTCCCACTCTCAGAGCAAATAGTGTGTTTTTATGAAACAATAAGTATCAAAAGATTGACACTAGTTTAAGTCCAATTTCAAGATGAAATTAATTCCAATGACCACTATTGAATTAAATGGTAAAAATATATTCTAATTTCACTTTAAAACCAATTCAAAAGATAATCTAATCATATAAATAAATTATAATAAAAAGCGATTTTGAATTAAAGTACAACATTTTTCACTATTCATTAAAAAATGAACTTTATCGGAAAAATACCAAAAATTTACACAAAGTAAATTTTGATATCCCGATTCTAAAAAATAATTTTATTTTGTCAAATATAACACATAAAATTTTCAAAAAGTGGATTTAAAAGAGGTTTTCCATCAAAAGGCAGTTAATATACCTTTTAAAGAATATTAGAATATTTACGCTTAAAATTGGATTCATTCACTTTTTAAGCCTCTAACATTTATTGGATAAACGTAAAAATATTTGACAAACATATATAATCATTTTTTAGTTAGTTCCGTTCATTCCTGCCATTACAACGACTAAGCGTTAACTACGTTTTAAATAAAATTATTTTATTATTAGATTGCAACGTAAGATTCCCAAGAAACTCGTTGTTGCGTATTGGGCACGCCATCGAGCATAGTGTCCCCTTTAAAGTAATATTAATATTTTATTCACAAATATGGATAAATGTGAAAATTTCATATTATCTATTTACCTGGGGTGTTACAATATACCCTTAATTTTAACTTTTTCTCAGTAATCAAGTGTTTGAAATTTCAAAATTCTTTTTTGGAAAACCCACATTATAAAAGGGTTTAACAAAACATCCTCTTAAAAATGAAATGGATGAATGAATATCATCCAAAAATAATTCTCCAAATAAGTGAACATTGGTGGAAAGTGAAAAATGTTACTTCAATAAAAGTATATCCAATTATAGAGAGTGATAAGGATCACTGATCAATATAAAGTGAATGATTAAGGGAAAGTTAAAAATTAAAATACCATAAATCCATGATAAATTAAAAGACCATTGATTCATTATATTGAAGTTCATTGGATAATTTTTTAATTCAAGATAATTTTCTTTGACTTGTGGTATTGTTTTCTAATCAAGATATAGAACACCAAAAAATATTATTATTTTATATCTTTTTAGTTTATAAACACACACAACTAAGAAAAAATCTATTTCCACACATGTATTTCCATAGTTTTTTAAAACCATGTAATATATTACATGAGGAAACCAATTATAAAAAAACATGGCAATACCACTCAATCCCTCATCCCCTCTTGGTGTAGTTCATTTTCTTTATGTTCTCTCTTCTGTTCCCTTCTCTTCACAGAATTTCATAGTTGATCCCCATTCTCTAAATTTGTGAATTGGGTGATCTTCCTCCTTTTACGCAATAACTCCACCTCCTATCTCCAATGATCATCCTCCTCTGAAGAGGTTCCGACACAACTAGCCAAACTCCCCACTGACACTGCTCTGAAATGGCCTCCCCACCTCCCTTCTTATGCAGTGCAAATGAGGCGTCCCTACCTCCAAATATCTATCTACACACCGGTAAACCTTTTTGGCTTCTGTCCTTGATTCATTACACAAAAAATATACACTCCTCCAACTCTTATGGATCTACCATCATATTTTATCATTCCAAGAACCCTACGTCTATATAAGTTTCATGATTTTTAGCCATGGAATGATAAATTTTCCAGTTTTGTTTATGATCTACAAAACTAGCGATGTCAACTCCTAATATGATTCTAATAGACCTCCATAAGGTTACCCCTTCACAATATGTAATATCCCAATTTAATTTACGAAAATACTAATTTAAAAATTCTACTACTCTAAACATTATTCATATTAAACACTCTTAATTTCAATGGTTCATATCAAATTTCAGTTCCATATAAAGGCCTCTATCACTATTAAATGAAAGTTGTCTTCTTTTCCATCCCAACCACCTAATTTGAAATAAAATCAATGCTTCACTCTATCTACTGTGGTGTTTTCCCTCTGGTAACCATTCCATTTCAATTATTCAATATACTAATGTTTTATATATACTATACATAATATATCATTCTTAAGGTGTATATATCATGTAATATGTCCCACTTACTATATGGGTATCTGACTCACTTTCAACATATATATTCGATATGTAAAATTATTTATGAATTATTTAGTATAATATCCTTATTTATTTATATAACGCATTCAATATTTTTATATTACACTTAATTTTAATTTTTTTTATAAATTTTTTTTTCATTAGGGTAATATTTATATATTACACTTTATTGCTGATCCATCCCATCATGTTGTAATTTGAAACATGTTTTTTATATAATTTAGTATTAGTTTCAAATTGTATATAATATTTCTACTTATTTATAAAATACATTTTAAAGTTCATTACTTCAAAAAAATATTCTTTCTATATGCATTCAACATGTCTTTATTTCACAATGAAATTTTAATAAGGTTCCTTTTTTGTGTAGTATATAGTTTTTAAATTCAATTTATATTCAATAAGAATTCAATTCCACATCATATGGATTTTCTTATTGATATCTACTATTACATTTCTAAAATGTATTATCATGCAAATTCTTTAATCTTTTTTTCTTTCAAAAGTTACACTAACATAACATCAACAAAAAATATATGATTTAAAACATATAGACAACATAGTATAAACTAACTAATGTTTATTATTATTTTATACACTAATGTCACTTCATGTTTTTTTGTCTATAAATCAGTTAAATAAATTATCTGTTCTTAGTGTTAATTTTTTTATTCATCATTATTTATGTAATGAAGTTTTTTTAAATGTATATTTTCTCTATATAATCATATTTTAATGACTGTATTTTAGTTGAAAACCCGGTTCACCGAATCCCAATACTTAAAAAATAGTTGGTGCCAACTATTTTTGGTTTGGTTGAATGTGTCAAAAATGGGTCTCTATGATCAATCATTTCTATGATCAATCATTATGATCCACAGTGTTTCCATTATTTAATAAAGAAATGTTTCTTTCTTTAAATTTCATTACATTTTATAATTCGCATTTTTCTTCAATTTATTTTTATTTCTTTGAAATTGGTTATAGGTGTAAGGGAAGGATTGAGGATATAAAATTAGGGATATAATCAAGAAAAGTATCATGAATAAATTGAATCAATGGTGATGTGGATGTTTATGAACAACTTATATTTATTGTTTTTTCAATTAGTATACATTGAACCACTATGGATTTTAAAATTCTATAACTAATTTTTTAGTTTTGAGTGATAATGTTCTCATGATTAGTTATTTTGAACTAATTGATAATATTAATTATATGGAAACATTAAATCAATGAAGGATGTGAATCATTTATAGTCAAGACACATTTCAGTGTTCTCCATTTAAATAATGATATCTTTATGTTTGTTTCCATCAATCATACATTTTTAGTTATTATTTTTGATTAATTATATTATTTAATCAATAAATGAATTCATAAAATCAATATTCTATGAAATGGTTATATGGTGTTTCTTCTCCACATGATAATTATCATTTTATCTCATGACCTTACCACTCATTTTTTATTTGTTTTAAAATATGAAAATCCTTTAATGAAATACACAGGTTTCATATTTTTCATTTACATAAAATTAGATAATGGTGATCCAATCATATTATGCATGAATTGTGGGGTTAAAATTGGATTTGATGAATGGGTTAACAAATTTAGATACAAACTCTCTTTATGTATTTTTTCGTTCCAGGATGAAAATGATCATTTTTTTAATTTGTATTTGAACTCCATTATGATTTAATTACTATAAGTTTGAACATTTCTCTAATTATGAAAAATTAAAATTGACCATATGTGTTGGTTAACACAATGATGTAAATGCATGTTAATTAATTAATTTATCTTTGTATAATATTTTTTATCAAATTTTCCATATTCAATTTTGTAATAACTATTTATTTTTTATTTTAAATAAATTTCATAAAATATAATTTTGAAATTGTTTGAATCATTATTTCACTTAAAAAATAAATATCATTTATTATCATAGTATATTATGTTGTCTAAATTCATATAAATAAATTTAAATTTAATGTTATTTTATTTTATTACACCATCCCATTGATCCCATTAGAATTCACTAGAGTTTTTATATTATCATGGTTCCTGATGGTATAATATGTTTCATTTGGTTAGGTCAATAGTCCAAAAGCCCTTCCAGGCCATTCATTATAACATCCAAATATATGGTTTTTCTATCAAGACCCATTGGATTTAACCAGTGTGTTCATAGATGGTTGATTCTCATAATCTTTAAAATTTAAATAGAAATTATCAACATGATCTTTTCTTATAACCATGATTATAATTAGGTCTGGATAAGTAAATAATAAAAAGTGATGCTTGTTTATACACTCAGATTTATATGTATATATGTAGTGTAATATTTTTATATTTAATATATGAAGATCCAAAAAATTTTATGAAATACAAACCCATATTCTTTTTATGGACCAATGAATGATATGTTTTTGTGCATGTAGAATCTATAAGAAATTCAAAGAAAAATTATGGCGTAAATTTTAAGAAACAACATATCTCGTGAATAAGAGTTTAAAAATCCATTAGATGTCTATCATGAAGATGTTTGGAAGGTTCACCCACCTTCTCATTATATTGGATTTTTGTTACCAAATGAGTGACATCTACACTTTTTTAGAATGATGTTTTATGGATCTATAATGTTTCTAAAACTAAATGGTTGAACCAATAACATTTTAATATTATCTTTCTATATAATTGTTTGAATTTCTTTGATCATTCAAGTGGAGTATCTTCTTCCATAAGTCATATATCTTATTTTACAGAACGAGCCTCTCTTGATGGAGATAAAGGCTCTTATATTACCAGATGATCAGAAATTTATTTGATTCATTGTAAATTCACCTCTCTAGTCTCTAAGGGAACTCCCCATACCTTGGTTGGATATGAAATATTATGAGAATGTCTATTCAGCTATACTGGTACTAAATCCTTCAACATTGCATTTGAGTAGAAGTTGATCCAAACCCCTATACTAAAAATAAAATGCCAATTTCATCTCCATGATCCATTGGACTTAAAGAATCATTGTTCAAGATGAAATATTTAGTCACAATATAGCTTGTGGATACCTTAGTGGATATTAAGAAACCATCATAGTAGAAAATATATATGAATATATAACCCACAAAACAAATCTTGTTGTCAACCAGTGATATCATGTCACCTAAAAGAGATATACCAAAAAGTAAATATTTATATGTTATACTATTAGAGTGTTTAACCATGGTTGAACTAGATGAATCCCTAAAAAACATTAACTTGCCTAAAAACTTCGTATGAAAACAATAAATTTGACTAGAGTATCCATATCAATCATCTTTGAAAAAGTAATAATTTCTAGATGAGATGTGGATTGAATTGGATATGGAAATATACCAGTCCAATATTTTCTATTAATCACTTTGTAGTTTATATTTACGAATAAAATTGTGGAAGACTATATGAATTTCTTTATCACAATCAGTGAGATATATTGGATCACTTTAGTGAGAAAATATACCAAATGATATATTCATTAAGTAAATAAGCATTATTAATTTGTTATGTAAGTAGGTCAACCATACTTTTCTTTTGAAAACATGGAGCTCTATATATGAGGATCATTATAAAAATATACATACTTATCATAATATAATCATCAGAACCATTAAGTGAGTTATTGTTTAGGGATCTCCTAATGTTCATATATGGGTGTGGGTAATGTATGCAACCATTCATTTACCCTCACTTATTAGAATATGGGAGAATTCAAAGGATTGAATTCAAATTCATCCATAGAAAAACTAATACGGGATAAATGAAAAATCATTTCTTCTAAAGGAAACCTTAATCAAAGAGGCACAACTAGTTGATCTAATCCATGGCTTATTCTAAACTCATGGGATTTTAAGAGGTGATAAAATTTATATTGATCCATTAAGAGGCCCATCCATTAGTCCATTGAAAAAATTAAGGGTACATATATGAGAAGTGAAAAACCTATTTTGTCTAAAGCATCCCCAATAGAGGCCCCACCATGAACAATATTAGACATGTTAAAGATGACACATGAACCAACACTTTAGCTATATAATTCCATTGTTTTGTATTTATTGGAAAAGTGGCGGTAATCCTTGGTCATAACTATATCACTTGAAAAAACCCAGCCCATAGGGATATATGAATTTTTACCCCAACATCTAAAACCTAGTACCATAAGGATAGGGTTTCTTATGAAAAATACTATACACACTAGTAACCATGGTGGAGGTAATGGTTGGTTCACTGATATAACTAAAACTACCCATATGAAATTGGTGTATTTCATGCTAAGAGTTCCCTCATAAATAACTAACTAGCTTGAATTCATATGTAGATATTGTTTAGTTTATATTTGGTGAGAAACCCTTAGGATTACATGTAATATAGAATACGTTGGTAGAATTTGAAACATATATCATTGATAAAAGGAAAAATTCCTCATGGGATGCAATGAAACAAATTCTTTTAATTATCCGGTCACTGTAGTTGGTCGATATGATTCATATGATGGGTATTCTGATAAGGATGATACAAAAAACTTCACCAATGATAACAATGAAAAAATGCAAATGAAATTGACCCTTATACGTGTCATCATAGCTAAATTAACTGAACCAAATCTCAATAATGAGACAATATGGGAAGACCCTTGAGCTAAAAATCCTCCCTACACCAAGGTAGAAGAATACTGAGTACATACACAATAGATAAGGAAAACCAAAGACATAGGTTAACCTCCAAAGATTACCTTACAAGTACATCAGTGTATACTAAGAGAACCTAAGTGGAATGGGATTTTCGGTACCTCATGGAATAATGAACATGATATTGTTGAGATACTTATAGGAGAGGAGAAACCCATTAGATATAAGATTTCAAGTGATAGAATTCAATGATCCAATGTCAAGATATCTCAGGAAAACTCCACTAATGTAAATGAACTTTAAGAAAAAAATTCTACACCTACATGTATGCAACCCACTTCCCCAAAAAAGAACTTATTTCTTTGAAAGGCTAAAACGTGCATTGAAAATTAGATACAAGACACACTGAAACATCCAAATGACCTCATCCCCACTAGACTACAACGAGTTTTATCAACCAAATTATTATTCAACTTTTACCTTAGAGATTCACTTAAGGAAAGCTTTAATTCAATTAGTAGTGATAATACCAACTAAAATTAAAAAATCCATGAAATAATGGTCAGGTTCCATTAAAGGAAAGTGCTCACTAGTATTTACAAGGAGGAGTCCATAACTATAGTGGGTTGACTTGATGTTGCCACTATTAGACTTCACCTACCATTTTTTAAACCATAAATGTTATAGGGGATTAAAAGTATCATATAAATCACTTTTCCTCTTGATATGGATCACTGTTGAGAACCCATAGAAAATATGAGTCAGAAAAACTCAACTTCTTTATCTATACATTGGAAGAGACCTCCTTTCTATGGTATACCAACATTTCAATTGGATAAATATTATTCTATGAAGAACTGATTTGAAAATTACAATATAAGTTTAACTTTAAAAAGAGAGGAATAAGTCTTTATAAAATCTCTAACTATAAATATATGGTGATATAAGGGTTAACTAACATTATTATATTAGAGGAAATTTCAACACACTACATATAATTGAAATTATCATTGGTGAAAAATTATATAATTGGTGTACTGAACTTGCAAGATGAAACGACCACTATGATCATCCCATAGAAATATCATGAAGGATTTTGATAATTTACTAAGAGAACAAGATTCATGGAATATGAAATATATGAAAACAAGTTAAAAGCATGGTAAACACTTCCATCACCAAATAAAAGGTCTAGAAATGCATAAATAACAACTATTTAATTAATCAAAATAATAACAACTTCCCTAAATTATAGGAATTTTATGTTATATGAGGAACTACTATCTAAAACTCAACCTCAAAAATATTAGTATGAAATAACTAACCTAGTGGAAAATGTTTCTATATGGGAGTATATGAACATTGACATTATGGTTCAGAAGAATAGAGTATACTATTGAGAAGGGGGTTCTTTGAAAACAAAATATGATAAAACTTGAGTTCACTAGAATATTTGATATGCTAGTAGACATTCAGTAAGTAATTCGAGACACTAATTTCACACATCATAGAGTAATAAAATTTGGAATTATGATTCACCCTAATATCCTCTATTATATCACAATTCACACACATTTTTTGAAGAAAATAATGTACAAACATTTAGAAAAGTGACACTAGTAAATATAAGGCCACAGCCTTAAACCTTACTTAATCTTGAGTTATTACAAGATTTCGCATTGAGGATTTTTTCAGGTTTAGAGTTTTAGAGAATTAGATCATAAAACATGCATTACATTCCACATGTAAACAAAGTGGTTACATAAAGATAGTATTCTTCTTTACCATCAATGGAAACATATTTAAAATAAAACAAGGATTCTTTCTTGACACTTCCTTGACACTATCATCATATCATGTACCTTTCCCTTGACCTGTGAAAAACATTTCAAAAAAACTTGGGATGAGCATAAAAATCTCAGTAAGGGATATAAAAATATGGAAAGGAAACATGGATACATATATACATAAGAATGAAATCATACTTTACCCATAAAACATAAGCACTTTAACATACCTCATAAAATCATGAATAAATTATATAAATCATAAGACATAAAGGTAACTTGAGGCATTCATAACATTTTTACGTAGGAAGTAACCCTCTTGGTTACGTTTGGAATACCCATCACAATATATTCCCTAAATCTATTCGGAGAAACCTTAACGTTTCACTCATTCGCGTTACCCAATGCATTGGAGAGCTATATTGGGCTCACCCGCCCTTAGTTTATCACGGAACTACCCGTCTTCATAATAATGCCCAAGAACCTCAACATAATCGTATCACATAAAACATGCATAAAGGAAACACATAATTTCCACCTTTCAATCAAAAGATATCAATACAACACATTGATATAAAAACATTATGAAAACCATTTTCAATACCAAAATAAAAGAAGAGTAAAACATGGTATTTATTTTTCTTTTAAAAAAAGTATGGCTTGTTGAGGAAGCCGAAACTCAAATAATGGTCATGGCGGCGGAGAAGTCGTTGTCGCCGCATACGTACGACAAAAACATTCCCTTTTGCCGTTTAGTAAACTCTTCGTATAAAAAAAATTACTTTTGAATAAACTTAAAAGTCAAAGGGGTTTATACACTGTATAAAAGAAGGTTGTGTATAAGACAAAATATGCCTCAATGAAAGGAGATTGAGATGAAGTCCCATACCTCGGGTCCGACTTGACTTGATCGTTCTTTAATGTCCTGAATAATAAACTTGAGTTAATTTATACTTACTTAAGAACCTTTTTCAAGTTCATTATTCCTTTTATATCACTTATTACCATGTCATGAACACTATGTAATTATTTAATTTAATAACGGTCATTTTAACAATCATTGGTACTTGAGTCAAAAATAAACCCTTTATAATTACAAGCTGTTCATGTATCCATTATATCCAGAATGGTATTCATGATGTAGATATCACATATTTCATATATATCCAGTACATTCATGCATTTGTAATATTACATAATCATTTATAGGTATGAAATGAAATGCACCGTTCATGGAGACGGTAAGCCGTACGTACGCATGAACGCTACTTTCATTTCTATTTCGTATTTTATAGAATGAAATCATAATGATATAAAGGTATATTATAATTCCAGTATAATATCATATATAATATCATAGTTCCATCCTTTATACATCCCACATATGGTATTTAACGAATCAAATCACTTTGAGGGGGCGGTAGTCCGCACCTCCTTAAATGAAGATATCACGTTCACCCATAATGAAAACCATAAAGGTATGACCAAAAAGGAAAATACCGAATCTTAAGGAAAAAATAAACATATTATATATCATATATAAATATAGTGACTTCTTAATGGCCACCTTTGAAGGTGTTAAAAGAATGTTGAACAATCATCGTTTCGGGAGGCATAAATTCACCATCCACGGAAACAGTATGTTCGTTAACCATTTGATGTAGGTGTGTGTAAGTGTAGCTCGAATACTTCTTATAAAAACATCCTAGTATATTGAGGATACTGTAGTTGTTACAAAAGAAAAGAATAAAAAGAGTTTAGGGGGTTGGAGAAGAAAAATAAAACAAAAGGACTCAAAAGAAGACATTACCTTAAAATCGGGTAACTCCCTTTGTTTTGAGCTCAAAGGCTTCCTTGGGAAGACTTATGCCCAAAGTGGGGCTTCAAGGAGTAATAGAGGGAAGTGTAGAGAAAAAATGGGCAGGGGTTTCCCGAGCCAAAGGCATTGTATGTGTGGGTAATGAGGTAGAGGTGGGGGCTTTTTATAAGAGGAGAGGAGGGACACTCTTGGAAAGTAAAGATAAGTTACTTTTTTTTAAAATGAGTTTCGATTAAAAAGGTCCCACATTGATATAATTCTAGTATAAGGTGATAAGTATTCTAAATCCACTCATCCAATTGGTTTTGGCCATGTGTAGGTTTTAGATTTTACATTATAATTCCATTTTATTTAAGTCGTTAAATAATGAGGTCATCGTTGCATCATCATGATGTCATAAATAATTTAATTTATTTAATGTCTAAAAATTATAAAAAAAATACTATGATGTATTAAATCTTTTTATCTTTATAATGAATATTTATAGTAAAATATATGACTTGTATAACCCCATGTAAAAATTGTTTTCGTAGAATAACTCATGTTTGTGTCATTTTTACTTTAATATTAAATAAAAAGTTATTTATGACATTTCCCAACCAAAGTGGCTCCATGGGGTCCCCAAGTTGACCCATGGCTTTTCTTGGTTGTCCATGACACATAAAATATGGGTAGGACATGTGTCAAGCTCATCTCATATTATTAAAACATTATTTTTACCTTAAACTACACTAATTACCACTAATCACGATTAAAAACTTAATAAGTTACTATTCACCAAAAATTATTATAATCTCATTGAACCACATTTTACTTATTAATGACAAACATTTATGTCGGATTTTTGAAATTCAAAACACAATGATGGAAAAATTTCATTTAAACGGAAAAATCAGTTTTTATAAGTACAACTTAGTGGTTTCACTATTCATCAAAAATTGATGTTTTTCAAAAAATTACCAAAAATTCACCCTAAGCTATATTTGATATTCCGAATTCAAAAATGAAGTATATTTTGCCAAATTCAAAACATATAAGTCACATTAATTAATTTAATAATTAATTCCCGCTGTCATGACAAATAGCGTGTTTTTATGAAACAATAAGTATCAAAAGATTGATACCAGTTTAAGTCCAATTTCAAAGTGAAATTTATTCCAATGATCACCATTGGATTAAATGGTAAAAATATATTCTAATTTCACTTCAAAACCATTTCAAAAGATAATCTAATCATATAAATAAATTATATTAAAAAGCAGTTTTGATGTAAAATGCAGTATTTTTCACTATTCATTAAAAAATGAACATTGTCTGAAAAATACCAAAAATTCACACAAAGTAAATTTTGATGTCCCAATAATAATGATTATGTTTATTTTGACAAACATAGCTTATAAAATTGTCAAAAGATAGATTTAAAAAGGGTTTACCATCAAAAGGCAGTAAAACAATCTTTTAAGAATATTAGTGTATTCCATGCATAAGATTGTATTTATTTTCATTTTAATCCTCTAAAACACTATCTTAATCATTAATAGACATAGATAAAAATATATATTATTCATTACTTACTTGGGATGTTACAGTAAAATTAGAAACAGATAAAAAAATGATTACATGGTTCAAACAAGTGTATAAAGCATTTTTTGTTAAAAAAGGATAAATTTTATGAATAATCACTAATAAAAATCATGAGAATATTCAAACTTTATAGATCAGGATATTATTCATCTTCTCCCAATAATTATCAAAGTTTTATTTAATCAAGGAAAATATATTCCCAGATAAATAATTTTTCTTAAAACCACTCCCTTTATTTATTCATTTCCTCTCTTAATATTCACAGGATATATGAATATTATTTCCAAATTTCTTACCACTTAATTTTCCTAAATTACCCCCTGTACCAACCTTTGGATCTTTTTAAGTTGGATTCGAGCTGCCATTGTTGAAGGCGATATACACGTGTATTCATAGGAAATCATATACAGATATAAGTTCCCCTGATATATATATATTCAATCATGAAGTATGAGTATATATATTGGGGCTAGGTGCGGTTATATCTTGATTTGAAAAATGAATATGTGTGTAAGTTTAAAGGGGTATATTCAAGTATAAAAATATATCTAAGGACCCCCTTTTGAATATTTGGACATGAGAATATATATATCAGGGCTAGGTGTGCTTATATATATGTGAAGGATAATATGAATGAAAGTGAAATAATGGAAGATACATGTTGCTGTCATTAAAAGTAGCGTACCTTAAGGTTGAGGTAGGTTTTCTATGACTAACCCGTTAATTTGAAATCCATAATTACATGATTGTTTTAAAAACTTGTTTTTATTTTTATATAATGTCTATATGTTGTACAAATTTGTTGTAGATAGTTGAAAATATATTTTAACATGTCATATATGATTTCCCTAAGTCTTTAATGTGGACTCGTTTCCTACTCAGTATCTAAACCTATTCATTAGTATCTATAATACTTTCATTTCTATAAATAGAGGGCATATCTTCCTCAATTTCATCAACAAAAAGAGAGTGTATATTTTCATTCAAAACTACACCATTCCTTCTTAATAATGTAAGATCATCAACCCAAACATCAAAATACACAATATATTCCCTTAAATTTTTAAGAGAAATAATTGGACTATGCATATAAAAAAACTCATACTTAATCCTCAACCTTTTTATTTATAAAATCTCAAATACACCAATTAATCATCTCTTAATGAGACTAGACATCCATTATTCCTCAAATTTTATCCTCTAAACATCTTCAATTACAACTACAAGAGCCTAAACATTATCACTCATAGTTGGCATATCCTCCAGAGAAGACTCTTTAACCCCCTCAGATCTGACTTCACCAATTAGCGAGGCATGTCTCTCTACTTCAACTCCTATAGGTAATGTCGTGACTATATAATATTCTATATGATTCACTCCCCAAGAATTTGTAAGAATTTTATCTGTATTTTATTACTATTCTCCTTTCTTTATAATAACCACTAGATTTGTGAATGAATAATTTAAGAAAAATATAAATCTACTATGTTTATCAGTTCATAAAATTAAACAATGACGGCATTATACTAGATGATTTGAATGGACAAATACCTAGTCAAGTAGAAGGATTAACACCCGAACCTTAGGATATAAATTGGTTTTTACTATTTTATGAACGAAATGATACATGTATATAAAAATATATTTTTAGGTTTAATTTATCCTATTTTATTAGAAAATAAATAAAATTCATATCTTGAAACAAGAATATTTAAAAATACCTTGCCCTTTGAGAAATCCATTAAAAAATTAACATAACAAGTACCTGCTATTCTTTTTCCAGGCCCCTTATAAGAACATTCATGATTTTATGGGATCCAAATGGATTGAATATAGCATAATTTGGAACAAGAAAACTCATTATTATATATCTTATGGATAAAACATTAATTTACCATCGTGTGGTTGGTACAAACATTCAGCCAACTCAATAGTAGAAAATGGAATTTATTTCACATTAGAGATGAAATTATCCACATTTTGAGAAAACATAAACTATGAATTATCATAAAAATCTAAAACATAAATAATATATTTATTCTATTTTCATCAAACACAAACAACCATCCTTGAAAACATGACATTTTCTTCAGTAACTTCACTATAAAATTAAATAGGATAAAATAGACTACCTTACCAGGTAGAATTCACGACTTAGTAAATAAGTTTTTTTTATATAAAGTACTTAAAAATTTTCATTGGTTCTATTTGATTTCCCTATACTGGGTAGAAGGTTTAATATTCAAGTGATTGCAGAACCAGGATTAAAGGGTTTATAATTGGGTGTGAAATAAAATAAACTATGGTGTTTTTTTACCATCCATCCTTTAATTTCATGAAATAGAATCTCAATAAAAAATAAATAATATCGTCCTAAAATAATGAGATTCCTAATTGATGCGATTTCAATTCAGAAATAAACAATGACCGTTAGAGGATGACTATTGGGGGAATCCTGTAGCATCTTAGTGGAAATGGGTTAGTAGATTCATATGTGTGGGATGCTGGGTTGGTTTATTGATGGGATCACTAACATTCATAGGTGAATGTCTTGTTTTAGGAATATACATTCAGGTTTTAACCACTATAGAAGTAGTACTGAATTGATGATATTAATAATGGGACATCAATAGTTCTCTTGAGATGAAAATGGGTATGTTTTATTGTCTATATAATAACCTTGGATGAGATGGAAATGAGTCTATTTTAATATTTATAAAATTTAAATAGATCTTTTTGAAAAATGTGTGATTGATTCCCATGTATAATGTAAGATAACTAATTCATTCACTTTAATACAGATTAGATATCAGAGCATGGTATCTAAGGGTTATCCTATACTAAATAGTGAGTGCTAGGTTATATTATTATTATTATTAATGTATGATATTATAGGATGATATGTACTAGATATATATCATTCATGGTACAAGCATGTTTGATATTCTAGATAACAATAGAGTACTAATATTGGGTTCTATATGCCAAATGTCATTTTGACTACTGTCTTAATCGTGTTGTTATAAAACATTATTTTCAGATGATGTAGATATTATAATGGTGATTCAAATACTTGGAACCCATTTGAAAACTAAGGGGACATAATGTATTTCCTTTGGGAGATTTTCCATGACCCATCACCTATATATTTCTCCATAAAATAGGATTAGATAGAAAAATATTATATTGAGTCTCATTAATAGTTTATATATTAGATAAATAGGTTGTGTAACCAATACTCCACGGTTGTCCATAAATAATATAGATTTTTTTATAATGAATGCTTTATACTAAAAGGATTCGACATAAAAATATTGTAATTATAAATAATTTATAGTATATAGATTAGAATGAATAGTTATAATCACAATATTACTTTCTAATGTATTTATATGATATATTTATAGTGTAACAAGGAATCTATACTATTCAAAAAAATAGGATAAACTATTTTTTAAACATTACCTAATTTTAGTCTATGGTATGTTCTTGGATAAACTGCTATACATAGCCACTGATGGTAGAACATGGCAGGGTTATGATTCTTGGTAGTAAGGTTTGTTCATGATAACATAAAATTAATTAATTAATTTTCACATTACAATATTATTTATATTATAATGAATACAATAGTAAATTATTTTTTTATATTAGATAAATGTTTTTTAGCTGACTATGATTTACTCCCACATTTTTCACATGTACCTTAATTTATATATGGACCATATATTTTAATTTAATGTCAAGCTAATTATAGGAGTACCAATAATTTAGGGTCTTGCAACTATGAAATATATAATGATACCTCACACCCTCTACCATGGGTGGAGAATAATCTATAATGGTGAAGTATTCACAATAAAATCAATTTTTTTCAATTTCATAAAAAACATGGGAATAATAATTGTTTATAGAAAAGTTCTCACTTTATAATAGCACCATGTGGAAACATTCTTTATTTCACAATGATAAATCATAGTGTAATGTTATATGTATTGATAAAATGAAAAAAAAAGTATATATAAACATAAAATAACCAAACATTTATAGGTTCACTCCATACTTCAACCCTTCCCATAAGCTATGAATTTGTAAAATTCATTGAAAAAGTTACACTATGACTGATATTCCCTCAAGGAAAAAATTTAGAGAAAATAATTTTAAATAATTCTTGGGTCTAGATATCAATTGGATATCTATCATTTCTAAAGGTGTGACATTATAAAAATTGAAAATTCTTTAAATTCCAAAAACAAACTTTAGTTTTCATTCTGAGCTCCATTCCCTCTCCATGTCATGGTTCCACCTCCAGGATACCCAATCCTCACACAAATACAACACTACGACATTTAATTAACCAGGTCACCCCTTCAAAATCTATTTGACATGATTCATATCTTTATTTTCTCCTCTTCACACCTTCTATTTTATAATTACACAAAAAACAGTCAAAATACCATAACATCCCCTCAAAACATTACCTCTATTCTAAAAAAACAAACAATTTTGAAAACCCTTTCCCAAACCCCTATTTAACCCCTAAATCCTTACCCTCTACATGGATAATAGAAAAAATTTCAACCACCCTTCCAAAAGAAAATTTATTCCACCTCCAACCAACCATGAAGCTACTGGTTAATCACACAATGTAGTAAATAACCAATCCTACACAATCTCCACCCAATCCATCCTATAGAACATCCTCTAGCCTGTATCTTCTCAAAACTGTATCTATACTAAGAAATATAGCTCTTAATAATCCTTTATTTATGTTTTACATCAATTCCACCTCTATATTTTATTATTCTTCAAAAACCCCATTTAGTGAGAAAATATTGGGAAACCACACATGTGATGTTTTAAAATGAATAGAACCTTGGATTTGAGGGTTATAAAGTTAATTGAGATGGGAAACAATACCATGGAGGCAATATAGTGTGTATTTGTAAAATTATCCTGACCCAATTTTTTTTTTGAGTTTCATAAAATATAATATCATGATAATTGGAAATAGAGTGGGGTTGTTTTCTTAGTTAATTTTCAAGAGTTAGAGGATTTGAGTTAAGATATTTTTTTGTAAGAGTTTTTTATGTCATATGGAGGATATAGCCATGATTTAAACCATGTAATTATTCCTTAATATCTACTGTTAAACCAAGGATATGCCGGGATATTTACAAGGTTTAAACCATCATAATTGATAGTCTACTACCATGTTTTAAATTATGGAGCATGCCTTTATATAAATGGTTAACCCATGGTGATAACTTCAAACTTCCATAGTGTAAACAACTGTAGTAGGCTTCAATATTCAAGGTTAAACTGTTGTTATTTCAATAATTTAAACATTTTAAATAACTATATATTTTCACAGATTAATTTGGGGCTATAGATGGGCCCTATAGCAGAGATAATAAGGCCCATAGTTTGTTCAAACTAAGGCTGTAATATACAAACATGGTATTAAAACATGTTAATAGAATATTTATTTAGTTGTGAAACTTTCATCCTTTAATTTTTATTTAATCAATTTTTACTTTACCTATTACTATATGGAATGAATATCCAATATATAATTTTTATGCATAAAGAACTAAAATTAACATTGAATGGTTCATAAGATCCATAAAATAGTAACATGCTACTTCTATTATCTTTATTAAAACTGAAATTGTTTCCACAATTTATGTTAATACACCAAATGAATATGAATATATTAATATCCAAAAATAAACAATAAAACCATTGTTTTAACATTAATCATTCCTTAAATAAACTACCCTATGTCCCAAATAACTACAATAATATCATCATAAAAGATGGTTTTAAAATCAAAGGTTATCTCATACCATTCAACTTTCATATATAGAAACATAATAACATTTTTATAAAATATTCCTTTATGTTAAACAAAAAATTAGTTTACATATCACCCCAATAAAATGGTGCCAAAAATATCCTTAATCACCTAAAATAAAAAAAATTCAATTATATGTGATATTATAATATGTTTCCCAAATCAATATAAAATATATCTACCAAATCATTTAAGTAAAAAATAATATTATACTAATAAATACATTATATAGGCTAGTGGTAGGCAATATACCCTTATCACCCTTTTATTATATGTTCAAGCCCCATGACATTAACTGATACTGTGAGTTGTCAATTAACACACATGTTGTCCTTTTTTTAAAACTATATTTACATAATTCTTACAACATTAATAAAAGTATAATGAACTACCTCAAAATAACATCAATAAAAAATGTTTTTAATCACTAATGTATTCTATAAATTTTATTTTTTCTCACAAATTCAAATAATCTTAATTAAATATAATTACATAAACATCAAACAAAAATTAATGATTTTATGTTCTATAATAATCTATTTTCCCTAAAATATCACCTTACCATAAAATAAAATTCCTAGTTCATTTATACCAATCAACATATTCTTAAAAATCATCAAAGAAAAACTATTTTAGAACAATACATAAAAATTTCATGATTCTAATATGTATAATATAATTAATAAAAATACATTAACCACATGAATCTATAATTCCACCACCTAAACACTTCAATAATCCCAGTCAAATAATTTTCATAAAACATGCACTTAATTAATCAATATATTAGGGCAATGACTCAGATAATGACTATGTTCCAAACATATACAACATTGAACTATTAGTGGTGCCATAGGTTGAACTATTCTCACTACCTCTTATTAACTTTACTATCCATTTTTCATTGTTAGTTGTTTTATTAGTTCCCTATTTATTCCACAAATAAAGGATCTTCTCATTACTTATGATATTTTACATATTTCTTATTCACACATTGTTTATATTTAAGAAATTTAATATTATTTTATTTATCATATTTAATAATTTAAATACCATGATAAACCATAGCTCTATGATTTTATATGTTAGAAAATGAAACTATATTCCAGTTGTTAATAGTAATTCAAGATAGCTAATTTGGAATGATAACATGATTTTTAACTACCATTACCACATTGTTAGGTATCTCATTAGGAAAATAATTACATTTCACATCACATTGGTTCTTTGAATACATTATCCTATTTCCTTCCATTAACAAATATAATAATAACAAGATGAGTAACTAATAACTAATAAACATACAAAATAGAAACTTACAAACTATAGAGGAATAACATATAAATTATAAATATATCTTGACTTAGGAGTATCTATGTTTAAATATAGGTTATCCGTTATAATGTTCCAATTTTTTTGAAACGTTAAAACTTTTTGAAGTGCCTCATAATTGTTCAAAAGTGTTTGTGTATTTCCAAATCATATCCCTCAGGAGTGTCAAAACAGGTGTGAGACAAGGTCTATTTTCATTAAGAAGGTAACAATCGATTCTATCTCAATGCACCCTTTTCAAATTTAATAAAAATAGGTAAAAATATTTCAAATACACATCTATTTATAGTATCATGAAGAGGATGTAATTTTGTGAAAACCACTCACTCTAAACATCACAAAATTACAGGATATTTTCCAATACATAGACTTATCTTTAAAATTTTCACTAGGGAAATCACTATATTATTCTATACCTAATACTAAAAGATAAATATACCTTTATATGATAACAACCATAGAAAACCGAACCATTTAAACACATTAATACATTATTTTTACCATAACCATCCACTAGTTATAACCCAATGAAAGTGAGGCATAATCTATTTTGAAGTATAATTTCATGGAATATCATTGTGAGACTAAAATAAAAATTATTTATTTCCCTCCATAATGAGATCCTAAACAACAAAAGATAATATAGGGAATTCATATGAAAAATAGGTGAACTAAAATTCTCAGTGATGGAATAAACATGATAATGAAACAAAACATGTGAGTCCAAGGTATAACAATATATTATAAAAGAGATTGCTAATGAGTAATTAAATAAGATCCTAATAAAAATATCATCATATAATAAAATCATAGTATTCTAAGAAATGTGGAAGCAATGAAAAACATGACATAAAAAAGAGTCAAGGATAGCTACCTAGATAATATCACATGGTGAAAAAATTTGCATAATTGATTTGGTTTACTCTCTAATCCCATACATGACGCCTCATGAGACTAAAGATTTATTGAATTAATCAGAGTTTTTTCTAGGTTCACCCATAATAATATGTTATAATTTTATGTGTTCCATGGAAAATAAATCTTTTATAAGGAATAACATTGTAATCACCCATTTAATGAACATGGGTTGCATAATATTACCTCATAGCATAATCAATGAAAATTTTATAATGATGGAATTGGAGCTTTCAGTAGGTATTACCCCAAAAAATGAAGGTATAATAATACAAGTATAAATTTTAGAGATATATATATAGAATTCATAATAATAATATAATATTAAAGAGAAATATAAAGCTAGTTATATAGGGAATGGCCATAATTCAATGGAAGGGGTGGTTTAAATAGATCCCTTACCTCATTATCGAGTTATCATGTGTTTTATTTATCTTCCTGAATAGTAAATTTATGTTAATTATATAAATTATTTTAAATTTTACCAATTTTAATATTTATTTAATATAATTAAATATCAGGTTATATTCTATTACTTATTCATTATGGTTCAAGACAAATGTTTTGATGATGTTTAAAACAAATGTCCAAAATCACTTTTTAATGACGACTAAGGTCAAATATATTAGTATCTCATCATATATATAATTGTAATCATGATATAATTATTATTATTATACATAAATTATACTTTAAAACCCCATCATGAAGGATGGTTATAAAAAATAAACTAGATTATAGAAATAGATACAGTTAGTTGTACATACACATGAGTAACAATTCCATTTTTAATGAACATGATGGAAATAAGTTAAATTTAATTTTATATTTCCAAAATTATAATTATATAATATTTATCATATTATTTATTTAAATACACTTAAATATACCATCTATGTGTTACAGTAACAAAAAATTTATTATATCAATTATTGAGGCTGTAATCCACCGTACACATAAATGCTGTTATAAATTTCAAGGGATAGTATGGTAAGAAAATATACAATATATTAATTTTCTAGAATGATTAATATATCATTAATATAATATACAACTATTAAACCCATCATTATAAATAACTGTGTGATGTGATAATGGAAAATAAATTATAATGGTACGTGAGGCAGTATTCCACTGTACACATAAATAATGGTTTCATTTCCCATTTGATAGAACTGGAGATAGATTTTGGTTATTCCATAAATATAAAAAAAATCATGGAATATGTGAGATAATTATGCTATTTTATCATCATTATTGAAATATATTTGAATAAGGTGGATTAATAAATAAAACAAATATGCTCGGTTAAGAACAATACCTCTTCATTTGACCACATCTTCAGGATTATAAATAATACATCCTTATAATGGATTTCTAATCAATCCAAGGAATCAAGGATCTGGTAAGGGATGAAAGGGATTTGGTTAGTTAGTGGTTTGGCTAATTTTTCATGGATGTATGTATAGGATTGTATACTATGTTTCCTTTTACAAGGGAGGAGGAGTGGAAATTGATCGAAACATAATGAATGGATGATTGTTTTATGAAATAAAAAGATATAAAGTAAGTATATTTTATCTTTTTCAAGATCATAATAGTAAAATAACCCATAACGTCTTTATAAATATCTTGATATAAAATTTTCATCCTATTACCTTCATATACGATTAATCAATGGTCTTTTAATTAATTATAGTTTTTTGGTTTTATTGTTGTTAACTTTCTCTTGATAAATTACATTATTTTGATCAATAACTTATACCACTCTACATAATTAGTTAATCTTTTCTTTCATGTCCATATTTTCACTTGACATAAAATATATTATTTCTGGAATCATATTTATTTGTGGACCTTCATATTTCATATTCCCACTATTAAACTAATTTTTTATTAACCTTTTTCTGATGTCTGTTTTAAACAAAAGTTTTCTTTTTTTAAAAAAACCCTTAATTTTCAAGATGAAGTTCAAATTGAGAGGACACAATTTATTGAAAAATGGGATACTATAAAAATTTTAAATTTTAAAAAGAAAATTATTTTCAATAACATTGACAACACACAACACTAACACTAAACCAAATGAGATATACCATTAAAATATTATTATATGGCTGTAATAAACTAGACGTAAAACTACTGGGTATTAATAATTTTTTTTTTGATTTAATAAATATATATAAAAACTTATACTCATTAGATTTTTATTTATAAAATATTATGAAAAAATTACTCAACTTTTAATTAATATATTTTATTTGACAAAAAATTTGTTTCATCTAAAAAAAATTTATTTAGTTTTGTGAGAAAATAAAATAATAAAATTATAAAATTTTTAAAAATTATATTTTTTAAATTAAAATAATTTTTATATAATCATATAAAAATAAATATATATTTATATTCTTGGGTTTTTATGTAATATTTTATTTTTTAGTGAATGGTGAAAATTGCCAATTTTTCAAATTATATCATTTATTTTCATTAAATAAATTAATTATAAAGTTCCATTATATTTTTTATTCGGAATTAAAGATACATATGATCCTTTTTATTTATAATAATCTATGAAATTCCATTTGAATCATGAACTTTCATGATTTTGGTATTAGTTTTTTATGATTAAAAACATGGTTTTCTACAAACTTTTTATAAATACATAAATTTTTCCCACTTATGTTAATGAATGTAACCCCTATTAAGAAAATTATTATATTAAATTTACATATTATAAATCTATTTAAATTAATTTATATTCATAAAATTTTTATTTCAATTAATAAACTTTATATAAGATCATTTATTTCTTGAAAAATGCTATTTTTTAAAAACCATTATCAACTCATTTTACTTGTTTAATTTTTCGTTAAATTTTATCAATTATGTGATTTGAATTTAATAAAATGGATTTAATATTTAGAATAATAATAATTAATTTTATTTAATAAAGGAAACATAATTTTGTACATAATTAATAGAAAAACATTAAGTATACTAGTTACCATGATAAAAAACTAAAATAGGAAAAGTTAGTAACCTCAGAGGTAAATAGAATAACAAGTCTAAAAATTATTAGTTTTCAATGATGGATGTATGGGTTGACCATATAAGTAGATTAATACATTAGTTTTAAATTTTGGAGTAACTTTTCTTTAGATTTAATTCACATTATTGAATAAGCTTGGGTATATACAAAAATTACACTCCCCACTAATTATAAAATGCCACCCAATCCCCTATATTGTTCACACCTTTTAGGCCATTTGTTTTGACAAAAAACTATGAAAATATCTTTAAAACATCCTTTTACAAATTATATGTCTTCTTTTATTCCCAAAAAACCATCGATAGGGTCATTAATATGATATCCAAAGGTGGATATTCTAAGAGACGATAATGCTCTTCACAAAGGTCCTTATTTACTTATTCAGTTTGCATATTAAATTATGTATAAAAAATTAAAATATAACAATAAAAGTGTATCATATATACTTAAATGTGATATTCTTATTAAATATTATTTACCAATATAATATCCCTTCACAAGGAAAACAAAATCATTTTCTGTGTGTACGCTGAACTACCACCACATGAACCGATGTAATTAATTTTCCATCCCTGGCTACCATGAATGTTCATGATGATGGATTTATTATTTATATATAATATTACATTCATATTAATAATTATTTAATATTAACATATCATATATATTCTTTCCCTACAATCAATTGACAAATCCTAACATCTTTCATGTGTACGAAGGACTATTGACTCGCAAAGCGATGTTATTCATTTTTTATTACCTCATCACATGGATGTTATATGTAAGTATATTTAAATAAGTAATAATATATATTAAATAATTATCATTATTGAATGTCAAAATAACAATTATTTGTTTTTCATCATGATCATTTAAAAATGGAAATTACTCATGTGTACATATAACCTACAGTCTCTATGATTGTAATGTAGTTAATTTTTCATAAAAAACTACATGGTTGGTTTTAAAATTAAAATTTATGTATAAAAATTATAATTAATTCATGTTTATTATTTTGGATATTATTAAATATTTACCTATTTTACAATGTCAACACATAAATTCAATATTGAAATTATTAAACAAGTGTCCTCAAAAGGCTCAATGTGGACACAAATGATTAAGTAATTAAATAAGTCATATAAATAAATGAACTAAATGTTCAAGGATAAGGGATTAAATATGTAAAATGTTAATAATAAAAAAAATAATTTATATAATTTTCATGGATAAATTTTCCCTTTTTAGGTCTATAACCAGTGACAATTTACCTATGAAGTAACACTTTTTTTAAGGCTTGGGTGGCGTACCTTAACCAAGCCACTGCCTATGAGTCACCTAATCATTATTCAATAAGCACGTGATCAGTTCCCTGAGATCCTCCAACTTCTTGGGAGTGTATAGTTTCATTTCATATTTCACTCTATAATGGGGGTTCTTTTCACCCATCCCTCATGATATTACTTCTTTCTAGGTCTCCTAGGAGTATTTGGACTTAAAAGGTGGGCCTTACTGATTCACCCAATATTCCATAATCCCGATGCTACTTAGGTCAGAGTATAACCTAGTGATTATTTTGGATACTAGAATATCTCCATATAGGGTGAAATATTCCAGTACGTAACCTAGGATTATGATTCTTGAATGGATCTCCCACAACATCATTTTTATGGTTTAGGAGTCTGGACTTGAGGTAAGGGTTTCGTCTCAAAACATCCTTCTTTGAGACACATGTTCTTTTATGTACCTAATTTTTTAAATGGTTTATATAATTCCAATTTTCATATAATATATTGAATTATTTATACTTCCTGATATTTAAAGTTATAATTTATTTAATTCATTCATGGGAGATATTCTTCAAACATTACCAACATAGTAAGGGTTTATTTTTAAATATAATTTTAAAATAGGCATATTTATTATTAAATTTTCATTATAGGAAATTGGTTGATCATTTCCTAATAAAAACATTTAATTTTGTCAACCTAAGTGTATTCATTAAATTTTCATATAATAATACCATTTTCATCTTATTGGTAGTTAAATTTATTGAGAAATTGTTTTAAGAAATGTTGACTTCATTTCCCTCCTAGGTCAAAGATCAGTTTTCTTCCATATCCATGTATTCCAAAAATATTTTTAAGAATATTTTTAGCATTATCCAAATTATTTAGTAATGAAATTTTTAACCATAATTAAAATGAAAATTTTCTTTGAAATGAATATTCTTGTCATTTTCCAAATTATGTAATTTTAACCATTTACAACAGTGTAAAATGACTGTGTTTTAAACTTATACAGTATTTTTGGAATTTACTGCTATCATAAAAACACAATTATTAAAATATTAATTTTTTTACTTTTCTTTATATTTTTAAAGAAAATATTTTTTAAAATATTTTTAACATTTATTTGTTTTGAATAAGTGATTTCAAAGAGAAAAGGGTATTTTTTTATGAAATATTCAATTTCTTCTTTTAAAAGAATATCCATCCATGACTGTAACCTTTCATATTATTTATTTTTTTATAAATTATGTATATATATATTTTTTATAAATTCCAAGCTTATTAAACCTTACTTTTATGGTTAAATTAATGAAATATTCTCAAATACCTTCATTATGAAATTTCGTTTGATTATGAAGTCAGAAAAGATTAGACAACACATTTTTAATCCATTGAAAATTCTTATGTTATGACTTATGATATTTTTCCTTTATGTGTCATTCATAAATAATAAACATGTTATTATTGGTGTTACCATATAGTTCTATAATGTTTTGGGTAATGATTTATTCTAATGAGGATTCATGTATGAGATTAGTGAGTAAACCTAAACCATTATGGGGCACGTTCCACCCATAGATATTTTCTAGATAGTTAGCTTTTAGTCATGTTTATATAATGTTATATGTCTCTAAAAATTTTATTTTGATTCCATGTTCTTATTATTCCATTTTATTTATGTTATTATCCAATTTTTTACACTTAATATTTCCCTTTTATGATATCATGTTATAATTTTGACTCACTAGTTTATCTCCCTTATATTGTTTATTTGAGTATTAAGATTTTTAGGTCACACATTTTGTTTATGTATTCCCCAAGATATCTCAAATAGTATAGGAGTTTTAAATTATTTTGGATAAAATTTTGAAAAATAAAATAAAAGTTCTAATTTAGTCTCACTTTGATGTAATATCAACACAGACCTCCAAGGACACTAGGATTATGGAACATAAAAGTGAGACTAAAATAAAAATTCTTTATTTATTTTATCTGTAATGAGATCTTAAATCCTTTTCTTCTCTAAAAAACTACATGGTATAACATGGGGAATATATAGAAAAAATTGGGTGGGCTAAAAAGATTAAGAAAGGAATAAACATGATAAGGTAACATAATGTGCAACTAAAAGGGGTACCATGATATCATAAAATTGATAACTCTTGAGTAATCACATAGGAGAATAAAATAAGGAAAATGTTTTCATATGACATTGTAGAATATGAAAAATTGAAATAGCACAAAACATTATATAAACATGAGTCAAGGATAACTTCCTAGAAAACATCACTTTGTTGATAATGTCAAATAATATATTAGTCTTACTAACTAATCCCTACGTGACACCACATGATACTAAATATTTTCCTAATTAATGGGAGTGCTCTCAAGGGGAACCTATAATAACATGTTCATGATTAATTTCCATCACATAGAAGAAATCCATCATAAAAAATGAAAAAAATTACCCAAAGAATGTAAATGGTTTACATAATCTTTCCTCATACGATAATCTAATAAAATTGCATAATAAAGGAATTTGAGAATAAGAAACGTGTTAAACTAGAATAATAATTTAGAATAATATAGGTATATATGTGAGTGACATATATAAATAACTTTTAAGCATTCCTTGACATTAAAGAGAGAGAGAATGTGAGTTAGATAGAGAATGGTCAGAACCGAAGTAAATGGTGGTTTAGGGAGATCGTTTACCTCGAGCCCGATCCATAATTTATGTTATTTATCTCATAAATAATAAATGTCTTTCAATTATTTACATTCTAAATAAATTTTTTCATGTATATTATTAAATTAATTCTATTTATTATCATACTCTATTCAATGACTTATTCATTTAGTTTCGAGTCCCACATTTTGACGATGTTTGAGTCGTATGTCAAAAATTACCTCTCAAAGATGACTAAGGTAAAAGATATTTTTATTTTATCATCTCTAGATTAATTATCATATCATAATTATAATTTTTATACATCAATTATACTTTTTAAATCAGTAAATATGGATTGTTATAAAAAATAAACTAAATTATAATCATGGAGATGGTAAGTCATACGTATGCATGAGTAAAGCTTCCATTATTCAACGATCATGATTGAAAGAAGGTAAGTGTTATTGTATCTTTAAAAAAACATCATTATATACTTAATATATTATTTTTTTAAATATACTTACACATATAATCCATGTGATGTAGTAATAAAAAATAGATCGCATAACTTCATGAAGTTGCAGTCCACCGAACACATGAATGATACTATCATTTTTAGTGGATGGTAAGGGAATAACGTATATGATATATTAATTTTATAGATTTATGAATAATTTTTAAAAATATTATATAAAAATTAAATCTATCACTATATGTTCTTATGTGATTCGATGTGGGTAAATTAAGACACTTCATGATGTGGTAGTTTGCCATACACATGAATTATGGTTTTGTTTACCAAGTAAAGATGGATTTTTATATGAAATTAACATAATAAAATCTTATTATTTGAGATATAATGATTTTTTTATATCATAATTATGGATAAATATTTGAATAAGAAGGATGAAGAAATAATAAAAAGATGATCAGTTAAAAATGATACCCCTTCATTGGACAACATATTTAATATTCTACCTGAAGCCTCCCTATATTTTTTATGACATATAAAAGGCCTCTAGGAAATGAAACGATGTGTAAGGAAAGTATTTTTATATGTATAATCTGAAAAAATTAGGTTTTATATGTGAAAATTAGTTTAGAGGGGTTCCCTTTTACAAGGGAGGAGGTGTGGCATTCTTGTAAATTCCCAAAACTATTCAATAATGGGAAGTCACTCTCAAGCCGAGTGCCTCTATAAATTACAATTAATGTAGTGTAGGAGAGATAAGTTTGTTAAGAACCTCCAAATCTAATAATAATTTTTAAAACATGTTAACTCATTTACCCTTAAAGTCACGCACTTTCACAATTTTAATTATTTTTACCGTAGTAAGTATTTATTTATTTATTATTATTCACTTTGATGAAAAATTAAGTTGAAATTTTTATATAATAAAAATCACTCTGATTAAAAATATGAATCCTTTTTTTATAATTCAATTCAAATAAGTGTATTAGTTTTTTTAAAAAAACCGCAAGTATAATGAAAAACTATTTTAAAAAAAATGAATTTTCCTAAGAAAAGATGATCTTATATTAACCGTATGAAAAAAAATTTATGAATATGAATTCTAAAATATATATAATGCATAAATTTTATTTAAATCATTCCCCATTTGGGGTGATTTTACAAAATTAAAATGGAGGAACACTATCCACTTTTAAAGAGTTTTCATAAAAACACGTTTTAAGCCTAGAATTAAACTTATACTAAAATCTAGTATAAAGGTGATTTAAATGTAATTAATTACATTATATCAAACTAAATAAAATACTTATTTTTTTAAATAAAATTAATATAATAATTTTACTCTTAAATTATTTAATTTTTTTAAAATAAATGAGTGTTTTACAAACATATATATATATATATTCACTATTCCCTATCAAATTAATTTTTTTCTGGAAAATTGAAAATTTTAACGATATGTTATATTAATATTTTGATTTAGAAAATTATTTTAATTTTATAAAATAAAATATCTTAATGAAAAAAAATTAATTATAATATTGTCTAAAAAAAATTAATGTCATTATTTAAGAAATAATTATTTTTATTATAAATTGAGTGCTTATTTCCAAAGAATTTATAAATAAAATTTTATTGATTAAAACAAATATATAAATTAAATAAACTAGTAAACACAATTCATACCAAAAAATATAATGACTAGTCTATAATTATCATATTTAAAAAATAATATTTTAATAATATGTTGGAGTTTTTTTAAGATTAATGTTGCGTGTTGAATATGAAATAAAATGTAGTGTTGTTTTAAAATATCTAAGAATTATATCTTAACCCCATAAATATATTTTATCCAATGAATTAAAAATTATACTTGGTAATATAGATTTTTTCATTTTAAAACTCACTTTGTTGAAAACCCACTATGTAAAAGGGGTTAATAAAAATTCCTCTTAATTACACAGAATACCCGGTTTCTGTTTGGAGGGAAGAACTTGGTAAAGGAAGGGAGAATTCGAGGGGAGGAAACGAAATTGTGAGTGGTGCTACTATACTTTCATTCAGTGATGTTGTAAAGAGTGGAAATCAAGGAATGGCTACAGGTGAAGGGCCTTTGTTTATACCAATAAGAATAAGAGTAAGGAAGGATTACTCTCACCTTCCACCACTATTGTGTACTAGATCCGCCTCTATACGGAGTGGAGAGGTGGTTATTGATTTAAAAAAGGGAAGAGTGGTCAAAGATGCTTCACCTGAGTGGCCTACACTGGATCATCTTATAAGTAGGGTTTAAAGTGAATTTTTTTTGAGGCATCTAGAGAGGGAGTCAGCTACAGGAGATAAAGAATCCTGCATGGGTTTTGGAGACAATTATAGCTATTATGATGTGTAATGTTGTAATGTTCTTTTTTCGTTTAAGGTTATTTTTTCTTGTTTGCAGGTTGTAGGTTGGGGTACCAGTCCCCCATTAAACCGGCCATTAAAAATGGGGAAAATGATTTACAGGAAGGAGAAATATGAAGGTCATCTAGATTAAAATATGTCTTGGTTTCCATGTAGGATCACATTAGTGGGACGTGAAATTATGGAAATTGATGAAAATAGAAAATAATTATGATGGGTGATAGAGATTATTGATCAAAATAAAGTTAATGATCAATAAATAGTTTACAACTACAAAACTATAATTATGAGATGAATAATAATACCATTAAATCATAAGATATGAATTTAAAAGGATTATTTTTTTTCAATATCTTTTTCCATGAGTTGATAGATTATTTTAATAAAAGGATAGAGAACACAAGAATATATATTTACTTTTTTTATTTCTTAAATAAATTTCATCTATTGGTTGTCCATCAATCACTTCTTAATTCACCAATTCTTCTATGGAATAAATTTCCATAATGAATTTTTATGCCTAAATAAAAAAATAAACTTTCAATGGATTATAATATATATAAAATTGTAACACACTTTTCGTACCACCTCAATTAATAGAAAAATGGTTAAAAACAACTATGACAATACCCAAAATGAAAATGAATATATTAATCTCCCATACTCAAAAATAAAAGTAATTATTTAACATAGTTGATTCCATTTATGAATAACTCTATATCCAAAATAACCTCAATAACATCAAAATGAATGAATATTTTAACTTAAAAGGTTATATTATAAACCATAAACTTCATCCCCAAACACATAATAGCATTTTAACACACTAAGATCTTATGATATGTCTCCTTTAAAATAAATTTATTCCGTTCAATATGTCATGTTGCAAATAAAAACGAGTTCAAATGAACCGAAATATTTTATGTGACTATTATAACCTATCCATTAAATTTTTTAGGAATAAGTAATACAAAATAAATTTTAAAAAATATACGATTTACAAATTTATTGAATAAATTCTTGGTTATCACTTGATAATAATAAAATTAGCTTTTTTATGAAAGAATTTTTTGGGTGTAATATATTTAAATCATAATTAAATGAGTTATTCACTCTTGGTGAATTATTCTAATGAAATTTATATATTATATATTCAATAAAATTCCACAAAATTCATATAATATTTTTAATTTTCATGATATTAGAGTAGATCTAGTTTTTTTCTAAAAATCAACATTTTCTAAAATGTGATTTTAGCGCATTTTGAGCATGTATATTAAAAATAATTTATCACACTTATAGTTATTTAATTTTATAAAATTAATTAAATATTTATAATCTGGTGATTCTAATTTTGTAATTTCCCTCTTTTTTTTCAAAAGAAGCAATAACCATGGAAAAATTAGCCCCTTGGTAAATGGAAAATTAGGATCCTTTAGGTTAAATAAAAGAAATAAGGCCATAAAATTTCATAATAATTTTTTTTGGATGAAGTGGATTATACCCTTATCACCATAGGCTAAAATGTTATTGTTTAATGGACACATGCTCATGAAAATGCGTTTTATATTGTTAAAATTAAGGAATGTTAAAAAATGTCACTCTCTTTGTATTTAATATCACTTATGTGAGCACATGGGGGAAAAAGAAAGATAAAAAACACAAATTTATATTATTTAATTACCTTAAATTATTTTTCCATCCTAATACAATATTAAATTAATTAAATGAAACATAAAATTGATGATTTTAGAAAAAAATAGTTTTTTATTTAATTAGAATTGTTAATGTGTGAAATGAATTTTAAAGATCTATGCGAAATATTAATTTTTTTAAATTTATTAGATTAGAATTCTCGTTCTTTCATGAAGTATTTGACTTCAAATTAAATGAATAGTCTCAAATTTTTTATCAATGATAATTTATCAAAATAATATTTCATTATATTGTTTAAAATTCATAAAAATCATGTATGCATCCACATTAATATTATATAGTCTAAAAAATAATTAATGTCCCATTTATGTGTTATTATTTCATTTTTAGTAACATTGTTAAGCATTTATGATCAAAATTTTGATAACCCTGATTATGGTCTAAAAAATTATCCAAGGGACAAATCAAAATTATAAGGTTTAAAATAACACAAAAAATATATTGACATAACCCCAAGATTCCTGGATCAGATGTTGTGCTAGCATTACATTGTAATAGATATAAGATAATTCCATCCCAAAGTACCGATCAATTTTTTATTTTTAGTAAAATAGATACATACATGATTATTTTATTAAAAAATAATACAAAAATTCTAACATATTTTTTTGGTAATAACTTTATTCCATGTAGTATATCATTGTATATCATTCTTATTACACATCATGGAATCATTGGGAAAAGAAAAAAATTAAGTGTATGCTCAAATTCTCTGTATGGTTAAAACATAACATAAATAATAATGAATCAATGAGAATAATTAATATAGAATGGTAAATATCTAAGAACACATTACATGTAATAAATAATATATATGGAAGTTATTAAACAATATGGAAATTTAAATAACTAAAAACACATGACTTTTAATCAATAAATTAGGAATAAAATTCATCTATATATTTTTTAGAGTGAAAATATAATGGATGATAATAAATTAATTAAATTGAAATAAATGCTTAATTATAATACATCTTGTTTCCCAGAAACACAATACCATTACCATTAAGACATATTCTGAAGGCAGTTTATGTCTGTGGGTAGAAACCTATCTAATTATACATGAAAATAAATTCGAAGGGTTTGTTGCTAACTGATTTATTCTCATGAGACAATTGATGCAACAAGGTTAATTCCTTAACTAGTCTCCAACCCACATCATGCATGTATAAATAATTCCTCACATATCAAATAATCGATTTAATTAAAAAATAATGTGCCTTTTCATCAAATATCTATATTGTATAAAGGATACATATTGATCAATATTTCCCAAAAAAATAAAATAACATTAAAAGTAAGAACCATATTTAAAAATGGTATATGGTTTATGAAATAAACACATCAATGATAAATGATATGGATAATGTAAGAACCAGGACCTTCTTTTCAGTTTTGTTTTTTCTTTTCTGGTTGATTTTGAGAAAAGTGGAAAATCTGGAAATTTTTAGAGTACACATTGTGTAATTTATAAGTACACATCGTGTACTCTTCTCCGGCACGAGGTCGTGTGCTGGCTGTGTCCGGGACACACACACGGCCGTGTGGGGTGATGTGGAAGCCAGTTAAAGCGGAGTACGGAAAACCAAGGTACCCTCTGTGTTCTCTAGAAGTACATGCTGTGTACTTTTCTTTTTATTTTATTAATTAGACCAGGGTCGCGACTTAACCCCTTTTTCATCTTCTTCTCCACCTAATTCCACCCAGAGCATCCGAGGAGGCCGAATCATCTCCGAGACACCAATCCATCACCGGTAATCTGAATCAAACACCTTCAGTTGCAATAGAATCGAAGAGGTGAGTTCTTGGTTCATCTTTGGCATTGTTTCCTGATTCTTTATCTTGCGTGAGTTATCTGAGGTTAAACATTTTAGAATTTTTTGCATATCTACTCCATTCTAGGCCGATTCATAGGATGAGGTTCAAGTATATCAATCTATGAGGATCGAGGTAGTTGGTTTGTTGTCTTATGTTCAATGTCTCTGAGTTTTTGAAGCAAAAGTATCGGGTACCCATGTATCGGGTATCTCAGGTTAGGGTTTTGATCCTGTTTTTTATCTTCATTAGATTGCATGTATTCTTGAGGTTATTATATAATTAATAATTGATTGTTAGCATGTTTGAGGATCACCCCAAGCATGTTTTCCCTTGTTTGGTTGTTTATCACCGTTTGGCTTAGATTGCCTATGAGGCATACCTTGTTTCATTGCTTGCTTGCCTTGATATAGTTGATTTCATGTATTGCCTACTGTTTATATGATTTTGATTCATTGTAGCTATTAGCCAAGTAGTTTTCTTGACAAACTTAGGGCTACTATGAATCATTTACGTACGATTTCTTTTACACAGGGATGCAAGAACCTGGTGTAGTTAGACCATAGGGGGAATTGACGTTGAGTACTTCCTCAGAGGGCCTGTTTAATTATTACCGTTACGAGAACATAAGGGGGATTGACTTTGTGCTCTCTCAGAGGGTCAGATAATTATCGAATTGAGACTAAAGGTGGAATTAGACGTAAGTTCTTCCACAGAGAGTATGTAGTATCACTGCAAGACCATAGGGGGAATTGACGTTGAGTGATTCCTCAAAGTGTCTTTTCCTTTGTCCGAATTCTTGAACATAAGGTAATGCCCACACGAGCCACCCAGAGGGTCAGTGTAATAAATATTGTTGGTTGGTTGTGACGAGACCACCATGCCAAAGAACAAGATTTGGTTTGTTCTGCTTGTAGTTTAGGTGGTCTTTTGGGATACCTGTTGTGTTACTTTCTATGACTTTGAACTATAAAGCTATTTGATAGATTCTTTGGTTGATGATTAAATGATTTAATTGAATTAATAAATAAATGTGAATGGATAATTATAGGATTTTTTACTTTATTGTACCCTTGTTTCTCTGCTGCATTTATTTCCATTACTTTTGTTATATTACTCACTGACAGCAGGGCACAGATCTTTTGGTGGTTGCCTACTGGGATTAGTCTCACACCCTCTTTAGGTCTGGCTTTTTGGAAAAAAGATGTTATATGGTTGCATGTGGGGATAAGGAATGCAGACCTTCTACCTCGGGTGCTTGATTTCTGGTTAGAGATGGAGACCATGGGGCCGAGCTTAGGCTTGCGATGCTGTTGGGGTTACTTCTTCCGCTATTGTTATGTTATTTTCCTTCTGCCGCATACTTTACCAAATAAGGGCATAGTTTCCCCCACTGTCTCATCAAGGCCCTCACTGCTAGTCGGCAGCCTCTAGAGTTTGGGGAAACGAGCTTATGGTCATGTGGAGAACCGGGTACGGGGTTCCAGTTGAGTGGCTCCTGATTCAGGTTGTTACAGATAATTAAGGGAAATTTAATTTCCAATAATTTCAGGAAAGTGATTATGTCAATTATTCTACAAAAAATGAATCAATCAAGGGAAATTCAATAATATCATAAAATAAATCATAAACCAACTAGAGGCAGAATAAGGATATTATTAATACAAATTATAACCATTAGAGTAATAATAAGGGTTTCTATCCTTGATGAATGGAAATACAAAAAATTGAAATTTAAAAAGAATATTCCTGAGGAAAATATCCTTTCCATTTTTAAATAAATATTAAGAATCATTTTAGTTTTAAAAAAAATTTAAAAAAAGTTCATTACAAATTAAATCTTTCATCTTGAAAAAATTCTTTAATTAAATTATAGTTTGTAAATATATATCTTCCATACAAGGTAAAAAGAAAATTCCTTTTGCATGGAACAAATGATTGACAAGATAATTATTTGGAAAGAGACAAGAATATTCCCTTGAAAAAATATGTAAAAGAAAAAATGGAAAAATGTCTTCACTGAATCATTTTGAAAATGTTAATTTTTTTTTAAATCATATTTTAGAAAACACGGGTTTAAAAGAAAATGCATTTCTGACCGAAGAGAGAAATAAAATTGTGTTTTCTTAAAACATATTCTAAAACATTTCAAGTACAAAGACTGAAAAAATGGTATTAGTTCTTGAAATACATCCTAAATAATAAGAGGAGAATAAAATAAAAGGTTTTATTAAAAATTAATATAAAAAAATTCCTTCAATGGAAATTCATTTGTAAATAATCCTGAATAAAATGGGATTGTGAAGTAAACCCCTGAAGATACCATAACTTCAGAGTGAGAATCAACCAATGAATTGATTATCTGAATCATATTTAAATAAAAATAACATAATTTGAAATTATATAATATATATTCAAAATTAATTATGCACATATTCATATAATATTAACGATAACGGGGATTTAACATAACTCAATGAAAAGAAATTGAGTTATGCAATTCATTGCTACTTGCTAACTTGTAATTAAAATCCCCATAGATGAATTAATTCAAATTGAAATATAAAATACTTTGAATAATTAATTAATAAGGCAATTAAATGTCAAAGGAAGTATATACACCATATAAAAGTGAATTGATGCATAATAAAAAATAAGACTCAATGGAATATAAATTTAGACGAAATCCATTAAATTACGCTCTCTTTTTGTGGAATGACATTTAACTTTTAGTATAATGTTTTTAAATATGTTAATATCTTTTTATAGAAACATATTAATATTTATAATATCATATATGATCCTTTTATAACATCTTATCACCCACTTGTTAATAATATTTCATTATTTTCACTGTTCATGGTGTTAATTGTCTTACTCTTTATGTATGTTTTGACTTGTTATTTTTTTTCCTATTAAATGTATAATGATTTAATAATTTAAATAATAAAAACAATGATTTAATTATAATATATACTTATAATATATGGGTTTAGGGTTATCTATGATATTTGGAGATAGGAAATGAAATGCACAGTTAATGGATACAGTTGGCTGTATGTATGCATAAACAATGCTTCGATTTTCATATCATATAAAAAAATAAAAAATATATGATATATATTTATATTATATTTATAATATTATATTTATTTCAGATAAATCACATATTTTTATCAAAACCATCGCTAATACATTCCATGTAATGTGTGAATGAATCAAATCGCTTGGAGAAGGTGATATTCCACACATCCACAAATGATGTTATCATATTCCATCAAAATAAAATTTTTGAAGGTATGTGTTATGAAATAATTATAAAATAACAAATAAATTATAAATATAAGATATATATTATATAAACTATAAATCCATATTTGTTTCTGTCTATTAAAGGCAGTAATGGAAGAAAAAATGACATCACTTCGTGGGGCGATACTCGGCCAAACACACGAATGAAGATTGAATATCCCATTTGATGGATGTGTGTATAGGTGTAGGTAAAAAAATTTATCATAAAAGATATATTTATTTTTAATATATTGATGTTATTATACAATCAAGATATAAAAATAATTTAATGGGTTTAGAAAGAAATAAAAAATAATGTGTTCATTGAGGATTGTTGCCGATTCTTTGGGTAACTACAATGTGTTTTCACCAAAGGAATTCCTTGAATTCCTTTATCCAAATATTGAGGATTATAGGATGAGTGGAGGGATTCCAGGAGCTTATTGAACAGATTTTGGATGATCTAAAGAGTGTAAGAGGTGTGAATAAGTGAGGTGGGTGAGTTCTTTTTATAGTGTAGGAGGACTAACATTCTTTTAAATATAAAAAGTTCAATAATATTAAGAGGTATCATTTACATCATGTGCCTCCAATAATTTAAAAATCAATATAATGGAATATATGGTCTAAATATGTATATAAAATGTGTTTTAGACATGTTTCATGGTTATTTGTTTACGTAGGATAATGTTTAACCACCATGTAAACTTATTTTTTCCTTAATCATTTTAATTAATTTTAAGTACATTCACTGATATGTATCTTAAAAAATATGATGAACTTACTAGATATTATATATTATTCTAATTCCAAATATTTAATCCATTTTTACGAATGTGAATAACATAATTGGAAAAAATTATTATAAAATTAATCCCACAGACGAAACGAGAAGGATATTTTTTAAACATAAAATGTTCAAAAGTTTAAAATGTTTTTATATATACATTAAATATAAAAAACATTCCAATGAACTGAAATGTATTAATATATGCAAAATTTATATAATAATTCTTTATAAATAATTTTAAAAAATAAATTATCTCATTCAATTATTTAGAAGAATGTTTAGTTATCACTTAAAATTTAGTATTTTTCACTATTCATAAAAAATGAATCTTCACATTAAAATACCTAAAATTCACCATAAGATAATTTTTATTTTCCTATTTAAAAAATAATTTTTTTTGTATATAAAATTCCAAAAATTTTGTCTTAAAAAAGGTGATCCATTAAAAGGTGGCATAATTTTTTTAGAGAAACAAAATTTTTATGCTTAAAATGGTAATTATTCTGATCTTATACCAATCAAATCCAATGGAAGAATATCAAAAATATTTTATTGAATAATATATATATATATATAATTTATTAATACTATTCATTACTATTAATTAATTTAATTTATTACAATAAAACATCTTTGGCGTATAATAATAGTTTTTATAAAACACCCTATTAATATCAAATTGGTTACTATATTCATTTCTAATTAATTTGTATCCAATAAATTAAATAATTTATTTTAACATTTTATATAATAATCATCAGAACTATTAATTTAATAGCTATGTTATATCATATAAATAAAATAATAATATATTAAAAATGTATTATTGTTCGATGAAACTCGCTCTTGCGTATAATGAAAGATATCGAAGAAACTCATTTTTTAGTGAGATATAAGTTAAATCAGTATTGCATGCATATAAGCTATATAATAGATAAAATTTATCAAAAATGTTAAATATGTTTTCAATTATTGGGATGTTATATTAATTTTTATACTTGGCGTTGTGTGTCATACACACTATCGAATATAATATTCATATTATAGAATTTAAGGGCGATACATTCTCACCTAATTAAATAAATCGATTCCTTTAAATTTAAACTCAATATTAGTAATATTGGATTTAAAATTTTATAATTAATTTGTTGAAAAACCCTTATCATAAATGGGAAAATAATATAACCTCTTTATAAGATAGAATCTGATATAAAATGGCCACATTGAATAACATATAACTAGGCTTTTTTGTAGGAGAACAATAATGGAAAGTGGAGATATGGAATGGGAGGAAAAGATAAAAATATATAGATATTAATGGATTACATTAAGAAAACAATTTAATTATCAATGGAATGTTGAGGGACTCAAAACCATAAAAATGTAATGATTTAAATGGCCATTGATTCGATAAAAAAACAATGTATTGGTATAACATTTTTTTCCAGATAATTTTCATAATACTATGTGATAAGTTTACTTCATGAGTATATAATGAAATATACTTACATGATAAATTTCATAAAACATAGTTTCATCATTTTTTTGTGCTTATATTAATTTCAATTTCATCACTACTTCATAAATGGATTTTAATGCTTGGGGCACTAAACTTTATGCATCATAAGATCTATAAGACCTTATTCTTATATACAACTATTTTCAAAAACAATACCATTTATAAATTAATCTATAATACCAAAATTAATACTTCTAATTTACGATTAATATTTATTTGATGATTTTTTAACTAAAAAAATGGCATATTAATAAGGACACCATGCATGCTAGTGGTAGGTGAAAAAAAATTATCGTTCTTTGGTCTTATGTTCAATCCCCGCATCATTTCCAAATGTGACATGTTGTCACCCTAAATTTGGATTTTTCATTTTATAAACACATATTTTTATATGTCTAGTAGAATTTCCCAAATGTATGATGGACATATCCATAAATAAACTAATCATTCAATAGAATTTTTAATAGGTTTTTCAATATAACTTATTTATTTATTAAAAATAATAATAAAATGATTTATATATCATCCCTAATATTTATCAATGAATTTAAAATCATATTTATAAAACGTAAAAAAATTATTCCTAAAATTAAATTTCCACTAAATCCTATATATTCTATAAATTTCTCAAAAAATGTGAATAATCTTGGTACACTTCCATTACATAAAACCTAAAAAGTGATGTTTAACATTTGTGACTTCATGTAAAATTTAATATCATAATCTTGTGGTTGTATATATAAATTTTAGGTTAATGAAGACTTATGAACTTCTATGATAATCCTCAAATTATATCGTATGGTTATGTACCCTAATAAAGTATTTCCTAAATATAGTTCCCAATGTTTCTACTAAAACTTATCTGATACCAATTGTAGCAACCTAACCCCAGAATTCACAAAGCTAATGTCAAGATACCAATACATTTCCATATATATAATAAAATAGCATCCTAAAGGACCCAATAGTTTATTAGTCTTGGTAAACTATATATTTAATTGGTCTTTTTTTACCAATGAATACACAAATTACACCATTTTTTCAATAATGGATTTCTTCTATCTATTGAATCCTTGCATATATTTCCTAGTAAAATTCAAGGAATAATGAAGAAAGGAAATAAAATAACAGTGAGATCAAATTCTTATTAAGTGTAATGTAACAAAAAAGAAATAATAATTCAATGAGAACAATGAATATGGAAAGATAAATAACTACTAACACATGACAATTTATCAATAATTTAAAAGTACGCGAGTAAATAATATATAAGTGTAAATAACTAAAAAATCATTTCATTTAATAAATAATCCGAAAATTAAATGCGTCCATAGATTTTTACAAATTAAAAATATCATTGATAGTAATAACATAACCAAAATGAATCCCATGCTTAATTATCAAACATCATGTTTCCCATGCACAAGATACCTTTACCGTCATGACTTATTCTCAATATAGTTTATGTATATTTGTATAAAACTATAAAATTATGCTTGGAAACAATCTTAAAATGCTTTTCCCCAACTAATTTTTTCTAATGAGAGTGCAGATGCATCGAGGGTCTTATCTTAACTAATACCTAACCCATGTATTCCATGTCCAAATAATTTCGTATATATCAAATAATAAATTTATTTAATAAACAATGTTCTTTTTCATCAAATTTCCATGTGGAATAAATTATACTGATATATCAATATTTCCCTAGTAAATAAAATAACATTCAAAGTCAATAGAATATGAAAAACTTTTATATGGTATAGGTAATAACATATCCATGATAAATTATGTTGATAATTACGGGAAATTTAATGTCCAATTATCGAAGGAATATGAATATTTACAAGGGAATATAAAAATGAACCATCGAAGTGAATTTCAATACTATCCCTAGTAAAATCAATTATAAAACATACATATGAAGAATAAGGATGATATGAATACAAAGAATACCCATTGGAGTAACAATAAGGGTGGATTTCATTAATGAATATAAATATAATAGAATGATATATTATTTTTTTGAAGAAAATATCCATTTCATCGTGAGAAAAATTTTAGAAACACATCACATTGTAAATCACTTTTCAAAAAATTCTATTATAAAAGTATCAATTTATAATTAGAAATTAATCATCAATGGAATGATGGTGGGTAAATATATACATGTATTACACGGTAAAAAACATTCATTTTTCATTGTAAAATGGTTATAAAAGTTAATTATTTGAAAAGAGACAAGAAGATTGAATTGAAAAGGGTTAAACATTTATTTAATAAATAATTTTTAATGTATATTGTTTTATAATTTTTTTTGAAATAAAATATATTTCCAAATGAATAGAGAAATGATGTTGTGATTTATTAAAAAAATTTATAAAATTTTTGTTGTTCTGAAGTGTAAAAAATTTACAATATTACATGAAAAGGATTATGAATAACCAGAGGAGAATAAAATTAAAGGGTTTATTTAACAATTATAGACCAAATTACTTTAATAGAAATAACGGTATGAATAATTCCGAATAAAATGGGATTATGAAGTAAACTTTTGAAAAGAACATAATTTTGATGTAAGAATGAACCAATGAATATATTATATGCAAAGAATCTAAATCCATGTAAAATAAGTTGAAATTAGAAAATAGACTTTCAAAATTAATTCTACACATAATTATAAAATATTTATTAAAACAAGGAAGTAATATAACTCAATGAAAATAAATTGAGTTTTGCAATTCATTACAACTTGGTATGTTTTAATTAAAATACCAGTAGACGATGTAAAAAAATAAAAAATAAAATACCATGAATAATGAATTTTTAATTATATTAACTATCAGAGGGGGTATATACACCACATAAAAGTTATTTGGTGATTAATAACATATAAGACTCAATGGTATGTAATTTGAGATGAAATCAACTACCTTATGATCAATTTTGATTGATCTCCCTTTAACCTATAATATAATAGTTTTAAATAATCTAATACCTTATTATAGATGCATATTAATATTTATGATATCATAAATGATCCTTTTATAACATATTTCCACCCTTTTGTTAATGATATTTCGTTATTTTCACTATTTTCGGTGTTAATTGGCTTGCTTTTCAAGTATTTTTTGACTTATTATTATCATCATATTACCTAGATCATGATTTAATAATCAAAATAATGGAATTTTTTTATTATAATATATATTAATTATATATGGATTTATATTTAACCATAAAATATGGAGATAGGAAATGAAATGCACCGTTCATTGAGATGGTAGGTTATACGTACGTATGAACGATACTTCTATATTATTATCATACAAAAAGAATAAAAATTAAACTATATATATGTATATTATAAAAATATTATAATATTTATGTTATATAAATCACATATTTTTATTAAAACCATCTTTAATAAAGTCAATATAATTATTGCACGAATCACATTTCTCTTAGGAGGCTGTAGTTCACACATCCCCAAACGAGGTTATTGTATTCCCGCAAAATGGAAAGAATGATGATATTTGTTTTTGAATAATTGAAAAATAATAAAGTAATAATAAATATAATATATATCATATATAAACTCTAAATTCATCATTATTTATATCTTTTAAAGCGGATAATAGAAGAACGAATGACATCTATTCGTGAGGCAGTGCTCTGTCGTACACATGAATGATGATTGTGTACCCTATCTGATGGATGTTTTTATAGGTTAAGGTTAAAATATTAACATAAAATATCTCATAATATTTAATATAAATAGGTTATTATATTATAATTATATAATAATAATTGAAGGGGTGGATAATGAAATAAACCAAAGTGCTCATTGAAGAATGTCACATTTTTTTCAGGTAGCTCCCTTTGGTTTGCACTAAAATACTTACATGGGTTTTTTTATACCAAAAGATAGGATTATATGATTATGGTAGGGATTTTGGGAACTTAATTTTATATAGTTTTTACAAGTCAAAGGGCCTGAGATGTGTGATTATGTGAAGGGGGTTGGTGACTTTTTATATCGGAGGAGTGATATTCTTACAAATATAAAAAGGTAAAAACTATTTAGAGATCCACCTTACATCATGAACATACAATAATGGAAAAAATTATATTACATCTATAATATTGTCTAAATATTTCCATCCAATGGACTTTATAAAAGATTTTAGGTTTTTTGGCCCCTTAAGTTAATGTTTAACCACTAAGTAAACTTGTTTTTACCTTAATCCCAATTATTAATTTTTATTAATTATACTTTTTTTGGAAAAAGGATACTTTGAAAATAATATAGTTTAGTTTTTATTCTGATTATAAATATGGAATAAATTTTTCCCTATTACAATCACATAAGTGGAGGAAAATAATTTAACATTAATCTCAAATTCGAAATGAGAAACCGAGGTTTTAAAGTGAAAATGTTCATAATTTTGAAATGTTTTTTTATATAAATTAAATATAAAAATGATTCAAATTTCCTAAATTATATTAATAGATATAAAATTAATCTAAAAATTATTTTAAAACAATTAAAAATATTATTTTTCACTATAAATTATTTTAATGAATTCATTTTTCAATTAATATCGAGAATTTTTTACCATTCGTCGAAAAAAATAAAACATTATGAAAAATACAAAAAAATATACCTAAGATAATATTGATTTTTAAATTTAAAAAATAATGTTTATTTATACATATAAAATTTATAAAATTTCTGAAATTTAATTTTAAAATATGTGCACCATTAAAAAGAAAAAATGGGTTTTCTAGAAAAATATTATTTTAAAGAATAAAACTATTTTCATTCTTATCTGATGGTTATCACATATATTTTATGAATTCAAAAAATATTTGATTGAATATATGATATATATATTTTTTATTATCATTCACTAATAGTAATTAATTTAATTTAATATTATAAAACACTACTGGCGCATATTAAATGTTTTTATCAAAACATCCCCTTTACATCCAATTGGTTCTTATATTAATTTATCATTACTTTTTAACCAATTAATTCAATAATATGTATTAATATGTCAGTTAATCTTTTTCATAACTACAAGTCTAAATTCTAGGTTATATTTAATTATAATAACTAATAATATTTTTATAATATATTGTTGTTTGATAAAACATGGACTTGCATGTAACAGAAGCTATTGAAGTTACCCTTTGTTGCATGTGACATAATATAACTCAGAATTGTGTGAATTCAAATCAATATATTAAAATAAATTAATCTAAAATAATAAATATTTTATAATATCTCAAGATTTTATAATCCATTTTACACTTGGTGTTGCATGTCATACACACTATCGAATACAATATTCTTATTTTAAAATTTCAGGGAAATAAAAAAACTTGGGTAAATTATATTGTATAATGGTATTAAAAAACTATCCTATATTATTTTATAATTAATTTAAATTTTAAGGCATTTTTTGTTACAATTTTTATTATTATAATTTAATCTTTGGCAAATATCCAAAAGTGCCCATCCCCCCAACTATAAAGGGAACCTCCTCCCCCACTTCTTTACACCATATTGAGCCATATATCACAACCAAAACCTATAATTTTCTCTTATTAACAACATTATACATGTTTTTTATGTCATGGCATTCCAAAATACCAACCCTAGTGTCCCTAAGTGGATATCAGAAGAATGATTCTTTAAGAAAAGATAACGGTCTTTACCGAATATTTAATTTTATTTCTTCATCTATTTACTATTTGTATTTTTATTTCAATCATAAATTAATGGATCTGTTATCGTCATTATACAAATATGTAATTATGATTATGGGACACCCATATTCTATTTTGATTCCATTCTATGAAAAGAGAAAACATCTCTTGTGCGTACGTACATCTTACTATCACCACGTAGTAGAGTAATATATTTTTCATCCCCACTTTACATGGACAATTAAATTTGTAGAACTAATGAATATATATGATATATATGAATTAATAATTATTCTAAAAAGGTTAATTATTCTTTACTGTTCTTTTGTTTCACCCATAAAAAGATGTGAATAATGTTCATGTATACGTATGTCTTACCATCCAGAAGAACCATGTAATTTTTTTAATATATCTACTTATATAAATGAATTTAAATAAATATATTTAAAACATAAATAATATTTTTTATATTATGGAACTATGTTCAAATTATAAGTACTAGAACTACCTAATAAAAATATACATGAAAAAGGAAATATTTTCCACCCAAAACATTGATTTTAATAGTGAATTGATAATAAAGGGGTGATGAAATATTATAATTATATAATATATGGTATGAAATATTTTATTTTGGTTATGAAATAAATTTATTATGAATCTATATTTATTATTCAAGAGGTTATAATATGTAAAAATTTAGTCAAACTCGATGTAAGAGTTTATTTCAAAAATCACATCATTATTTGGGATTGTTTATGTATAAGTCTCGACTGGGAAATATTTCTATTACATATACATATTTTTTAAAAATTATTTAGAAACGGTTTTCAATATTCTCCAAAAAGTTTTTAAATTCATTTTTACCCATGTTTTTATTTTTATAAAATTATTTTAAAGGAATCATTTTCATTTTATTAAATGATTTTTTTTGTGATTTTTCTAAAAAATAATAAGAAGAAATGTTAGTTTTAATTTATACTACATGAGAAATTTTGAAACCATCATGACGCCTTAGTGATTTGGATATTTTTTAAATGTTTACATGGTTCTTTTCAATGAACAATTTTCTTATCATTTATGGCTATTTTTATGCATAAGTGATTTTATAGTGAAAAGAGGATTTCAATCAAATGATTTCTAATTATCTTTTTAATATACCATCATGTATGTCAAAATATTTTGTTGAACATTATTATATGCGGATGATATTATATTAATTTACCACTTACCACATTTTATAGGTTGTCTATGATATGTTTAATAGTTAATGTATAATTTTGATACAATTCACCATATTACATTGGATGGTTTAGGAATATATTTGTTGACTGAAAAATTTATTACCATTTTCTAGGATAGTTTTAATATTATTCTTTAGGTTAATTATATTTCAACCATTTAATTTGAGTAATTCATTAGACTTTGTATATGATTTATAGGACTCTATATAGCCCCTCGATATATCGGTAGGTATAATGAGACAAACTAGTTAAAGTATTGGTTGAGGAATGAAACATTTATATATAATTTCATGGCAGAAGACTTTATGATATGTTTATAATGCCTATCATTATGAATTATATAATTATGAGAATATTTATTAATTTCTAGGTGGTTATCTGATAAGTTATTATATCCATGGATATGTTTAATCATATATCATCACAACATTATTTGATTTCTATTTATTCCTGCTATATTATTCTCAAATTGTTATTTAAATGGAAAGTTTTTTATTTTTTTAAGTTGTCATATTTTTTGTGATTATTTATTCATTAGAACTTCCATTGTGAACATACCTATACAGAGTATTTGAGTTCACCATTTATCTTATGTTTATTTTTTCCTAGGAGTCCAAGATGCATATTACAATTTTTATATAGGGATGAGCTAAGAAAATGATGTGTTCTCAATGGAAATACTATTTTGTATTTTATATTTTCAATTTTAATTTAAGATTAAAGTATGTATCTTGTTTTCAAAAAATACTAAACAATTTTCTCCTTCAGGATTTTATTCATTGTATATAATTCCAATGCAATAAATCAACCACCGAATCTATGTTACAGTGGTCTGTGTCATTATAGTTGGTATCAACCTATATTTTTTAGAAACCATAGGAAAAATATTTATAAAACATATAATAGGGAAACATAACCGTATAATATACTTTGAGAATATTCCCAGAGAAACCAAGATTATGATTTTAATAATATTTATGAATAACTATTAAATTTATGTTAAGTGTTTCACTATTTTAAAAATTATTCATTATGATTCATAACCAAATCTAGTGTATTAAATTGTTTTTAAATGGGACATAGTGGAAGGAAGGAAAATATATCAATGAATTTAATTCATTTAGGGATTACCTTCAAAGAATGATAATGATGTTGGAGCTCTAGTTTCAATTGGATTTGAACCAGTTATAATTATATTTGGACAACAAATGTTTGTTAGGAGAAATGACCTCACATTCCTGGAGTAGTCTGATCCACAGTAAAATGTAACAATGATAGATTATTTCCCATGACAAAAACCTACATAATACAATGGGAATAAAAATATATTTGAATCAATGTAATGGATAAGTTCTTTATAGAAGACATGTCTCAATTTGGGAGATAACAAAATAGAGAAGGATGTTATGGCAGTTTATTATCTCTCAAGAGATATAGATAATTAGTGGTTTTTGATTCAAAACAATTATTATGAGGAGAAAATATAAAAAATGAAATTGAAGGATTTTAAGGAAATTTTATGGGAAAATTATTTTTCTTGTGAACAATGAGAAGATATTAAGAAAAAATTATTCATCCTGAGACAGTAGGTGGATAATAATGTTTCTATATATGAATCCAATATTAATAAATTAAAAAGGAATTCCACGGACAACTAACATAATCCAAAAAACATGATTTTTCATTTCATCAATGGTATTAAAAAAATTTGTTCATAGAGTACTAGTATTGAAAAATTTCTCATCATATGAGGATATAGTATCATCTTCTATAACGAAAGATAAATAATATGACAAGTCTTATGACTTTGATGGAATGAAAGATAAGAAAATTACTACGGAGTACTCCAAAAAAGAAAAAAGGAAAGGGGGCATGAATAAAATGGTGAAATTTATAGCATGAAATAAATATGGAAATAAATATCATGGAACATGCCTATTAGGAATGATATTTTTCTACAAGTGTGGATAAAAAGGCCACAAAGACCAATATTTCTAGGGAAAGAAATGAGCCGAAAATGTGGATTGCTTCATCTCTACAGAGGCGAGACACTACAAAAATTATTTCTCAAATAATTAACGAATCTTTACCTAGAAAATGCCAAGGGAGTGAGGCTAAGATTATGTGATCATAATAACTGAGGATTATGTTCCTAATGGTTTAGTGGAAGGTTTATTAATCATCTCATCAAAATTTAAAAAATAATTTATTTAATTCTGGATCATCACCTTCTTTTATTTCATTCCAATTTAAAAAATATTATATTTTTCCCATTTGCCTAAAGAAGGGATTTTTTCATCCAAAAATCTGGGTGGAATCCTCACTAAAATATTTTTTTCATGAAATCCATATTATAACACAAAAAATTTGCCTTATTTTTTGTTTATATTTTCATAACTATAATAGATTTTAATATAATACCTCGTATGGAATGGATTTAGAAATATACCATGACAATTTCTTGAAAAGATAAAGAAATTATAATTCATGATGATGATATTGAATTTATTATCTTCATATGAGAGTCTTTATCATATGAGTTATATATAGATCCACCTCCATTACCTCTTCTAAATGTGGTTCTTGGATAAGAAGAGAAGAAAAACCTACTGATGAAAAACATAATCATTAAATTTAAGATTTACCTATTATATTGGAATACATTGACATATTTCCTAATATAATATCAAGATATTCAAAAGAGTAGGAAATTATTTTTTCTATTGATTTATTACCTAAGACAAGACCTATATCAAAGAATCCCTATAGAATGACCATTGTAGAGTTGGTAGAGTTGAAAAACACAAGAGGATTTGAGTGGTAAGGGATTTAAACATCCTAATGTTTCACCTTGGGGAGACCATATTATTTTCATTAATAATAAAGATGGAACTATGAGGTTATGCAGTGATTTTTTGGAAATTAATGATATTAAGATAATGAATAATTATTCTCTTCATTTTATTGATGAATTATTTGAACAAATTCATAGATCTCAATATTTTTCTATGATTTAACTACATTATTAGCATATTCAATTGTGTTTAATGAAGGGAGATATTCCATGGATAGAGTATCAAATGAGGTATGAAAAGTACATGTTTATAATAATTCTATTTGGATTGAATAATGCACCGTCTATTTTTTTGACCTAATGAATAGAGTATTCCTGGAATATCATGATAATATTTTATGGAATTTATTGATGAAATCTTAGTGTACTTGAGGAACTATTACAACCATGAGAACCACTTTTGGATCATTCTTGATACACTTAGAAGAAAAGTATTATATGGGAAATTTAGTAAGTATGAATTCTACATTCAAAAAGAATCATTTAATGGCACTGTTCTCTCTAATAAAGGAATCTAATTTGATCATGTAATGTAAAATGTTGTCAAATATTGGACTATACCATCGAACATAATTGAGATAGGTAGTTTCATCTGGGTGGCTTGTTTCTATCTGCAATTTGATCAAAAGATTTCTCGATTAGTTAACTAGTAAACAAAACTTACTCATAAAGCAGTTATGTTTATTTAGACAAAGAAATTTATAGATTTTTTTGAATAATTGAATATTATATTGGTTATAACTCTAATATTTACTCATCCATCAGTTATTGGCGGATTTTTTGAAATATATAGATTCATCAAGTAAGGGACTAGGTTGTTCACTTATACAGAATGATAAAGTTATTTCCTATGCATTAATGTAGTTAAAAACCCATAAAAATGTCTAACTCGTGATCATGAGTTATAAACTATAATATTTTATCTTAAGATATGGATAAAATAACTATATGGTGATATGTGTGAGATATATACATATCAAAAGAGTTTAAAATAAAACTTATCAAATAAATAACTCTACATAAGGAAAAGGTAACGACTTGAGCTACTCAAGGATTATGATTATTCAACAAACTTCCACATATGGAAAGAAAATAAGGTAGTAAATGCATTTACTAGGAGGGTTTAAGAGTTAAAAATAAAATGTGAATTAAAAGGGAATATGTGTTTATTAATCTATTAAAGATAAATATGAATGGTAAACATCACTCCATTTTCGAATGGTTTCCAAATAATTTTTAATATAAAAGAAAAAAATTACCCATTCTAATATTGGGAATTTTCAAAAGAATATTAAATATGAAAATATTGAAAAATTTGAAAATAGTTTATATTAAGATAGATTTTTAAAATTTGTAAATAGAATACGTGTTCCAACTTTACCTAAGATAAAGAAGAAATTATTGGATGATACTCATAGCTCAAATTTATCTACACACCCTAGAATCACCATGATATTTTGAGATTTGTAAGATATTTTGGTGGGGTAATATAAAGTGAAAAATTCATGATTATGTGTCATCATGTTTTATTTTTCAATAGGTAAATTCTAAAATAAAATATTTTGTAAGAGGCATGAAACCTTTACCTATTCCCACATGAAAATGGGATGACATTACTATATACATTCTCACTAGATTACTAAGTACACCAATAAAGAAGGATGTAATTTGGGTTATTTTGGATAAAATTAAAAAATATACACATTTCCTCCTTATAAGGGAATATTTTCCCGTGGATCACCTTTATATTAATTAAGTTGGTAGATTTAATGCTAGAAATATTTTAATTTTGTCTAATTATGATCTAAAATTTGCATCAAAATTTTGGAAAATTCCACACATATCCCTTGATACTAAGCTCTATTTGAGCAACATATATAACCTTTAGACTAAAGTAAGAAAAAAGGTTTTATCCAAACTTTATAAGACATATTGAGGTCATTATCACCAGAGATTCAAGTAACATGGGATTAGTATTTACCTATGTCAGAATTAAACTACAAGGATAACATCCATTAAAGTAAACAAATGGTTCTTTATATAGAATTATAAGGAAAGTGATTTCGTACACAAACATTTTGGTATAATTATGGTCAAAATAATTTGATAGGAATATAAATTTTTGAATAAACAATGTAAAAGTTAAAGACTATTAAAACTCATATAAAAGAGGGTAAAATAGAAAAAAGTGATATGCCAATAACCGAATGAAATATTTTGATTATCAAGTGGGAGATCATGTTTTTGTGAAGGTATATATATGGAAGGTTTTTATATTATTCCTTAATAATGGGAAACTCAGCCCCATATACATATGTCCTTTTGAAATGCTAAAAAGAATTGGAGTTTTGGATTATCATTTAGAAATTACACCTATCTATTCTACAGTACATGATGTGTTCCATATATCTATGTTATAAATGTACATGTGAAACTCAAAACATGTTCTTACCTCTAAATAACTAGAAAAAGAACATGATTTATCTTATTGGGAAGGGCCAATCAATATTTTGGAAACAAGAATGTGAGTTGAGAAATTTGATTATTGTGATAGTAATGGTTCTTTGGAGAAATCATAAGATATAATATATGACATGGGAACCAAAGGATATTATTATGAAGAAATGAAAAAAATATATTTGTGAGGTGAAATTTTGAGGATAAAAGTTTTTGAATTAGTGAAGAATGTAACACCCCATTATTTTATGGTATATATCTTTTTAAATAAATTTAATCTCTTGAATATCTTGTGTTTCACAGAACACATAGTTAAAGCGGACGAAAATATATTATGGGACTATTAGAACCATGAAATTAAATTCCTGATATTAAATATGAATAATTATTTTTAAACATATGGTTTATAAATTTATTGAATAAATACTCGGGTTATCAATCAGCAATAATAAATGTAGCGTTTTTTTGAAAAACTATTTTTCTGCAAAAAATATATTTATATCATAACAAATAGAATTATTCACTATTAGTGAATTATTTTAAAAAAAATATATATTTTATATCCAATAAAATGTTTTAATATTCATAGAATATTCTTAAAATGATTATGATTGAAATAAATCCAGTCTGATTCTTAAACAACATTTTCTTAAATTCCTTTTTATCTTGTTTTGAATAAATATTTAAAAATTATGTTACTCTATTTCTAGGTATTTAATTTGAAAAAAACAATTATATATTTATGTACTAGAGGTTTAAATTTTTTAATTAGTATCCTTTAATTGTTGGTCAAAATTAATAGTAACTTTGGTAAATTTATCACATCGATAAAGGGTAAATTATGTTAATTTAAGTTCAATACTAGTGATGCTTCTATAATTATTCACAATTATAATTATTGGATGACTAAAATTCATCCCTTATTAGCCTGGTCTTTAATTTTTTAATGGGAACTTTTTCATGAAAATGGCTTATATATTATTCAAATTAAGGATAGATACAATACACCACTCTATTTGAATTTAATATCTTTCATGTTTCCAAATAGTGAAAAAAGAATGTGAAGAAAGAACAAAAATGCCTATTTTTATTAAATTAAAATTATTTTAATTTTATAAAATTATTATTAATTTTAATAATTTATATAATTACATTAAATGCTTATGTAAGGATAATAAAATATTTATTTAATTAACAATAAAAATAAAATAAATGATTTTTAAAATATTAATTTTGATTGAATTTGAATACATTAATGTTTGAAAAGATTTTTATATATGTATATGTAATATTAGATTGGTTTGAAATCATTATATTCTAATTATCCCTCTGTCTTGATGTATTTGAAGTCAAAATAAATGAATAGTTTCAAAATTTGCATTAATGATAATTTTGTAAAATAATAAAATTGTAAATTATTTAAAAATCATTAAAATACAATGTTCATTCAGGTGAATGTAATATAGAATAAAACATTATATGTTTTCTATTTATGAGTCATTTTTTATTTATTGTAACATTATTAACCCTATATTATTAAAACACTAATTTCCACTTTCAATGTCAAATATTATTAACCAATGGATTAATCGAAGCAATAATAATTAAAATGAATAAAATCTAAAAAAAAATAAATTTTTTAAAGGTATTAAAGACTTAAACTATACTATATTCATGTTATTTCCATTTTTATGAATTTGGAGTGATAAATTAATTTATTATATATTAATCTTTTGAGAAACTTCAAAAGCGACACTCACCTCAACTATAAAGGGGAACCTCCTCCCTCACTTCTTCACACAATATTGTGCCATATAGCATGAGACAAACCTATAAAATTATCATCCCAACATTTTTATCCATGTTATAGAGGTCCATACCTTCAAAAAAATCCAAGCCCTAGTGTCCCTAAGAGAAGATCTAAAGGAGGTTTTTTTTAAGAGAAGGTAATGGTCTTTAATGACACTTCCTATTTTCTTTCTTCTTCTACTTCCTAATCATGTGTTGTTTCCATCCTAAATTAATAAATATAGTATCATAAATATAATTCTATTTTATTATGATTATGGAAAACCATATTCTATTTCATTTCCATCATACGAAAGTAGAAACCGTTGCTTGGGAGTACATACTGCTTACCATCTTCATATAGTGGAGTAATTCATTTTTCATCACCACATTACTTGTATGGTTATAAATATAGAAATTATTAATATATATGGTATATTTGAAAAATTAATGGTTCTTTAAAGGGTATTTATTCATTACTATTATTTTTCCCATGAATTGAAAAAAATTAAAGCAACGTTCATGCCTTTGTACAACCTACCATCACCTCGAACAGTGTAATTATCTATATCTATCCTTATGAATGACTCTAAATATATATATTTAAAAAATAAATAATATTATGGTGATTATTTAACTGTGAGAAAATTATGTGGAATGAAACTACCAAATCAAAACAAACATGAAAAATGAAGTAGTTTCCAATTGAAACAACGATTTTAATAGTGAATTGATGATAAACATGTGATAAAATATTATAACTAAATAATACATGATATGATATATATCATTATAGTTTTAGAATAGATTTATAATATATATAAATATATATTTTAATGTAGTTTTTAACGCATAAAAATAAATTCATACCCAATGTAGAGTTTATTTTACAATCTCAACATTATTGTTATTGTTTATAAATATATATTGAGGAAAATTTCTCTTGCATGTCCATGTTTTATAAAAATGTTTCAATTTTTTTTTTCTATTCTTATACAATTTATTATATTCATTTTTACCCATGTATTAATTTTTATTAAATGCTTTGAAAGAATTTTTTTTTCATTTTCTAAATAAGGTACTTTGTGTCTTTTTCAAAAACGAAGTGGAAGGAATGTTTTTAATTTATAAAAAATGGAAGAATTTTCCTGCAAACATGATGCCCTATGTAACACCCCCGGTAAATAAAGAATATGAAATTTTCATATTTATCCATATTTGTGAATAAAATATTAATATGTCTTTAAAGGGGACGCTATGCTCGATGGCGTACCCAACACGCAACAACGAGTTTTTTGGGAATCTTACGTTGCACTCTAATAATAAAATAATATTATTTAAATGGTAGTTAACATGTAGCCATTGTATTGGCGGGAATGGATAGAAATAACTAAAATATGATTATATATGTTTTTAAATGTTTTTACATTTATCCAATAAAAGATAAAGGCATAAAATACAGAAAGAATTCAATTTTAGGCGTATATGCCCTAGTTTTCACTGAAGGTTAACTTATCGCCTATTGATGGTGAACCGTCATTAAAGATTGTTTTGTTCACTCGTATACATTCTATTGGACCAAAGAAAACACTTCTTAAGAATTGGGACATCAAAATTTACTTTGTGTAAATTTTTGGTATCTTTATGATAAAGTTCATTTTTTAATGAATAGTGTAAAATGTTGTATTTTAATTCAAAACCACTTTTTAATCTAATTTATTTATATGATTAGATTATCTTTTGAATTGTTTTTAAAGTGAAATTATAATATATTTTTACCATTAAATTCAATAGTGGTTGTTGGAATTAATTTGACTTTGAAATCAGACTTAAACTAGTGTCAATCTTTTGATACTTATTGTTTCATAAAAACACGCTATTTGCTCTGACAGTGGGAATTAATTATTAAATTAATTAATGTGACTTATATATTTTGAATTTTGTAAAATGGACTTCATTTTTGAATTCGGAATATCAAATATATCTTAGGGTGAATTTTTGGTATTTTTCTGAAAAGCTTCAATTTTTGATGAATAGTGAAACCACTAAGTGGTACTTAGAAAAACTGATTTTTCGTTTAAATGAAATTTTACCACTTTTGTGTTTTGAATTTTAAAAATAAGACATACATGGTTGTCATTAAGAAGTAAAATGTGGTTCAATGAGATTAAAATAATTTTTTAGTGAATAGTAACTTATTAAGTTTTTAATCGCGATTAGAGGTAATTAGTGTAGTTTAAGGTAAAAATAATGTTTTAATAATATGATATGAGCATGACACATGTCCTACCCTTATTGGATGTGTCATGGACGACCAAGAAAAGCCATGGGTCAACTTGGGGACCCCATGAAGCCACTTTGGTTGGGAAATGACATAAATAACGTTTTATTTAATGTTAAAGTAAAAATGACCCACATGTGAGATGTTTTACTAAAACAATTTTTACATGGGGTTATACAGGTCAGATTTTTTACTATAAATAGTCATTGGAAAGATAAAATGATTTCTTACATCATAGTATTTTTTCTAATTTTTACACATTAAATAAATTAAATTATTTATGACATCATGATGATGCAGCAATGACCTCATTATTTAACGATTTAAATAAAATGGAAAGATAATGTAATATCTAAGACCTACACATGTCCAAAACCTATTTGATGAGTGTATTTCGAACCCTTATCACCTTATCTTTGAATCAAATCAATGTGGGACCTCTTAAATACGAATTCCATTTTTAAATAAAGGGACTTTTCTTTAACTTCCAAGAGTGCCCCTCCTCTCCTCTTATAAAAGGCCCCCACCTCTACCTCCTTACCCACACTCCCAAAGCCTTTGGCTTGGCCAACCCCTGACCATTTTGTCTCTCCACTTACCTCTATTACTCCTTGAAGCCTCACTTTGGGCAGAATTCTTCTCAAGGAAGCTTTTGAGCTCAAACCAAATGGAGTTACCCGATTTTAAGGTAATGTCTTTTTTTGAGCCCTTTTGTTTTATTTTGCTTCTCCAACCCCCTAAACTCTTTTTATTCTTTTCTTTTGTAACAAATACAGTATACTAAATATACTAGGATGTTTTTATAATAAGTATTCGAGCTACACTTACACACACCTACATCTAATGGTTACAGAACATACTCTTTCCGTGGATGGCGAATTTCTGCCTCCCGAAACGATGATTGTTCAACATTCTTTTAACACCTTCAAAGGTGGCCATTAAGATGACACTATATTTATATATGATATATAATATGTTTATTTTTTCCTTAAGATTATGTATTATTCATTTTGGGCATACCTTTATGGTTTCCATTATGGGTATACGCAATATCATTATTTTAGGAAGTGCGGACTACCGACCCCTCAAAGTGATGTGATTCGTTAATGCCATACGTGGGATGTATAAAGGATGGATTTAAGGTTATTATATATGATTTTATACTGGAATTATTATATACCTCTATATAATTATTATTTCTTTCCATTAAAGTATGAGATAGAAATGAAAGTAGCGTTCATGCGTACGTACGGCTTACCGTCTCCATGAACGGTGGATTTCATTTCTTATCCCCAAATGTAATGTACTATTATAAGTACATGTATATAATGGATATATTTGATGAATGATACATCTAAATGATGAATATAATTCTGGAATTAAAATATACATACCTCTCATTTAGTTTTAATTCCATTAATATGACAAAGAAATGAAAGTAGCGTTCATGCGTACGTACGGCTTACCGTCTCCATGAACGGTGCATTTCATTTCTTACCTGTAAATGATTATGCGATATTATAAATACATGTATATTCTAGATATATATGATATATATGATATCCAAATCAGGAATGTCATTCTGGATATAAATAACCTTTGACCACACGAACAACATGTAATTGTAAGAAGTCCACTTTCGACTTAAGAACCAAATATCGACAAAACAAACATTTTTAACTTAAATGATTACATAATTTTTATAACATGTCAATAATTTATATAAATGGAATAATGAACTTGGAAAAGTTTCTTAAGCAAGTAGAAATTAACTCAAGTTTATTATTCAGGATGTTAAAGAACGATCGAGTCAAGTCAAACCCAAGGTAAGGGATCCTACTCCACTCTTTCTTTTTAAGTACACTCTTTTATGTCATTCCTTTTAAAGATCATATTTCTTGTTATTGGTATGTTCTTTTATATTAATCTTACTGTAATTTTTATGTTCATGTGATGAGAGACCCTATTCTCTCTCATCAATCCATTTTGTAAGTTTTGAGTGGTGCCGTTAGGCTGCCGAACTTTCGTAAGAGATCTATCCTTTCTCTTTATTTTTAAGTACTCTCCTTTATGTCACTTCTTTTAAGCTCCTCTTTGTTATGTTGGGGGATGTTATTTTATATTCCTATTTCTATAAACTTTATGTTAATATGATGAGATACCCTATTTGATCTCATATATCCATTTTTGTATGTTTTCTGTGGCGCCGTTAGGCTGCCGAGTTTTCATAAGGGATTTTTCATCTCACTTTTATTACCATGAGATTTATGTTACATTTGCCATGATTTCCTTTGAGTGGTGTATGTACTTCCCATTATTTTACTCATTGTGTAATATAATTTCTTTTATGAGTATTTACATCAATGTTGTATTGTCCCTCTTTCACGAGGTGTATGTTTCGAAAGATACCCATGTCGGTAAGGGAACCTTTCACCCTCCTCTTTTTAAAAGACTTCTTTTGTTGGGTCTTTTAATTTACATATTGTTATGTTGGGATATGTTCTCATATATCCTTATTGATGTAAATTTTATGTCTAAGTGATGATATACCCTTTTTTATCTCTCATCAACTCTTTTTGATGTGACGTCGTTAGGCTGTCAAGGGAACTTCTTAACCCAATTTTGATTTCTTTGGGTTCAACATGTAGCTATTGAATATGTCATCCTTTGAATATGTGTGAATGAACTTTGATTATTTTACACCTAATATCCACTTATATTTGCTGTATTCTTTTGTCACACATAATTATGTAATTGATTTATCCTTAAACCAAGGATACTGTCTTTGTAAGGGACTTCGTCTCAATCTCCTTTCATTGAGGCATATTTCGTTTTATACACTAATTTCTATTATACGGTGTATAAACCCCTTTGACTTTTACTTTTACACAAAAGGAATCTTTTTCTACGAAGCGTTTTACTAAACAACAAAAAGGAATGTTTTTTAATGTACGTGGTGACAACGACCTTTTCCGCCGCCGTGAGTATTATTTGGTCTTTGGCTTCCTCAACAAGCCGTAATGTTTTTTAAAATAAAATAAATACCATATACTCTTTTATGTATTTTGGTATTGAAAATGGTTTTGATAAAGGATTCTATTATGATATATTGTGATTGAAATGTGGAAATGTTATCATTCCTTTATATTGGTTTTATGTTTTATGATTTTATATTGGTACTTGGACATTTGACGGGTGGTTACGTGATAAACCATATGACGGGTGGTGCTGTGAATACCAGGACGGGTGGTTACGTTATAACCTCCAATGCATTGGGTATGGAAGTCGGCCGTATGGCTATTCCATTAAGTATGTATGGAAATTGGCCGTATGGATATTCCATTAAGTGATATGTGTGGAAGTCGACCATATGGTTATTCCACTTAAGTATGTTTATGTACCAAGTTACCTTTATATATGTTATGTGTTCTTTATATGGGTTTTATGGTAATCCTTTGGTTAAAAAAGGGAAGTAATGATACTTTATTCAGTGAAGAGTTTTTACTACTTCATGAAGGTGAAGGTATTACTTTGATAGAGTATACATGGTTTACTTGATGTTTGAAAAACTAACAGTTTTCATTCTTTGTGTATCCCTTACTGAGCTTTTTATGCTCACCCCAAGTTTTTTTGAAATGTTTTTCATAGGACTTAAAGTGGAATAAGGTCAAGGATGTGATCAAGGGAATGTCATGCTATATAAAACATGTAACTAGACATGTTTCTTTTTAAGAGTTTTTTTAATTATGGAAACTTAGTAGAAGTGTCTACTTTGTAATCTTTTGAGATGTAATAGTTATGTTCTAATTCTCTAAAACTCTAAACCTGAAATGATCCTCAATGTGAATTATTCATTTAATTAAATATTAAGTAAGGTTTAAGGCCGGGGCCTTATATTTGGTATCAAAGGTCGGTTTTGATAACTTTAGAGGTTAGGGTATTCTTTAAGCATAAGTGACATGACGATAATGGTTAGGATTTCATAAATAGTCCTAGTTTTAGATAAATTGAATGAGTAAGTATATCTTACTTTTTATCTTCCTCTTTAGTACATGATGGTTATGTTGATATACTCACATTGACCTTTTTGGTTTTAGTAAATGGCTGGATCTCACAGGCACCAAAGTGACAATTGGTTTGAAGGAAACTGTGGTGGTTCTCTGATTAAGAGACTCGATGAAATAGGGTATTCAATGAGGAAACTGATGGTTGTTCTAAACCAACTATCAAGGAGTCATGATCAACCACTTGAACCTTGGTATGTTATATAATTCATCATGTACGAGATGACCAATCGATGTGGATGTTCAGGTAATAATTAAAAAGGTAACCATTAGGGTTTATATGATCCTTACTTTTGAGGTAATTATGGGCTATTATATGTTATGATGGAAAATGAAAGGCATGAGATAAACTTGTGGTTAAAATATATTATGTTTATTTTTGTAGATTTTATCTCTTTTTGGGAAATGTTTTGAGAATTATATGGTTTTGGAAAAAGGACGACACAAAGACCGTGTGACAACCCGTCGCGTCGGACAAAGCTACGGGAATCGAACCCACAACCAAAGTGCGACTTGTATTTATCGCCTACCACTGGACTACGCGAAGTACCTGGTTAGTTTGACTGATTCTTTTTTTAGTTATATGATTTTATTAATTAAGATTAAGTTTATTTTGGGTTATCTATGGAAATTTATTAACCTATCATGGAGTATTAATGATTAGGATTAATTACTTTTCAATACGAGACATTAAGAGCAACTGATGTTGTTTGGAGATAAATGATACGATTTAACTTGGAAGACTATGTGACTAAATCCTTCAAATATTTGGGTTTCAATCTTAGTTTGGTTTAGTTTGAAGAATTTTTATTGAAATTTTTTTTATCGAATGGTCCTCATTGAACTTTGGGTTTTGTTGGACAAATTTTCGAGATTAAGAAAAGATTTTCTTTTTATAAAGGGTTATCCTTTTCTGGATTATCTGATCATGTACTAACCTTTTTGGTTTTGGTTTTGGTTAGAGTATAATGACATGGGAAGTATATAGTTCTCTATTTTGGATTAGGTTATTCTCTATAAATTTATTATAGTACTCTTAATGAGAACAAGCCTTCCTAAATACTCGTCTTTTGGAAAAAATATGAGTTTGATTAAGGAATCTAGTAAAAGCTGAAAGTCAACATGATAAGTGATTATGTTTCCTTATGAATAAAATCCTCAATAAAGAGTAACTTAAAATAAAAATGTTTTCTATTAACTTTTCCTTCTGAGGAATCGAATACCGTTTAACCCATCACAAGTTTGTGATTTTATCATGGTTAACTTTCTCCTAGACATGTTTACTATCACTCTCCCTTAAGAACATGACCCTTTACTTTTTCTTCCATGTCCATGTTTTCCTACACGGAATCCTAGTATGGGTTAACTCGAGTGACCTCTATACTTATCTTCCATTATTTTAAAGTGATTGTTTTACCGACTCTTGTTCTGATGTGGGACTTTCAAGGATGTTTCCAAGCTCAATTTTAAAAATTGCGAGGACGCAATTCCCAAAAGGGGGGAAGGATGTAACACCCCAGGTAAATAAAGAATATGAAATTTTCATATTTATCCGTATTTGTGAATAATATATTAATATGTCTTTAAAGGGGACGCTATGCTCGATGACGTACCCAACACGCAACAACGAGTTTCTTGGGAATATTACGTTGCACTCTAATAATAAAATAATATTATTCAAATGGTTGTTAACATGTAGCCGTTGTATTGGCGGGAATGGATAGAAATAACTAAAATATTATTATATATGTTTTTAAATGTTTTTACATTTATCCAATAAAAGATAAAGGCATAAAATACAGAAAGAATTCAATTTTTGGCGTATATGCCCTAGTTTTCACTAAAGGTTCACTGATCGCCTTTTGATGGCGAACCGTCATTAAAGATAGTTTTGTTCATTCTTATACATTCTATTGGACCAAATAAAACTCTTCTTAAGAATTGGGTCATCAAAATTTACTTTGTGTAATTTTTTGGTATCTTTCTGATAAAGTTCATTTTTAATGAATAGTGTCAAATGTTGTATTTTAATTCAAAACCTCTTTTTAATCTAATTTATTTATATGATTATATTATCTTTTGAATTGGTTTTACATTGAAATTATAATATATTTTTACCATTAAATCCAATAGTGGTCGTTGGAATTAATTTCACTTTGAAATCAGACTTAAACTAGTGTCAATCTTTTGATACTCATTGTTTCATAAAAACACGCTATTTTTTCTGACAGCGGGAATTAATTATTAAATTAATTAATGTAACTTATATGTTTTGAATTTTTTAAAATGGACTTCATTTTTAATTCGGAATATCAAATATATCTTAGGGTGAATTTTTGGTATTTTTCTGAAAAATTTCAATTTTTGATGAATAGTAAAACCACTAAGTGGTACTTATAAAAACTGATTTTTCGTTTAAATGACATTTTATCACTTTTGTGTTTTGAATTTCAAAAATCCGACATATATGATTGTCATTAAGAAGTAAAATGTGCTTCAATGAGTTTAAAATAATTTTTTGTTGAATAGTAACTTATTAAGTTTTTAATCGCGATTTGAGGTAATTAGTGTAGATTAAGGTAAAAATAATGTTTTAATAATATGAGATGAGCTTGAAACATCTCCTACCCTTATTGGATGTGTCATTACCGACCAATAAAAGCCATGGTTCAACTTTGGGACCCCATGGATCCACTTTGGATGGGAAATGACATAAATAACTTTTTATTTAATGTTAATGTAAAAATGACACACACATGAGATGTTTTACTAAAACAATTTTTACATGGGTTTATACAATTAGACTTTTGACTATAAATAGTAATTGGAAAGCTAAAAAGATTTCATACATCATAGTATTTTTTTTATAATTTTTAGACATTAAATAAATTAAATTATTTATGACATCATGATGATGCAGCGATGTCCTCATTATTTAATGATTTAAATAAAATGGAAAGATAATGTAATATCTAAGACCTACACATGTCCAAAACCTATTGGATGAGTGGATTTTGAACCCTTATCACCTTAGCCTTGAAACACATCAATGTGGGACCTCTTAAATCCGAATACCATTTTAAAATAAAGTGACTTTTCTTTACCTTCCAAGAGTGCCCCTCCTCTCCTCTTATTAAAGGCCCCCACCTCTACCTCCTTAACAACACTCCCAAAGCCTTTTGCTCGGCCAAACCATGCCCATTTTGTCTCTCCAATTCCCTCTCTTACTATTTGAAGCCTCACTTTGGGCAGAAGTCTTCCCAAGGAAGCCTTTGATCTCAAACCAAAAGGAGTTACCCGATTTTAAGGTAATGTCTTCTTTTTAGCCCTTTTGTTTTATTTTGCTTCTCCAACCCCATAAAATCTTTATATTATTTTCTTTTGTAACAACTCCAGTATCCTAAATATACTAGTATGTTTTTATAATAAGGATTAGAGCTACAATTACACACACCTACATCTAATGGTTAAAGAACAAATTGTTTCCGTGGATGGCGAATTTCTGCCTCCCGAAACGATGATTGTTCAAAATTCTTTTAACACCTTCAAAGGTGGCCATTAAGATGAAACTATATTTATATATGATATATAATATTTTTATGTTTTCTTTAAGCTTATGTATTTTTCATTTTGGGCATACCTTTATGGTTTCCATTATGGGTATACGCGATATCTTCATTTTAGGAAGTGCGGACTACCGCCCCCTCAAAGTGATATGATTCGTTAATGCCATACATGGGATGTATAAAGGATGGATTTAATGTTATTATATATGATTTTATAATGGAATTATTATATACCTCTATATAATTATTATTTATTTCCATTAAATTATGAGATAAAAATGAAATTAGCGCTCATGCGTACGTACGGCTTACCGTCTCCATGAACGGTGCATTTCATTTTTTATCCCCAAATGTAATGTACTATTATAAGTACATGTATATAATGGATATATATGATGAATGATACATCTAAATGATGAATATAATTCTTTAATTAAAATATACATACCTCTCATTTAGTTTTAATTCCATTAATATGACATATAAATGAAAGTAGCGTTCATGCGTACGTATGGCTTACCGTCTCCATGAACGGTGCATTTCATTTCTTACCTCTAAATGATTAAGTGATATTATAAATACATGTATATTCTAGATATATATGATATATATGATATCCAAATCAGGAATTTCATTCTGGATATAAATAACCTTTGACCACACGAACAACATGTAATTGTAAGAAGTCCACTTTCTACTTAAGAACCAAATATCGACAAAACAAACATTATTAACTTAAATGATTATATAATGTTTATAACATTTAAATAATTGATATAAATGGAATAATGAACTTGGAAAAGGTTCTTAAGCAAGTATAAATTAACTCACGTTTATTATTCAGGATGTTGAAGAACGATCGAGTCAAGTCAGACCCGATGTAAGGGATCCTACTCCACTCTTTCTTTTTAAGTACACTCTTTTATGTCATTCCTTTTAAAGCTCATATTTCTTGTTATTGGGATGTTCTTTTATATTAATCTTACTGTAATTTTTATTTTCATGTGATGAGATACCCTATTATCTCTCACCAATCCATTTTGGAAGTTTTGAGTGGCGCCGTTAAGCTGCCGAATTTTCGTAAGAGATCTAACCTCTCTCTTTCTTTTTAAGTACTCTCCTTTATGCCACTTCTTTTAAGCTCCTCTTTGTTATGCTGGGGGATGTTCTTTTATATTCTTCTATCTATAAACTTTATGTTAATATGATGAGATACCCTATTTGATCTCATCAATCCATTTTTGTAAGTTTTCTGTGGCGCCGTTAGGCTGCCGAGTTTTTGTAAGGGATTTTTCATCTCACTTTTATTCCCACGAGATTTATGTTACATTTGCCATGATTTCCTTTGATTGGTGTATGTACTTCCCATTATTTTACTCATTGTGTAATATACTTTATTTAATGAGTATTTACATCAATGTTGTATTGTCCCTCTTTCATGAGGTGTATGTTTCGAAAGATACCCATGTCGGTAAGGGAACCTTTCACCCTCCTCTTTTTAAAAGACTTCTTTTGTTGGGTCTTTTAATTTGCATATTGTCATGTTGGGATATGTTCTCATATATCCTTATTGATGTAAATTTTATGTCCAAGTGATGAGATACCCTTTTTTTTATCTCTCATCAACTCTTTTTGATGTGACGTCATTATGCTTTCAAGGGAACTTCTTAACCCAATTTTGATTTCATTGGGTTCAACATATAACTATTGAATATGTCATCCTTTGAATATGTGTGAATGAACTTTGATTATTTTACACATAATATCCACTTATATTTGGTGTATTCTTTTGTCACACATAATTATGTAATTGATTTATCCTTAAACCAAGGATACTGTCTTTGTAAGGGACTTCGTCTCAATCTCATTTCATTGAGGCATATTTCGTTTTATACACAACTTTCTTTTATATGGTGTATAGACCCCTTTGACTTTTACTTTTATACAAATGGAATCTTTTTCTACGAAGAGTTTTATTAAACGACAAAAATTAATATTTTTTTAACGGACGCGGTGACAACGACCTTTTCCGCCACCGTGAGTATTATTTGGTCTTTGGCTTCCTCAACAAGCCTTAATGTTTTTTAAAATAAAATAAATACCATATACTCCTTTATGTATTTTGGTATTGAAAATGGTTTTGATAAAGGATTCTATTATGATATATTGTGATTGAAATTTGGAAATGTTATCATTCCTTTATATTGGTTTTATGTTTTATGATTTTATATTGGTACTTGGATATTTGATGGGTGGTTACGTGATAAACCATATGATGGGTGGTGCCGTGAATACCAGGACGGGTGGTTACGTTATAACCTCCAATGCATTGGGTATGGAAGTCGGATGTATGGCTATTCCATTAAGTATGTATGGAAATTGGCCATATGGCTATTCCATTAAGTGATATGTGTGGAAGTCGACCGTATGGTTATTCCACTTAAGTATGTTTATGTCCCAAGTTACCTTTATATATGTTATGTATTCTTTATATGGGTTTTATTGTAATCCTTTGGTTACAAAAAGGTAAGTAATGATACTTTATTCAGTGAATAGTTTTTACTACTTCATGATGGTGAAGGTATTACTTTGATAGAGTATACATGGTTTACTTGATGTTTGAAAAACTAACAGTTTTCATTCTTTGTGTACCCCTTACTGAGATTTTTATGCTCACCCCATGTTTTTTTGAAATGTTTTTCACAGGACTTAAAGTTGAATAAGGTCAAGGATGGGATAAAGGGAATTTCATGCTATATAAAACATGGAACTAGACATGTTTCTTTTTAAGAGTTTTTTTTATTATGGAAACTTAGTAGAAGTGTCTACTTTGTAATCTTTTGAGATGTAATAGTTATGTTCTAATTCTCTAAAACTCTAAACCTAAAAAGATCCTCAATGTGAATTATTCATTTAATTCAATATTAAGTATGGTTTAAGGCCGGGGCCTTATACCTTAAATCACTGAACATTGCTTTACATGTTTAAAAAATTATTTTCCAAGAAATGTGATTATTTTATATTGGTATAGGTTATTTAAATATGTTATTTCAAAGTGAAAAAGGTATTTCTATAAAAAAATCCAACAATATTTTTAAAGTACATTAATCTCTATCAAAATCCACTATAGAATAATATTATTTAATTAGGTTATTCAATTAAGGTACCATATAACATATTTTATTGTTTGGTTTATGAATTTTTACGAATTTAATTTTGATTTTGATACCATTCACCATATTTAAATTGATTTCTTATGAATATGATTATTAATTGGGGATTTTATTAATAGTTCATCTTATAGTTTCAATGAAAATGTTTATATTGATTATGTTTATCCTCATTCTTATGAGGAATGAATAGAACATATTAAGTGACATACAAAGACTACAATTTCTCATCAATGAATCCATAGGTTTCGTGAGACAAAATAGTTTGGGTATTCTTATAGGGCTTTCTCATTTATTTATGACGTCTTTACTAAAACCATGATATTATGTTTATGATGTATTAAATTACACATTACCAAATTATTAGATTTGTTATTAATTTTAATGTGGTTATCTGATAAGCTACGATATCAATCGATATGTTTTAGCTTATATTATTATGGAATTATTTTATTTCAATTTATTCTAGATATATTATTCTCATGTTATTTTTTAAATGGATAGAGTTTATATTATTTACCTTATCATAATATTTCTTTTAATTTAGTAATGATAGCTTATATTATATGAATACCCTTACTAATCATTCATGATTACCCTATTTTTTTTATTTTCTCCTAGGTTTCAAGAAGTATAATATGATTGATATACAGAGGTAATATAGGAAAACTATGGTGTTCTCAAATAAAATTCTTTTTTTATTTTATATTTTCAGCTAAAATTTAGGATTAATGTATGTATGTAGTTTTTAAAACTACTAAACTATTCTTTCATTCAAAATGTGATTCTATATAAATAATTCAATTATAATAATGTAACCATCAACTCCGGTCTACTATGGTCAGGATATTTACATAATTCTTCCCAAATAATCCTTTATATTTAACATTATGGTCATATATATGAACCCAACAAAAGGTTTTCTCATAACATCCTTAATCACCTCAAAATACTAAAAATTCCAAAAGATTTGATCATATAATATGTTCCCCAAAACAAAATTAAAATTTATCCAAGAAATTATTTAAGTAAAAACAATTTCAAACAAGCTATTAATTTATATATGTTATTGGTTGTATCATCACTCGTATCACCCTTCTACGATGGCTTCAAAGCCCACAACATTTCCATATATGATGTGTTTTCACCCAACATATGTGTTTCAATTTTTCATAAATAATATTAATATAATTCCTTTAACATTTAAAAAACAATACTAAACATTCTAAAAAATAATGTAATCATAAAATGAGTTTTAAATCAATAAATCCTTCTATGCAACATATTATTTTTTCACAAAAAAAATCTTAATTGACTATAATTACCTCAACATCAATCACATATCAAACATTGTATTTTCCTCAATCATGTTTTTTTAATAAATAATAACCTAACTATCAAATCAACTTTCTAAGGCATTAATAACACTCAATATATTCATGGAGACGATTTAAAAAAAAACTTACAATGAAAATTCCGCAAATTTTTTAAGATTCTCATAAAAAATACCATTGACAAAAATAATTTTGTTATATGACTTTTTAATTACACAGCCCAAACACATCAATCATTAAACTTCAATGATTGGTAGAATATAAGCCCATAATTAATCCTTAGATTAGGGAGTTTATTTAGATAATGGAAAATTTACCCACAATAATGACATTGAATGGTAACTGGTTCCTTTGGTTGAACTTTTTATCCAGACATATTGTTAACCTTAATCTTCATTTTTATTTAGCAGCTAGATGATTTGTACTATCTATTTCCAAAAATAATGTATTTTCTAATTTTTTTAATACATTTTCCATGGTTCCTTTTAAAAAATGTTTGACATGTAGGAAATTTAATATTCTTTTCATTATCATCTTTGACACTTGAACTCCCATGAGAAACCATCATTCTCTTCTATGATATATCTGAAAATTGAACTATATTCTAATTGTTAATCATAATCTACCATTGGTCAGTTTTCATGGTAAAAATACATCTAGTGGAAATTCAAATTATACTACGAACATCATAATAAAAATCATTACATTTCATATCATATTGGTTGTTGGAATGATTTATCTCATTTCTCACCATTAAGTGAAATTAAAAAACAAGATGAGTAAACATTAAATAATAAACATACTTAATGGAAACATACCATCATGGGAGGAATATGTTTTGAATTATATGTATATCCTATATTATGAGTATATAGCTATAAATATAGTTTATACATGGTAATGTACCCACTTAGGTTTTCTAACTTGACAAATTTTTCATGTCCTTTTTAATTGGTTGTCAAGTCTTTGTAAATTTATAAAGCATATCCCCCAGAAGTGTCAAACCAAGTGTGAAGAAAGGCCATCTATCATGCACCCGGTTAAGATCATGTCTTGATCAATGCATACTTATTGGGATTATCCCACTTAGGTACAACTGTGCTAGAGCCACATCCATTTGTAGTATCCAGAAATGGATGTAATATCTTGGAAACCACTCACTATAAAATTTACCAAAATTATATGATATATTCATATACATAAACTTTTCATTAAACTTATCCCTAGTGTTATCACTAAAGGTTTCTCATCATAGTTTCCAAGGGCTAACTAAAATATTTCTCTTATACCAACTATAGTGACACATACCTTTCATACATATTAATAGACGATTTATACAAAATAATAGATTAGTTAAAAGACAAATAACTTGAGGCCTTATGTCTTTGGAAGAATAGGGTTATGGAACATCAATGCGAGACTAAAATAAAATTTAATTTTTACCCTCCATAATGATATATTAAAGAACCCGGAAATATGAAAACTAAATGGGATAACTTAGGGATTTCATAGTTAAATGTGGTGACCTAAAAATTCCAAATTGAAAATAAACATGATAATGAAAAGTAATGTGATAGTTAAATAAATACAATGATTTCATAAAATAGATGGTTCCTGGGTAATCATAAGGGGGTATAACATAAATTAAATTGTATCATAATATCACAGTAGTATATGAAATTTTAGAACAACATATAACATTATATAAACACAAGTCATGAAAAAATTCCTAGAAAATATATCAAGGTAGAGAAAGTACCATAACTGATTACTCTTACTCTCCAATCCTGTAAATATCACCACATGAGACTAATGCTTTAACCAATGAATTAGAGAACCGTTGGCTGCACCCATAATATAATGTTCATAAATATGTGTTCCACAAAATAAAATCCAATTAAAATGCATTAACCTAATAATTTCCCATGAAATGAAAATGGGTTATATAATTATGTCTCATATCATAATCAAAAGAAATATCAAAGTGAAGTAATTTGAGAGGAAAAAAATTAATTTATTTTCCCATTAAAGTAAGGTAGAATAAGAAAGGTGTATATGTGATTGAAATATATTTATAATTTAAAATATGTCTATAACATCAAAGGTTGTTGTCATTGATGAAAATGTATTTAAATGATTACATAGAATACGACTTGAGAAAAATCCCCATTGTCTACTTTGAAATCAATTATTCTAAAAAATTACAATATACTATAGAAAATAATTCTTCAAAAATAACCATATACATTTATAAATGAATCTTAAAATAGTTCTATGGTCATGATGGTAGGTAATTACATACATGTTGTTTAATATAAAAGAAACAATCCATTCACACTATTATAAAAATTTTAAAAAGTTCCTCATGAAAAAAATGATGAGAATATGCCATTAAAAATGTTCTATAAAAAAGTAAAATATGGTAAAAATTACATTAAAAATTCATATATGAATATGAAAACATTTTTTGAAAGCATTTTAATGAAAACATGGAAATGAAAGGGAAATGATTTTTTGACTGAGGGGATAAATATAGTTGATTTTCTTAAAAAATATTTACTAAAAAAGTTTATCCACCAAAGAGTGTAAAATTTAATAATACATATAATTTTATTTAATAAAAATATTATAATAAAATTAAATGGGTTTTATAAATTTATAAAATAATTTCATTCAATGGAAATTAAAGCATAAACAATCACAATTAAAATGATATTGAAACATAAACCCTTACCACTTTGGTAAATTTTGAATCCAAACTCCCTTTAATGTTGTAAATTAATTATTAAATAAAATATAACTAGGTAATATATAAAGGTGAAGTATATAAACCATTTAAATGAAATTAGTTACATAAAATATCATGTATCTCAAATAAGGATGTTTTGAGATGAAAACCTCACCTCAAGTCCAGAATATGTCACTTATGTATTTTATCTCAAATTTAATAAACTTATATTAATTATTTTTTTTATTAATAAACTTTGACTATTTTAAAAAATTATAATTAAACAATTTAATTAATATTTTTGATGATTTTTTTCATTAATTAATCCGTTGTGTCCAAATTGGCTATTTTGAGGATTTTTGGTTCATAATTTCAAGAAAAACATTGGTGTGTTGATCATGGGAAAATGGTCATTGTTTCATCATATATAGAATAATAATCATGAAATAATTATAATTTTTACACAACAATATTTAAATTTAAAACCAACCATGAATGTGGTTATGAAATTGAACTACTTTATAATCATATAAATGGTAGGTCGTGCGTATACCTAAGTAAAGTTTCCATTATTCACTATTTATGATGGGAGGAAGGTAAATTTTATTTTATATTTATATATCGATAATTATATCATAAATATAATATTATTTCATAAAATAAAGTTATATATACAATCCATTTAATGGAGAAATAAAAAATGAGTCATATTTCTTCACATAGTTGAGTCCGCCTTAAACACGAATGATGTTATCAATTTTTCAATGGATGGTAAGTGAAGAAAGTATATGATATATTAATTTTATATAGTTATTAATATTTCAAAAATACAATATTTAAATATTAAATATATATAATCTTTGTCACTTGTGAGAGGTGATTATGGTAAAGTAATCAGATCAGTTTGTGTGGTTGTAGTCCACCGTACACACGAACAATGATTTCATTTCACATTTGAGGAAAGAGGAGAGAGACTTATGTTATTACATTAACATAATAACATAATAGTATATGTAATATAATAATGTTACTATATCATCATGATTGACTATTATTAGAAAGATGTGTGAGGGTAAATAAAATAAAATTCTCCCTTAAAAATGATATATTTACCTTAGAGAACATCATTACATATTCCTAAATAACCATACTTGGAGGATTTTATAATCATAATAATGATCTTTGTATGTTGGTATGAATGTGAGGAACGTATTTGTGTCACGACTCATCCCACGAGGCTCGTTCCGTGACTACCCCAAGCCCGCTTTCCATAGGCCAAGGGCCGATGACTTGCACCAAAGGCAAAAATCCCTAAAACTGGGAAGGCATTGCCTTAATAACTATAACCAAACACAATAGAGTGCAACTGGAAGTAAACACTAAGTAAAAACTGTATACAAAAAGAGAGTGTTGGAAAGTAAAAGTGGAAGGAAATACAAGCCCAACTGTAAAGTACGAGTACAACTGAAAAAGGGACAAAAAATCTGAATGGTGAAAGCAGCTCCTGAATCGTCCACGATGGATCCTACCTGAAGGGTAGGTACGAATAGACTCCTCCACACTCCACATCTGTCAGACTCCTCCGTGTATCGTCATGTCGTATGGTCCACCTCCAGGTACTGTCCAGTCCTGGTGCTCTCAACCTCCGTCAGCGCTGTCCTTCATTTGCATCCAACACAATGAGGTGTGGGCATAGCCCGTGTAGGGGTGAGTATAACGATACTCAGTAGGGACCCAGAGACTCTCAAGGTCTCACAAAATCCAACAAGGATGAACCACAAAGTATGAAATTGATAGATATCCCCACTTAGGTATATGCCCATACAAATACCTAAGTTATCAAGTAATATATCTCGTTCATGAGGAAACACAAGAGTTGTTGACTCGGATCACACAGGTATACAACTATTGTAGAGTGATAGAGATGATCAGATGTAGTCACTGATTCATCTAAGCTATCAGACCCACACAGTATCCAGGACTAGATATTGGAACTCTCGGACCCACACATGATCCTTGAATAATAGTCAAAGTTGTCAGACCCATACAAGATCCAGGACCAGCTATGTTGTCGGACCCACACAGGATCCAGGACTAGTTATTCTATCGAACCCACAGAGGATCTAGGAACAGTCATCAGAGCGCAGCGAGCCGCAAGGTTTTCACAAAGTACACTCAATTCAAGGAGGGTCCGCTCTTCAAGCCAAGTGTCGAAACATCAACTGCCACCAAGTCCCATGAAGAAGTATCTCAAAGGTCTGTCTCGTTATAAGGGTCTCAACGCAAGAGACGACATGTCAATTGGACAACCGGTCTATGAGTTATTAGATTTTTATTCTTAGGGGCCCGATTGGATTCGTGTACGATCCAACCTGACCATATCTCAACTATACCACAAACTCCAGTGGGGTATACTCAAAGGACCATCGCGCTCCATGAATACCAGTGTCCCTGATGGTCCGTCAAATGGTTATCTAGTGCCAAAGTTATGGCCAAAGTAAGTAATGGGTCAGTAATTGGTCTGGGCCCAGTCCGACTCGGTCAGACAGACTCAGCCCAACATAGTCTGGGCCGACCCGGTCAAACTCACTGGGTCTGACCCAGCCCGCTGGTTGGTTCAGCCCGTTATGTTCGGCCCGGTCCGTTGGCCCCAGACTGACGGACCGTGAGGGTGGTCCGTTCTGGGCATGGGGCCATTTCGGCACAGAGCGTTGAGAAGGCACGACCCGGTGCGGCACAACGCAGCTCGGTCTGGAGGGTGCGGCCGGGGCCACTGGCTCGGCTGGGAGGCCATAAGGGGGCCAGTTCGGTCTGCTCGGGAGGCCGCAAGGAGGGCCGACATTTGGGCACACGGGTCACATGGAGGCTGGCTTGGGGGCGGCCAGGCAGTGGCTCAGCTAGGTGTGCCACAGGCGGCCGGGCAGCGGCTCAGCCAGGTGGGTCACGAGCGACCGGGTGCGGCAAGGTGGGTGGCTAGGCGGCGGTCGATTCGTGGTGGTGCGCGGCCGGGCAGGTCACGAGTTCGGTAGGGTGTGGGCTGGCACGAGGCTATGCTGGGGCGCGCTGGTGGTGCATGTTGCCGGACGGCCAGGAGGCCGGGCCGACGTGGGTTTGGCAGGGGCGCACGGGTGCGGCCGAGGTGCGTGTGTTCGGCCGGGGTGTGCGGGTTCTGCTGGGGTGCGCGGGACACTGCGGGGGCGATGCGCTTCTGAAGGCCACTAGTAGCGCGGCCTTTGTCGTTGCCGCCTTCGTTTCCTCTTGCCTCATGTTCAAGCCAAAGTTCAATAATAAAATAAGATCTGCAGAGGGGTCAGGAAATGTTGGTTTGGCCTGCACCCTCCACCTTTAGGGTGGTAACAATCGGTTCATCACGAAGTAATAAGATGATCTTCAATTGTTGATTTCAATCTCCGCAACGTTTCCATTCCAACCGAATGTGAGGAGGAAAATGATTACTACTCAAATAAACCCTACCACTTTTTCGTCGTTTGTCGTTCATTGACGGAGTCGCGGAACGAAGTCAATGAAGACCATCGTTCATCCTATCCACTCCACATCTTGAAACTTGATTTGCATCGGTGCATTGATGATGTTGCATAGGGTAGATCAGTAGGTGTTCATGGTAGAAGACCAAGGAATAAGTTGAAGAAGAATCATCGCCAACATTCTTTTTCTAGAAGAATGCATTCTTCATTCTTCGTTCTTCGTTGGGGGATTTTCTCCCTTATCTGAAATCTCCCCAAAAGAGAATGCCAACCCAACAATTAATAATAGATTGTCAATTATTTTAATTTTGGCATGTAATTAAAAATGGAGAATTAACTTACATAGGCTCCCTTAATTAAACCATGAGATTTGGAACAATTAATTAAAAGGGGAGGGTGGCACCAATTAATGGTAGAGGAGGTCAAGGGACTCCCCCTCATTAATGAGGGGAGTTGGGAGATTTTCCACCCTCCCATTAATTGGGGGGTTTTAGTCACAAGGGGTCCCCACAACGTAACCTCTCACGGGAGGTTATGTTCGGTTGGGCCCTACCACAATAACCTCTCATGGGAGGTTAGGGTGTGGTGGTCCCACCACCAACTCCCAAGGGAAGGTTTTAACCAACAAACACTCACAAGATAACTTAAAATAAAATAAAGTTTTGTACACTTTGTTTTTTTATTTTGTTATAGAAAGACAAAAACTAACTTTTATTCTTGACCAACTGTTGTTGAGGTGAAAGTCTTCATAAGAAAATACCGGCGCTGCGAGCTCAACGGTGCAATCATATTTCATTTCTGAGAATCGGTTCAAAATATATAAAATTCATCTTGTACGTTTACTGAATGTACCTGAATACAACTTCATAAATTGATTCTGGGCACACTGGGCCTCGGAATCACGTGCCGTCAGTTTTCGCGGACTCGTAAAATTCCCATGTATTTACGAAATAATTTTCCACGGAAATTCCATGTCTTCACATTCTCTCCACCTCAAGGATTTATGTCTCTGTAAGCTACAACTCTAGCTAATGAAATAAAAGGGGGTACTGAGCACGCATCTGAGCCTCCCACTCCCATGTTCTCACTTGGAGGTTCCCGTGCTACCAACGAACATGCACCCGATGTATCGACCATCCACATAGGACCCACTATTTTTGATCTTCAATATCCACTAGAACCTCTGTAAAATTCACCCCATCATCGACGTCCCACTCTCCATGGTCGATGATGTGGGAAGGGTCATGCATGTTTCTTCTCATCTGAGATACGTGGAAGATGTCTTGCACCTGGTGCAGTTGAGGTGGAAGATCTAAGCGGTAATCCACCTCACTAACTCTATTGAGGACTTGGAAAGGTCCGATGAATCTTGAAGATAACTTACCATCTCAGACAAATCTCCATAGACCTCGTCAAGGTAAGACCCGTAGAAAGATGTGGTCTCCATCCTCGAACTCCAGAGATCTCCATCTCCTGTCAACATACGACTTCTGCCTGCTATGTGCACTCTTCATCCACTCCTGGATGATCTGCACCTTTTCTGTGGTAGCCTGTACCATCTCTTGTCCCACTAGTGTTGACTCCCTTGGTTCTGTCCGTCATAGTGGCAATATGCAAGGTCAACCATACAAGGCCTCAAAAGGTGCCATCCCTATGTTGGAGTGATAGATGTTGTTGTAGGAAAACTCCACCAAATGGAAGTGATTCTCCCAGCTGCGATCGAAGTCTAGGAAACAAGCACACAACATTTCCTTGAGGTTCTGAATGGTCCTCTCAGTCTGGCCATCCGTCTGTGGATAGAAGGTGGTGCTCAGACGAAGATGCGTCCCGAAAGCTTCCTGCAACCTCTTCCATAGCCAAGAAGTAAAGCGTGCAACACGATCAAAGACAATATAAGAAGGTACTCCATGAATCCTCACAATGTCTTGCATGTAGAGGCGTCCCAAGCTCTCTACTGAACCATACTCTCTAATCGGTAGGAATTGGGCCGACTTGGTGAGTCGGTCAATGATCACCCAAATCGAGTCATTTCCCCTGGATTTATGTGGAATACCCGTCACGAAGTCCCTGGATATCCGATCCCACTTCCACTCTGGGACCTCTAAAGGATGGACGAAGCCTGCTGGTACCTGGTGCCCCACCTTAACTTGCTGACAAGTGAGGCATTAAGAGACAAACTCTGCTACCACATTCTTTATACATGGCCACTAGTGCTGTCATCTGAGGTCCTGATACATCTTTGCCACTCTTAGATGTGCCGCTAAAGGGGATGTGTGGAACACCCTTAACAATTCCTTATGAAGTGACACCGGTTCCATATTAGGTCCTCAGAAGAGGATGACGTGCTCCCTACCTTTAGAAAATCCATCAGGTGCCTACCCTATGGATATCTGAGCATGTCGTGTCTCACGGTCAGCATCCCCATGCTGCGCCTCACTGAATCATTGAAGAAGTGGGGGAGTGACTGTAAGAGACTGTAGAAAAGATTCTCTATCGCTATCCACAAAGGATATCTGCAAAGCAGCCAACTGTTATGCTGTGAACTACACTGACCAATGGGTAGCACCTTTCTCATGTAAGGGTAATCCATGTTTCTTAATATTCACATAAGGGGACTTTAGATTTTCCAAAGCATACTTAAAGGTAGACAATTGAGTAAGAGTAACAATAGTGTTTCATAATGTGTATAAATAATACTATGCATTGTGTATGCATAAACTATATTTAATAGACATTACGCAGAGGTAACATTACTCACTACATTGGGGTAAAAACAAAAGTAATGACAGGATAATTTAAAAATTAGATATTTTTCATAAATGTAATTATAATTTTATGTAAGGGTAATGAAAAAATTACAAATCTCACATAGGGTTATAATGGAAACTTATGTAAAGGTAAATACATATTAACAAAGGATACATAAGGGTAAATAAAAGTTAACAAAACAATTGCATGAGTAAAAAACAATCTCATGTAAGGATAAGAGGAAACATAAAATGAGTAAGAATAATAAACATGAACAATGATATATGATATAACATGATAAATATAAAGGCAACATGGAAAATGTGGAAACAACATAAAACATTGCATCATAAACATAGGTCAAGGATATCTTCCAAGTCATCATATTGGAAAAAGTATCGTGGTGGATTTTTTTCACTACTTGATCCCTTTCATGATGTCTCATGAGACTAAAACCTTACCAAATGCATTGGAGCAATATATAATTCTAGCCGTACTAGTCACATTCATTTCATTCTCATGCCTATGTGTGCCACATAGAACATAAAAAATTGAATCATTTAACATTAAATTTTATTCCACAATAATGGATTGTATAATAAATATATGTAATTACAAAACCAATAATTATATGCACATAAACATGAACACCCTTGACAGGAAATTGGTACGGGTGTTCACTATACAATTGTTCAGCAAGGAAAACCATGGTGCAATTTTGGCAACATAATGAGGTTACTTAAATATTCCTAAAAATTGGTTGATGAGATAGAACAGGGTCTATAATAATTTATAAATCAAGTGTACAGTAATAGGTACTTTTAATGACATATCCCATCATTATGAAATTTGAAATATAATGCATAAGATAATGAAGAAACATGAATAAAGAGGTAAAAGAGACGATCCCTTACCTTGAGAGTGTGACATAAAATGCTTAGAAGTAGATTCTAGATAGCTTGGGAGAACCTTATGAGAAGTCTAATGATTTGAAGTCATTATAAGGATGTGATCTAAGGATTTTTAGTGAAGAGAAATGTGATCTTGGGTGGGATTATATAAAAAATGGATGGGATAATTCTTTTTCGTTTCTCAAACTTAGATTTTAGACTCTATATAATAAAATAGCCAAAACCACGAACCTTACTATGGGATTTTACCATTGTTTCTAACTAAGTGCAGTGGTTTTCATTAGTTTATAAGGCCAAGGTAAAAACATAATAAAATAATACCCTTGTTGACATGAAGGTGAGTCATACTCCTAAAGAATGACTTCAAAACCTTAAAATATATTAATGGTTTTTGCAGATTGTAGAGACCCGAACTTGACATACATGGACGTTACATTACCTTTTCGAAATAATTAATACATAAAAAAAAGGACATACAAGGACCATAATAGTTTAGCGACTTCTGAAAAATGGAACATAAACTTCTAATCTTGTTGAAAGATCTTCAACATCTCCCATAAAGATTTTCCCCTTTTGTTTTCTTACCAAAAACCTTTATTTATATCATGGGGAAAAGAAAACATATAAAGGGTGAGCTCAAATTTTCAGTAAGGGTAAAAATGAAGAACATAAAACAATCCCTAAATATTTGAACATAATATGAGCATAAAATCTAAACATCAAAATCTTGAGCAATGACATAAAATATGGAAGTATATAAGGCATAGATCATAAAGTAACATTAATCATGATAAAATATCATGGGAATAAAATGTGTAATTATGGAATCAATTAAGCAAATGTTATGATTTCCATAGTAGCCAAGGCATTGCTGCCAATACCATCATAGTGGACAAAGTCCATTACCGAATTGGGTTTACCTACCGTTCCAACACTGCATTACTGTACCAGATTTACTTGTTGTTACTTCCATGTTTATCCCATGAGATATAAATCTTTAAATAATTCATTGGAGGGAGATATAAGTCTCACACATCTCATAATGAAATCATTCTTACGTGTTCCACAATATAAACATAAATCATTCATCATAACCCAAAGAATAAAATGGGTTTCAAAAACATCATCCCATCATAACATAATCCATATAAAACAAATGGATATCATATCATCTTAAGAAAAATGAAACCATGTAAATCATAAGGACATTATACTTGAAACATACACATATGAAATAATGTCATCTTAGATGGAAAATGGTTTTGATAAAACACTTGAAATTAATTCTTGAGGAAAATATCCTTTCTTCTTCAAAATCATTTTCTTTTCAAAAAATTACATGAAATTTTAAACGAAAAGGATTTTGTTGAAAATAGTCAGGAAATTTTGTAGAGTAAGATTCATGAAAATAAGTCATTATGAAATCAAAAAAATCCATTCATGCCGTATAAGTTAAAAAAACATTCTCTACGTACTTTTAACGGAAAAGTCAAAAAGTACCACATATGTTAAACAAAAGAAAGATTCCTTCCATAACACAAAGTAAAAGTCAAATAGGGGTAAACATGACTTTAAAAATGCATGGAAGAATATTAAACACTTTATGAACAACATTTTTATGTACATGGATGAAAAATATAACCCCTGTAAATACTTACGTATAAGCAATCTCGGATTAGAATGAGATTGGAATAATTATCCCTTACCTTAGGTCCAATATGCTTCATACATATCTGATCCTCCTATATAATGATTTAAATAATGTAATTGACTTATTACAGAATCATATTCATTGTTATGATATCATATATGGTTCACTTATGACATTATATTAGCCATTCTTTTGTAAATTCCATGTTAAAACCGCGTTTTGGTTAAAATCGTTTCATTTACCGTATGTGTTTCGACTTGCTGTTCTTAATATTATTACTTATATGCTGATTTAATTTATTCTAGAATGTAAAACATGATTTATATATAATATATATTCAGCATATAAATATATATGATAGATCGATAAACGGAATGAAATACACCGTTCATGGAGACGGTAGGTCGTACGTAAGCATGAACGTTGTTTTCGTTTCCTTATAGAATTGAATGGAATTAAGTAAATGAAACATATATGTACATAAATACATTATCATTATTATTTAATATCTTTAAGGGTTATTTATTATATATTCTTTATAATCATACTTGAATGGTTAATCATGGAAAATGAATCTCATCGCGTTCGTGGAGACGGTAGTCCATACGTACGCATGAGCGATGATATCATTCTTTTGATATTAAAATAGTATATAATTGGATGATATATAATATATACATAATAATAATAATTTTAAATTTATTATTTATATCATTTATACTCATTATTATACCCATCCAAATGATGAAATGTTTGAATAACAAAATACACCATGACGTGAAGACGGTAAGCCGTACGTACGCACCTGTGGTGACTTTTTAATTCATAGGATGGATAAAACAGATAATATGGTTGTACACTTTTTATAATAACATCCCTATATATATAAGACACTGGAGTTATTATTTTATAATGGAAACAATAAATAAAGAGAAAGTGGAAGAAGAACGGAACTTTAAATAGGTGGTGATATATTTACCTCTTCTTCGAGTTCTTCCTTTTGATTTGATCAAAAGGGCTCTATATGTCATCTTTCTGACTAAAGTAAGGCCTCTAGGATTAAGGGAGGATAGTTGAGATGGTATTCGGGCAGGGGTTTTCCGATACAAATGTCATTGGAGGTGTTAATTAGAGAGAATGTGGGGTGTAGTTTTAAAAGAGAGGTGAGGGGCACCTTAGGAATAACATAAAATATTATTTTATAATAAATTAATATTCGGTTTATAATGGATCCAAAGTGAATTATTTTGAGTCTAGGGTGGGGATGGGTCTAAATCCTTTCGATCAATAGTTTTTAGAAAAGTTTAGGTTACAATTTTAACCTTATCATTTATATTTAACTTTAAGAAAAATTATTTAACTTTTACCGTGTCTTCTTGTATTCATACACTATATGGTTAATAAACATACAATAAACTACTAATCGAACCCCAATTGGTTAATTAATGTCATAAATATTATTATATAAGTCTTTTTTCTAAACCGTATATTTTTAGGACCATTATATCATTTAATAATATAATATGTTTTTTAAAAACCCCTTTATGTCAATTTTGACACTATTTGGTATTTTGTTTTTTCTTAATTCATAACAGCATTATTACTTCAAAAAAATTATTCTAACCAACCCTAATATGTTATATTAACCTATAAAATTAGTTTACTTCATAAAAAGTCCCAAAATACATTTATTTCGGTATTTATAATATCAATTATATTAATATTTTATTAATAAGGTAATTACTGCATCATCATTACGTCATAAATAAATTAAATTATTTAATGTCTAAAAAATATAAATAAAATACCATTATGTAATAAGTCCTTTTATCTTTCTAATTAATATTTATAGTATAATTTATCTTATGTATAACCCTATATTAAAAATGATTTAGATATTAAACTTTTATTTTAACTATTTTAACTCTTCTTTAAAAATAATAATAATAAGTGTCCTAATCTAATCCATGTGGACCAAAGAGGTTCATATTTTATTCCTAAGTTTGTTTTTGGTCAAATTATTTTTATCCATTAGAATTAGGACATGTGTTAGGATAATAATAATATCAATTTTACCCTTAATTACCCTATTTAATTTTAACCGTGGTAAATAAAAGTAAAAAGTTACTTTTCAGAAAAAAATATTTTTATCTCATTGAACCCCATTTTACTCCTTGATATTAACCATTTCTCTCGAATTTTATAAATTCAACTCACAAAAGAGGTAAAATTATGTTTTATTTATGTTTTCAAACTCTCCTAGGAGGTGGTTAAAAGACTGTAAAAAGTTAAATAGAATTTTTATATATCTAAAATTATTATAAAATGACTCCAATGAATTAAATTGAAGTTATAGGTATTATGTATCTATTTTATCCTAAAGTAAATTAAAATAAAATAAATAAATATTTAAATAAAAATTTGGTTTAAAACTATAACTAATTGTTTTTCACTATTCATCGAAAAATGAATGTTTTTAGAAAAATACCAAAAATTCACCATAGGCTAATTTCGATATTCGGAATCCAAAAATAAAGTCCATTTTGAAATATAAGATTTATAAAATTCCAAAAAGTGGGTATTACTATTCATAACGGCTAGTTGATAATAATATTATAACAATATATCGTTGTTTAGTGAAACTCGATATTGCGTACTACACATGCTATAGAGGAAGGTCACGATTGCATGTAATGCAAGTCAAGTCAAGGCTACTTGTAGTGCAGGCTCCCTTTGGGGTTGAGTATAACATAATCAAAATATAGTTCAGTTATACATTGATCAAAATCTATACTTGGTGTTGTGTAAAATAAATGTTATTTGAAAGAACTTGAAATTATGAGGATCACAAGCCAAGAATAGTGTTGTGTATACTACAAGATAATACGGTGTTGCATATAGAGTAAGCTAATCTTGGTGAAGCGTAAAAAAAGAAAGAAATTAAAAAGAATAATTCTCATAAAATCTCAGGGTGCTACATTCTACCCCCTCAAAATGAATTTTTCCCTCGAAATTCGTCACGTGTATAAATGGTTTTCTACTTGAATGTTTCATTCATAGAAACCCACATCGTAAAAAGGAATATTAAATCATCATTTTAAAAAGGAATGTTAGAAACATACCGGATACCCAATGTAACTCATCACCGGGTTTTCCAATAGGAGAACATAGGTGAAAACATGGATATGGAAGAGAAATCTAACCATGATGTTTGGATGAAGAGTGGTAGATAACATGGATTTGAAAAAGTCAACAATCACAAAGCCATAAAATAGTGATGATCTAAGGTACCATATGATTCATCAAATATGAGGGTACTAGGACAACGTTTTTGGTTTTCAAGATCATTTCCCTAATGTTGATAAATATTTAAACAAGGATAAATACTTACTTGATTTCAGTGTAATATCATCGCTGGTCATTCCATGAAAATTTCCACTTCATCACTTATTTAATGAAATGATGTTGAATTTGTCCTTCTTGAAATGTTATCAGATCATGCGATAGATTGATAGGTCATTCCATCTGTCTGAAACAAAAGGTTAGAAAAATTTATTAAATATACATAAGTCCATATATGGTGAGGTTAATTGTATATGATTATAAAAATGGTCTTAGACTCCAACTATCATACCTCTTAATAAAGTAAAACTAATTTCTACTAACCAGGGACTTTCTATAGGCCAGTGGTAGGCGATAAAGGCCTGTCACACTTTTTTTGTGGGTTCGATTCCCACATCCTTGTCTGACATGACGGGTTGTTTCCCATTATGTAGGTTGTCCCTTTTCTTAAACTAAACTATTATAACATTCTATAAATATAATTGAAAAAATTATAGCCTTAATCAATACAATATGATGTTCAACTTAATCCATTCCAACCATTAGGCTTATCAGAAATACTTCTGTCCAATCTCATAGTATCCAGAAAACGACTACTAGAAAGGTCATCTACCAAGCATGTGAATACCACCATTTATCCCCCATATATCATAAGATATATCTTGTTGGTCATATTCCAAACATTGGAATTCATTAATCATGTATTCTTTTGAAACATGAGTTACCATAGAACCTTAGTGAAAACATGAATGCTGTCAGAAGTTAACTCTTTCGACATACCAAAATCCCAAAAATATTCTATACTCAAACCATGATGTCACTTTTCCCTTATATCAGTCATGAACTCATTAATACTATCAAAAATTTCAATTTCTTTTTATCACTTCATTATGCGCATATCACGTGCTTTCCAAAAATATTTCAATAAATTTTCATGGTTACCGGTACCATTCAACATATACATTCAAATACTTTAGGAAAAATAATAGTTTAAAAATACATAGATGTTTCTATATTCTATATTACCATACATTATTCTTGATAAACATGAAATCACTCCGCTACCTTCTTAAACCATTAACTGAGCTTCATCATTTTATTCCTCAACACTTCTTTCATCTCATATATCATTTGTAGTCTCTTCATCGTCATCAACATAAATACTACCCATAAGACCATGCTGATTCTCTTCATGAAACCTTCCCTTACGGCATTGGTTTGCATAATTCCCATACATTCCACATTTAAAACATTTAACCGTTGTTGTTGTCTTAGCAATACCATTATCCTTGTCCATGGAGTTAAATAAACATTTTCCTTTATAATTTCTAGCTTTGTGTCCTTATTTTCCTCACCCAAAGCATCTTCCAGTTCCTTTGAAACATTCTCCTTGATGCCTTTTCCCACATGATTTACATGAGGGAAATTGAACTTTCTGTCCTCTATGATCATCATTAAACTCCATATTTCTCTTATTATCCAAGTTAGGAAGCTTACCAAAGTTGATATTATTGATCATATTTTGAGATTGCTGATTAGGCATAATAATGATGCTTGGACATCCAAATCCTATTTCATTTGGTTCCTCATGAAGAATATCATTTCACTGTCCATCATATTCTCTATTAACCGGAATCCTCCTATTTCCTTGAATTTCGTAAAACCCAAAAAAGAATAGTATGAGAGGTAAAACTTGTACTAGAGAAACAACATAATAAAGGGGGTGTACATTCAATCTTTAACATCTTAGGTTTAGTTCTTTGATAATTACCGTAATTTCTAGGACTATAACCTATATTTATACTTAACCTTATGGACATCCCTAGACATACCATAGAAATATCTCTAGGGATCTCTCTGAAGTTTTCGGTTCCTAGTTTCCAAAGGTTAACTAAACCTTTTCTCTCATACCAACTGTAGAGACCCAAACTTGACAAACATGGATGTGAAATAAATTTTTCAAAATACTTAATACATATCAAAAACTTACATCCATGGACCATAATAGTTTAAGTGTCTTTGGAAACTTAGAACATAAACTGTTAATCATGTTGAATGATATTCAACATCTCCCATAATGATCTTCACCATTTTTTTCTTACATAAATCCTTTCTTTATATCCTGGTTAAAAGAAAACATATAAAGGGTGAGTTCAAATGGTCAGTACGGTTAAACATGGAGAACATAAAACAATCCATAATCATTTGATCGTAAAAACATGAGCATAAAATCTAAACATCAAAATCTTGAGCAATGACATAAAACATGGAAGTACATAAGTCATAGATCATAAAGTAACATTAATCATGAAAAAATATCATGGGAATAAAACATGTAATTGTGTAATCCATTAAGAACATGTTATGATTTCCATTGTAGCCAAGGCAGTGCTTCCAAGGCCATTATAGTGGACAAAGTCCATTACTGAATCGGGTTTACCTGCCGTTCCAACTCTGTATTACTACCGGATTTACTAGAAGTTACAACCATTTCTATCTCAGGATACATAAATCATTACCCAATGCATTAGAGGGAGATATAGGTCCCACCCATCCCATAATTAAATCATTCTTACGTGTGCCACAATATAAACATAAATCATCTACCATAACCCAAATATAAAATGGGTTTCATAAACATCATCCCATCATAACATAATCCATATAAAAAAATGGATATCATTTCATCATAAGAAAAGTGAAACCATTTAAATCATAGATACATTATGCTTGAAACAAACAAGTATGAAATAATGTCATCTTAGATGGAAAATGGTTTTGATAAAACACTTTAAATGAATTCTTGATGAAAATATCCTTTCTTCTTCAAAAGCATTTTCTTTTCCCAAAATGCCATCCAATTTTAAAAGAAAAGGATTTTGTTTAAAATAGTCATGAAATATTGTAGAGTAAGAATCAAGAAAATAAGTCATTATGAAACCGTAAAAATCCATTCATGTCGTATAGGTTAAAAAAACATTCTCCTCATACTTTTAACGGAAAAGTCAAAAAGTACCACCTATAGTAAACAAAAGAAAGATTCCTCCCATAACACAAAGTAAAAGTTAAAGAGGGGTAAAAAATACTTTAAACATACATGGAAGAATATTAAAAACTTTATGGAAAAAAATTTTATGGACATGGATGGAAAATATAACCCCAGTAAATACTTACGTATAAGAAATCTTGGATAAGAACAAGATTAGATTAATTATCCCTTACCTTAGGTCTGATATGCTTCGTTAGTATCAGAACCTCGTGTATAATGATTTAAATAATTTCATTGACTTATTATAGAATCATATTAATTGTTATGATATCATATATGTTTCACTTATGACTTTATATTACCAGTGCTTTTGTAAATTCCATGTTAAAGCTGCGTTTTGGTTAAAATTGTTTCATTTATCATATGTGTTTGGACTTGTTGTTCGTGATATTATTAATTATATACTGATTTAATTAATTACAAAATTTAAAATATGATTTATATATAATATATATTCAGTATATAAATATATATGATAGATCGATAAACGGAATGAAATACACTGCTCATGGAGAGGGTAGGCCGTACGTACGCATGAACACAATTTTCATTTCCTTTTTGAATTGAATGGAATTAAGTAAATGAAAAATATATGTAAATAAATCCAGTATCATTATAATGTAATATCTTTCATGATTATTTATTATATATACTTTATAATCATACTTGAATGGTTAATCATGGAAAATGATTATCATCGTGTTCGTGGAGACAGTAGTCCGTACATACGCATGAGCGATGATATCATTCATTTGATATTAAAATCCTATATAACTGGATGGTATATAATATATAGAGAATCATAATAATTTTATATTTATTATTTATATCATTTATACTCATTATTATACCCATCTAATGATGAAATGTTTGAATAACAAACTACACCATGGCGTGGAGACGGTAAGCCGTACATAAGCACGTGTGGTGACTTTTTCATTCATAGGATGGATAAAATAACTAATATGGTTGTACAAATTTTATAATAACATCACAGTATATAGAATATACTGGAGTTATTATTTTGTTATGGAAACAACAAATATGGAGGAAGTGGAAGAAAAAAGGAACTTGAAATTGGTGGTGAGATATTTACATCTTCTTGGGGTTTTTCTTTTTGATTTGACCAAAAGGGCTCCTTAGGTTGGATTTCGGACTAAAGGAAGGCCTCTATGATGAAGGGAGGAAAATTTTGAGGGTATTTGGTCCGGGTTTGTTTGAGTAAAATGGCTTTGGAGGTGTGAATTAGAGAGAAGGGTGAGTGCCCTTTTATAAGAGAGGTGAGGTGCACCTTAGGAAAAACTTAAAATATTATTTTATAATAAATTAGTATTCGGTTAATAATGGATCCGAAGTGACTTATTTCTATTATAGGGTGGGGATGGGTCAAAATAATCTCAACCAATAGGTTTTAGACAAGTTTAGTTTACCATTTTAACTTTATCATTCTGATTTAACTCTAAGAAAAATAATTTAACTTTTACCGTATCTTCTTGTATTCTTACACTATATGGTTAATAAACATACTAAAAACTTCCAATAAAACCCCAATTGGTTCCGTAATTTCATAAATATTATTATATATGTATTTTGGTCGATCCTTATATTTTTAGGAACATTATATAAATTAATAATATAATATTTTTTTTAAAAACTCTTTTATGTCAATTTTGACACTATTTGGTATTTTGTTTTTTCTAAATTCATAGAAGCATTGTTACTTGGAAATAAATTTATCACACCAACCATAATATGTTATATTGAACATGAAAATTAGTTTAATTCATAAAAGGTCTCAAATTAAATTTATTTGAATATTTATAATATCAATCATGTTAATATTTCATTAATAAGGTAATTACTACATCATCATTGTGTAATAAATAAATTAAATTATTTAATCTCTAAAAAATATAAATAAAATATCATTATTTAGGAAATATTTTTATATTTCTAATTAATATTTATAGTCTAATTTATCTTATGTATAACCCTATATTAAAAATGTTTTCGTTATTAAACATTGATTTTAACTCTTTTAACTCTTCTTTAAATAAAATAATAATAAGTGTCCTAATCTAATCCAAGTGGACCAAAGAGGTTCATATTTTATCTAAGGTTGTTTCTGGTCGATATATATTTATCCAAAAGAATTAGTACATGTTTTAGGGTAATAATAATAACTTTTTACCCTTAATTACCCTATTTACGTTTAACCATGGTAAATAAAAGTAAAAAGTTACTATTCACCAAAAAATTATTTTTATCTCATTGAACCACATTTTACTCCTTGATATTAACCATGTCTCTCGGATTTTTGAAATTAAACTCAGAGAAGCGGTAAAATTATGTTTTATGTAAATTTGGAAATTCTCATAGTTGGTGGGTAAAAGACGGTAAAAAGTTCAATAGAATTTTTATATATCTAAAATTTTTATAAAATGACTCCAATGAATTAAATTGGACATATATAGGTATTATGTATCTATTTTTTCCTATTATAAATTTAAATAAAATAAGTAATTATTTAAATAAAATTTCTGTTTTAAACTATAACTAAAGGTTTATCACTATTTATCGAAAATTAAATGTTTTTAGAAAAATACCCAAAATTCACCCTAGGATAATTTTAGTATTCCTAATCCTAAAATGATGTCCATTTTGAAAGGTAAAATTTATAAAATTTCAAAAAGTGGGTATTACTATTCTTAACAGCTGGTTCATAATAATATTATAACAATATATCGTTGTTTAGTGAAACCCGGTATTGCGTACTACACACGCTATTGAGGAAGGCCGTGGTTGCGTGTAATGAAATCCAAGTCAGGGTTGCATATAGAGAAATCTCCCTTTGGTGTTGCGTATAACATAATCAAAATATAGTTTAGTTATACACTGATCAAAATCTATACTTGGTGTTGTGTAAAATGAATGTTATTCAAAAGAACATGAAATTATGTGCATCACAAGACAAGAATAGTGTTGTGTATACTACAAGCTAATACGATGTTGCATATAGCTCAAGATAATCTTGGTGAAGCGTACAAAAAAAAGACATCAAAGAAATTAAAAAAAATAATTCTCATAAAATCTTGGGGTGCTACAAGGATTCATAAAATTAATAAAATAAACAAAAATGACATTATATTAAATGGAAAACATATATTTGTCTATGAATACCATTTATAGTATTTATTTCATCACTTTGGGGTCATTATTATGTTATAATACACATAATATGTTTATATAGTATTTAATTTTTACCTGAAAATTTGAATCTGCCACAATATTATAGAAAATTCTCCACTGGGTAATTCCAAAATTATGATTCTAAAAATAATATTTATTTTATAAAAATAATTATCTAAATATGTATATTTTAAATTTTAAAATAATAATTGACATTTATTGAAAAATTCTAGGTTTTTTGATAATAACATTTTTCGAACTCATATAAAAATTACTTTTATCTTCATAAAATTTATATGATATTTTATATTTAATAAAAATTATTTAAAGATAATATTTTATTAAAATTTTATTTATTTCAAAAATCCATTAATTCATTAAAATAACAGTCTTAATTGAAATTGAATAGCAATGAACAATTCAATTTGTGTTTTATTCTATAAAAATCAAAATCATTGATAAGAAGAAAATATGAACATTATTCTATTGAAAATAAAATATACATATTAATATTATTATGGTATTGATACATATCAATTTAATACACAAAATAACTCTATAGGGGTGAGTTTCACGATGGTGATACTTTCATGTGGTGGTTTAACATACATGGTTTGGGTTGTGATCTTTTTGAGCTTGAACATATCCTGTAAATGGTTTCTCTCATTCTTAAGTTGTTGGATCCCAACTTGGGATTGGTCAAGGGTAAATCACCGTGATGCCATATCCCTTATAATGTCCAATAAATGGGCTTCATGGGGTATAATCCAACTGGTTGGGGCCATCAATTCCTTTTTCTATGTTAATTGGATTTATCAAAACCCTATATTTATACTATTCATATGATCACCGTTCAATGTATATATTATCAATGGTAATGATTCTTAATTTCCTTTTATATTTAATAAGATATAATACAACTGAATAAGTGCATGCATTTTCTATATTTATAATATATAACAATTCATTTAATTAAATCATTAGGGGTATTTTATTTATAACAGTTCAGGTCGATACAATATTCCCCCATTCAAAAAATTTTCCCTTTAAATGTTCTTTTCCCACACTAAAACAGATAAGGTAATTCCTATTTATTACTTCCTTTAGTTCCCATGACTATTATTAAAACTTGTTGTTTCTGTATAGCACTTTGACCATGTGCATTGTCTTATTATGTTGAACTTTTTCTCTATGATCTATGATCTTGACCGACTACTCCTCACATGAGAGATCATTCTACAACAGTACCACCTTTTGGATTGAGTACATGTGAGTGGTCTGGTATTTTCTTTCTCAATATGAATATATGGAATATATCATTTACTTTAGATAGGTAATGTGGGAGTTCTAGTCGATAGGCCATCGTCCTAATGCGATCATGGATCTCAAAGGGACTGGTTTATCTTGGATGAAGCTTTCATTTATTTCCAAATATCATGACTTTATTTAATAGAGATATGAAAAATAATACCTTGTTTCCAATATAAAACTATTGGTATCATCATCGAATATCTCTATATCTATTTAGTTGACTCTGAGAATCCATGATGTGATTCTAAATGGTCGTAACTCTTTTCACCTTTTCATGACCATTTCATGACATTATAGTTTGTATTCCCCAACTTCATCCCAACATGTAGGTGTTATTAACCTATTACCATAAAGGGATTTATATGGATCTATTCAGATTTTTCACGACCCTACTTCAATGAAAGGAGGGAAGGGACAATAGATTGCCAATCCCTTACTTCTTTAAGTTGAAGGAGAGATAATGACCCCTGAGTCCCACCTCCAGTAGGCCCCGGTGTGGCCACTAGCACCAAGGGTATAACATTTTCACAATATGGGAGGCATTACCCTTTTTAGTTAACTAGGATTGGGAGAAATAATGAGTCAACACCAAACACCACCAAGTATAGAAAAACTCAAGGTAAAAACCAAACTACATGCTTGTTTTAATAATAAAACTAAACAAAGTACCAGGGCTCCAATGTAAAATACCAAACAGGAAAGGAAAAGGGATAAGCAGAATCCAACAACGACCAACAGCAACTCCAACGTCCAGAATAGTAAGGTACCGCATGGCCTCTGAAGCCCTCCTGGAAACCTGAAAGTAAACGTAGGGTGAGAATGCAAAGTATAATCAGTAGGAAAACCTAACGCTCTTGTGCACAAGTGGGGAGACGTCCGTAAGTCCTGTGAGAAGCAGAAGAAAAATCATCTATCAAAGAATCTATCCATCCCAACTCACCGGCCACACTCACCAAATAACACAAGCAGTAAGATAATAGTAAAGAAGAAGCATTTGGGTACCCCGCACCACTATTTCCACCACTAGCTTGCTACTCATACCTAACGGCAAATGTCCTGATGCTACCACGCTCTTCCTGCCCACACACACCTAGGCCTCACAACCATCCACATCCCTGCCCACACACACCTGGGCCTCACAACTACACATCCCTGCCCGCATACACCTGGGCTTCATCCCAAAGAAACTTGGGAAGACAAACCATAACCAGAACCCCTTCCCGAAAACACCAGGGCCTCATCCTGAAGATTCTTGGGAAAATAACCTGCCTGAAGATTTCTGGGCTAACAACACACCAAACACAACCTACCCTAAGAGCCTTGGGTGTAAGGTCACCTCCATCCATCACGGCCTAGGGAATAGGGAGAAGGAAAGAGAATAACTAGGGGGAAACACCCATCCCCATGAAATGGGGTGTCCGAAACTAAGTGCCCAATGTGGGTGGGGTGCGACTAAACACAAAACATACAGTTACACATATATACCAACACACCGCCCAAACTATGGCTCCCCAAACGATACAAGCAGGTGCCCAAGAACTACTGCCTCAGAAAACAGGCACACAACAAACAGTTCCCAGTTTCCTTATTCAAGTTATCATTTTATAACAGTTCAGTATGAGTTAGTCCCTTCACTACTGGGAAACTAACAAGCACATCCACAGATGAAACAACAATTAATGTAATAAGTAAAACATTCAGTAAATTTAAGCATTCACACCAGGTTATCTTGTAAATTCATAACAACTAGAGATCAAGTGAGATCCATCAAAGTACTCGAAACAAAACAATCCATGAGACACAGCCCCATGTCCCAAAAATCTAGGAGCCAACGGTTTCTCAACAACAGAGTATCCCACCCGAATTCGTGTCACAACAGAGCCACCACACAGCCCCAGATTCACAACCATCGAAAGTATAACCACAGAGGATCCCATTCCTATCCATATCACCCCAGCAATCGGCCCGTGAATAAATAAAACAAAACCACTACCACCAACAGAAGGTAGGCCCTTGCAGGTATTTTTATATTTAAAAGATTTAACACACTCCATGGTTTCAATTCTACTGGGCTTTAACCAGAGTAATCACATAAAAGGGTTGATCCTGGTGCATTCAATATATTTAACTGAGTGTACGTAATTAACCAATTCCATGTTACGTTTATTTAAACATCCAGGACCACCGAGGTTCATTAGTCACAAAGAAAGAGCACCAATAGCCATTATTTTTAGTGAGCATAGGCCCGTATAATTCACAACACATATCAACATAAAAGAGTACAACAGAACATCAATCACACCATCCTCCCCTTTCATTTTTAGAGGTCTGTTCATTATCTTCATTAAGTTTGGTTTCATCAATTTACACAGAGACAAAAGCATACCCACCCCGCATGATGCACAGAAAGGAGAGAAGAAGGATAAAATCCCTAACTGATTGATCAATGATCTACGTTAAGTCCTCACATGGAAACTGGAAATCAAGAGTAGCAGAAACTTCAAAGACCGAGCGCAGGGTGATAGAGAAAAAGAAAACTAGGGAGAAGAGAAACCTTTAGGTTATAAAGGATGAGATATAGCATCGCCAAGACGGTTAAGATATGGAGAAAAACTCAAAATTGTGGAATAAGCAGGATCATGGGTTGACCATGCGGCTGGGCCACCCCACATATCCAACTTAAAAGTTCCCCGCCCTTCAGGGTGGATAAAACCGATGCACACCTCCTTAACCAAGAAATGACTCCTCACAGGATGGGGTAGAGGCGTTTCTGAAAATGCGGTTAATGACCAAAACACATGGTTTTCCATTTAAGGAGGGTACCTCACTAATAATTTAATTAAACACCATTAATGGGCTTTAAAATAGTCTTTAAGGGGTCAATATGGTTTACAAACCAATTTGCGCAAAAAGGAGGTGCTATTGGAAAACACGTGGAGAGGTCACTGGTAGGCTAGGTCTTCCGGTAGACCAAGCTACCAGTTGGCCGAGGCTACCAGTAGGTCGGGGCTACTGGTAGGTCGGGGCTACCGATGGGCTGAGGCCACCGGTAGGCCGAGGCCACCGGCAGGCCAAGGTTCCAGTAGGCCGAGGTGACCGGTAGGCCGAGCTACCGGTAGGCCGAGATAAAGGTAGGCCGAGGCTATCGGTAGACTGAGTTTAATGGTAGGCTGAGGCTACCTGTAGGCCGTGCTGCCGTTAGGAGTCTTAATATTCACTGAGAAGCTGGGATGGCCTTTCTGACCACCCAGAACACCCCAAACATCATAATTTCCCCATTTAATGGACCCCAAAAACATACTCCATTACATCTGATACTTCTCAAACTATTCTCATCCCGAGAATATAAAAAAACAATAAAGGATAAAGTGTTGTCCAACAACCACCCTCTAAAGATACTTCTTAGGGGAAAACCGCTGAGTTGTTCCAAAGTTGCGACAGAACCCCCCTACATCCAAGAATACTCCCCCAAGAGTTATCAACCACAAACATTTACAAAAATCACAAGGATCACACTGTCCAATACCTGAGTTAGGGAGTCCCTTCGTATATGTGAGGATATTATCTGCTTTGGGCGGCACTGACTCGCTCGCACGAGTTTAATCGCATCCACATTAATGTGCCATGATTAGTAGTCAGGTTTTCCAATCATCACACATTTAGACACAAAACAAGTATAACAAGCATTTCATATATAAAAGAACAAGGTGAAACATCTCAACAAAACTGAGAACAAAAACAAAATGGAATTCAAAATAGACTTGGGTACTGAACGCGTAACTTGGCCTCCCGCTCCCAAGTGCTCTCCTCTAGGCCACCATGCCTCCCCAACACATGAACCAAGGGGGTTGTTTGTCCATGAAGAACTTTCTCTTTATGATCCTTGATATTGATTGGTCGTTCTATAAAGGGCACATCATTTTTGAAATCTAACTCTCCCCCAGTCGATGAAGTGGGAGTCGTCATGTAGATATTGAAGAAGTTGGGAGACATGAAAGCTGTTGTGAACTTTCTCCAACTAAGGTGGCAATGATAGCTGATACGCCACCTCACTAACTCGTCCCGACACCCTGAAGGGTCCGACGAACCTAGGGGAGAGATTACCCCCCTTCCCAAACCTTCACTGCCCACATCGAGGGGAAATCATAAAGAACACATGATTTTCAACCTTGAACTCCAAGGGCCTCCTCCTATGATTGGCATAAGACTTCTTCCGATCCTGGGTTGCCTTCATCCTCTCACGCACAAGTTGAACTTTCTCAGTGGTGCCCTGCACCACTTCTAGCCCAAGAATATCTACTTCCCTAATCTCTATCTAGAAAACGGGTGAACGGCATGACCTTTCATAAATGTCCTCAAATGGTGTCATACCAATAGTGGAGTTGAAGCTATTGTTATAAGAAAACTCCACTAGAGGAAAGTGTCGTACCCATGATCACCCAAAATCCAGAACAAACACCCACAACATGTCTTCCAATGTCTGGATCATTCGTTCTGTTTTCACATATGTCTGAGGGTGGAAAGAAGTTCCAAGGCGTAGCTAGATTCCAAAGGCATGCTGTAATCCCCTCCAGAATCGTGAGGTAAATCGCGTGTCTTGATCGGAGACAATAGACCTCGGAATCCCGTGAAACTACACCACCTCATTGACATACCACTGGGCTATGTTTCTCACCGGGCTCAACACCTTAATCTCCAAGAAGTGTGCTGATTTTTTCAACCTATACACCACTACCCAGATGGCATCATAGCCTCCCTAAGCCCTGGGAAGCCCTGTGATGGATTCCATCGAGATTTCATCCCCCTTTCACTCGGGAACATCTAAAGGTTGTAACAACCCTCAAGGAAAATGGTGTTCAACCTTCACTTGCTGACACACTAGGCACTTAGCCACAAACTCTGCCACCACCCGCTTTACCCCGGGCCACCAAAATGTCCCCTCAGGCATTGGTACATCTTTGAGACCCTAGAATGTACCACTAAATCCGAGCCATGGAACTCACAGAGAACACCTTTACGCATCATCTCCGGAACAAAAATCATTCTACAGAAAAGAATTCGATGCTGACCATCCTCCGACCATCGCTTAGGAGCATTTATCTAATAAGCATGATCTCACATCACTTCCACCTCCGAGTCCCCCCACTGAGACTCTTCCACCTACACCACTAAAGAGGAAACTACAGTCATCTGAAACAGAAAGCCTCTTACACCTTCCACCATTGCAGCCTAATGCAAGGCCGCTAACTCTTCCATTACTCTCCAAGCATCTGCAGATCCCTGAACTACTTCCTTCTGCGATTTCCTGCTCAGGGAATCAGCCAGAACATTACCCTTTCCCTCATTTTAAGAGATCTCGAAGTCGTAATCTTGGAGGAACTCAACCCATCTCCACTTTCGCAAGTTCAGATACCCTGGTAAAATACATAATGCAAGCTCTTGTGGTTTGAGAAGACCACAAAGCGCTATCCGATGAGATAATGCCGCCAGAACATCAATACGAACACCACAGATGCAAGCTCTAGATCGTGGGTGGCATAGTTACATTCATGAGGACATAACTACCTAGACCTATAAGAGATCACTCCTCACTTTTTCATTAGCACAAATCCCAACCCAAGGATAGAAGCATCACAAAACACTTCAATCAAAACCCTTTCCTATGGTAATCTGAGCACTGGAGCACTAACCAACTTCTTCATTAGGTAGCCAAAAGTTGGCTGGCACTGGTCACTCCACACGAAGACCTGGTCCATCCTAGTCAAAGCTGTCAACAGAGCTACAACTCGAGAGAAGTCAGGCACAAACCTTCGGTAATAGCTCACCAAACCTAGGAAACTACAAACTTCCGCCACATTCTTGGGGGCTTCCCATGAAACGACTACCTCAACCTTCGACGGGTCTACTTCTATTCCCTTCTGGGACACTACGTGTCCACGGAAATGTACTTATCGCATTAAGAACTTGAACATAGATAGTTTCCCATAAATATGGTGGTGTCGAAGGACTCCCAATACTTCCCTAATATGCTCGACGTTCTCTTCCTCTGATCTTGGGTAGATAAGGATGTCATCGATGAACACCACAATGAACTAGTCCATAAACTCTCGAAAGACAGAATTAATGAAGTTCATGAACATAGCTGCTGCATTCGTAATGCCAAATGGCATGACCACAAACTCAAAGTGGCCATATCTGCACTTGAAAGCTGTCTTCGAGATATCACCTTCCTTAACTCTCAACTGGTGGAATCAAGATCGCATATCGATCTTAAAGAACCAAACTTCTCCCCTCAGTCGGTCGAAAAGATCGTCTATCCTCAGGAGGGGGTAATGATTCTTGACCATCACCTGACTCAACCTCCGGTAGTCTATGCATAGTCATAGACTACCATCTTAATTCTTTACAAACAAAACTGGAGCACCCCACGATGAAACACTAGGTCAAAAAAATCCCTTATCCATCAGATCGTCAATCTGAATCCACAACTCCCGCAACTCAGAAGGTGCCATCCGATTAAGAGCCATCGATATCTAGAAGGCACCTGGCTATAAGTCTATCCCAAACTCAATGTCACGTTGAGGTGGTAGAGTTACAACCTCATCGAGAAAGACATCAGGGAATTATCTTATGACCACTGGGACATCCATCATTCCTGCGTCCGCCGAATCCACTAACACCCCATCCAGCATAGAAAGGAGTGGCTCCACGTGTTGACTTCCCACCTGATAACTCCACTCCCTAACAAAAAAAAACACGCCATCCATCCTCATTGGATAATTTGATCCTTTTCCGATAGTAGTCGATAATGGAATGCACGGAGAATAACCTGTCGATGTATATAATGACATCGTATTGCTTCATCTACAATAAAAGAAGGTCTCCATAGGACTGATGTGGTCCCAACATCAGTCTAAATCCCCAGAAAAAGTAATATACGATGGTCTCACCCCCAACTGGTGTTCTCAACACTAGGGGCACAAAAAGTCTCTCGGCCTCTAGACCCAGAGCATGGGATAATTCGGGTGTAACAAAGGAGTGTGAAGATCCCTAATCAAAAAAGGGAGAAACAAGAGTGCTGAAAAAACTGTTTGTACCTTGAATGACCTCTGGTCCCGCTGGAGCTACTAACTTTGTGGTGCGCAACTGTCCATGCCCAGCTCCACTGCCTCACTTATGTCGACCACCACCCTGACCACGCCCTGGTCGAGGTCCCTAAGGAGAACCATGGTGTCGGTCTCCTCCCGCAAGGTCATCCCTCGGAGGGCCAGGGGACTGTTGCTACTGCTGGAAAGGCCTCGCTGACAACAGATGCTGCTAAGGTGGGTGCTGAAACTGCCCACCTCCATCATGTGGAGCTCGAGTCAGACACCTGCTCTGGAGGTGCCCGAAAACTCCGTAATATAAACACTTCGGTCCTGGACCTGTGTAAAAGGAGTGAGGGCCAGATGCTCGTGACTGGAACTAATGAGGCCTAAACACTGCTTGTCGAAACATGGAAGGCCTTGTCACTGGAGACCTACTACTGATCGCCTTCCCCTTTGATGAACTCAGTAGGTTCCCTTCTCGTGGTGTGCCTCCCTTCGAGTGAATCCTCTCTACTATTTCGGCCTTCTTCTGTACTGCAAGGTACATCGGAAGAGTGAAGGGAGTGACAATGTACTTAAGAGAAGGAAGGAGTGCCTCCTTTAACCGTCTTGCTCGAGACTCCTCATCCAGAAAGATATCCAGGGAGAAGTGCATAAGATCTTTGAACTTGATCCCCAGATCCCTCACTGACATGCTTCCCTGCTAAAGGGAGAGCAACTCCTACCTCTTTTCAGCCCTTTCCATAGAGGAGAGGAACTCCTCCTGAAATTCCTTCTCGAAACTGGCCCATGAAACCTATGCCTCTGTCTTCTCTCCCAGGAAAAGCGTCCACCACTGATGTGCTTCTCCTCTCAACTGGCTAACGGCCAAAAAAACCCAATACTCCCTTGGAACATGGATCAAAGAGAAGGTTATGTCTAGCTCCTCTTTCCATCCCTCTGTTACTGAGTCAGAAGTGTTGCCCTTACACTTCTCTAGGGTTTGTCGCTGGAAAGAGCACAGAGACCTCTGCCACAAGTCGTCCTCCTCATCTCAGTAAACCTCTGTTGGTCAACTGCCTTGATCCGCTGGGCCTCAACCACCGAGTTGCTCGTGGATAACGTCTGGGTGCCATAACTGGAAGGTAAACAAAGAATGAATAAGCCTGAGTAGCAATGGAATTATTATTATTATTATTAATTTTTTTCTCCCCAAGGTGCCCCAAATCAATTAAAAACACAATAATTATTATGCATGTACCTTCCCTAGGGTCTCTACCCTACTATAAATGTAGTCTTACTTGGTCGTTTGATAGGCTCAGAGTCCTTTCATAGGATCACAGGGCCCCCTAAAATCCCATGTTCTAGCCGGTCCTCCCCGGTCTATTTCACGAAACACAATCACCTAAAATTGTTGCCTTACCATCCCATGAAATCCTCGATGTTCTTATCTCTAGACTCTATCCTATCCCTCAACCTCACCTCTGATACCATTCTATCACGACTCGTCTTCATCGAAAGGAGGGAAGGGACAACAGATTGCCAGGCCCTTCCTTCTTTAAGTTTAAGGAGAGATAATGACCCCCTGATTCCCGCCTCCAGTAGGCCCTAGAGTGGCGACTAGCACCAATGGTATAACATTTTCACAATATGGGAGGCATTACCCTTTTAGTTCACCAAAATTGGGAGAAAGAAAAAGTCAACACCAAACACCACCTAGTATAGGAAAAGTGAAGGTAAAAACCAAACTACATGCATGTTTTAATAATAAAACTGAATAAATTACAAGGACTCCAAAGTACAATACACAATAGGAAAGGAAAAGGCTAAGTAGAATCCAAAAATAACCAACAGAAACTCCAACGTCCAGACTAGTAAGGTCTCACACAGCCTCCGAAGCCCTCCTGGAAACTCGAATGTAAATGTAGGGTGAGCATACAAAGTATACTCATGAGTAGGAAAACCTAAAGCTCTCGTGCACAAGTGGAGAGATGTCCTAAAGTCACATGAGAAGCAGAAGAAACATCATCTATCAAGGAATCAATCCATCCCACCTCACCGACCACGATCACCAAATAACACAAGTAGTAAGATAATAGTAAGGAACAAGCATTTGGGTACCCCACACCACTATTTCCCCCACTAGCTAGCTACTCATCCCTAACGACAAACGTCTTGACACTACCACGCTCTTCCTGCCCACACACACCTGGGCCTCACAAACACACATACCTGCCCACATACACTAGGGCCTCATCCCTAGGACACCTGGGAAAACAAACCGTAACTAGAACCCCTCCCCCAAAACACCTGGGCCCCATCCCGAGGATTCTTGGGAAAACAACTTGATCAAAGAGTCCTGGGCTAACAACACACCAAATGAAACCTACCCGAAGAGCCATGGGTGTAAGGTTGCTTCCAGCAATCACATCCTAGAGAAGAGGGACTAGGAATGAGAGTAACTAGGGGGAAACACCCTTTACCATGAAATGGGGTGTCCGACACTAAGTGCCCAACGTGGGTGGGGTGAGACTAAACCAAAAAAATATAGTTACACATATATGCCAACAAAAAACCCAACCCATGGCTACCCAACCTATAAAAGCAGGTGTCCAAGCACTGCTACCCCAAAAAACAGGCACAGAACAAACAGTTCCCAATTTCCCTATTCATGTTATCATTTTAAAACAGTTTAATATGAGTTAATACCTTTACTAATGGGAAACTAACATGCACATCCATAAATGAATCAACAATTAAATCAGTGAAGAAAAATGTCCGGAAATTTAATTATTCACACCCAGTTCTCATATAAAGTCACAACAACTAGGGATCAAGTGAGATCCCTTGAAGTACTGGAAACAAAACAAACCCCGAGACACATCCCCACGTCCCCAAAATCTAGGAGCCAATAGTTTCTCAACAACAGAGGATCCCACATGAATTCGTGTCACAATAGAGCAACCACACAACCTCAGATTCACAACCAACGAATGTTTAACAACAGGGGATCCCATCCCCAGCTATATCAACCCAGAAATGAGTCCATGAAAGGAAAAAACCAACCAAATACCACCAACATAAGGTAGTCCCTTACAGGTATTTTCAGATTTAAAAGATTTAACACACTCCATGGTTTCAATTCCACTGGGATTTAACCATATTCATCACAGAAAAGAGTTGATCCTGGTGCTTTCAATTTATTTAACCGAGTATACATAATTAACCAATTCTATGTTACATTTTTTAAACATCCCGTAGCACCAAGGATCATTAGTGTACAGAGAATGACCACCAACGACCATGATTTTCATTGAGTATAGTCCCGTATAATTCACAACACATATCACCATAAAAGAGTAAAACAGAACATCGATCACACCATCCCCCCTTTCATTCTTTTTAGGTTAATTAATTATCTTCATTAAGTTTGGTTTCATCAATTTCTACAGAGACAAAATCATGCCCACCCCGCATGATGCACAAAAAGGAGAGACGAAGTAGAAAATACCTACCTGATTGATCAATGATCGATGTTAAGTTCTCATGTGGAAATAAGAAATCAGGAGTAACACGAACTCCATGGACCGAGCACAGGGTGATAGAGAAAATGAAAACTAGGGAGAAGAGAAGCCTTTAGGTTATAAAGTCCAAGATACAGTATCACTGGGATGGTTAAGATATGGAGAAAAACATGAAACCGTGGAAGAAGCGAGATCGTGGGTGGAACACATAGTTGGGCCACCCCACACGTCCAACTTAAAAGGTCCCCACCCTTTGGGGCAGTTAAAACTGAAGCACACATTTTTAACCAAGAAATGAAACCTCACAGGATGCGATAGAGGCGTTTCTGAAAATGAGGTTAATGTCCAAAATGCATGGTTTTCCATTAAATGAGGTTACCTCACCAATAATTTAATTAAACACCATCAATGGGCTCTAAAAATGCTTAAACGGGTCAACATGGTTTACAAATCAATTCGCGCACAAAGGAGATGCTACTGGAAAACCCATGGAGAGGTCACCGGTAGGCTATGTCTACTGGTAGACCAAGCTACCGGTTGGCCGAGGCGATCAGTAGGCCGGGGTGACTGGTAAGCCGAGGCGACCGGTAGACCGAGGCTACCAGTAGGACGAGGCCACCAGTAGGCCGGGGTGACCGATAGGCCGAGTCTACCGGTAGGCCGTGACCACTGTTAGGTTGAGAAACTGGTAGGCCGAGGCCACCAGTAGGCCGAGTTAACGGTAGGCCGAGGGTACCGGTAGGCCGAGGCTACTAGTAGGCTGAGGCTACCGGTAGGCCGAGCTACCGTTAGGAGTCTTAAGATTCACCGAGAAGCTGGGATGGCCTTCCAAACCACCCAGAACACCCCAAACATCATATTTTCACCATGTAATGGACCCCAAAACCTCAAGCCATTATAGGATTCTAGAGTGGGAAATGTAATTGTAGGAGAAAAATACCAGAGGAATATGTTGATACCTTCCTCCTTTGAAGTCAATTAATAAATCTTCCAATATTTTCTTGAGTGTCTTGATAGTCCAATTATATTGGAAATTAGTTTGAGGGTGATAATTCATGATGAAGTTCAACACTATACTTAGATAATGTTGGAGACTATATTAGAACATAGAGGTAAATCTTGGGTCTTAATCATATTCAATTGAAAGCGGTGTTCCATATAGCCTTACCACTTCTCAAATGTATATACATTCAAGTTTATAAAGGGAGAAGTCCCCTCTAAATAGAATTAAGTGAGTAGTATTCAGAAGAAAATCCACCACAACAGATATAACATTATTTCCTCTTGATGTATTTAGAAGACTAGTGACAAAGTCCAGGGTGATATTTTCCCATTTCCATGTAGGTATGGATAATGGCAGCATCACCCCATTAGATTTGTTTTTCATTTTTACCGTCACTTGGTGAAAAAAATACATCTTGATGTTTATTCCACCATCTCTTTCTTTATATTTTCCCATCATTAGTACTCTTATAGATCTCAATACATCTTTGTGCATCCCGGATAGATGGAGAAAGTCAAACTATGTACATCATCCAATAACTCCTTATTTAGGTCAGGATTTGATGGTTTAAAAGGTTGTAACCCAAATATTATAAATCCTTCTTAATTAATATCAATCTCTAAGGATTTACCTTTTCTTATAGGTTCCACTTTATTCTTAATACTCACATCAACTCTTTGAGAATTATTTATCTTCTATAGAAGGGATGATTGAGCAATAATTTGGGAAATATTGATGATGTTCCTTCCTTTATGATTCTTATATCTAGACTTTTTATGTCTAATAAGATCATATCCAACTGAATTCCAATCAATAATGAAATTTATAGATCCTTCATAATTTGGGATTCTTCCACTTTATTCGCTTTCAAAATATGGTAGTGGATGGAGATGTCACAGTACTTAATAACCTCTAAGCATCTTCAATGGTGCATATTAAACTTTTCCTATGTATATATACTTGATGATTTTACGATCCGTATACATTTGACACTTCTCCCCAATGAGAAAATTCTTCCATATTTTAAAAGTGATGATCACTACAACTAACTGCAGATCATGTATTTGGATGTTCTGTTTAATAAATTTCAACTTCATTTAAGCATAGGATATCACATTATCATTTTTCAATAACACACATCCCAATCCATTATTTAAAACATTTATGAATACTATGAAAAGTGATCCACTTGTGGGCAGTGTATGTATTGGTGCATGGATAAGTGTCTTTTTCAATTCTTTTAAGCTCTCTTCACATTCATCATTCGAAGAAAACATGACTCCCATATGAGTTATCCAAGTTAGAATTTTTGAAAACCATAATAAATTTCTCACAAATATATGATAGTAGCCAGTTAGTCCAGTGAGACTGCAGACATCTATTATGCATGTTGTACTTGTCCATCCATCAATTTATTTTATATTTTAATGGTCCATAGATATGCCATTTGTTATGTTAATATTCCCCAATAATGATACTTCTTTCAAATAGATCTCACATTTATTGTACATTTCAAAAAGCATATATTTAATAATATAATTAGTACAATGGTCATTTCCTCCTCATGATCATCCTTAATTTTGGATTATATTTGAATATCATCTATAAATAATACCAGAAATTTATAAAGGTAGTCTCTAAAGACTCTAGTAATCAAGTCCATGAATATTTATAGAGAATTAGCGAGTTCAAATGGAATTACTATGAAATCATAGTGTTCGTACCTTTTATGAAAAGTAGTCTTAGGGATATCACCCTTCTTCATCATAACATTGTAAGACCCCGACCATAGATCCACCTTGGATAAGTATTTTGATCCATGTATATGATCTAAAAAGTCATGAATTCATGGAGGAGGATACTTGTTGTTTATCATGATCTTATTTAGCTCACGATAATCAATGAAAAGGTGCATTGACCAATCCTTTTTCTTGACTAATAGGACCAGTTCACCCCATGGCAAAGCACTTGTGCGTATGAACCCATTATTTATATTCTACTGTTGTTTTTTCTTTAGATCCTAAATTACCACAAAAACCATTCTATATAGATTCTTGGATAGTGGTATCACCCCAAGTATAGCCTGGATTGAAAATTTAACCTCTTGGATTAGAGGAAGGATAACAAATACTTTGAGAATCACATTAGTGTATTACATCACAAGAGGAATGTCTTCAATGATTATTCTTTCCTTAGACTCAATCATTTTATCAAGGCATGTTTAATTTAAGGGTAATAATATCAATGATTGAAATTTTGGTGCTAAATATGATTCATCCTCATCCCTACACATGTATGGAATTAGGGTTAAATTCATGATATAGAGAGTGATTTCCTTCTCATAGAAATTTATGTTTGCTCTTTATAGAGAAAGCCAATCCATACTTAATATTTCATGAAATTTCACAAAATGGATTATAAAAAGTTTTATTGGGAACTTCACCTCAAAAATTTTGATAGAGGAGGAGTTATATACTTGGGATGAAATAATTTCCCCATTTTTTCCATGATATCACAACATTCATTCTTTGTGGAGGTTTTTGAATAGTTCTACTACAATTTCATGATATTATGGAATGTATACAACCAAAATTAAAAATAAGATTAAATATTCTTGAATTAATAAGCAACATATTTTTCAACACTTTCTGTTGCGACAAACCTCAAATGTTTTGATGGAAATTCCCGCACTTTCATTCTTGGAGTTTTTTGGTTATCTCTAAAAACTATTATCTTAGTGAATTGGTTTAAAAAGTGTCCTGGTTCCTTAAAGTTGAAACAATGAACAATGCACTGGGGGTTTATTAGAGCATTCCTTACCACTATCACCTTAGTGGGTTTCTCCCACCAGAAATCACTATATTGGTTCCCTTCCTTCCTACACAAAAATCATTTCCTCTCCCCCTTAATCAATTTTTGGGTTTCTTATTTCTTTACCTTTGACAAGTGGGATGTTGAAAATTTTTATCATCATTATATTTTTGCGTCTGACCACTATAATTAAACTTCACTTTCTACTTATTATCCTCATGAAACCCTTGTGAATTTTTGGTCTCTGTTTTTTCTTTAAGGGAACATTAGAAAATTTCCTCATAACTATTAAAGTCTCCAATCACAAAACATTTTCATAGATTACATTTTACCCCAACAAATAAGGGGTCAACCTTGAATTTTGGGGTAATGAGAAAGAAAAGGTTGTATCATGCAAGTATCCTAAATCTTTCTTCATATTCCATGATAGATTCATTGCATTTTTTCATAGTTAAAAGGAAATCCATTTTATTATAAATATGAGAGTGTGAGTAAAATATTTATCAAAAAATATTTTTAAAAATAACTTCCACCCCATCGCTTCAAAATCTTCCTCAAATGTTGTATACCTGCTCAATGTCCACCATTGATCAACTTCTCCCACCATATGATAAAAAACCAGTAGAACCATAGATTTCTTAAAATAATAATATATAGATAAGATCTTCTCAAATGATTTGATCCATTTTTCCATCATTAAGGGATCATATGATCTACTGAAATTCAGTTGTTTTTCAAATTAAGCTCTCAATTATAACATTTTCTTTATTTAGAGGTTTTGGGAAATACTCCGGATATCACTATCTTTTCAGAACTTGTGTCATCTGAGAGAGTATCATCACAAATTTCACAATTCCTACTCTCATGATGTTGGGTATCTCATTGGGGTAGTTATCACATTTACTCTCACGTTGATTATTTTACAGATTCCTCAAATGTCTGGCCATTATCTATAATAAATTGAAACCCGAGATGATTATTTTTTATCTATTAATAAATTAAATGAGAATCCAATTAAATTTAATAGATAACATATAAATTAAATTTATTTCCATAAATTAAAAATTTACATGCTTTAATCTATGTTATCCATGGCCTATTTACTAACATATATTCTTATGGGTATTTTTTTCACTTCATAATGGTTCGTAATGAGATTATGAATTTATAAAATCATATCCCCTGAGAGTGTCATACCAGGTGTGAAACAAGACCAGTTTTCATTCTCCAATTCTTGGTCATATCTAGTTTAACTAGGTATTTTTGGGTTTCACCCCAATATAGATCTATTCCAGAGCCACATCCACTTATTTTTTATAGACATGGAAGTATTTTTTTAACAAACCAGTTATCTATACTTTACCAAAATTTAGGGAAGTTTTATTATACTTCATCTTATCCTTAAGTCATTCTCTAGAAGTTTCTATTCTTAATCCAAAAAATAACAAAACTTTTCATTTCTTACCAACTATAAAAACCATTCTCTTTATGTCACATTTATTCATGAATTATTACATAATATTACTAGTTATACAATATGAAAGACTGATAAGTATAATGTCTTCAAGAATTAGGTCCATTACATAACAACATAAAACAAGGAATACATCATATTTATTGAAAACCATCTTAACATGTTTATAATATTCATTAACACATAAAACTCCATTGGATAACCTAGGGACATACATAAAATATGGGAGAGCTATAAATCCTAGTAAGTGAATAAACATGGAATAACTTGAAGAGAATAATATATGTTAGACAATAGGAATATCAACGGGGAATAAGAGGAGTAATATTCAAACACATGAACAATGAGACATGATATATCAGGATAATATTAATGGAAATATAGGAAATGTAGAAACAATACAAAACCCTTGATTGGAAATGTAGTGGAGTACTATATAATTCTAGTTGTACCAATCACATTCATTTTATTCTCAGAATTATGTGTTCCACATAGATCATAAAAAATTGAATCGTTTATCATAAAATTTTATTCCAAGATCATGGATTTTAGAATACATACATTCAAGTCCCCATTAAATAAGTATATGTACATAAATTTTAACACTCTTGAATGGAAATGGGTATGTGTATTCCTTACACAATTGTTTGGTAAGGAAAATCGTGAGGAAATTTTATTAGCATACCAGTGTTACTTAAAGATTACTAAAAATTGATTGATGGTAGAGAACAGGGTCTATAATAATTTTAAAATCAAATTTAAAGTAATATGTAAATGGAAATACATATCCTATCGTTATGATATTAGTAATATAAGGCATAATATAATGAAGAAACTTGAATAACGCAGAGATGGAGAAGACCCCTTACCTTGAGAGTGTGACTTCAAATGCCTGGGAGGAGATTCTTGAGAGCTTGGTAGAACACTGGGAGGACTATATAGAGGGGATGATATATTAAGGAAATGGTCTAAGGGTTTTAAATAAAGATAAATGGGAGCTTGGGTTGGTTTATATGGGAAATTATTGGTGGAATATATATCATTTATCAAACATAGGTTTTGAACTCTATACAATAAAATAACCAAAACCACAGACCATACCATTTGTTTTCCATAGTTTCTACCATAGGGGATTGGATTTCATTATTTTATAATTCTAAGGGTATAAATTAATAAAATAATATCATTTATGATGTGGAACTAAGTCATACTGTTAAGGAATGATTTTAAAAACTCAAAATATATTAATGGTTTTGGAGGATTAATAAATGTTTTATAAAATTAACTAACAAAACATAAAGTAAATTTATTTTAAATGTAAAACATATATTTGGTTTTGGATACCCATTATATTATTTATTACATAATTTTAGTGTCATTATGATGTTATAAGACACATAATATATTTATAGGGTATTTAATTTTTAATGGAAAATTCATCTGTTGTAGGAAATTATAAAAAATTCCTTATTGAGTAATTTTGAAGTTATAATTCCAAACATAATATTCGTTTTATAAAAATATTTCAAAAAATTTCAATTTTTTCTTTTAAAATAATAATCGACATTTATTGAGAAATGTTGTGTTTTTTTGACAATAATAGTTTTTAAACCCTTATAAAAATTAAGTTGATTTCATAATAATTAATGATATTTAATATTTCATAAATGTTATTAAATTATAATAGTTTATTAAAAAAATATTTATCTAAAAATTCAATTAATTCATCAATGTTAAGGTCTTAGTTGAAATTGATTTCTAATTAACAATAAACTTTGTGTTTTATTGTATAAAAAAAGAAATTATTGACATGGAGAAAATATAAACATTATTCTACTGAAAATACAATATATATATTCATACTATTATGGTATTGATACATATTCCTTTAATACACCAGAAAACACCCTAAAGGTAAGGTGCATGATAGTGATACTTTAATGGGGTGGTTTAGAATACAAGATTTGAGATGTGATCTTAATGAGGTTAAACTCACTCATAAATATTATCATTCATTTTGAAGTTGTTCACTATTAGATTAAGATTGGTCAAGGGAAAATCCCATTTATGATATATACCTTGGAAGTTATAATAAATGAGATTCATAGGGTTCTATATTTTTGGTTGAGTCCATCACTTCCTTTCTCTATGTTAGTTGGATGTATCAAAACTTTATATTTATAATAATTATATGATCACTTTCCAATGAATGTATTATCAATGGTAATGATTCTTAATGGTATTTTAAATATTATAGGATAAAATGAACCTAAATATGTTCATATTTTTTCTATAACCAAAATATATAATAATTCATTCATTAAATAACAATGGAAATTTATTTATAAAATTTTAGGTTATTACACTCCTTAGGTTCAGGTTCATACTGAAGAGGATACCTAAATAATTCCATAGTTTTTGAGAATGTTCATAGCTCTCAAATGGGGATTGTAAAATTTATTTTTTTCCTTTAAGCATAAGTGACAAGATAACATTGCGTGTTATCCGGTCCTATTGTGTTGATCATGTGTAGGTAACTTTTTCTTCTTCTAAATTCTCCATAAAATCATAAATAATGAGGGATGTTTAAGGTGTACTTTCAATTTGAGAATAAATGATTATGTTATATTAGGTAAAAATATATTTAGAGTATAAAAAAATTTAAACATTTTGGTGAAGGTTTAAAAAAATTATTCAATCCAAGTAAGTTACCATATATTCATGTACTAAAAAGAAATTTAACCTTTTATAGAATCAAATGAATTTGAGCATGAATTAATAAACTGAGATATACTAAGACAAAATAAATTAAAATGTATAAAATAATATTTTAAAGATAAGAATAAGTCCCTAAATTACGAGTCTTGAAAATTTTATTTCAAAATAACCACTATAACAAACAGACTGTTAAAGAACTATGTGGTTATGTAATTTAACAATAAAAATGTCCCGATGCTAATATTTAAATTGAAGTAGTTAAAGATAATAGATTTTTTTCTCCCAAAACATAAATAATATATTGAAAAATATTTCAAATATATTAATCAATAATGTAATTTGTATATATTGACTATTTTAAAAATGATTTAAAACTCTCATACCAGTATATTAATTAATTTAACAAACAAGGGGTAGCTCCCCCTAAAATAATGTTTTCCTAAAGATAGATATAAAAAATATTTTTACTTTTTGTAGGAAATATAAACACATAATCAAAAAATATTAAAATAAAAAATTTAACTAAATATTATTTAACATGCTTTCTTTCCAAAATAAGACGCTATCAAAAGTTAAGGTACATGCCTAAAAACACTTAAATAACATGATAAAGGTTGTTATATTTTTTTGAATACCAACATAAAAATTTATGAAAAAGTAGTGAATATGAATTATGAATAATAGAAAAATACTTACCTAGGTATGTTGACCAGTTTAGATCCCATATGATTTTAGTAGTATTCTTCTAGTACCAATGCTATATTGGATTGAGCTGAATTGATTATAGAACTTATGGCCACCAAAATAGACTGTAATTTCTTATGTATTTATTAAAATAAATTCTTAGTGATAAATGAATTTTAAACTGAATTATAGATCAAATATGATTGATAATTTATTATCATAATTCCATTGAATTCAATATTTAATGTATGTTACACTCTAAATACTCTCTTTTGAGCTTTTAATAAATGTAGTTTTTTCATCCTTTTTGAAAAACTATTATAACCAAAACCATTATTTTTATAGTTTGGTTTCTTTATAGATATCATTGTATCATATTTCTTATTACCAACAAAAAAATTAGATACATTTTCTTTAAGATTGACAATTTATATTTTCAAATCCACATTCTTCTTTTTAATATCTTATAAATAAGTATAGAACTTTTCATTAGAACTAAAAGGCGTATTTATCAATTTTATATTATTTTTTAAGATTTTAACACTCATTTAAACATTATTCATGTCCTTAAATACATAATTAGATATTATTTCATTATATTTATCGTTTACATCCATAAAATATTGAATTCAGTGATTTTATTATTTTATTATAAATATTCCAAAATAACTCTTTTTTTATATCCCATATTATGGGAAACACATATATTTTCACATTACTTTTTATTTTTTTCATTTTATTTGACAAACTTATTAATTTTACATTTTAGGACTCTATATTTTTCAATAATTTTTAAACTATCATTTCTTAATTCCTCATTTTCATTAATTTTCTTTTTTATATTAGAATTATCAGAATAAAAATCACAACATGCATTATAATGAATTTCTTTTACTTCATCATTAATATGATCATGATAAAAATTTAAGGATTTCATTGTAAAATTTGATTTAGGTTCCATAAAAAATTAATCCACTAAAAAAATATTTATTGTTTTTTACATTTTCAAAGAATTTATTAGGTATCTTATAATTTAAAACTATTAGATAATGTTTAATTATTTCCTATTCACTTTTTATGTCACTGTTTGAATGAGAGATATTTGAAAAATACTATCCTATAAAAAATTCCCAATTTTTTTATACATTATTTTCATTGTCTTTATTTTAATGTTTGATCTTAGGAAAATCATTTTTATGTGTCCTTTATTTCTATACACATAACATGTTTGATGTGAAACATAATATTCATTATATTATTACAATTATCACATTCTTTTTCATTCTTTCTTCAAAATTGTATCTTGAATCATTTATTTTTTATACATTTGAAATACTTTATACTTATTTGAGCCGCATCAGTATCAATTTACTAAGAATATATTGCAAAATAGTTAAAAAATTCATTTGGTTTGGACTTAAAAGATATACCTTTATTCTTTATATACTCCTCATCAATAATATTTTTCAATATATGTTCTAACTGCAGTAAAGAACCAATTAGTTCATTTAAAATATAGTTTTTAAAATTATCACTTTTATAAATATCCAATTTATTTTCATTATAGTGCTTCAAAAAGTGCACTCATTCCATTTGTAAATATTATAAAATGGTTAGACATTTGTCTTACAAACTCATCTTCTCCCATTATAAAATCTCGTTATTCTACTCAAATCATTCCCTACTTGGTTCTATTAAACATTTTTTTCAAAAATTAAGTAACATTTAGAATTCTCCATATTTTTCGGGCTTTGTTATATGATAAAATATACCTATACACACTTCTACTTATAAAACAATACAAAATATTATTTAATTTATAGTTTAAAATATACTTTTATATAATTACAAAAAAGTGTCTCGAGATCAACTTTTGGTTGTTAATATGGTTTCTCCATGATTGTCTAATGATCCACACTTAACTACATCATGTATGGTTCCATTAAATCTTGAAAATACACATAATCACTTTTATTAAGGAAATGAGGCTTATGAGGTATACATCCATCATTTTAATTACTACCATCCATCTTATAGAAATAATATTATTCCTTGGTCTATTAGGACTATAATTAGGTTAGTAAAATAAATAAATAATAAAACCAATATCTTAATGGATTTCCCTCTCATACCAATTATTGGTCTAGATAGATGGTAACAATGGACTATAGGGTAGGGGGTCAAAGAATAGTCATTTGAAAATTTTAAAATAAATAATCAATCATATATTATTATTGTATGAAAGAATAGTGTAATCGTGTAATATAGCCAAAATAAATTATAAAAATATTATTTTAATATTAGACCAAATCTGTATGATCCTACTACAGTCTGTAATCCTATTTATTCTATGAGAAGATTAATAACCTCTATAAAGAATCTATTTTTAAAGTTTTGAAATCATATTTATAGTACATTCTTTTTAAAATACTTTTAGGAACAAAAAATACCTAAATTTATATATAATCTACAAGTTAATCTAACCCCACATTTTCCATTAGGCACAACACAATAACCTTATTTTGGGTTGGTAGAATAACCAATAACAGACATTATTTTGATTGGGAAAAGTATCACTATATGCTTAAAATTACAAACAAATGGAAAAAAATCGAACATGGTGACAACCATAAAAAAATGATGATCAATAGAAAATAGTTGATGTAAGACTTTATGGAGCTCGTGAAATATTTCTCACTTTAAAAACACATAATAGAACACTGATGTTTCTTTGTGATCACATAAATGAAACAATAGTCTCAGAAAATCTCAATACTTGTGTCGATAAAATTATTTCACCACTGAATTTTTTGATATTTATTTATCATAGAACATACAATGGCCATCTAGAACCCTCATTCAATTTTTTTGAGTGGGAGTTTCAAAAATTCAGCACCGCCAATCTTCTGTTAGAAATATTTAAAACATGGAAACATGTCGTTACCTATTTAAACATCATGTGAAATCAAACTATAATTTTGGAATGATCTAATTCCTAAATTTAACACATTAAAACAAATTACAATATGTTTGTTAGAATAAATGAGAGTTCTTAAAAAATGAAATAATAAAAACCATTATGAAAATAAATCAGTAATTCGGTAATTCAAAAATTATAAAAATAGTGTATAAGTTAAATAATACGTAACCCATTAATCTCTAAAAATATTTCCATGATATTTATCCATTAACCAATTTACAATATAGTCATTAGATTATAATTTTATTTATAAAAAATAAAAAATAAAAAATTAAATGAATAAACTTGTAATTTATAAAAAAATAAATAAAAAAACACATCCTTGGACATATACTACACGTGTGTCTTTGAATAAATAATTTATGCACAAAACAATTAATCAAGAATCTAATAATAATTTTATAAAAATATTATTAACATAAAATTAAAATATTCTCTTATAAGGTTTCAACCAAAAAAATTTAAGTAGAAAAATAAAAAATAGGAAAAATAATTCAAGGTTGATTCAATGTACATATGGTAGATTTTTTTTCCTTTACATTGTGTTTAGTTATTCTGGTATCTTGTGTATTATTTTCATATAGTTTGTATGAATCTAATCATGTAATCACGTGATAAAAATTCTAATGGTGGGATGGTTTTTAGTGACGTGATAATCACTCATGGCAGGTTATATTTTTTATGGCCACTTGCTATAATTCATGCTATCAGTCTAAGTACTCATTATGGTAACCATTACACTATCTCTTCATCATAAGTTGAGGCATGATAACTTGAAATATCCCCATGGTATTTTTATTTTTTGGTAACTTTAAATATATTATATGCTTGTAATGTTATTCTAAAACTCATGTTTGGGTAGTTTGGGTTTTCCAATACCCATGTAAGGGTAAACTGATAATTTCATAAGGGTAACCTACAATTTATAAGGCTTTCATATTAGTAATCCAAGATTTCAAAGATCCTTGAAAGCCAAATGTTTAATATGTAGAGGTAAAAAAGGTACTTTTATGTAGTTCGTTCTTATCACATTAAGGAAACCATATTCGAATAGTGCTATGTAAAGGTAAACAAATTTACTTTTACATTGCAATCTACACTCACGCGTAGGTAGAAACCTACTAACCTAAGGGTAACCTACAGTTCCCAAAGTTTAAATAAGGGTGATCTAGATATTTTAAATCCTATATAAATATATCCTATAACATTAGGGAAATAAGAGCGTTTCATAACTTGTGTTAGGGTAACACGAGTTTTTCATAACTTGCGTAAGGGTAATTATGCACTGTACATGGGTAAGCTATATTTAATAAATGATTGGTACATTTAATATGAATCCCTATGTAAGGGTAAAAAAAATATATATATATGTGTACATTATAATCTGTAAAGGTTTCATAAACCTATGATTAAAGTTACGTAAGGGTGAAGAAAAAATTATAAAGCTCATGTAAGTGTATAATGGAAACTCATGTGAAGGTAAAGAGAAATTACAAAAAGGATAAATAAGGTATTTTTTTACAAAACACATGTATGGGTAATAACCATTCTCACATATATGTAAAATAAAATATATAAAGATTACATAATGGTAAGGTTAGACATCAGAAAATTAATTTTTCCCAAGAAAGAATTAAAAAATGTTATTTAGAATGATTAAAATAATAAGAATAAATGACAAAAAACTAATAAAATTTTAATTCAAAAAGAATATTATTATAATTACTAATTATAAAAATATATTTCCTAATAATAAAAATAAACATTTAAATATTTTTTTTAAAAATATAGGGATCTTTAATTTTAAAAAAAATAGTAAAACAAATAAAATACCAAAACTCTCAACATTAATAATCTCCCACTTTTGTAAATTTAAGTGAAAATATTTTTATATAAAAGCTCCAAAATTTTTCCCCTATTTTTAATGTTATCAAAAATATAAACAATTAAATATCAAGAAAAACATTACTTTATTTTTATAAATGATCCCAAAATTATGTATATTAAACTACTCTATAAAGACACATATATAAAAAATACCAAAAGTCTAAATTAAAAATTAAATGTCATTAAATCTATTAAAGTCTATTTTAAACACAAGAATTTTAAAAAATATTGTTAAAAAAATATAGAAAAAAAATATTTTTTTTATATTCATTTAACAAAACAAGTAATTTAATATCAATTATTACAATTTAAAAAATATAGAATTCCATTAAAATCTAATAAATAAAATATTATACTCATTACATATTATTTAAAAAAAATGATAAATAAATTTTCTTCAATGGTTAAAAAAAACTCCCCTTGATATAAGAATCTATAATATATGATCAAAATAGATCATTTATAACTAGAATATAAAAAATAGTTCAAGAAAACATTTTTAATGTTATTGATTTTTTAATTATATTAATCATCTTGGCATCAAGATACCAATGTGTATGTTATATTAAATCAAAATATATTTATAGTATAAAAAATTTAAACAAATACGATTAGGTTTAAGTAAATGATTTAATCCACGAAATTTCTTCTAAATTCACATACTAGAAAATAAGTTCACATTTTATATAATCAAATCAATTTGAGTATAAATTAATAAAAAAATAAAAAAATATATAAAATAAATTGTAATGCATAAAATAAAATTAATATTTAAAAAAAATACATTCCTCAATCAACAATATTCAATATTTTATATGAAAGAACCACTATAGAAAATACACTGTTAAAATAGTAGGTGATAAACTAATATAACTTTAAAAACCATATAAAACTAATATGTAAATTCAAGTTATTAGAGGAAAATATAAAACATGATTTCATTCCTAAAAGTTAAATCAGAAATTTGAAAAATATTTAAAATAGATTAATAAAAACTAAAATTTGCAAATATCGATTATTTGAAAAATGATTTAAAATGTTCATACCAGTATATTGATCAATTTAACAAATAAGGGTAACACTTCCTATATTAATGATTTTTCAAGATAGATATAAACATATGAAAATTTATTATAAAGAATATAAATACATAATCATCATATATGAAACTAATTTTTTTGATTAAATTAGCCACAACATGATTACTTTCCAAAATAGAAAATAATAAAAATTTATGGTACACGACTAAATATCAATAATAAAAATTGTAATAACAAGATAAATGTTATTAGTTTTTATGAATTGCAACATACCAGTTTATGAAATAGTATAAAATATTCATATTGGATAGTAGAAAAATGCTTATATTTGACCATATTAGTTATAATAGGATTTTATTAAGATACTTTTGGTACCCATTCTATCTTGGATTCATCCGAATTTATAGTAAAAATTTTATCCACCCATAGAGACTTAAAATATATATTTTTTGATATTTCAGAAAATAAATTATTAAAGAACATTTTTTTAGCATGAACAAATGATTGGGTAAATATCTTAGAGAATTCATTAGCATAATTCCATTTTATTCTAAATTTAGTGCATGTACCACTAGAAATAATGCCTTAGAGATTTAAATAAATGAACTCATATAGTCCTTAGTGAAAAATGTTATAACCAAAAACATTATTATTTGATTTTTTTTTAATCCATGATATCATTTTATAACATTACTATTAACCTTGAACTAAAGTAGATAAATTTTATTTATGATTAAAAACATTCAGGTTAAAATCCATATTCATATTTTTAATAAATTCTAAATAAGTATCATTTTAACTAGAATATATATTTATAATTTTTATTATTTTCTTTCTTGAGATTATTTTACTCATTCTCAACATTATTCATGTACTAAAAACTGAATTAAATATTTTTTATAATCTTTATCATTTACATCAATAAAATAGTTAATCTGATAATTTTTTTCTTTTTATTCAATATCTTAGAAACACATTTATTCTTTATATTCATCATTCTAAGAAACCCTGATATTTTCAAATTATATTTTACGTTTCACATTTTCTTTGACTAATATTATTATTATACCTTTTAAATCTATTCATTTTTAAATAATTTCGATACTATAATTTTAGAATTCATCATTTTATTTAAGTAGTTGCTCTATATCAAAAATCTAAAAATCATAATCACAACATAAATCACAATCAATTTATTTTTCATCATCAGTACTAGCATCATAATCCAAATTTTTTAATTTCATAAAAATAGTTCATTTTGATTCCTTATAACATTTAATAATCAAATAAGTTAATAGTAGATTTTTAAAATTGTGTAAATAATGAAAAAAGTTCCTGATAATATAAAACCATTAGAGAAAGGTTACATTTTTCATATTCACTTCCCGAGTCACTGCTTGAAGTTGAGTTATTTGAACAATCCCATGATCTAAAAAATTATTGATTTGATTTTCCCCATTTTTATTTTTCTTAATTTGAATTCTTTATCTTAGGGAAACCAACATGTTGTGTCCTTTAATCCTATACTCAAATCATTTAAGATACGAAACATTAATATTCTTTCTAGTATTACCTTTCATGTATTATTTTTTGTTCTTTCTTTAAAACCACTTCTTGAAACCATTGTCTTTTATATATTTAGAAAACATATATTTATTTGAGCCACATATGAATTATTTCACATGAATTAGAGTCATAATACTTAGATAATTCATTTATTCTTGACTTAAAAGGAATAAATTTTTCCGTTTTAAACCCCTCATCAATATTATTTTTCAATTCAATCTCATTATATTGAAACTAACCAATTAGTTCATCTAAAGTATAATATTTTAAATTATTACTCTCATTGATAAAAACATTACTTATATGCTACATTTTTTATAATTCCCTTAATACCCTATTGTCTAGAGTTGTGTTATCTAGTTTTTTACGAAATGCACTAATTCCAATTTTAATTCATTTATACCATAGAAAAATATTGTTTATTAACTCTTCTTCTTCAATCATGAAATCCTAGTTTTCTTCTTGAAATATATCCACCATTCTTCTTTTAATTTATAATTTCCTATAGTGAGTAAATTATTAAATTCTAAAAATTTCATAGGCTTTCTTTCATGCTGAAACGTGGCTATACACACTTTTACTTATATAAAAATTCATAATATTCTTTATATTATTGTTTAAAATATATTTTCTTATATTATTACCAATTAGGGTGTCTAGATAATCTCAGGGTAGCTCAAATGGTTACTCCATTATTATCCAATGATACAAATTTAATTTCTTTTAGTATGATTTTATTTGGTCTCACCAATACCCAAAATGATTTCAATTGAGAAAACTGGGATTCATAGGTATCAAAACATCATTTTAATAAACAATTTCCGTAATATAGAACTGATATTATCCTTTATACAATTAAGTATATGATAAGGTTTTTATAGAAATTATATAATAAAAAAATCTATATCTTGAAGTATTTACATCTCACGACAATTATTAGTCCGTATAGATAGAAATAATGGAATGGGGAGTGGGTGAATAATACTATGAAAATTTTGATGAAAATATTAAATGAGACATTATTATTGTATGAAACAATTGTATAGTGATGTTTTTAGAATATAATGCAGTAAAAATAAAATATAAAGACAATATTTTTCTAATAGTCCAGATAACAAAGATCAAAATTTAGTATTTGATATTCTCTACTCAGTGAGAAGTTTGGTTCCCACTAAGGAACCTTAATTTTAATGGTGTGATAATTTATTTATAGAACCTACATTTTACAATAACTGAAGGCACAACCAATACCTAACTTTTATAGGAGTAACAAACTAATCTAACTGAAATTTTTTTTAGAGTCACATGTTATGAAACATACTTTTTGTTGGTAGAATAACAAATACAAGACTTTATTTTTATTGGGAAATCATAAAAATGATTAAAATTAAAAATTGATGAAGAAAAACCGAACTTCGTGAAAACCATAAAATAATGATGATAAAAAGATATCAAAATATGTGAATGTTGATGTAACTCATGGAAATATGATTAGTTACAAAAAAATAAATCGATTATTGTGGTTTCTATATGATCAAATTAATGAAATAGTAATCTCATAAGATCTTAGTACTTGTTTCATAAAAATTATTTTTTTCACTGCATGTATTGGTCTTTATTTATAGACAAATCACTAATGGTTATCTAGCTTATCCTTTGATTTTTACTAAGAGGTAGTTTTCTAAACTCATCACTACCATTGAATGATTCGAAATATTTAATAATTGGAATCATTCCACTTCCTATTTAAACAATGAATTTATTCAAAGAACAATTTTTACAAACACTAATTACAAAACTGAACTCACTAAAAAACATCCAATATGTTATTTTTAATAAATGAGTGTATTTTCGAAAAAAATAAAAAATATTTTAAAATATTACAGTAATTTGATACTTCAAACATTATAAATATTTATTATTAGATAAATAACACGTAACTCATTAATATCTAAAAATATTTCCTTGAAATTTTTTCATCAACCAATTTTTAATATAGTATTTAGATTATAGATGTATTTCACAAATAAATAAAAGAGTTACAATATATTGAATTGAAAATAAGTTTAAAAAAATAATTGAAACATGACATTGTTAGATATAAAATACATGTGTGTCTTTTAATATAAAATTTATGTACAAAAAAATTAATAAATAATATCTTAATATTTTTTTAAACATATTTTTAAGTAAAAAATAAAATATTTTCCTATTATTGTGAACAAAGAAAAATTATAGAAGAAAAAAAAATTTAAAAAAATTACAGTTGACTCAATTTATAAGTAATTGGCTGCTTGTAGTAGATTGAGTTTAGTTCTTTTGGTATCTTGGGTATTCTCATAATGCAGTTAGTATGAATTAAACGATGTTGTCACCTGAGTAAAATTCCCATGATAGGTTGTTTTTGGTGACTTGAAAAACACTTATGTTAAGTTATTGTTCTCACAGTCACTTGAAATAATTCATGCAACTAGTTTGAGTGTGCATCACAATTGGTTGAATAAATACTCATCATCGTAATTTGTGTTTTGGTACCCTGAAAGACCCTCATGGTAAGTTTATTTTTTTGTAACATGAAATATCTTATGTTCGTATAAACGTCATATGCACCTCACGTAAGGGTAGTTTGGGTTTTCTAACAGCCAAATTTGGGTAAAATTATACTCTTATTAGGGAAACCCGCTATTTTTAAGGATTAAGTAAAGGTAATACGACCTTCCATATCTCATTTAAAGGTTAATTTTCAATGTGTATAGCTAAATAGTGTTACCTTTTCATTGGTCGTGCCTATTTTATAAGGGTAACTATGGCCAAAACATGCTATGTAAAGGTAAATTAATTTTCCTTTATATAGTGGTCTACACTCAGGTATGGGTGGCACCATGCTCTTGTAAAGGTAACCCTATATCCTAAGGTTCACATAAGGGTAATCCATATTTTACAAAGCCGGTGTAAGGGTATCTAGTTTCCTATGGGAAACAACTGTTTTTTATAACTTATGTAATGGTAAAAATAGTTTTTTCTATAACTTATGTAAGGGTATATATGTTCTTTATAAGTTTAATCTATATTTAATAAATGCTTTGTAAATGTAAGGTGGCTTATTATGTAATTGTAAAAGAAGTTATATAAGGTCAAATTAATAATTTTAAAGTTTGTGTAAATACAAGATGTAAGTTAAACAAGGATTAGGAAATAATTTATAAATATCATGTAAGGGTATAATATAAACATTATTAAAGGTAAATAGAAATTACCGAAGGATATATAAGGGTAAAAAAGTTACAAAATACATATAAAGTTAGAAATCACGCTCATTTAATGGTAACATGAAACCTAAAAGTCTTATGTAATGGTACGCAAAAACATTAAAAAAATTATTTTTTCGCAAGATAGAATAAAATTATTTATAATGAATAATATGAATAATAAGAATAAATGATAGATAATTAAAAAAAATAAATTCAAAAAATTTATTACTATAGAATACAATTCCACAAATACATTTATTAATAATAAAAATCAAAATTTATGTAAATTAAAATAATGATAGGGATTTACAATGTAATAAAATAATACAATACTAAAACTCCAAACATTATCAATTTTAACTAAATAATTTATAATTTCATGTATATTCACCATTATCTAATCTTATTCGAACAACTAATGATGTATTATATTCCCAATATTATGTACAATCTTATATTATATAAAATACTACCTGATATCCTCAATGTATAACATACACATGATTGTAGAATCTAATGTAGGTTGAGGAGAGGGATATTTTTTTTGTGAAAATTTATATATATTAGAAAAAATAAACTACACTATTGATGTAATATTATCCTTTATCGAATAAAAAAACTCCTAAATAATATTTTTCCCACAATTTATTCCACCACTGTATGCTTCTTCTCTCAAAATAGTATTAATACAACAAAAAAACATCCCTAATTTACTCACCCACCATGTATCCTCGAATGTATATTGGGTGATAATCCTTTCATAATATTGTTGTATGTATTTACTTCCCAATGAGTGTTTCTATTCCACTATTGTTTTTTATTTTGATAGTTAAAAAATAACCATTCTATTCCCTTAAACATGAAGATGAAATATTTGATGATTATACATCTTATTTTAAAAAACATTGGTTTTAGAATATTTTAGAATATTTATATGTATAATGTCTTATGAAAACAAAAATTTCCAAAAGTTTGAATTATTACGTATATTAATTTCCTACAAAAATTAAATACAAATGGAAATTAATGTTTTATGAAAACCAATGTTTTATGAGACGTAGTGTTTATTTGATTATATGTTTTATTTTATTTTTGTTTTAATTAATAATATGGATTTATAATTACTATAAGTCTTCATCTTTGTTATGTTTATAAGGAATCAATTTTTTGTGAAAAATATACATCAATATAGTTTTTCCATGACTTGTAAGATGAATTTACATAATTGTATAATTATAATATCTTATTGAATTATTTACTTATTACAAAATCATTTACTATTTATTTTTCATTCCCTATTCTTTGAGTGTCTTCAAAATCTATTTTCTTAAATATATTTTGAGAATAAAATAACACCAATGATGACTGAAATTTGTCTATGAATTGACCCATTCATATGAAAATTCCATCTTAGGAAATTTTCTATTTCATAAAAAATCTATTTCTTATAATAATTTAATTTATAATAAGTTTCTCTCTTATCAAAATTTATATCTAAAAAACTATATTTGTTACATAAATCTTATCTAAATAAATTTTTGTATCTTATGGATTTATGTTTCTTAAATTTTTTGAATATCTTTATCATATCTGTATATTATGAATATTTCCTATCTTATAGAAAAAATTACTTCCAAATTTTGTGTATCTTACATATTTCATCATTCTATGAAAATTTTATATCATTAAAAAAACTATATCATATGTTTTTAATTTTGTTTCTCTATTTATTATAATTTTTAACATGTTTATTTTTTATTTTTCATTTTCGTATTTGTGTGCACGATTTTAGAATGATATTCAAATTTCATATTTTATATAAGGGAAAAAACTGAATGTTTTAAAGGTTTATTCAAAATAAATTGAATGAATGTTCTTGGATGGTTATTATGGAAGAAATTCATTTATATCTTTTGAAGAAACCATAAATTATAATATTGATGAGAATTGTAAAAAAGACTCTTGATATATTGAATATTATTCGATTGAATTAATATAACTATTATAGATGACTGTATAGAGATTACATACATTAATTAAAGGGATCAAACATGTATGGTGGATGTAAATAAAAAATAAATATAAAATACACCTCTATACATGAATATAAAACTTTCATATATTTACATAAGATCTTATGTGAGAAATTTTTAAAATACTAGATGAATATGAAAGACATACTAAATATTTTAAAATGAGTAATTTTTTTATGAGACATAGTAATTTCTTGTTTAGGAACTATTTATTATGATTTATTAGTTCTATATCATATTATAAATATTTCTTTCCTTGATCTATTAATTAATTTTTTACTATCTTATTTTATATATGATTTTATGTTGTTGGTTTATACTTATCACTTTAAAAACAATTCTTATTTTTTTCTTTGTTACTATTGAGTTAAAAATTTAAGGTTGTGTTAAACTACCTTTCAAAAGGTGTTTTTTGGTTATAAAAATGGGTAAAAGGTTAGAGTTGTAATGGGTTCTAAATCCCATGAAGAATTAATAGTTTTGATGATTTTGACTCTAATAGAAAATTTATTCTTTAATAGGGACGTTACACCTCTTCAATACTCATGTCATTATAGTACAAACCATTTCTCTCATTGAGTTGATAAGAGTAAATAGAATATATAAGATCAATTTTATATGAACTAATAAAAAAAATCTATGTGTTCATATTTTGTTTATCCTATGTATGTAAAAGATAATTTTTTACTTTTATTTAATATCATAAATATTTTAAAATGATCTATTCACCCACCTCTATACCATTGGGTCCTAAAAATTTGTATCATGGCTAGAACTTTTAAGGTTAATTGACCCTATATATTTATTCAATACCACAATTGGTATCTAATAATTGGATCTTCTGTATATCTGTATATAATAAACTTTATATAGACATAACCAATTATTTATAATATATTTAAGATGACCATATAATGTTCTAAAAATGGATGGAGATCATAGAAACCCCCTCCATTTGATGGTACAAAATATTGATAGTTGAAGAATTAAATTGAAGCTTATCTTATGAATCTCGACATTGATCATTAGGATAATATAATAAAATATTATAAATTACTAGAATTTGACACTGATTGGAATTCACAGAAAGTGATTCATATAAATATTTCATAAATTATAAAGATATTAAGATTAATTATTAATCTATAAATGGAAGTGTTTTTAGTCATTTTTATACATGTAAAAAATCTAACAAAATTTCGAGATTTTTCCAAGTTACTCACCTTGGCTCAAATAATTTGATAAGGAATAAATGTAATTCGTTATAATGAATATCTATATTTTAAAATTAGATACGGTGAAACTATCAACCAAATGTCCCATAGAAATTACAGTCATTATAAATAGAATGAATTCTGTTAGAGAGACCATGGAAAATATTATGCATATTGAAAGAGTATTGGTAGATCTATATAAGATGTATCATGCAAATAATCTCACCATTGATGAAAGGAATAACTTCAAAAAGTACACCCTTGATGATATGATTGGTTCACTTTATTAATATGAACTAGATTTAAAAAAGCTGAAGAAGAAACTAATAAAACGAATAGTGTTTCTTTTAAAACTGTTAATATGGCCTCTTTTAACTCTTTTTAATATTAATTTTATTCAAGTGAAAAATAAGATATGGAAAAAATATTAATGGTGTTTAAAAATAAATGAAAAAGGTTTAAATAATGTATCTAGAATGAACTATTTGATGGATAATCGCAAGCGATAAAGGAAAGGTAAGACTAACTTTTATCATAATACATCTTATTTTTCATTTCTTAAATACAAAAATAAAATTCATATCAAGATAGAAATCCCAATATTAAGAAATGAAAAGAATGATTTGAAGTAAATAAATTGTTTAAATTTTCTTTAACTACAATCTAGAGTTGTACTGAATAATATGATTTTAATAAAGGATATATAATTGAAATATAATCAAAAAAATTGTGTTTTATGGAATTTGTAAATGTGGTTAGTGATTATTCTTTTTATTATGTTTTCTATAATGATAATTTTGATTTTTAAAAAGTAACTCTTAATGAATTTAATGAATAATTTGATATATTAACAAAATATATTTTAAGACCCACCTTTTCTTATAAAAAATTAAATGATAATAATAATAAACTTGTTGAGTAGAATGAATATATTATATAAGAAAATGAAATAATCCTAAATATTTCTTTTACTTACATTGAATCATTTTATATAGAAATAAAAAATGTAAAAAAGTTGAATTAAAATATGAATGATGATATTGTTAAACTAATGAAAATTCTATCTAGTTTGAAGAAATAGTGGTTAAAAATTGATCGCTTTGAATAATATGAATATAAATAGAAATTGTATTATATATGATAATAAATTACCTCATATGTATAAAATTATTTTGTTAATTTTTTAAATGGTTGTTATTCTACTAATATTTGTTTTTGGTTTATGAATAATGGAAAATATGATAAGAAATGATTAATAATATTTCCCTGGTCTTTAGGATATACTATAACTCATATTTATAAATATTTATCATCAAATGTACATTTTAATAGATGTTTTAAATATTTATGGGTACCCAAAAATTGATTTACTAGTCCATTTATACCCAAAGATTCTTGGTTACAAAAACCATCTACTAATTAGAATTTCTAGAAAAATTTATGGGATGTTACAAGAATGATGTATAGTACATGGAAAATGGATTCTATAGGATTTTTAGAAAGGATAGTGTCATGAAATCACTATAACTAGGACCATTAATCTAAAAATGGTAGCACAAGGGTTGTTCTCTGTAGTGCTAACCCATCCTCTATAACATCATTCCTAAATTAAGTATATCAGAAGTGGGATGTCAATGTACTCTACTACCGCAAACCGTTGATCCTTACACATACATACAAGAAAGATCACAAGTATACAAATGGAAATTAAATCCAAAGAAAATACCACCAATAAGAAAAAACTAAAGCCAAAAATAACACTAGGTATTAACATGATTTAAACGATGAGTCCTAAGTTCATGAGAGAAACACTAATACTTCCTTTAAATTCACCATAATTATAATTAAAACAAACTACTAAAAAACAATTGTCTGTAAGTCTTCTATATATTTAATTATAGAGTTTTCTATTCATTGAATATTTTATAATTACATCTATCTATTAAAATATTTGAACTTTTTTATTGTTCCACTACTTCCTATAGAAGATCCTACTTCCACCAACTACATATTGATAAAAAAAACTTCCATTGATTATCATATGATGAACTGAATTTGGTAACCTGAACCCAGCAACCTAAATTGGGTGGAATGAAAAAGGATTTACATCCCAAAAAATGTCTCACCTAAAGACTATACTAGGGAAAACTTTGGTAGCTCCCCAAAATCTTCTTCAATATGTGTTTCTCTGAGTTCTCTTCATGTTCACCTAATTCCCACTGAGGAACGCCGTTTCCTTTAACTTTCTTGAGTAAGCACTTTAGTGAATATTTCTAAAAAAAATCCATCTATCTATCCTATTAATAACTAATAACATATATTCTACTCTATTAATAATGAATTGGTATTTATATTCAATATTCTTTTCCCTTTTATGAAACATGGTTTTCTATGAAAATTTATTACACTGAAATTATCAAAGAATAAACCCCCTCATTCCAAAACTCCTTCAAAACTCCTTTAAAAACCCATCAACCTGAAAAACTCCTTCCCAAATTACATTTCAACCATATAATCTTCATCAATCATACATAAAATAACATTATTATATATTAATTGCTTCTAACTTATCTTTTATCCTCCATTGTGGAACACAAATCTGATCATGATCTTATGGGTGTTTGATTCTCAAATAAAGTATGTGTCTACAAAACCATGTAATGGATCTTACTCCCAAAATAATAGTCAAATTTATTCTAATCCTTTCTTGTATCAAATCATCTACTTCAAATATTTACTATTTTCCCATCTATGGTTTGATATAATGTGGCTCAAAAATCATACTACAAAAGAAATATCTCTCCAAGTATAAATAATTGCATACCTCAAGCATCCTACTGAAAATGTGAATGGAATCTCATCCATATATTTGATCTCATAATATTTTGTTAGTTCATGTTCCTTGGAAAACATGAAGTGTTTGAAAATAATTGTTAATAATTGTTTGTATTTGGAAATTCTAAAAATTTCCACAATCTTCCAAATGTAGAATATATTAGATAACCCCAAAGGTTTGATATTATTATCCATATCCATCCTTATCCCTGAGATTTTCTTATCAGGTAATATCCTACATATTAACTCTTTTTGAAAAATTGCGCTTTATGTCATGAATATTTGAAATCTATGGACCCACTGGAAACATGGTATAGACATACAAGATAAGTATGATCATTGTTTTATCGTCTCATTACATTTTAAAATATTTGTTATATATATTACATATTTTGAATCATTTATCAAACATAAAATATTAAAACTATTGATTAAATTTCTATAGTGTTTTCTTCAATACATAAGGTCTTTTATTCAACTTATAGACTATTTTTTGATATAATTATTCCTCATAGTCCATTGGATTCTTAATGTAAATTTATTCCTCCAAATTCCCAATAATGAAATATTTCTTTACATAAAGTTTTTCTTTATATAGAAAATCTAATGCCATTATGCTTTTTACTTTTTGCATAGTTACATGTTTAATTGACGAGGAGAAATTTTTTACAAAAATAGAAACTTTACTTATGTTTAAATCCCTTTACAATAAAGTATAATTTTAAATGATTATTCCAATAATCCACTTATTTAAAATGATAAACTCACTAATTATTAAGTTCTCAATTCCATTACATAGGATTAGTTAATTACTAATATATATTTCAATTTAAAGAGTATATTTATTCTTTTATTGATGAATTACATTTTGAAAATTTAATGAGAGACTTTTCTACTAATGGGGAATCAGGTTCCCCTATGCCAATTTAAATAAGAAAGTTTACGTCAACCCAACATCTCTATACTATTTTTCTATAACCAGTTGACCATATCAACTATATCACTTATGATGAACTATTTGGATCTACTCTAACTTTGAGGTCCGTACCTTTTTATCCTCTCACTCAAGATTTAGGTGTTATAGAAATTTCTAGAATATATATTTCATACCACACATTTAGATTTTTATCACTTCTATATATGTTTATTAGAACATGAAAACTTATGATTTGATCAATTATATCATCTTGATATTTTATTATTAATTTATTTACATAAAAATATTTTCCACCATGTTCCATTACTTCCACAAAACTTTCTCAAAAATGTGAACATCTCTTCCCTATATTATTTGTCTTTTTTCCTAACTGCATATCTAAAATCCAAAATTCCCATCTCTATAGTCAATAATAAAACAGTTTTCTTATTTTTCTTAGAGATATCTTAATTTTTAGTGTTGATATGCACATAGAAAAATATTTTTAAGACTATAATATGTTTAAAATAAAGTTGTTTACTTGATCATCACTACAAAATAAGTTCATACCCCACTATTGATACTATACACCTATTGATAAGTTGAGTTTCTATATTGAGTTACTTGACTAAAATTCTATTAGGAATTCCACAGTGTAATCGTATAATCCCAGAATTCTCATTCATGGTTTGATTGATACTTCTATCCATTCCATTATTTTAAGGTATACTAGTAATTAACTACTCTTTCATTATACCCTTCGTTTAGTTGAATCTCATATCTAGTGGACCCACCAGTGTCGTCAAAATATTGGAATTTAAACTTCTGATAACTTTTCTTACCAACCATAGATATCCATTAACTGAATTTGTGGTTAACATCAGAAATATAATCTTAAAATCAAACCTATACTTTTTAGCATCATTATCAATAAATGTAACAAAGTATAGAGAACCTGAACTTGAATGAATAGGGATAGGCACCATGATAATTTTATATTGATTTATAAACATTAAAATTATGTAAAATTACTACAGTTACCAATCATTATGAAAGAGAATATTAATGTTTTTTATGCTTGAATAAATGGAAAACTACACAAAGAATCAGTCAAACTGGTTAAGGAATTGAACTCTAAATAACAACTATATTTACTTCATTTTGACTTCAGAGTACATAATTGGACTACTAGTCTTGGTGAAAAATGGTACACATTATTTATCAAAGACGATTATAGAAGATACCCATGTGTATAAATTCTTTTTCTTAAAAGTTAAAATTTATCTAGATCTATAGTATTCATTAATTTATTATTGAGTATGAAATATTTTTTGTTTGTTTTTATTTTTAGTGATGAATGAATTGAATTTCAAAATGTAGATTTTGAATGATTATCTGAGATGAATGGTTATTTACACATTTTTACAACAGATAGTACTCCTTAGTAATATGTAGTCATTAAAATAAAGAATTATATTTCAATTGAAAGAATCATAGAGGGGGGCTATCCAGAATTTATAGTAGCAGGCTGGTGATAAGGGGGTTGCCCAGTTTTCACAAGAGGAGGTGGTAGCTCAGGATGAACAGGCTCCCTAGGTTGATTATGAGCAGGTAACATATGCTATTGATTCCAATTCCCAGGTGGAGGATACCTTAACAATGGCAGATGAGGAACCATTTTTGTAGCTAATGAAATGGTGAAGAGGTCTTCATTTAGTGCCTCGGAGGGGAGATCGGGGTTGGGGTTAGCCGAGGATGAGGTGATCGATTGCATGTGCTGGATTTTTTATCTTCCTTTTGGTGTGACATTGTCACTTATTGAACATTTCTTCCCTCTCCTTTGTACCTTTAATTTTATTTAATAAATATTTATGTCATGGATCCCAATCCATGATGGATCAATTTTGTAACATTGCAAACAGAATTATTTTTAGATATATTATAAATAAAACCCTGTATAATTTACAGAAAGAAAATAAACATAGAGTTAGATATCTAATAGTTTTTTAAATTAAAGTTTTAATCTTAATTATTATTAATAATTTGGATAAATTTGATGTTAAATGTGATAAATTAATTTTTCTAAGTTATTATAATATTATAAAGGATAATAGAGTTATAATAAAAGAAATATAATTATAAAATAATATTTTCATGTTAAATTTGATGAATAGATTGTGAAATGGAATTACTATTTAGATCATATTGAAGAAGAATATAGAGAATTTAATTTTTGGGAAGCTAAAACTCAAATAATGTATATTTTGAGGGGATAATACACCTTATAAATTTGATCCAGGATCATAAAAGCTCATATATATCACCTTATTAATAATGTTAATTATAATATTTATTTTGGAATCAAAATTAGGAAACTAATTTTGAAGTATTATGAAAATTTTTATTTTGATTCAAAATTTATACCTATGATAATAATGAAGAATTAAATTTTTTTATTTGGTTTGATTCTATGGAAGATTAACATAACCAATTAACTAAAAATATATTATAGAATTTGTTTGGTCCCCCAAAATTTAAACATGTTATTGAAAATAAAAGCAATTTTAGAAAAAAAAGGTTGAATTTACAAAAAATATAATGAAAAAGTAAAAAATTGTTTCATAAGTTTTTTCTCAAGAAAGAGGGTTAGATTTTAATTAATATTTTTAACTTTTTTCTAGAATTTAATATATTATAATTTTTTTTAGTTTTTTAATTTTTTTAATAATTTTGATTATATTGAGTGAGCGTTAAAAAGATCCTTCATAAATGTTTTTATTTTTTAATAAGTTTATGTTAAACAAACATAAGATTTTGACAATAAAAAATTCATAAAATTGTTTTAAAAAAAATCAATACATTATTATGGAATGAAATAAGATCTCAAATCTTGTTATGAAAGTATTTCATCATTTTAAATGAATAATGGTTTTGATAATGGTAAATTAGATCCAACATCGTTTATTTAAAATATCTCAAATGAAATTTTAATTAATCACATTTATATTGATGATATTATTTTTGAATAAACTAGTGTACTCATATGTAAAGAATTTTTTAATTTAGTGTATAAGGAATTCCATATGAGTCTCAATGGAGAATTAGTATTTTTTATAGGTATTCAAACTTTTCCAATAAAATATGGATTGTTTTTGAATAAATATAATTATTTTAGATAATTAGTTTAAATATTTGATCTTGATTCTTTTAAAAAATTTAGAATCCCCATGAGTATTAATTGTAAATTAGATTCAGAAGTTACTAAAAATATGTTAACTTGAAATTTTTAAGAAGAATGATAGTTAGTTTAATTTATTTTACATCTTATAGACATTATAATATTTTTAGCATTTTTATGTGTGTAATATTTCAAGATAATTCTAGAGAATATCACTTAATGTTAGTAAAAATAATAATTAGACATATTAATTTTTGGAGGATGTAAAATTGGTAAAAATAGTACATTTGGAATTTTTCACTTCTTAGGACAAATATTAATTTCTTGAAGATTAGAGAAAAAATTATCAATTTCTTTATTAACATTGAATGAAAAATATATAATTTCTCCAAATTATTGCACTCTATAATTATGGATTAAGAAATAAATAACCAGAGTTTAATATTTATTTTGATAAAAATAATATTTATCTTGATACTATTTTTCAATTTCTATTTATATGAATCCATAACTAAATGTTTTGAACATAGTAGAAGACCCTATTAAGAAATAGCCAAATTAATTTTTTATCATATTTAACAAATAATATGAGTTGCATATAAAAATTATTAGTTTTGACAAACATATTTATTCTAATATTAATTTTCATAAACTCCAGAACCGAGAGTATAGGATCATTATATATAATTTATAATTAGTTTATATAAATAACGATCTACCTTACTATATATTCCCATGTCAGAATGACCACTAAGGGGAGGGGGTGAACATTAGTCTTATTTTAGAAGTTATTTTTATTTTAATCCGACATCACAGAGTTGATAAGGTTATAAATATACTCAATAACATCTCAAAATATGACATCTTGTATAGAAGTAATGAAAGAGAGAGTAACACACAATATCTATAAGTTCTGATATAAAATCTCACTATGTTCCATGTTGGTTAGATTCCCCAAAGTTGATTGTATAATATACACACAAGTGGTTATAATGGTAGTTATATAGAAATCCCAATAACAATCCTCTAATGAATTATTATAAACCCGAGTCATAAGATGATTCTTCATACTTGATATAGTGATGGAAAAATATCATTGTTATTTAAGGCTAATTCCTTGCTTCCTTGTGATTATATTCCTCGATGAGTATAAAGATTTATTACAGCCATGTACAAATCCTTAAATATATTTAGTAGTTGTTATAATGGTGATCAAAATTTCTAGTTTTGAAACCATTTCTCTTTAGATATTTTATAATCAGGATTCCCCTCAGACTCTAATCTCATGCTCTCCCCAAAATATAGATGGTTTATTGGCTATAAGGATTCATGAATGGTACTTTGTGAGTTCTCTAAATGATTACATATTTTTTATTCAATTCCTGTATATATAAATTCATTGAAAATTTCAAAGTAATACTTAGTTTTGATTCAAAATAGGAAACTCCGCCAATATTTTAAAGGAGTGTTCTTCTAATTTAAATATATTTTAATCCAAATAAACTATTCCATTTTAATTTCCAAAATACCCAGACTTTACTTTTATATATGATATTCATTTAATTAAATCTCAACATCCATAAAATACAATATATTAATTCTTTCTAAAAATTATTGAAGACTTTGTAATTTATTTTTTCAGGTGATATTTTAAATACCACCACCTTATTATCTACAAAAAACTAAAACATTTTAAATAATGAATATTTTCATCTATGCAAGAATGCATAACTGAAGGCATGGGTATGTGACATGGCACATCCTCTTGTGACATGGATATTATCTCATTATTTTGAAATTTTCATGAGGATGGTTCTCCTATATTCTTGGCTTAAATTATGATCATATGATTGGTAATAAAATTTAAATATTGAAGTTTAAATAATCACATTGTTTACATAAAATTTATTTAGGGTATAAAAATAATGAATCTTAGATTTCAACCCATAAAATATCATCCAAAATATTATCAATGTATGTGACTTACCATTATACATATCAACAGTGTGAAGTGACAACATGAAATGGATCACATGTGGGGATCAAAAAAATTTACACCCAAATGACCGTGAGAATCAACCATGTGTAGTCGCTATTTGAATATACCATATTGGATTGACAACTTTTATAACTAAACTAACCATATGGATTAACTTCACCATATATATCAACTATGCAGAACACTCACATGACGTTTTCTAGATCAACCACGCTTCCCAGTTTTTATTGACTACACATCTTAATCAATATTGAACTTATAAACAACAAATAGATCGTGTTGAACAAGAACATGTGTAGTCTAAAAAACTTGTGCATAGTCAAACAACCAAATATTTGTCTCAGTATTGAATTCTAGACATGCTTCAACTCGAACCAAATATTCTAAAATCCATCTTTTAGCCTTATTAAATAAACTGAAAACCTCATCCAAGATGATTTATTCAGTGTCCCTACTTCCACCAGCACATGCTTTAGTTTTTATGAAGATCATCACATCAATCATGACATTATTTACACATTTTATTGAATATTTACAAGTTATAATTTCAACATGCATCCCCACAATACCAATTATTTCAAAAAAAAAAACATATTGAAATATTAACAATAAATGAAATTCCTTTAATGACAACTTCAATATCCCCATTTGGATTTTATTTTCAAAACCACATCAGACCTTTTTGGTCAATATGTGTGATTCTATTACTTCCCCTTAGCGATAATAAATAAAATGATAATATTTGGGTCATATCATCTCAATTACATACTCTAAAACTCAACATTTTCTCCCATTTTCAATTCTAAATTATGGATTGAGACACTTTTAGGAAAAATGATATCATATTATTTCCTTTGATAATATACTTTATTCAAGTAACTATAACCTTAAATATGAAAAACCCACTGTATAAAATAGTTTTACATGACTAAGGCTGTCAATGATGTCCAAAAACACCTTTATTTATGATACCAATATTATAAATTATGTTGGGTCGAGTCAACTAGATTTATAAAAATAAAATAAATAACCTACACCAATATAAAAAAACTATAAAAATTATTATTGTGTAAGGTATATAAGTACTACCTTTTGTGATATAGTTAGCAAATAAAAATTCCCCTTTACAAATGTATTTAATAAAATCATAACTAATGGTTTTAAGTTTGGTCTTTATAACTCAATCCCCATGTTTTAATTTTTTTAGAATTTATTAATTGTTCCAAATTCAGTAAAGTGAAAAAAATTTATCATGACTTATCCCCCTAAAGGGATTCAATAGTCTACTTCAATTTTATGATAGTTAGTAGATTCTGAATTTTTTTATCATGATACATGGAAGTGGAAACCTAAAATTACTCTTTTAATTCCATTCATGTTAGTTGAAAAATAAATAATAATTTGGGAAAAATTAGGGGTGTATTTGTTATGTTTGAGTGTATCCAATCATCCCAGGTCATTTTTTCCTTCTATACACAACACTTTTTTTCTCATCGACATACTAAATATGTTTTTTGATCATATATATATTTTTTAACTATTTAAATTTATGAAGTAGTTTTATACAACTCAAAGGTCATGGAAAATTAATTTCATTGAGATTTTAATTTATTTCCCACTATTTTTTATTAGGCTAGTATGATTATCCTAAAATATGTTGTACAATTCCCATACTGACCACACCTTCCACATGATTTTTCATGATCATTGAAATCTATATTATTAGACACATTATCAAGAATTTAAACTTATTAAAGTGTAACCACTTTTTTCATTTATCTTTAGAATCCATTTTTCATATATCCACTACACTAGCCATCCTTAACTGATCTGGCCAATTCTCTAAGCACCCATTGTTAACCCTCTCATATCCTTTAGGCTTCTCACATGCCCTCTTTAAAGTCTTGACATTTAATTTTTTTCTCCTAATTATCTTTCTAAAATTTCTTCCATTTATACTATAATGAATATCACAATATTGTATAATCCTGAACACCATGATATTATAACCTTATTTCCAATATATGACACATTCATTTTGTAACTATCCAAAACTGTTAGGGTTAGATAGGTTTGGTGTAGATCTGGTCATAACTTCCTTCTAAATTTTTTTCCTCAAATTCTCACCAAAACTAACCCTTAATTATTTACTCTTACCTAGAAAATGAAAATTATACTAGTATCAAAAAGATTTGTCTCTATACCTTCCACAACATTTTAAGAACCTTTTAAATTTTTGTTATCCATATGGATTCTAGACACCTTCAACATTATATTGATAATATCCTACTACATCATAAAACTTTTTTCATTGGAGATAAGGATATTCCTGGATAATTTCTTTCTTCTATTAGTGTATAATACTTCCTCTAATAACCTTTCTTGTTCTAACACTTTTTATATTGTTTTTAGAACTATACTATTGAATATATCACTTTTTTTGTGAATGATTAGATACAAGTTAACCTTCATTATTATAATCCTTTTTTTCTAGTTTGATATAATTCACCTTTAACCATAATAGATATTTTTAATTATTATTTTCCCTTATTAAACTAATTTTAAACTAAAAGTCATATAGATTCATTCATGTCTTCTTCCCCTATGATAATATTCTCTTCAATATCAGACACAATTTTTCCATGTTTATCTTTCATTAATGAGTAATTCATGTTACCATATATAAATGATATTTATTTTATATCATACATATCTTTTTCACAAGAAAATTTTTAATTTTAATTTTTTAGTTTCATATTTTATTTCTTGAGATTAGTGTTGTTTTTAAGAATTACTTCTAAATTCTATTTCAATATGCATTCAAATTTAGTTTCGTACACAGTATCATCATCCCTACTTGATGAATGAAATACTTTTTTTGTATTTAGAATGAAAATTAACCTCATCATTGGAAGTGATAGTTGGTGATGAATTAGATTTCTCATGATTTCTCACCAAATCATTAATCCTATATCTATAATTATTATTTTTCTTCTTAATCAATTTTTCTATTTTCAAAATATCTCATATTCTGCATTAGAATAATATTTTTGAGGCATTCTTCTATGAAAAATTATAGGAAAAGTTTTAAGAACTGTCAAAATTATAACATTTTGGTGATAATTTTATTTTCCATTTTAATTTAATCTTTTGGAATACTCTTGAAAGGCGATAAATGATTTTAGTAAGATTATCATGCCCATCATAATCTAAATCACCTGATTGTACAACCTCTTCTTCCTTGAATTTTCATTTTCTAATAGCTTTATAATCTATCTCATATTTTTTTTGAAAGTTAGTATTTTATATATCTCATAAGATATGAGTATATTGTATAGTTAATCTAGTCACAAATACTATCATTCCTTTCAAGATAATATTTTTGAATGAAACCAATCTGTAAAATTCTGCAATATTTTTTAAAAATGATATAATATTCAAGCTTCTAACCAAAACCAAAAATGTTTATCAAAATATCATCGATCCTTATAAAGTTCTCATTAATGGTCTCATAATTTTCCATCCTTATGTATTTATATTTTATCATCTAGACATCTAGCTTTGTTTTTTTGAATTTAACATTACCATTATAGATTTTTCTCAATTTTTCTTATACCTACTATGATGTTTCAATACACATTACCTTAGTGTATAACCTCATTGATATGGAAATAAAGATCTAATTTCAATCCGTTCAGTGTAACTACAATTTTTTATTATCATTTTGACCATTAATATCATCCTCAAAAGTGGGTGGGAAACCAACTATTGTAGCATCCCTCACTTCTAATCCAAGTGATAGGTGTTATGAAATCATTAAATTATTTTGGCTATGATAGTTATCTCCGTTAAATGTTTAAAAACACATGATATTCATATAATTATGATTCCACATTTGTCAGAAATTACTTTTAATCTTTGGAAAGAGCCTTTTCTTTGATACATATTGTATAACCCCTAGACAGATTAACCTTGGGGGGAGGGCGGATATCAGTTTATTTTAAGAAGTATTTTTTTTTGAATTCAATATTGCAAATTTATTATAATTCTTGATCTACAAAAAATATATCACAACACAACCTCCTGTATATGACTAATGAATGAAAGAGTAGTACATAATATTTACCAGGTTCAATATAAAATCATATTCCTTTCCAGGATTTTTGGACACCCCAATATGTATTATCCACTATAGACACAAGTAGTTATAGTAGTTGTTATTTTAAAAAACTTTATATAGCTTTCCAATGATAGGTTAAAGATCCCTATAAAAATATATTACTAAAATTAGATAGAGAAAATAATCGAAATCCTCTTCATATAGTTGTCAGACACCCCAGTCATAATATCCTTCTTTATCTTCGATCCAGTAATAGAAAAATCTGTTTAGTTTTTATGGATTCTTATGAACTTCCTTGAGGTAATATTACTCCATGGGTATATAAGATCTTCTGTATTCATGTACCAATAATTCAAGATGAAGGGAATATTTTGGGATATAAACCACATCAGTAGAGGGTGGGGTGAATTAGGGTTGGTGAATTTTAATCTAATTTATGTTAATACTCTATTTAAATTTACATTTTCACCAGTAAAAGTGAATGTGTCACTTTTTTATCTATTATTATACTTATTTTTTTCTCACAACTAAACCAGACACACACACACACAAGAGGCACAATAATTTAAATGGTTAAACTCTTAACATTATATTTATAATACATTGAGTGATCCAGTAAATTCCAATGTTACATAACACACTAGTAAAACCTTATAAGCATTAAACCATTATTTCCTAATAGCATAGAGTGTTCACCATAGACTATTTTACTGAATCCCACAATTGTGTGCATCTTGTTCCTTCAAAATTAATATAAAGTTAATACTAAGAGATTTTGATAATAATTCAAAATATTTTTTTTATTGTGGAAACACTTTTTATTCCTTATTCTACATACATTTCCTGTAGCAATTCAATTATTATATTTGTGTGAAAATAAATTCATACAACCTCTTATTATTATTTATAGTGGAATACTAATATTCTACTACTTATTTTTCCTATTATTTCCAATGAAAAAAAAATACAAAATCACTTCCTCTTAATCTTTTTTTACTTTATGGAAAACTTGAAATATTCATTATTCTTATTCTTGTTCATCACACTTTATTCACTTATTCTTATACTTCAATGTACCAAAAAAATTCCCCTACTTATTCATCATCTTCAATACTAAAGGATTTCAAGAGTTGTATCTAGTATTAGATATCTTCTCACTTTGCACATAGAAACAATTTCAAATGACAACACACAATACTTTGACAGCCAAAAAAACACACTAACACACATAATAAGAATATCAATCAATATAATAATAAATAGTTGCATAATTATTTAATTATTGTAGTTTTTATTTCTTAATAATTTATAAATTCCCAACTCCATGTGAATTCAAATCTCAAAATTCCCACAAATTTAAAACTTCCCAAAATAATGGATCTAGAAATCTTAGATATCCCTGATAATCAGAACTATCTTAAAAATATATAAAATGAATTTTTTTTAACAACCCATAACTGTATAAAACTTGATGAAACTATTGTGGTTTTATTATTCATTCACCAAACCTTCATTTCATGTTTATTCATCACATGAAATTATCTTCACATTTAAAAAAACCATGAATTCATCAGTACATTTATGATAAAGAAGAATAATCATAGATACATTAAATAGTTACGAAAAAATCCATAGAACATGTATCTCATTCTTTCAAAAATATTCCATTAATTTAAGGTTTCATATAAGTAAGTCCTTGCATGAATTTGTTTTTGGAACCTACATTCATGCAATAAACTCCTCTTTCTTAGCGTGGAGTATTCCCCTAATTTTTTTATTATACTGGACTCATTCATTAGTAGTTATATAAAAAATAAGTCATTAATTCTTCATTAAACAACCTAAAACGTGCAGAAAAATACCCTTGAACTTTTTTTTAATTAAATATAAAATTATCTGAAAATGATTGCGTTAACGTTTCACTACTAGTGCACATTGAAAACATTAAAAAATGACAAAACAATCACTAAAAATTAATCAATATGTGTTACAGGTTACTATATCATAGTGGTAGACATTTTATCCAAAACAACCATTGAAAATAGACTACAACATAGTATCATTAATTTTAGTATTCCTTTAATTGAATTATCATGATCCATGTAGTAAATTGAACTACTTCAAGACATGTTTTCATTCATCATGTTGTTGGTCATACTACCTTAAGAATACCCATACATTTTGTTAGTTTTAATTAAGGTTAGTTAAACCACCATTTGAACCACAGTCTTTCATTATACTATGTATAATCCATGGTTTCTACAACCCATCTTATTCTTATGCAACTTAATACTTAACCAAGATTCTTTTTTTAGGGTCCATGCATGATATTTTGTATTATAGTCCATGAATTTCATCCTCACTGAAAAAAATCATTGGTTGATATTATATATCTTCATCTCTTTATACTTCCCAATATATTTCAAAACCATCAGAGTGAAATCATGAAATTTCCTTCAAATATTTATAATTCACAGCATTTCATGGTTCATATTCATTTGGGTTACCATTATATAGGAAATATAGATTGAGGTTTACCCATACATAGCATGGGTTTTGCCCTAACATAGGTACTAAGATCTATAGATTAAATCTACATATAATATTGGATATATGGGTTACTTTTACATAGAAATTAATTATATTTGATGAACCTCAAAAAAATTTCTGTTACCTACACACAGGTTTTCGAAATTTTATTTTACACTAACGTACATCATGATTTTTTTCAAAAAAATCTCAATAATTTCTAGAACCCCTCTAAAAATTTCAAAATATTTATCCAATAGATTTTAACACTAAACAAAAATTTATTCAATCTCAAGATATGACTTTTCAAGTTACCTATTAAAAAATAAATAAAATTTAACCTAATTAATTTAATACAGAACTCCAAATATTAAAATTTATTTTCCTAAAATATGATTAAGTCTTCCAATAATTTTAATGGAAATGAAATTTTCCTTTTTTAATGTGAATATTCATAATAAATATTAATCCAATCCTTCAATACGTGTCTTAAAATCATAATATTGTAATATACGTGACACCATACTTGGGAAATTTTTCTTTTCATCAATTCGATTGATCATCATAATTCGTAATTAATAATTTATCATCACCTTATTCCTCAAAATATAAACATTCCTTGAAAAAAATACAACTATCCAAAAAGTGGCCATAGTAAAACCCAATATTCTATTTATTGGGAGAAATGTTTAAATGATATATCATTTTGTTCTCATTACATTTATTCCTTATATCCCCCTTTATTATAAATATTTTGTTTCATTTTATCTTCCCCTTAAATAGAATAAATAAAATGTTCTAGGAAAAGATTAAAAAATTCATTCTTAAGAAAATTTCCATCAAACATTGCACTATAAGTATACTTAATCCATGATTAGTGTAGAGAAAAATATGGTTTTATTTAGATAGATAAGTTACCCCTTAAAAAATAATACCAAATGAATTGATAATCTCTTTACCATTATGAAGAGTTATTTAAATGTTTAGGAGAATATCATTGACCATACCCACTAGGATATAAAATTCTCATGATATATATGAACCCGAATTTCTTTTAATCAATTTAACACACAAGTTAAAAGTATTCTTGTAAAAATAATATTATTTAAGATAGCTCTAGATCATCTTAATAACATACAATTTAATGAAGTTTATTAAAATGATTCTCCCAATTTATATTAGAATATGTTTTTAGTAATTAAAATTTATTGAATAAGAAAACATTATTTGTAAATGACATTCGAAAATCAAAATAATTTAATAAAAAAATAATTCTGTAATTTTCTTCATCATTATTCACTTATCGTCTGTTTGTTTTTCAATATTGATAGAAATAACCTCTTTCAGATTCATCAAATATGGTCCTCTCTTATATTTTTAATAATAACAATGGAGAAATTAACCATAGATTGTCTTATTCAAGTGATGGTGTCCAATGATTATAGTCCATCCATAGTCTTAGGTTATCCTCTTAATAATATGCTTCATGTTTAATTCGACTCCTTCTAAGAAAAAATACGACTCACAAAAGTTTAAGGGAATAAGTAGGATATACTTATTCCTAACTATTAACAACACGGTTTATATTATTTTCATAACCAAGTTACTCCATGATTCATTCTTCCGTATTTGTTCTTTAGATAAGATTTGGTTTTAGGGAACATAGTATTTATCACACCTTCTATTTCTTTTTGTGATGTAATTATTATTCCTTTATCCATTATATAATTCTCAAGACCTTGTGAAATCTTTTTCATTTTTATGGATTCTTATTGTGCTAAAAATGTTTTTAAACAACCCCTTGAAGTGTGTCTAGCCTTATTTCATCTCTCAAATATGACTTCTTTAGCATAAGGGTTTTAATTTTTAGAAAACCCATCATTAAATTTTACTTATTCAAGTGAAATTTATTATTCCCTTTTTTCCACTATATTTTTCATGTGCCTATTCTATATTTCCTTCTCCTTATAAATCATCAATCAAAATATATAAAATATAATTGTGTAAATTAAAATATTTTTTGTGTTCTCTATATGGAATCATGTGCATTTCTTTCACATTATATTTTATTTTAGATTATATGCTCATCATAAAATTCTTGATCTTTCTCTCTATCAGTTTTTCCTTATGATGGTAGACTATGTAAAACATTTCATTTTTATAAAAAATCATTGGATAAATATTATATATATATTATGTTCTTGGGGGTAGAATTATATTCAAACAGACATGAAAAACCATACACATAGTCTAGAGAAATAATCCATAACCCCTCAAGGGATATCCCACCCATCAAGCCTTATTTATTATGTACATGGACCATAGGACCAATGTGAATGAAGACCATTATGTGGCCCAAAATCCCATTGAAGCGTCATGTCTGCATCATCCTCCCTATGTCACTAGGACTACATGAAGCCCACATCACTACCTGCCTGCATCATTTTCACTGTCACCACCATCATAGCAATTAGTAGTACCTTCACCCAATGGTGATTGATCCCAGGACCGCCAGGATTCCATGTATGAGCCTTTACCACTTTGGTACTTAGTTATCAGCATCTAGGGGGAAATGTTGTTTTCAATATTTTTCCTATTCTTACCCAAGGATGAAACATAATTATTCTCAAGTGGTATTCTCTTATTACTAGCATCTGATACATGTAAAGATGAAAATTTACCACTATTAGGTCCAACACCATTTAAATCATCAAATAAATATTCAATTTCATTGAATATATTTTTATAATAAAAATTTATTTTCATAATCTATGGATACTTCTTCCTCTCTAGATTACTCCCCCTATAAATGGGACTCAAAAGATATTCATATCTTAAAGTATTATTCAAAAAATCCAATTAATAAAACTAGAACATAATACAACACCAATATAGTCTATAAAATATTGATATAATTTTCAAAACATCTTGATGTCTTGATTTTAAAACATGCAACTTTTGGAAATTTTTTATCACTAGTTGATATTTGCTTAGGGATCCATCTTCAATACTCTATCCTCTATCCATCACAGACATGGTTCTAGTCATTTATCCATTTTATGTCACCCATAATTATACATATTTGGTTTTCAAACAAGTATTGTTTAATGAAATAAATTTAAAATACTAATTAAAATTGTGTATGGATGGTATTTATTTCTTTAGACCTGCTTGAGAATGATTAGATGATGATATAATAATATTATTTCCACATAATAGATATATTTTTAAATTACATTCCCCCATATAACATCCTATGGGAGCATTACCTTTCTCCATCAAATATGAATATTAAATATGGGTCAGTTATAGATTATTAAATTTTATTTTCAATTCATGGAATTTCATATTGAGGGTATTCTTTGGATATTTAATGAATTCCACTATATCATCACATTCATTCCCCATCTTCCCAACTTCATCACTATAGAAATTGAAATTTTATTATAATAATATTATAATCTCTTTAATATTCTTGGATTTAATATTATATTGTGTATTCCTAACATCAATTATAGTTTTGTAATTTTCATCAAATTCATGGATCTTTCAATCAGCCAATTTTGTAAATTTATCATTATATTGATCTTATTTTAGAAATTTAATTTTAAAAATGGAAAAAAAAATTAAGCCTAATTTTTTTGATTCAATGAATCCAACGTCTCCAGGGATATTTTGAAAAGTGTTTAAAACGTTTATTATGACTTTATCGATTTACTTAGACTCATACTTAAGCAAATTGTTTTCATCCAACATACTTTCAATGATCCAAAATTTTTTATAAATTCATTATTATGGTAATCCATGTATCATATCATATATTGTATTGATAGATAAATCAATTGAAAAATGACCAGTCACACTTGGATCATATTATTGAAGATAGATTTCAAAAGATGTTTAAAAAACCTCATGATTACTTAACTTCATTGATATTATTGATGTGAAAGGACTTTCTAATACCATAGTTATATATTGAACCACCCATTATTCTAAATCAAGGATAGATGTGTGTTCCTTTTTTATATGGGTTAGTGAAATTGAAATATAATCTTCTTTAGATAAGATAAGCATATTTCTCATAATGTTCCAATATCTCTTTCTCTTATTCATCATAGTCTTGGAAAATATTTAATTCTGATCAGAAGCATATAACACATCTCAAAATATTCACTTTATTATAAATCAGGAAATAAGAAATCAAATCTGAAAAGATAATACCATTCAATATAGTGAATACAATCAGTGGTCAACCTCCCACTGATACCAATTGAAGGGAGATATTTGTTATATAAACCACACTAATAGGGGGTGAATTTGTGTTGATTACTTATAATCCAATTTAATCTCTTTATAAAAATTCAATTTACCTATATCACTAGTTACAGTGGATGAATATTGATTCACACTCAAATTTACCCAAGAGAAGAAGGTAGAACGGTTCTTGTAGTCTATCTTGGGTTATCAAATCCTCAGATACCTAAGAAATAACCTATAAACACGTACATTATATGGATAGTTTTTGGCTTTAAGGTGGCCCACTTGGATTACATTTAGATGGGTTTCAATGATATCTAATATATTTAAGTTAATTATATTTAAAATAATGAGTTGATCCTAGGTTATCAGTCGGGGTGGATTGAAAGAAATTCATTCTTCAACTATTTCAATTTCTAATATCTGAGATGAGTTAATTTAATAAGATCAAACAACATCATCACTTACTGGTTTAATACCTAAACACATTAATATTAATCACCTATACACTTGAAGGATCAATGTTTTGAGCACTTCAAGGTAAAGTTTCGTATTTGCACTTGAAGTGCGTGGCCTTAAATTCAACAAGGACGATGGTGTTTAAAAATCATCAATCAAAAATCAAAATTAAAAGAAGTGATAAGAAATTAATAGAATGATAAATAACATCTAATCCAGACCCTTTTTACTCATTTTGATCAAACCATATGTATATTATCCCTCTATTGATGATATGGTTTCAATGAAAGCGAGAAGTAGACTCATGATGGAGGAATTGAAGAAGTAAAGAAAACAATAAAAAGAAAATGATCACTCCACCGTTGTGTGTATAATTTCACAAGGTTTGGTGTGAATAAATTCACACCTTGAGGAAATGGTATCAAAGTGATATGGATAACAAAAAAATAATAGGATAAGAATAACTTTTATTAAGAATCTAGGATGAATTAAAACAACTTACATGTGATGGAAGGACATTATAAAGACAAAATGGCAGTATAACATTAAGATGAAAACAATGCTCAAAGATCCTCAACTCCTCCACCACCACTGCCTTAAATAACAATTTTGGGAGACTTGGGTAGATCCTCCAACATTACCAAGCATCCCAATTGATTATTTTAGGACTAGTGTGGTGGAAATCTTGTGAAATTTGAACTTTTCAACACTTGACCTGAGGTGGCAGCCTGCTTTCATCCCCCGAACAGACGCACTTGGAAGACCTTCTAGGGGAAAGAATCAGAGTTTTACATAGAATAAGAAAATCGATCCCCGACTGTCTTCTAACATCCTATAAAATGTGGGCCCATTTCGAGTTGTGTATTCCATGATATAATCATATTGGTAGGATTGTTTTCTGGGCCATAGAATCTGGACCAGAATTTTATGTCCAAATTGTCCCACCTTAATAACCACCATTGAAGCCGAATTAGCATTGGATCCGGAATATTTATTTGTTCCCCTAAATTTATTATAGCATCTCACAAAATTTGGGATTCACCGGGCTGGTATGTTGGGCCCCACATTCTCATCAGTGGGTTGATGTCCAATTTAACTTTTCCAAAATTGTTTCCTTTCATCACAAAATATCCCCATCTTCTTATTTGAATTCTCCATTGATCCCTGAATCAAACATGTTCATTTTTAAGTTTAGATCAATTTCAAAAAATATCAAACTAAAATATGTATATTTAGATTCCTTATAATCAGATGAATTATTGGATAATTTACATGATGTTAAAAAATTTACCACATAATAGTGCATTTTAATAAAGAATTACAATCATATTGTGAAATGATGTTCAAAGTGTAAAATGCACTAAAATGGTGTTTATGAATAATAAATCCTATGAATATTATTTATTTTAATAATGAATATTATCCTCATTTAGTGGCTAATCACACCCCCAACTTGAGTTTTCCTAGTCCCGAGCAATATATATCTCAACAATATGAAATTCAAATTCCCTTTTCCAAAAACATTTTAATACAAAATGATCATCAAAAACCATTATACCAAACAATCATGAAACCCATCAAAATATTTAAATACATTATAGTTTCATAAGTAGATCCCAATCCCAATCCCATTCCTTTGTTCAAATTCATTTCCATATTTCATCAAATATTAATTAAGTATGTGGATGTGTTGTGTATCACAAAAGACATAGGGGTTCATCTTTATTCAAGGGGGAAATGATGGATGTCCTAGGTGGAATCACATTTGAATATTAATATGAGTATTCAATTATTATTAATTTTCTATTAAATTTTTATGTTTTTTTAATTTTTTTATGTTTTTTTGTTTTTCTTTGTTTTTTTAATTTTGTCGTGGTAATTGAAACTGCACTCAAAAGAGTCAACCACTATAACAAGACTTTGCCGATGACTCCTAGGCTCAAAGAACAGAGGGAACCATGTGAAGACCACTTACTCATGCATCTTTTCGAGTTAACTCTGTCAAAAAAATTCATATTACCAAAAATAGAGATAAAATTTCTAACTCTGGGTAAGACAACTATGGAGTCATGATCCTCAAGTGCCGAATGCCACCCATAAGGTAATTTCATTGCTCTATGTGCAAATTTATTGTTTTTTTATTTTTTTATTGAATAATCATATTAAAAATAAAATGATCACCAATCCTATTCTATTTATTTGGGGGACTCCACGAACTCAAACTAATAACTCACTATACAAAGGACGTTCATTGTGATCTCTTTTGATTTGGATCAAAATATAAACAATGATATATCACATTGGACAACCACACTTTCCAGAATCTATGCTCATGAAATTATACAAGGATTAAAATTAGAATCAGGGCATGCTAAATTATTTGATATTTAGTTTCAAAGTTTTCAATGTCTAATATCATGTTCAATGTTAAAAGAATTTTTCCTTCCATTTACACACATTTTTTTTCAAATTATTTTATTTTCACAAAAGAAATTTTTTTATTTCATCTCCCTCCAACTTAAAATAACATTGACCCTAGTTCTTAAAGAAATGAAAATTTATAAGGAGTAGAGATGAATAAGGGAATTTCAAAAAGAAAATTTAAATATGAGGATCATGGAATAAAGTCACGTGGTGGTTGAAGTTTAAATTCTTGCTTCTCCCTTTTAATCCCTTTATCTCTATGTCACTCTATGAATTCCCTAGTGGAGAAAAAAAACAAAAAAAACTATATATATATAATAAATAAAGTGAAATATAAGTATATATATAAAAATTATAGAATAAGGAAGACAAAAAGTCGTAGGTTAGTGGTAAGCGCGCGCCCCTATCTCCCTTCGGTCTCGGGGTCGATTCCCCATGGATTTGCCGGTTGTGACGGGGTTTTCCCCATGACCTACGATGTGGCCTTTTATTATTATTATTATTATATTTTTAATTTTATTTTTTGTATTTTTATTTTAACCTATAAACAAATAAAAAATGATCTGATGATAAATTGTCTTATTTTTAATTTTTTGGGTATGGTATTACTCAATGATCACACCATGTTACACAGATGAATATGGTGCTCCCCTTTCATACCCATCAATACTCAAAATAGAAGAATAGGTCAACAGACTATTTTTTAAAATATCAAAATGATTACTTAATCCTATTTTAAAAATAAAGATGATTCAAAAAAAGACTGAAAACAAGAAAACCACTGGTTGCCTCCCATGCAGCGCATTGTTTAACATCGTTAGGCTAACATGGACCCCTAATTTATTAATTATTTTCATCATCTAAGGTAGTTTCACACAATTATTCATCAACTTCATGTTTTTGGAATGGTTCTATGAATGGTTTGACTCCATGACCATTAACTTTAAATGTTTGACCAATAGTGGGATCTTGAATTTCAACAGCCCCATGGGTTACACCTTATGCACTATGTATGGACCTGACCATCTAGACCTCAACTTTGTGGGGTGTAAATGAAGTTTTGAATTATAAAAAAGTATAGGTTTACCAGGTACAATGTTTTTGGTTTTAAGATTTCGAGATTGGTAGGCTTGTACTTTATCTTTATTGATCCTTTAATTTTCATAATCCTCTATCCTAAGTTCCTCAAGTTCATTGGAATTTAATTTCCTTTTTGTTTTGGCCAATGAGAGGTCATAATTAATTTTCCTAATTTCCCTAAAATCCTTATGTTCAATCTCCACTGGTAAATGGAATGCTTTACCATAAAACAAACTATATGGGGATATTCCTAAAATGGGTTTTTTATACAGTTAGATAGGACTAAATTGTATCTAAGAGTTTTCTTGACCATTCATTCCTAAATTGTTTAACTATTTTCTCAAGAATTTGTTTAATTTCTTGATTGGATAACTCATCTTGACTATTGGTCTGTGGATGGTACGCAGTGGAAACTTTGTGATAAATTCCATACATTTCGATGAGTGACGAGAATGGATGATTTCAAAAATGAGTTCCATGATCACTAATGATAGCCCTAAGATTTCAAAATCTAGAGAAGATGTTTTCATTTAAGAATATAATCACAGTTTGTTGAACATTGGATTTTGTGGGAATGGCCTTAATCCATTCTATGACATAATTAATAGCTAAGGTAATGTGAATATATCGCCTAGATTTTGGGAAGGAACCCATGAAATCAATTCCCCTATAGTCATAGATTTCAACCACTAAGATGTGAGTGAGTGGCATTTGATACCTTTTGGTGATGGAACCTATTGGTTGACACCTAGGGTAGCTTTGATAAAATGTGTATGAGTCCCTTGAGAGGGTGGGCCAGAAGAGATCACACTGAAGAATCTTAGCAGATGTTATCTTAGAGGAAAAGTGACCTCTACATGTCTCACTATGATAGAATTTAAGGATGGACTCTTGTTCAGATTCTGGGACACATCTCTTAATGACTAGGTTAGGGTATAACTTATATAGGTATGGATCATCAAACACATAGTGCCTAACATCAAAAAAGAATTTCCTTCGAGCTTGAGTCCCTAATAATTTTGGAATTACTCCTGTAATTAAGAAGTTGGTTATGTCCACATACCAAGGTCAGTCACTCACAGAGTATAGGTGTTCATCAGAAAAATGAATCAGACACAGAAAGGTGATTTGAGTTGTCTTTGAAATTCATCCTACAGAGGTGATCAACTACAACATTTTCAACACCCTTTTTTATCCTTGATTATGAGGTCAAATTCTTGTAAAAGAAGGACCCATCAAATTAGTCTAGACTTGGAATATTGTTTTTGGAAGAGGTATTTTAGTGCAGAATGGTCAGTGAACATAGTGATGGGGGATCCTAAGAGGTAGGACCTAAACTTCTCCAAGGCCAACAAAATAGAAAGTAACTCCTTTTCAGTAGTAGTGTATTTTATTTGGGCATCATTTAAGGTTTTTATTGCATAATCAATTACATAATGAGTTTTATCACATCATTTTCCTAACACAGATCCTACAACAAAGTCACCAGCATCACACATAAGTTCGAAAGAAAGGTTCCAATTTGGAGATTTCATAATAGGAGGAGTGGTGAGAGAGGATTTGAGGGTTGAGAATGAACCGTCATAGCTTTCTGTCCAAAAAAATGGATTATCCTTTACTAGGAGAGCACAAAGGGGACGGAAGATTGAACTAAAGTCCTTGATGAATATTCTATAGAAACCAACATGTCCTAAGAAATACATCACTTCCTTTACAGTTTTTGGGTGATGGAAGGTGAAAAATGATGTCATCATTGGCTTTATCAACATCAATCCCCCTACCTGAGACCAGATGGCCTAGAACTAGTCCCTCTTTAACCATGAAATAGCATTTTTTCCAGATTCTTACCAGATTCTTTTCTTCACATCTTGACAAGACTCTCTCCACATTCTGCAGACATCCCTCAAATGTTTCACCAATCACAGATAAGTCATCCATGAAGACCTCTATAAAATCTCTTACCATGTCTAGGAATATTCCCTTAATTCACCGCTGTAAGGTTACAGGGGAATTTCATAAACCAAAGGGCATGCGTTTGAAGGTAAAGGTGCCTAATTGAGAGTTGAATGTAGTCTTCCCTTGATCCTCTAGGGATACCTAAATCTAATTGTACCATGAGTAACAATCTAAGAAATAGTAAAAGGAATGAACTGCCACTCTACCAAGGACTTGGTCAATGAATGGTTAGGGGAAATAGTCATTCATAGTGAATGCTTTTATCTTCCTATAGTCAATGCAGACCCTTCATCCACTACTCACCCTAGTTGGAAGAATGTCTCAATCCTTGTTGGTTATCACTGTTATTCCTGCTTTCTTGGGAACCACTTGGATTGGGCTCGCCCACCCACTCTCATCTATGTATAGATGATACCATCTTTTAACAATTTTAGAAGTTCCATCCTCACTACTTCCATGAGATTATTATTGAGTATTTGTTGATGTTGATGACATGGATTTGTATCAAATTCCAGAACAATCCTATGAGTCCCGATAAGTTGTCTAATCCTAGGAATATCAGACATGGTCCAACCAATGGATTTCTTATGTTTCTTAAGGAAATCTAGAATCATCATCTCATGATTGGCTTGAGGAGAAGAATAAATGACACTAGGATGTGTTTGATTGTCCCCTAGGAAGGCATACTTGATTCATGATTAGGTTGGTTCAGAATTTCCATAGAATATTGGGACATTGGATCAGTATCAATTTATTTTTTTAGAGTTTCAGATTGTTTTGATTCCCCACATATAGATGTTTCAGCTACAAGATTGGTTTGATCAGATTTAGGGAAGGATGTTTGATTGGTTTCCAGGAATGTGGTTTGGTGAAGGGTTTAACAGATTGTTGGACCTAATAAATCATCAAAAGAGCAATTTGAAAATGATTCAAGCTAAGGAGATAATCTTCATTCATGTGAACAATGGAAATAAATCTCATCCTGACTTAAACATCCATCAAATATTCCTTGATGTTCTATGGATTCATTATCAATGCTTCTTATCATGTTTACTTCATGAATGTCCTCATCATCCACTATTTGTGAGCTTGCATTATATATGTTCAAGTATAGACTCATGTTTCCAATGGTGATGGTCATGTTCCCATTTCAGACTTAGATAACAGAGTTGATTGTTGCAAGAAAAGGATGGAAAAGTATGATTGGGGTTTATTCATTATTTCCTAAGTATGGACGGGTGTTAAGGACAATGAAGTCGACAGGGTAGATGAATTTTTAAAACATTACTAGAACGTCCTTTAAAATCACCTTTGGAACCCTAATGCTACTATCAGCAAGTTGAAGTGTTAAAGATGTGGGTTGGTGTTCTTCTAGGCTTAACTGGAAGTACACAGCATAGGGGATGAGATTGACACTAGAACCTAGGTCACACAGGGCCTTGAAAACTTTTCTCTCTCCTATATCAACATTGATGTAAGGGCAACCCGAGTCTTTCAACTTAGTAGGAATGGTCCCTTCAATGGTGGTACTCACATTAGTAGCCAAAAGGACTGGGTTTTTATGTGAAAATTTTACATTAAAAGTGCACAAGTCCTTAACATACTTTTATTAGGCAGTTATGGTTTGGATGGCCTTGAGAAGGGGAATGTTCAACTTGACTTGTGAGAATATTTTCCTCAATGTTTCACTCAATTCAGTCTTGGGTTTCCCCTCATGCATTGAGGAAATGGTGCATGTTGTGGGGTTGTTTGTTGAAGAGTTGTTTCTTTGATAATTCTATCATGTTTTTCAATTTTATCATTTGGTTCATTTGATTTTTTATCCATGTATGAATCTTTATGTGGGTTCTGAATTAGTTGTTCAGGTTTCTCAATTGATTCCCCACTTCTTAAAACAGTCACAACCTTTAGTTGTTCATGAGTTGTTTGATTACAACTTGACTCTCCCCTTGAAGTTGAGGATGGCACCACCTGAGTAGGAATTGGTGCCTTTCAGGATTTTATGGTTTGAAGTTCTTGTTTAAGGGAAGAGACATCCAAGTTTATCCTTTCCATTTGTTTGCACAATTGTTATAGTAGGATTTGTGGAACATTTTGGGTTGGTTCTTGAGAATATTTGTTTATCCCGGGGGATATTTTGGATGTGGGATGGATTGTTGAAAATGGACCAGTGGATGTTTGTATTGATTAGTGTTGGGTTTGGAACTGGTTATGGGTTTGGTAGATCTGATGGGGGTAAGGATTTTGTCCATGTTGTTGATTAGGTCGTTGGTTATCTTTCCAGCAGAAGCCTTGGTGGTCAATATACCTTGGGTTGAAGTTGTTTTGTTATTGAGGCTTTTGAAAGTTCAAAGCATTTAATTCCACTAGGGTTCCTTCTAAAAGAACATCCTAGATGGATGGAATGGTTGGGAAGTTGTCTGTCTTATGGTCAAGTTTGTCACAAATTGTGCAAACAAGGTCAACAGTTTGGATTTCATGCACTTTCCTAAGGTCTATATCTGCAACCTTCCAAGAGAGTGTTTCGATTTTAGTCCTAAGGCTTTCCTCTTCTCTAAGTGTTTGTATTCCAGCAGTTCTTTGCGGATTTTCAGAATAATGTGAAGTTCCTCATGTTTGGTTTTGTTTAGAAAGGATTTCCAGATACTCATAAGCATCATTTGGGGAATTGTTTTTAAAGAATCCATTACACATCATGTCTATGAATTGTTTTTTCCCTTGACCCAACCCTTCATATAAAATTATCACTTTTTCAGGAATATAAAAACCATGGCATGGAACCATGTTTAGAGTGTCCTTGAACCTCTCCCATGTTTTATATAATAACTCTCCCTCTTTTACAAAAAAATTTTTGCATGCTCTTTTTATGTGCATTTGTTTTGTGGTGGGGAAAGTAATTTTTGAAGAATTCTCATTGTAGTTGGTCCCAAGAGTTGATGGATGATGGTCTCAAATTTTTTAGCCAATTTTTAGCTTGATCATTTAAAGAAAAATGAAATAGCCTCATCTTAGTTGATTCTAGTCAATGTGAGGGACACATGGTTTCTACAATGACATTGAACACCTTAATGTGAAGGTAGGGCATCTCGGACTCCATTCCATGGAATGTGGGAAGGTGGTTTAAGACATGGGTTTTAAAGATGTAGTTTAAATATCCTAGGGAATTTTTTCTAATGCATGAGGGGGCATTGGTCTAGGAAGGTGTGTGGTAGTCATTCATGGTTTGATCAATTGAATTCCCCAAGTTTGGGGCTGCCTCATTTGGGTTTCCATTTTTGTTCCCACCCGGGTTTATGAGTTGGTTTCATTGAAGACCTTCCATTGAAATAGGCTCAATTTTTGACTCTGTAGTATTAGGAATATTAGGATCTAATGAAAATAGTTCGCTTGGTGTACTTGAATCCCCAACCCCAGGACTATCCACCCAAACTAGACAGTTTGATCGATTGCGGGTGTAGGCTGACATGCGCCAAAAAAATGACAATGGGACAAGATAAGAGAATTTGGATGAGAAAAGATGATATGGGGGAGAATAGAATGGGTGTTTAGATGACTTACTTATGTCCCAGAAATAATGCCAAAATTTGATTCACGCTCAAATTTACCCAAGAGAAGAAGGTAGAACGGTCCTTATAGTCCAACATGGGTTGTCGAATCCTGAGAGACCAAAGAAGTAACCTACAGACATGTACATTCTATGGACTATTTTTGGCTATGAAGTTGCCAACATGGATTTATTTTAGATGTGTTTAAAGGATATCTAACAGATTTAAGTGAACTAAATTTAAAATAATGAGTTGATCCTAGGTTATCACACTTGGTGGATTGGATGAAATTCTTTCTTCAACTATTTCAATTTCTTATATTTGAGATGATTTAATTTAAGAAGATAAAACAACATCATTACTTACTGGTTTAATACCTAAACTCTTTAATACTAATCACCTATACACTTTAAGGATCAATGTTTTGAGAACGTGAAGTTAAAGGTTCGTATTAGGACTTGAAGTGTGTGGCCTTAAATTCAACAAGGATGATGGAGTTTAAAAATCCTCAAATAAAAATCTCAATTGAAAGAAGTGATTAGAAATTAATAAATTTATAAATAACATCCAATAAAGTCCCTTTATACTCCATTGGATAAACCCATAAGTGTATTAGACCTCAATTGATGCTATGGTTTCAATGGAAGCAGGAAGTAGACTCATAAGGGAGGAATTGAAGAAGTAAAGAAAACAATAAAAAGAAAATGATCACTCCACCGTTGTGTGAATAATTTCATAAGGTTTGGTCTGAATAAATTCCCATATCGAGGAAACAGTATCAAAGTGATATGGATAAAAACATAATAATATGAGAATAAGTACTTTTATTAAAAAACTAATAAGAATTAAAACAACTTACATTTGAAGGAAGAACGTTGCAAAGACAAATTGGCAGCATACCATTAAGATGAAAACAATGATCAAAGATCCTCAACTCCTCCACCAACATTGCCTTAAATAGTCATTTTTTGATCCTTGGATGAAGCCTCCAACATTACAAAGCATCCCACTTGATTATGGTAGTCCTAGGGTGGTGGAAACTTGTGGAACTTGGACTTTTCCACACTTGACCCAAGGTGGGAGACAACTTTCATCCACTGAACAGACATGCTTGGAAGACCTCTTGATGGACTAATCAGAGTGTACCATAGAAGTATAAAATGGATCACCAGATGTCATAAAACCTCCTGTAAAATTTGGGACAATTTTTATTTGTGGATTCTGAGATATGACCATATCGGCAGGATTTTGTTTCTGGAACGCAGAATATGGACCAGAATTTTATCTTCATATTGGGCCGCCTTAATGACTACCATGGAGGACGAATTAGCATTGGATCCTGAAGAGTTATTTGTTCATATAAATGTATTATATCATCCCAAGACATTTGGAATTCATTGGGCCTGTATGTTGGGCCCCACATTCTCATCAGTGGGATGGTGTCTAATCTAACTTCTCCAAAATTATTTCATTTCATCACAAAATATCCCCATCTTCTTCCATGAATTCTCTATTGATCCCTAAATAAAACATGTTCATATTTACGTTTAGATAAATTTCACAAAATATCAAATTAAAATATGTATAATTATATTCCTTAAAATTATAGGAATCATTGAGTACTTTAAATGATGTTAAAAAATGTACCACATAATAGTGCATTTTAAGAAGGAATTACAATCATAATGTGAAATGATGTTCAAAGTGAAAAATGAACTAAAATGATTTTTATGAATAATAAATCACATGAATATTATATATATTAACAATTAATATTATCCTCATTTAGTGGCAAATCGAATATCTTTTTATATCTTCACACTTTATTTCTTTCTCACATCACAACCAAACACACACACACACACAAGAGGAACAATAATTTAAATGGTTCACCTCTTAGTATGTGATGTATAATCCTTGGTAAAATCCAATAAAAACCAAGGTCACATAAACATCATTAAAACTATGTGAATGTTACACTATTCTCTCCTGATAGTGTAAAGTGTGCATACCACACACATGTTTTGTGCATCTTTCACTTAGGTATATCCCATGGCATTATAAAGGATATAGGGTTAACACTAAGAGATTATGACATGATTTTAGAATTACATATTGTTTATAATGTAATACTTATTCCCTTATACACTACCCTTGTATTTATCAAGTCACTTATTAGTTTTTAGGCACAAAATTTCATAATATATATTCTTCTTCACAATAGTATGTTAATATGTGAATCCTTCTTTTTCCTCATCTTTCCTGTGAAAAATAAAATACACAATCAGTCACTCATTTTTCTATAAACTTCACATCCAACATAGCCAATTTATTCTTCTAAATAGTATTTATAATTTATTCAATTATGTTTCTAATTATCTTATAAAAAATAAAAAATATTCCACCAGTCTCTCTTCTTCATGATATTTTTTTTTCTAATTCATGATCAACTAATCCATCATCAACTGGGTTAGGTTGTAATATCCATTACATGTTTATCCTCATGTTTAACCATATAAATCCTAAAATACATCATAAAATTCCCTAATAAAATTAACCAAGGAATGATATATATCAAAGTTTCCCTTAGGTAGACATTTTATCCCAGATTCTTAATGGAAATGGGAAATGGCATGTTCTCTTCTATTTGGTGTTCTTTTACAATACTTATCGTATGCCACACAATCAAATAACCTACCATAATAAAAGTTGCCACTCATTGTTTAGTTAGTCATCCTATATTGGAAACATCTAGTTGTACATTCACTCATACTTTTAGTTAGTTTACCTATAGTTAAACCCACAGTTTCCCTTCGTACCACATGAAATCCATGTTTGATACAACCAATATTCTTTGTATAGAAACTAATTCTATCATTATTTTCTTATTCATGTTCTATGAATGATTGATATTATTATAGTACATTAATTTTATCCTTAAAAAATCATTAGTTTATCTTAGATATCTTCTTCATCTCTTTGTTATTCCAATATAACTTTGAAACATTCATCATACATTCATGAAATTTTCTATGAGAATCAGTAATTCATACTGTTTAATTATTAATTTTAATTTAGTTTACCTATACAATTTAAATTTGTCCTGAGTGTCTCCCATAAATAAACTGTGCATTATTCTTATATAGGTACCTTGTTTTTTGAATAACCATTACATTGAATGATTAATCTCTAAGTTAGATTTATATAGAACTTGATCAGAGATTATGTAACTGACAAAAAATTTATGATAACTATTATGACACCTAAAAGTCACTTTTATGTGTTGGTATTTAGTATATATATCATTCTATTGAGTTTGAGGAATTTCAAGTTGAATTATATGAAAATTTTAATATTTTTATAGGCTGTATGGTTTACATTTTTTCAAAATATGAATCCTAAGTGTGAATCTTGATATAGTTTCTAATAGTGGAGATTTTCATGATTTTTTCATGGTTTCTACATGATTTGGTAAACCATGTGGTTAAACTATTTACCCATCTTGAAAAAAGTTATTTTGGTCATTTTGGATCTAGTTTACGTTAGTCTTGCAACCTACTCTTCCCCCAATTGAACCAACTAACTTAGCCACATCTTAATCTCTCTTAATACCCTCCCAAGGAATTACAAGGTGGGATTAGAGTGTTATCTTAGTATACTTCCACCTGTATCGATAGAAAAAATATTATCTTATGTTATTCTCTTAGTTTATTCAATTTTTATTTTCTCTTTTAACCCTAATGTCCATGTTAAGCTAATTTTATTGGATAATATTATTATAGAATTGAAGGTTTTTATTTCTATTCCTTTTTAACCATATCTTGAGGCCCATTCTAGGGGCTTTAGTCAAATATGACATGGTTTTTCATGTTGAGGTAGGTGTTTTTATTTTGATTCCCTTTATTAATGAATTCCATTGATTCGTGTGGTTTAAAATGTGTTCTTGAATTTACATAATGATGTATTTGAAATTTATATTTAATTATAATGGGATTTAATTCTTGGTTGGGTTTTTTTAATTACGAAAATATGGTTGAATTTTGAGATTCAATGGATCCTTGTTTAAATGGTGCGTTATAAAATTTAAGTATTTTTTGAAAATACAATTATTGTTTTATTTAAGTAAAATTATTGGGTCATGAAAATTTTGTAAAATATGGAATGTTAAAGTGTGGTTTTCATTTTATAAATTATTTCCAAGTTTTGAAAATATCTATGTGTGTCATATTGAATTAGTTATTTCATATGAAACACATTTTTTGATAGGGAATGTTGTTACAATGATGTTGTTTATGTGTTTTTTAGAAGTTTCCTTATTTTTAAAGTTGATCAGGAAATATGGTTTAAAATTTCTATCATGGATTGTATTTTTTTATTAAGTGTTATCTCCAATGGGTGTATTTATATTCAAAATAATATTAAAAATGTATTTCCAAAATATAAAATTGTTTTTTATAAAGTAAAGACCCAATTAGTAATTTTTAAAATTTTATCAGATTAGTTAATGATTATACCATTTTTGAGACCTTTTGTTACTAGTTGTTATGTTTTTATGCATGTGAAAATGGTTTAATGAATTGTGATTCATGTTTTGTGGTTTGGGTTGGAGGCTCATTATTAAAGGTGGTGTGTTAAAGGTGGTATGTATTTGATTAATATGTCATGTGACTTCAACTATGTGGTTTTCATTTGATTCAAATTAGCTTGATAGTGGCCCAAATTCTTTATTTACAATTTACGAAACCTTAGGTTACTATGCAGGGAGTCAAGGGATGTTGGATATACTAATTGAGATTTATGAACTTTCTAAAGGCCCCTAGTTGAATGTTATGACCTCACTAGAGGATGTATCACTGATGAGGCTAGTTGAGATTGATTTTCTTATGAGCTTTTCAATTTTTATCCTACCATTATTTTCTTCCACTTATGTATGTTTTTCATTTATCCCTTACACCCATAAGGTGTTTCCACATGCATGTATCTTATGTTATTATTCCTCATTTATTATTTTCATGTGAGTTTCCTATTTCTTAAGGCGATATTTACTTCATGTGTTAGTTATTTATGATTTATATTAATCAATTTTTGTCCTTCTAGGAGTTATTGTTCTTATTTGTTTAAAAATTTCCACGAATTTTCATTCTATTATACTTTCCCTTTATTATTTATTGTACTTCATGGAATCATTGTATTAAGGATTTAAAGGGATTGATGCGACTGTTCGAAAGTACAATCGATTTTGAAATGCCTTTGAAAAGTATTCAAACCTATGTGAGTGGTTTTTTTAAAAGGTATATTTTAAATGAAAATGGGAGGTTTAATTTTATTTCTTTAAAGTCATATATTTTCAAGGTAAATGGTTGGTTATTGAAAAGATGTTACTTTGATGCGGAATATTTGAGGCATGTTTCATAAGTATCGTGATTTAAAATTGAATATAAGGTATTATTTGTTTATTTTTTTTGTGTTAAGGAAATTATTGATTATTTTCTCATATTTACCTTCAAATTTTAATTATCAGTTTATTAAAAAAGGAATTTAATGGAATCCCAATGGTATCCAGTTGGACTTTGTCTTACACCCTACGTACTAACATTAGTTTTTATATTTCCTTGATGTATTCTATTGGATTTTAAGATTGTGGATTTTAGTTTTGATCATTATGAAACTTATTTGGAAAGAAGGTGATGTTTAGTTATGATGGTGAATTGAGAGTCACATGGTGATGGTGGGTTATATATCCATAGTTTGTTGGACCGATTTATTTCTTGTGGGGTATCAATCCTTCAATACTCCTATTTATATCTTACTTTGTTTCTATGTTTTAAATTGTAAAAAATTTATAAAATGTTTCGTACTTATATATTTTGGAATAATCATCTAATGCATGGATAAATCATGCAAGGATCCCAGTTGGGAACTGTGGTTGATCCTAGTTTCTTTTAAGGGTGAAATAATTCCCATCATGTTATCTTTTGATTCCTTGGAATAAGTTTCCAACCGAGGGTGATATGGAATTTTCCACAAGAGATGTGGTAGAACAGTTTAAGTGATGTGTAAGGATGAACCGGTTCAGATCATTCCAAAATGTTATCATATTCCTCTTTTTAGTTAGAGGATAGTGGTAGATAGATTCTAGAGCCATCAGATATTGAGTGGTTGAAGTGGAGGAGTTCTTGACTAGCTATTTCATGTGCTAGAACTCAATATTCCATGAGAGTTAGGGAGTTCTATTTTGAATTTTAGGTATATGGTTATTTTTAATTTTATGATATTTAATGTGGTTTTATGCTACTCTATTTGTTAGATGATCTCAAGAGTTATCTTTGGGAATTCAATGTTTCAGAGTGGAATTCAAAGAAAACCAGTGGTAATTTGGTTAAGAAGAACTATCTATCAAACCATCTAATTACCATGACTTTTCATGGAAAAAATACAGTGTCCCTATAACAGTAGGAACATTTTCTGAAAAACTAATTATCCAAAACAAGAACATTGGAAATTTTTTTAGAAAATTGTGTTTTTTTCCCCTTTAATAATTTTATCCCCTACACGTTTTTGATTTTATTGGGTGTAAATATTGTTGAATTTGAAAGTGGTTTGATATGTTTTAAATAAATGATTTGTTCTTTGGCATTTAAATAATTTTTAAAACCATGTTTTGGGTCTTTTTAGTTTATTTTTTTAAAATTGTTATGCCCCAAAAATTGTTTTTCAAGGAAATAATTCAATGATGATTAAATATGGTAGAATTAATGAAATAATTTTTATATACGGTTTTAACTAGAAAATTAATTTCTATAAAATAGTATTCCTTTATTGTTGAGAAAAATATATTTTAAGGATTTTTAGAAACCCAATTAGTATTTTAAAAATTAGAATAAATCAAATTTGGGTGTTTTTGATATGATATTTCAAAGGATGTTTTGTAATCTTTTGTCATTTAAGTTAATTTATTTATAATTTTCTTATCATTGTATTGATATTTGGAGTGGTTTAAATGAATGTGGTGTTTTTATTGATGTTATATAATGTGATCCCTAGAAATGTATCAAAATTTCCTAATGGGAATATCTTAGGTAGTTGATCTAGTAATCCAGTTATAATCACTGTAGTCTATGAATCTTCTCAAAATTTTGATAGAGTGGTAGGGTTGTGTTCTTATTGAATTTTTGATCATGTGTGGGTGTTCTTGAATAGAAATTTTCTAGTGTTTAGTGGTGATTAAGGATCCTAGGAAGTAAAAAATGGATATATAATATCAGATAGATATTCGAGTCACTAGTAACTTTAGAAACCTCAAGGGAAAGGGGGACCAATCCTTTATTCAAAGGTCTAGGTTTATATTTGTAGCATTCTGAACCTAATATACCACAAAAACAATGCTATTAGGTTGGGGTCCACATGCCTTAGGTTCACATCCCCAAACACCAAGGGCTTTCGACTAGAAGTGAGAGTGTTAAGAGGGAAAAGAGGGAGGGTTTACCCCCAAGGGATGGTATAATAATGGACCAAATACGTATATATGACATGTAGCAAAATAAATTACTTAGAAAACATGAACTAGACCAGCCAGTGGTGGAATCACATTTAAAATCATCCAATAGTGAAAGGAAATAAAAAACAGTGAAAATGAATATTTAACTAACATTCCACATGCATATACTAAAACAAAAACATGCATCCAATATAAGTAACACTATACAATATCTAGATGGGGTCACCCATAGAAGACCATAGTATATACATACATATAAGAATACTGACAAAGAATAATAAATAAAAGGAAAAATCTAGATGAAGAAAGACCTCAGGGTACTTTGCCAGCATCCAATACCTACTCAACTATGATCTATCTCCAGAGCCTAAACCCTTACCTGAATGTAAAAGCATAAAGTCTACACGCATCCTGAAGGGATCATGTAAGGTGTGATAAAAAATATAAGTAGGAAACCACCAAAGAGTTCATAAAAAGAAAAAGTGTTTAAGTAGGTGTATATAGAAATAGAAAAAAGTAGTAATTTAATTAAATAAAAAGATTCTCTGGTTCTCAACAGCCACTGAGAATCATTTACCTACCTTAGAAAATTCCAGAATATCTATAGCAAAGAGGATCCTTGGACCATTAACTAAGGAATCCCCTAAAGTAGATTAGCCTAAGTGAACCCTCTAGTTCCACCTCAAATAATTTAACATATCACCACATGCCTCCAAACACCTCATGTCCAAACAAAGAACTGACATCTCGAAGGCACACCCAAATGAAAGTTACTAGTCCCTTGGATCCCTGCGCAAAAGAACTCATCGACTCAATCCCGACATCTAGAAGAATTAAAATATCTTTCCTAAAGTAAAAATCACTATTAGCTCATATAATGACATCCTAAGGATCATAAATCTCTATCATACCAAAATAGTTCAGGCCCAACCACATTAATGCGATGAGACTCATCCCTCAACTGATATCCTCAACACTATCATCTGATGGACCCTCACCTTCCCCATGAATTTTTATAGCATTAAACCCCAAACAAATTACCTAATTCACTCAACTAAGGGCCTCTACCCACATTATTGGTCAAAACAACCTCATCAAAGAGTCAATCTGTGTGCATATGACTTTAATATGTGCTTTGGCCATCATGGGTGTGTGACAACCCCGGATTTAATATCTAATACACATTCAAATAGAACCTCATTCCCCTATGATCGTGTCTCTCATGTATGATGGCCATTACATCCAATATGACATGATATGTCCTCAACCTGACAGCCTCTCCACCTCAAACCAACATCAGCAACGTCCAATCTCATGATCAACATCACTCAAAATAACCGGCAAGCCCAACTGGAAGACCAAGTCGACTCAATCTTGTCGTACATTCAACCCCAATACCCCAGTCCATGCCCATCATGATTCTATAGATCTCAATACATTTAACTCAAACATTTTATTTTTACAACACAATTTAAATAAATTTCCAATTCAATATAAAAGAACTATACAATTCTAATTAAATTGAAAAATTGAATTAAATCAAGAATGTACCCCATTTTACATAGCCATGATGTTCAATGACCTATAACCAAGACACACTCATATGAAATTGGCTAGGGAATTCCCAAAGTCATCCCATACGGTCCCATGATCTATTTAACTTTAAAAAATTAATTTAATAGAGTCTCATTAAAAACCCAATTGCATGCTAAAATCCACACCGACAAAAAATCCATAAAAACATAAATTAATATATGAAACAACTACCTTGGATTCATACATGTAGAAGCGTCTGATATTAGCCTAAAATTCATAGAATTTTGGAAGAAATCATATTTTCCATCGAACACCCTAAAATTAGGAAAAAATGAATCAAATTGATTTAGCGCTCTGTGAGGAAAGAAAAAGGATAATATAATCGTGGGTGAGGAGAGACTTTCCAATATAGTTCCAACACACCCGATGATAGAAAAAACTAACCTTGAATGAAGGAGGTTGAGAAATACCTAGTGGAAGAGGAAAATGACTAATACTATGTGACCCACAAGAGAATGGGGGAAAAATAAGAATAAAAGGGAAAATTGAGAGGGGTAGAAAATTATTTCACCCCTTTTATAAGACACATGATTAAGTATCATAGTTTTCCAAACCATTCAAAAAACATGTGGTAGCCCTCTACTAAAAACTGTAGAGGTTCCATATGTACATTCTCCTGGCCTTGTATAGTATCCCACACCATGATCATGGAAAAAACAGGGATGCATGATTTTCTCTAAGAGTCCGCACAATTTACCCAAATTGTATGTTTCATCTTGCAACATCCCAAAACAGGGTTTCAAGGCCTCTGACACACACGAAACCATTCTGAACACCTGAAGAACTCTCCAAGACTCTTAAAAAATTAAAAAACTAGATATTAGGTTGAATAAAATCTTATAAATTAGTATTTGATGATCAGAAAAAAATTCCTACCCACCCGTTCAAATGGGAGATGTTTTTTACATCATTCAAAAATCCAGAACATTATAATCTCCCCTCCTTAACATAGATCTTCCACAATCTATAAAACAAATGTCAAATATGGTACCAAACATACCCTTCCTGTTTAAAATACCACAGACTACCCTGGTCTCAAGGGGGATCTCCACTATAGGATTGACCTACCCCAGTAACATCTAGACCCAAATCTAAAAAAATTACTATTCCATCAACCATTTTAGGTCTAAAAGTCATACTGTGATGCATATTAACTCTTACACCTCATCAAATCCTCCTGTTTCATGCTAGACACCCATCATATTCCTACACTGTATCAATGCCCACCTAATCCTCATGTCACACATGGAACTAACAAGGTCCTGCATCTCAATAGATGATCATAAAAGACATATTTCCTCATACCTCAATCAAGTACAACATCACAATGCTGAACATATTCCTAACCACCTATAGTAACATGCACCTCTTGGATTTTGTGATGTGAAAGAACCTCCTAAGTCAGGAATCCAATGATTCTCACATATAAAACTTATTTCCATGTGCCTCATATAAATATATCACACATCCGATACGATGCCAAAATACTAACAAGTAGCTTTTTAGTCCATAATTACATCTTGTTCACGTTATGCATCCAAAACAGACATGCCTGAATGGGCCATGCCAATGAAAAACAAAAAAAACCCCACTACTCCCATGATGTACCTTAGACCATTATTGGTTCAATATACTATTTATCACATGTCATCTTGCGACATGCACTTAGCTTGAAGCTTGACTACCTAAATCATGAACTCCCTATGATGTTTCACCATCCACCGACCTCTAAACCCACTACTGGGTCCCACTATCTCTTCCACAACCACCACATGTAGTTTAATCTCAACAACCATCACTTGGAACTAATTCCAGTCCGATCTTACATCCATGTGTCATCCCTGCTCCATGAATGCCAGTTGTCTGAGAACGCTTCCTACAAAAATCTCGAGATTCCCTACCTATCCACATGCTCGATACTCCATCTGAGGCCGCACATAATGAGTCTTTACATGTCCAGAATACCCACACTGAAATACAAAAATTGATGACCCACTCCAAATTGGTCTGGATGTGTCCTTTTTGTGACTTCCTTATTAGAACTCATTTCTTACTCAGTTACTACTATCTAAGGCATGGCCACTGAAGTCACATGAAGCCACTTCCCAGCACAAGTATGAAATATATTTTAAGTTCCCCTTGACTGTTATCACCTATTTTACCACCTATTAGAATCAGGATAACTTAAATATATTTAACTTCACCCTAATGGTATTCTATAAACCATCTTCGAGGCACCTCACCCTTGAGGTGTCATCTCTCACCATGTGTCAGGAAGAGAATCTTATCACCACCAATACCGGCACCAATCCCGACCCATGGAAAGACCCAAAGGGCGTCCCCTATCCCTACGGGATGGCACAAGTTCCCGAGTATTATTAATTTAGTTTTCGGAACGATTTACCCGAGTATGAAAGCATAAAACATTAAAAACAATAAATAATATAAATCTTAAATTTTAAAGCCAAACAAGTCTAAAGAAAAAACCAAAATTGAATAAATTGGTTTAAAGACAATTAAATTGTTCAAAACCAAATAAATATAGCATAATGATATCCCCAAGGACTCCACATGACAATGGGTCATCACCCACAAGCCGTCTCCACAACTCCTCACCATGGATGAGAACTAACACCATGAACCACCACCAGCAAATGCCTTTCCTTTACCTGAGTGAAACATAACCAAGTATACTTAAACCAAAGTAATTTATGCAGGGTGTAATTTTAATCCTAGTTGAATACCACCAAATTAATTCAAAGAGAATACAACACAATGTGAAAAGGAAAGGAGTTCTAATATGCAAAGAAAAGCAGTGATAAAATCCAAGAAATGCAGCTTTCAATTGAAAACAGTTTTCAAGATAAAATTTTCAGAATGTTCACACAATAAAATAAAAATGTTATCTAATCTAATTTACTTCATAAAACACCCCAATAAAAGGTAAAATTTCACAAACACAATGAGAAACAGAATCGGTAACTCCCCTAGTCACTAGATTGTCTCAGGCCCCATGCACCTCATTCCTCAATGTAAAGTAACCATAGAAAATCCATTCACGTGCATGAGAAACTGGTAGGGAACATAACCATAACCTATTTGTCCCCAACCATCATAAAAATAGTTGAGTTAGAGTTTTTATTATTCAAATTTTAATTGATATAGGGAAAAATCCCATCCGGTCCACTAGTCGTACTAGTAGACATCCGCCCCACCAAGGTACCCAGGCTTCCCCCTTTGTGCTAAAAAATTTTCACCATTCATAAAATAACCATTTTCATTAAAAACACCAGTAATGGTCACATTAACCCAATATAGTAGCTACACAATTTTTATACCATTTAAAACACACAACAAAACACTTGGAGTTTCAATAAAACAACTTCTCCAAAACTTTCCTTGTTCTTCACCCAAAATTATTTGAAAACCCCACATGAACACCATGTGCATAATAAAATTAACAAAAAATAGAATTCACATAACTTTAAACGTTTATTTAAACCCATTACATGAGTTATAAAACAACCCCCAATAAACATCACATTGAATAGCCATGTAAACATCTAATTCAACACCAAATGGGTACTCAAAAATAATTTTCATAACGAACGTCAACCAAATCCAATTTTGAAGAAAAAACCAAAACGTAATAACATTGAAAACCTTATTTTCAGACCTAATATAGTTCAATAAAATCAACTAAATAATTATAGGGAATCCATTAATGAAGCAACAAAATAATTATATGAAAAACCCCCAAATTTCACATAAAATTGGTATCAAAAATTCATTTTCTTTATAATTTCCACTAAAAAAAATTCTGTGCGTAACATTCAAATTAAATATACATGAAACTACCATAAAAACATCAGCTAGATCACAAATATTTCATACTAAAAAGGAATCACCTACCAAAGTAATGAAAACCCTTGAATCACCGTGCGAAAATCAAGTCGCACCACCACTACACCATGAGGGGATTGAAACAAACCTAAAACCACAAGAATTGACGAAGAAAACCCCATTATAAACCCTAGGTTCGAAGCACTACCCCCTGGTCACTTGATAATTCATGTCAAAGGGAATAATCCCTAATAAAATAGAATGAAACCCTAAGAAATTTTAAAGAGGAATGAAATGGACTAACATACTTGAGGGATCTTGAAACAATATCCCCAAAACACTAGTAGCTGAAATTGAAAATGGACACAATTTAGGGGGTGGTCGAAGAGGAATATGGGGGTCATTTAAGAACTATAATGGAGGAAAAGATTAATAATCGAGAGATTTAAGAAGGAATTAATTTACCTCTTCATTTCTGGATGACTTGAGAAACTCTATAATGTTCTGCACTAATTCACAATGAAGAATAGCTCCAAAGAGAGGGGAAACAGGTTGGGCGCACGTCTCTATTAAATGGGATTGGGTGAGGCTTAGAGTCATTGAAAAATAATTAAAATTGAATTTGTTATTAAGTAATCAATATTCATTTTTAAAGCTAGAAATGGGCTTCCAGGTAGGCCCAATCCCTTAAATAAAAACCCTAATACACCTTGGTTATGGAATTATAAATGCACCTAATTGAAATGGTGGTATTAATAGGTCAGGGGAGGCCATGTAAAAATTGTAATGGATGAAAAATGTTTAAAAAAGAATGAGTAATAAAAGAAGAAAAATTATTTTTAAAACTGAAGTTAGGCTCACGGTTTGGCCCAATTCATAAAAACTCAACCATTCCTTCATAAATGCTTGGGAAACCCCCAAAACAAAAAATGAATGGAAAATAACTAAAAATAACTTTAAAATATTTCATGTATGTGACAATTCTCCCCACCATGAAAACTTTCCATCCTAGAAAGTCAACATGAAGCTTGGCTGAAAAATAGGAACGAATACTCTTCCTCAACCCATGACTTCCACTCCCTTGTGTCATGTGTATCATTACAATGCCTCCAATGAACTCGGACTAGTAGAATAGAGTTCCTTCAAAGCACCATCTCTTGGGAGTCCACTATTTACACTGGCCGCTCAAAAAGTGACAAGTCAGGATCTATCTCCAGTTCTTCCCAACTCAGCACATGGGACATAACTGGGGGTGGTAGTCAACCACCTCTTCAGCTCCTCAAAATATGCCTGACATTCTGGGCCTCATAAAAAATTCACCCTTTTTTTGGTGAGGGTGGTCATCGGTGAAGCAAGACAAGAGAAATCTTGAATGAATCGCCTATAATAACCATCGAGGCCAAGGAAACTCTTGATCTTGAAAACATTCTTTGGATACTCCCATGACATAACCGTACTAATCTTCTCAGGGTCCACTGAAAACCCCGGCTCAGAGATCACATGCCCCAAAAATCTCACTTCCTAGATCCTGAAAGTGAGCTTTGACAACTTTTCATAGAGGCGGTGATCCCACACAGTGCCCAAGACGATCTTCAAGTGATGTACGTGTTCCTCCTCAGAGCCGGATTATACTAGAATGTCATCCACGAACACCACAATGAAGGAATCAAGATACTGATGGAACACCCTATTCATGAGTGCCATAAAGACCACTGGAGCATTGTTCAATCTGAAGGGTATGACCAAATAATCAAAGTGGTCATACCTGCTTCAGAAGGTAGTCTTTGGGATATATGAATCCCTCACATTGAGTTGATGATATCCTAAAGGAACGTCTATTTTAGAGAACAAATTTTCCCCCATAAACTGATCAAACAAAGCATCTATTCTTGGAAAAGGTTATTTGTTCATAATTGTTACATTATTCAGATTCTGATAGTCAATGCACAACTGGAGGGATCCGTCTGCCTTTTTTGAAAACAACACAGGAGCGGCCCAAGGAGAGACACTCAGGCGAATGAACCTTTTCTATTCTAAGTATTCCAGCTATATCTTTAATTCCCTCAGATCTATGGGGCCCATGCGATAAGAAGGAAGAGATACAGGATGTGTTCCCATTGCCAGATCAATTGAAAACTCCACATCCTGCTTCGGGGGTAAAACTACGAAATCATCTAGGAATACCTCCCAAAACTCATTCAAAACATGAGCTAGTGCATGTCCAGGGGAAATAACATCATCATATAGAATGAGTGATAATAACTAGATGGTAATACTTCCCAACATAGGGAGTGTAGGTCCTGCACGACCCGACTGAGGACCCCATTCCTCCCAAATAATCCTGACGACTCCCATCAGGTGCCTTGAAACTCACTTTTCACCTATTGCAATCAATGTGTTCCTGGAAGTGTAATAGACAATCCATGCCATGTATTATGTCAAACAGTTCCGTATCTAGAACTAGGAGGTCCCACTCCATCTCAACCCCAGACACGGAATACACACATGAGGGGCACCTGAGGCCATGCTCTTTCTTCTTTCTCAACGGTGTCACCAACTCCATCGCGAAAGAAATCAACTCACTTGGAAAATTCATCATGTCCAAAAAATAGGTAGAATCAAATGAAACAGAGGAACCGGTGTCAAAAAGAGGAGAATCTATAGAAGATGCGATCATAACAGTACCTTGAACTATCGACGATCCCACCTCTGATCCTGCTGGTGCCTAATCCACTTCTTGGAGATGTCCGATCTCTGAATGAGGATGACCGTTGGTATATGGTTGTGACTTGAACTAGATCTTACAAAAATATGAACCAAACCTACCTCCACGACTGCCAAATTGAGATCCCTCAGTCATGGATGGCTTAAACTGTGGAGACACTCCTCTTGAAGCCACTAAACTTACCCCACTCTAGGGTGGACGTGCCACCCCGCAGAAGCATTGCAAATGACCCATACCTCCAAATTGGTAACAAGGATTAGGAGGAGTGGAAATACTACTCGAATGTGCCCGAGAATCCCACATTGATGGTACATGACCGATCTCACATCCTAAGCTGCAGACGAAAACTGCCTGGAAGATTGGCCTGAACTGCCACCTCCTTTCTTCACATGATCCTCCCTCTCCCTTTTCTTCTCTGATGAGCTTCCACTACCCACTGCTGATACTGATCTAGAGAAACCATCCCTTACTTTCCTATCGATCTCCACCATGCATGCCTGATCAATGACCTCTGAATAGGTCCTGAACTTAAACAATAACATCTGGGAGTATATCTCTGGTCGCAAGCCTTTCTTGGACTTCTGGGCCTTCGCCTACTCATTGGAGAAAATTTTTGGAGCATACCGAACCAACTCAGAAAAATGTTTGGTGTACTCCATCACATATAGATTCCCATGAACAAGGTCCATGAACTCTCTGGACCTTTCATAAGCCAAGATCTCAGGTTAGTATGGGTCATTGAAGATATCCTTGAAATCTTCTCAGTGCATCTGCTCATTCTTCCCAGTCTGAAGCACTCACTCCCAACACATATGGCTAGGACCCTCCCATAGAAAGGATGCACACTTCACCCTGATCTCCTCGGGTTTTTCCAGGAACTCAAACATATTCTCGATCTTCTTGATCCATTCTTCTGCTTCATGGGGTTCTGAGTTGCCTCGGAAGGTAGGAGGCTCGTTTTTTAGAAACTCCCGAGATTTATCTTTTCTAGGACCCGTATCTTCTACCCTAGAAAGAATAAGAGAAGGAGTTAGTCCCTGCCCTAGAGCATGGATAGCCCAGACCAAAGCCTCTTCTAGACTCTGATCAACCGGTGTGGGAGAACCCTCTCCGGCTTCCTCCCATGGGTGCGTGGGATCTTTTCGGGGAGGCATGTTGCTACAAAATGAAATAATCACAAAACAATAATCAATACCAAAATTCTAAAATTTTTAATCAAATTCATCAAATACAAATAATCTAAACACATTGTAATAATAAAAAAATAATTACCCCACATCCTCCTGATGTCCACGTGTTGCCTGTAGCCCACACCTATAACCTGGAAGTGAAGTCAATCTGTAAATTCCAACACCCCTTAGTGACTCTAGGTCTACCATGGGAGGTGCAGGACATGCACCCTACTCAAAACCAAAACCTTGAGCCCTGAAAATCCTATCTCTTGTCTATCCCAACTCATCCCAAAATTGCAATATAACCCAAAAACATTAACCTCCTCTAATACAATTTTGTCACAAACTGAATCTGGTCGCCACCAATACTAGCACCAAACCCATCCCGTGACATTAACCTAATGGAATTACATATCCCCATGGGCGGGAACAAGTGCTTGAGAATCATTAATTATGTTTTGGGAACAATTTACCTGAGTATAAAAGAATAAAAAATTAAAAACAATCCATAATATAATTCTGAAATTTTCAAGCCAAACAAGTCTTAAGAAAAAACCAGAACTGAATACATTGGTTTAAAGACAATAAAAGCATTCCAAATAAAAATAAAGATAGCAGAAAGATATCTCCAAGGATTCCACAAGACAAGGGTTCATCACCCACAAGTCGTCTCTACAACTCCTCACCAAGGATGAGAACTAACACAATGAACCGGCACCACCCAAAGCCTTTCCTTTACCTGAGTCACACATAACCAAGTCTAATTAAACCCAAGGGGTTTAAGTAGGTTGTTACCCTATTACAAATATTATACCACCCAATTATTACAAATAGAATTAAATTCAATGTGAAAAATCAATCATTTTTAATACGCAAAGAAAAACAGTGATAAAATCCAAGAAATGAAACATTCAATTGAAAAAAGTTTTCATGATAAAATTTTCATAATTTTTACACATTTAAGTCGACATGTTATATAATATAATGTACTTCAAAAAACACTCCAATAAAAGGGAAAATAACACAATCAAAATGACCAATAAAATCCGGAACACCCCTAGGCACTAGATAGTCTCGGGCCCCATGTACCTCATACCTCGGTGTAATGTAACCATAGAAAATCTATTATCATGCACAAGCCACTAGTAAGGAACATACCCATAACCTAGTAGTCTCAATATATCATCTACATAGTTTAGTTAGAGTTGTCGTTATCCAAATTCTATGTGAAATAGGGACAAAACACATCTAGTCCAGTAGCCATACTAGTACACATCTGCCCCACCTAGGTACCCGAGCCTCACCCTTTGTGCTCAAAAAAATTATGCATTAAACACATTTCCATTTTCATGAAAATCAAACTTACTAGTCACATGCACCCAATACAATATCTACACAAATTTTATACCATTTAAAACACACAAAAAACACCTGGAGTTTCAATAAAAAAACTTCTCCAAATATTTCCTTGTTTTGAACCCAAAAATCTTTAAAACCCCCACTTGAACACCGTGTGCATACTCACATTAACCAAAATAGATTTCAAATAAACATAAATATTTATTTAAACCCATTACATAAGTTATAAAATAACCCCCAGTTGGAATCACATAGAATAGCCATTTAAAGCACCTAATTCAACACCAAATAGGTACTCAAAAATCATTTTCGTAACGAACGTCACCCAAAACCAATTTCACAACAACAAAAAAAGGATAAGAATAGTGAAAGAATTTTGTTCATCCCTAATACAGTTCAATAAAATCAACTAAATAATTATAGGGAATCCCTTAATGAACCAACAAAATATTTATATGAAAACCCCCCAAATTTCACATGAAATTGGCATTATAAATTCATTTTCTTTGTAATTGACACTATAACAAATTTTTGAAGAAAAATTCATATTAAATATACATAAAAATAACATATAAACAGTATCTAGATCAAAAATATTTCATACCAAAAGGAATCACCAACCAAAGTGATAAAAACCCTTGGGTCACTATGCGAAAATCAAGTCGCACCACCACTGTAGTAAGAGGGGATTCAGACAGACCTAAAATCATAGTAATTGACAACGAAAATCCAATGTTAAACCCTAGGTTTGAAACCCTACCCCCTGGTCAATTGTTACTTCGTGGAAAATGGATGAAACTCTAATAAAATAGAATGAAACCCTAAGAAATTTGAAAGAGAAAATAAATGGACCAACTTACTTGAGGGATCTTGAGAAAATATCCCCAAAGCACCAATAAATGAAATTTAAAATGGAAACAATTCAGGGGTTGTTCGAAGAGGAATGAGGAGGCCATTTAGTCGCTCGAATGGAAGAAAAAGAGTAAGAATTGAGAGATTTAAAAGGAATGAATTTACCTCTTCAATTTTTGCCGATTTGAGAAACTCTATAATGATCATCAAAAATTCGCGATGTCCCCGGGAAAGGAACATTCAAATGGAGGAACGAGAAAATCATCAATCTTTGATGATGGTGAAATTCGATTATTCTGGGTTCAGGTAAATGAATGGATTTGTTCAATCCGGAATTGGAGAGGTCTTTCACAGTGGCTTATAATGGAGTCGCTGCTTCATCTAGAAAGGCAGTCTCCTTTGCGGTGGTGTTGATGGGAGTTGAAAATGCTTTGTTTCCTTCGAATGCTCTGGAAATCAAATGAGCGGGGGATGGATCTGTCACACTGGAGGTGGATCAAGTTTCACTTCTGCAGTTAATAGAGATGTGCCGATTTTCAGTCCTGGGGAGAACATCCTTTGAAAAACGTACGAGGCCTTGGTTGCTTCTTGATCTGAAGTTGAGAATCTCAAAATGCTGGGGCTTCTCACGGTGGAGGATTATTACGATTGGAAAGGATTCCATCATATTATTTTGGAATGTAATGAGGATCTTGACACAGTCCGGAGGATTAGGAATTTATGTCTAAAACTAGGTTTCCCGAGACTGTCGGAATGGGATGAAAATTTCAACCCATTCAAACAAAGACTCTCGATGGCACATGTATGGGCAAGGATCCATGGGTTACCGTTGGTTTATTAGCATCCAAAGATTCAAAACTACTTTGATTTAGGAATAGGAACTCCTTTAAAGATTGATCAACACACTATAAATGGAGACTTGGGTCTCTATGTTAGAGTCCTGATTGAAATTGACATGGAATTGAAGCCACCTGAGAAAATTTTTCTGGATGTGAAAGGTCACCAATTGGAGGTAAATATTGAGATTGATAATTTGCCTTAATTTTTCAATCACTGTAAAATGGTTGGTCATGAGTTCCATGCTTATCGTGTGGTTAAAAAACTGGTAAGCCCCACTCAATTTGTATCAGTCTGGAAAGAGGTGCCAAAGAGTAGAGGTTCTCTGGGGGCACAAGAAAAAGGAAAGAAGCCTATCAAGGAGGTAGGTGTTTCGAAAATAGTGGGAACATCTTGGGCTGATATGGTGGAACAAGAGGAGACGCAACAAGAAAAAATTGAACTTCAGTATACTATCGAGGATAACAGGCATTTGGATAGAACAAATGAACATATGTTGGCATTCTCCTCGGAGGTGTGCAACATTGTTCAGGAGATACAAATTGAAGAATTCAGAATCAGTATAATTGAGGCTGAATTAGAGGATCATCTGTCCCTACTTGATATCCGAACAGAAGGGAATATGGAAGATGCAGTTACTGAGGGATGGTCAACCAAAAAACATGTCCACCTCAAAGAGAATGGTGAGGAAGGGGGGTAATAGAAAGGAAGACCAAATAGGTAAAAGGAAATCCTCAAAACAGCATTTTATGGACAGTATGGAGCAAAATTAGGGAGATATTTCTTTTCAAGCAGATTTAACAAGAAACTCACCCAGAAACATTGTGAAAAAAGGAGGTATAGCCTCAAAATCAACACCAAAATGAGAATTCTCTTCTGGAACTACCAGGATTTAGCCAACTCTTCCATAGAATGTTCTCTTAAGTTCCTTTTTGGAAGGTACAAACTAGATATTATTGAAATTTTGGAAGCCAAGATAAACTCCAAGAATATATGAAATTTGTTCTGTAGTAAGGGATACAACATTCTGGGTATTAGTGGTGCTAGTACGAATTATGATAGGATATGGATTCTAAATTATCACAATGTAGAGTCTCCAAAGATATTAGATGTGGAAAATAATATTATAACCTATAGTTTCATGGATGGTGTACGTAGGTTTTTCTACTCAATTGTGTATGCTCATAACTATCATATGGAAAGGAGGCTTCTATGGGGGGAAATCCAACAGCTGGAGGATTGCATCTCAGATCCATATATTGTCACAGGTGACTTCAACTCAATTCTTTATGAGGATAAGAAAATGGGCCCGGTTAAAAATGCCACCTCTACAAGATATTTTAGGGAATTCATTGAGAAAGAGGGAATAATGGAGATTAACCTCATTGGTGCTAAATACACATGGTATTGGAGGAATCTCAATGGCATGAGAGAAAGTAAAATTGATCGGGCCTTTGTTAATAAAAAATTCTTGATGATTAGAAATCAGTCACATGTGTTACTCTTGAAAAAATTAACTCTGACCATCACCCTGATCTGATTAGTTTTCTAGGGAAGGAAGGTGGGAAGAAAATTCCGTTTTGGTTCAGTAATACATAGGCCTCCCTCCCGGAATGCCTAATAATTGTTCAAGAGACATGGGGTTCAATGTTGTGCAATGTAAATCCTTTGATATGTATTTCCAAACATAAAATGGTTAATATTAATCTTAGGGAATGGAGAAAAGAGAGGTTCAGATTGATGGATGTTGAATTGAAGGACTAGAGAACTCCCTTCATGACATACAAGCAGAGGCCACTAGAGCCAACTTCCTGGGGGACCTGCAATAAGAGATTGAGCTCTCTATAGAGACGAATAACCTAATTAAGGTCCGGGACAATATCAAAAAGGATTCTTTCAAAATCAGGTGTCTTCAGGAAGGGGATTGAAACATAATGTTCTTCAATACCCTTCAAAGGGTCCGTAGAGTGAATAGACCCCTTGCCCTGCTAAAGGATGGATATAGAATAATGGAAGGTAAACAGGAGCTTGCATACCATATTGTCTCATTCTACAAGAATATTTTCAATGGGAGGCCTAGAACTGAGCCAATCAGAGAAAACATCATTCCTAAATTAGTCACTGAGGAGGACAATCATCTTCTCATAGCACTTATGATGGAGTATGAAATCATGGAGGAATTGTTTGGTCTCAAAAAAGAGATATATCCTGGCCATAATGGATTGAAAAACTTCATCTTCCAATGTTATTGGGATATCATCCAGAATGTGGTCTACCTACTTGTCAAACACTTCTTCAAAGGAGGGACTTTCACTCTTGGTTTCAATGCCCAATTTATTTCCCTCATCCAAAAGTCGTAAAATGCCAGTGAAATTGGCCAATTCATACCATTATCCCTAGTGAATACCATGCACAAAATTATTACAAATCTCTTGGCTAATAGACTTTCTTGTGTGAATGAACAAATTATTTCCTGTAACCAGTTTGGTTTCGTTAAAGGAAGGAATATACAAGACTACCGACTCACGACCTCAGAATGATTTAATCTTTTGAGGAAGAAAATGCGGGGTGGGAATGTGGCTTTGAATCTTGACATAAGAAAGGCTTTTGATACAATGTACTGGGGATTTATTAAAAAGATTCTCCTCATCTTTGGATTCAGGGAGGTTTTTGTTCAATGGACTACAAGTTTGATGGAATCTGCCCATATCTCAATTCTGGTTAATGGGACACCGAAAGGATATTTCACTTCTCAATGGGGTGAGATAGGGAAATCCACTCTCTATAATTATTTTTGAAATTACTAAGGATTATCTAAGTAGAATCCTAACCAACATGGTGGAAAATGGGAAACTGGAAACCATCAAAGTTGCTAGAGGTCTCTCTGCTCCCTCTCATTTATTTTTTCCTGATGATATTGTCATCTTTATGCTGGGGGATAGAAATAACATCACTCATTTAATAGAAGAACTCTTAAATTATGAGAATGTGTCTGGGAAAGAAATAAACGCAAAAAAATCTATTATTTACTTTGGAAAAAATATCCCAATGACAAGGAAGACCCAGCTAATTAATTACCTTGGTCTCAAAGAGGGAGAATTACCTTTTATGTATCTTGGTGTTCCTATGTTTTGGGGAAAAACCCGGGCCTCCCACTTTGAACAGGCTTTATCATAGATAAATAGAACTCTTGCATCTTGTAAGGGAAATTCTCTATCAAGGGTAGGATGAATATGTCTTGTCAAACATGTGGTAATCTCAAAACTGGTTTACTCTCTCATGTTTTATATGTGTCCTGTCTATGTTGTGAAAAAAATAAATTCCATAATGAAGTACTTTGTATGGAGTGGAAATGTGTTGGAAAGGAAACTCATCACTGCTAAATGGAGCACATGCTACCTGCCTATCCAGAAGGGAGGGCTGGGAATTAAGAATATAAACTGCTTTAATCAGGTGCTACAAGATAAATTCATCGGGATTCTTATTCACAGTAGCTCTACATCTCTTGATTTAATAAGGATAAGAATTCTTGCAAGGCATATTAATGGGAATCTTGAAAACATGGACTCTTTAATTTGGCCTAGCCTAAGAAAGGTGTTCAACCCAATCATGAAGCACTCACGATGGGTGGTCAATGTAGACTCATGTCTGAAATTCTGGACCACCAACTGGACTAGCACATCACTTATTGACATATTAAACAATGAGGAACAGCTCACTGATAGCAATAGATCCATCAAATACCAGCTTCAACACAGGGGTGAAACTCCAAAAGAAATTACCTCCATTATTGATAAATACGACTTTATAAAACGTGAGGACATGCTGCTACGGGAAGGGTCTCAAGATGGACAGCTGAACTCCAAAAATTTCTACAGACACATGATGCCGAGCGAGTCATGTTGGATTGGTGCACTGGACAAAAATTGGTTGCATCCCTCTAGATTTTCACTAATATAGAGACTCTATCACAATCAAATTCCAGTGGATTTGAACATTTAGAGGCTCAGAATTTCTTTATGTTTGAGATACACTCTATGTGGTTATCATAGAGAAGAAGTTGACCACTTTTTTCTATTTTTCAACACAGTGTCATCTATGTGGAACATGGTTCTAAATACATTTGATCTTGAACCCCAAAATACCCACTCTGTTATACAGTTTATACAACATCTGCTTGAATTCTAGCAATCCAAACAAGTTAATGCTCTGTTGCAGGTCGACTGTGATGAACTTTTACATGCTATTTGGAGGGATGGCAATAACTCTGTTCATAGGCATGCAAGCTTTCATGAAGCCACTACAATTAGCAGTATTTTTATGGACATCCAAAATTCCAATTCACTAATTAATTACAATTGTAATACCTCGGTCCGGGAGTTTACGATTCTCAAGCTCTTAATGGTTGGAGGTTACTATCCCAAGACAAGGGGTATAATGGAGGTGATTTGGATTTCTCCCTTCACTGGATGGTTAAAATTCAACACGGATGGGGATTCCAAAGGAAACCCAGAACCCTCAGGTTTTAGGGTTATTTTCTGGGATCAATATGGGGAGGTTGTGACGAGTAGTTATGGTCCTTGTGGGCATGCTACAACATTAGAAGATGAAATTATGGCACTCATAAGAGTGGTGGACATTTCTTGCTGACGATGTTGGAACAAAATTTAGTTTGAATGTTACTGGGCCACGGTGGTTCATGCAATAAGGATGGGTCAAACAATACTATCATGGAAACTGGTAGGTATGTGGATAAATTGTATTAAAAAGATCTCCTCTCTAAACTACTTTATCACACACACCTTCCGGGAGGCGAATCACATTGCAGATGGACTTGAAAACAAAGGGGGTGTTGGAATAAGGGAGCATACACAACACCACTATTCCTAATGAAATGGATCCTCTTCTTACTTGGGACAAATGTAAAATGCCTTTATTCTGACTTGTGTAATGTTTTATCTTTCCCAATTTAAGAGCCTCCGCGCTCATTTTTCTCAAACAAATTACGTGATGAAGAATAGATCCAAAGAGGGTCGAAAGAGTCTGGGAGCGCGTCTGGTTTCAATGTTCTTGGATGAGGCTTCGAATCACCAAAAAATCCTTGAAATTTAATATGTTATTAAGGAAACACAATTCATTTTTAAACAAGGAAATTGGATTCTGGGATGGCCCAATCCCTTAAATAAATACCCAAATACCCCTTGGTTATTGATTTCTAAAGGATCCAAATTGACATTGTGGTCTTAATAGGTCAGGGGAGGCAATGTAGGAATTGGAATGGATGAAAAATGCGGAAAAAGGAATGAGTTATAAAAGAAACAAACTATATTTTTAAAACTGGAGTTGGGCTCAGGGTTTCTCCCAATTCATGAAAACTCACCCATTCCTCCATAAAAGATTTGGAAACCCCAAAAACAAAGAATGAATGGAAAATAAATTAAAAAATCCTTTAAAATATTTCATTTATGTGACAATTATCCCCACCATGAAAACTTTCTGTCCCAGAAAGTCATCTTGAAACTTGGTCGAAAAACAAGAACAGATACTCTTCCTCAACCCATGCCTTCAGCTCCCATGCCTCATATGTATCATTACCATGCTGCCAACAAACCCAGACTAGAGGAATAGCCTTCCCCCAAAGAACCTTATTTTGGGAGTACACTATTTGCACTGGCCACTCAAAAACAGATAAGTCGGGCTCTATCTGCAGTTCTTCCCAACTCGTCACATGGGATAGATCTGGGTTGTATTTCTTCAACTGGGAGACTAGGATGGCATCATGGACGGAAGTCAACTGAGAAGGTAAGGACAACTTATATGCCACCTTTCCAATATGCTCGGTTATCTCAAAAGGGCCAACATATTGCGGCATCAGTGTCCCTTGCTTCCCCCAATCGACGATGGCCCAGATGAGAGGCCACTTTCCAGATTACCCTATCACCCACAGAAAACTCTTGGTCTCAACGCCTTTGGTAAGCATAAGATGTATGATTAATTTGAGCTGTCAACAAGAATTGACTAATAAATTATACCTTCTCAGAAGTCTCATGCACCAGGCTCGGCCCCAAGAGTGAGTCTCACCTACCTCAGCCCAACACAGGGGGAAAAATATGGCCGACCATAAATCCCCACAAAAAGAGCCATTAAAATCGAGGATTGGTAATTAATATTATATGAAAACTCAACCAGCCCCAAATGGCTATCCCAGGAACCTCCAAAGTCCAAGAAACATGCATGGAGAATGTCATCCAAAATATGATTTGCCCGCTCTATTCAACCATCCGTCTGAGGATGGTATGTCGTGATCATCTTAATCGGAGACCCAAGTCCTTCTGAAGGACTTCCCAGAATTGAAAAGTGAAATAGAGGTCTCTATATAAGACAACTGCATATGGCACGCCATGTAACCTCACCACCTCCTGAAGATATAAATGGACCAACTCATCCACTTTAGATGTATCTTGGATTAAAATGAAGATGGCTGATTTGGTATGACAATAAAACACCACCCAAATGGAATTTTTATACTGAGGTGTATGAGGTAAGCCAATAATGAAGTCCATAGAGACCCCGTATCACTTCCAGGTAGGAATGGGCAATGGATGGAGCAAACCAGAGAGCCTTTGATGCTCTGCTTCCACCTACCGGCATGTGTAGCATCTCGACATAATGTCCTCTATGTCTCATCTCAAACCAGGCCTCCAAAAATGATGACAGACATCAAAACACATCTTGGTGGAACCTGGAGGGATAGCCCACTTAGACTGGTGGCTTTCCTCAATCACCACCGCCCATAGAGATAATGGCACTACTGAATAGACCTTGAAGCACAAGATGCCCTCAGGAGACGACGACCATTGAGAGGATGTCTCCCCAACATGAAGAAATTGCTTCGATCACTAAAAAATCTCATAATTTGGATATTACCACTAAATCAACTCAAACAAAGGAGTCAACTAGACACTTAGCAAGAATTCCCCTACACTATGTTCCCTGGTCACCACATGCATCTGAGAAAAGATCCCCATCAATGTCCACTCATCACTAGACTTCCTCAATGCTTGCAGTGGAACTCTTCTAAAAAAATCATCGGCCACCACATTACCCTTTCCTGGGATATATACATTGTCAAAGTAGAACCCCTACAAGTAGTCGATCCAATGACAATGCCTCAAGTTGAGGTCCTTCTTCGAGAAGATATAGGCTAATCTTTTGTTATCATATTAGACCAAAAACTTCTCCCCAAAGAGATAGTAACTCCAATTATTCAATGCATGAATCACCACTACCAACTCCAAGTCAGGAGCTAGGTAGTTCTTTTCGTGTGGCCAGAGTTGGAAAAAGACATACGCCACCATGTGATCATCCTGTATAAGCATGAACCCATGACCCATACCTGAAGCATCACAATAGACCACATATCACTTTCCATCCTCTAGAAAAATCAGCACAGGGGTGGTAGTCAACCACCTATTTAGCTCCTCAAACGATGCCTGAAATTTCGGGACCCATACAAACATCACCCCTTTTCAAGTGAGGGTGGTCATCGGTGAAGAAAGATGAGACAAATCCCAAATGAATAGTCTTTAATAACTAGCAAGGACAAGGAAACTCATGATCTCAAGTAAATTCATCAGCTGCTCCCATGACATAACAACACTAATCATCTTAGGGTCCACTGAAACCCCATTCTTAGAGATCACATACCCTAGAAATCTCACTTCCCTAATCTAGAATGTGCACTTTGTAAACTTTTCATAGAGGCGGTGATCCTGTAATGTGCCCAAGACAATCCTCAAGTGATGTTCATGTTCCCCCTCAGAGCCAGAGTATACTAGAATATCAGCAACGAACACCACAATGAAGGAATCAAGATACTGATTGAACACCCTATTCATGAGGGCCATAAAGACCGCTAAATCATTGGTCAATCCAAACGGCATGACCAAATATTCAAATTGGTCATACCTTCTTCAGAAGGTTGTCTTTAGGATATCTGACCCCTTCAACCCATGCTAATGATAGCCCAAATGCAAGTCTATTTTTGAGAACCACTTTTCCACCTTCAACTAATCAAAAAAATCATCTATTATTGGCAAATGGTATTTGTTCTTAACTTTTACCTTATTCAACATCCGGTAGTCTATGCACAACCAGAGGGATCCGTCATCCTTTTTCAAAAACAAAAAAGGAGCGGCCCAAGGAAAGACACTCCAGAAAATTAACACTTTGGATTCTAAGTCTTCCAGTTTTATCTTTAATTCCCTCATCTCGGTGGGGCCATATGACAAGAGGGAAGAAAAAACAGCTGTGTTCTCGGTGCGAGATCAATTTAAAACTCCACATCTTGCTTTTGGGGGGAAAACCCAAGAAATAAAATTGGAATACCTCAAGAAAATCATTCATAACATAAGGTAGTGAACCTCCAAGAGAAAGACCATCATCCTCTAGAATGAGTGATGATAACTGGATGGTAAGACTTCCCAACTCTTGGAGTGGAGGTCCTGCGTGACCCGACCGAGGATCCCATTCTCCACGAAAAACCAGATGACTCCCATCAGGTGGTGGGAAACTCCCTAGCGTCCTGTAGAAATCAATGTGTTCCTAGAAGTGTACTAGACAATCCATACAAAGTATTATTTCAAATAATTCCATATCTAGAACCAGGAGGTCCCACTCCATCTCAACCCCTGACATAGAAAGCGCACAAGAGTGGCAGCTGAGCCCCTACTCTTTCTTCGTTCCCAGCGGTGTCACCAACTCCATCACAAAAGGCATCAAATCGGTTGGAAAATTCATCACGTCCACAAAATGAGAAGAAATAAATTAGACATAGGTGCTAGTATAAAAAATAACAACAGCTATAGAAGTTTCGATCAGAATGGTACGTCGAGCTGTCGAGGGTCCAACCCCTGATCGTGCTGGTGCCTGATCCACTACATGGATATTTTTTATCTTTTCCAAAGTACGACCACTAGTCTGTGGCCATTCTATTAACTGGATCAGCCTATAATATTACCCAGACCTACCACCTCGACCACCAAATTGAGATCCCTCAGTCCTCAATGGCTCGGACTGTACTGACACTCCTCTTGAAGACACTAACCCTGTCCCACTCGGGAGAGGACGGGCCACACTGCAGAAGAACTGCAAATGCCCCATACCTCCAAACTGGTAACAAGGCTTACAAGGTAGTGGACATGCCGGTAGGATGTGTCCGGGCTTCACAAAGTTATGGAACATGACCGATCTCACATCCGAAGCCGTAGATGAAAACTTCCTGGAACAGTGTCCTGAACAACCACCACCTTTCTTCACATGATCCTCCCGCTTCCTTTTCTTCTCTAAGGATATTCCACTGACCACTGCTGATACTAAACCAAAGAAACCAGCCCTACCTTTCCTATCGATCTCCACCATGCATGCCCGATCAACTACCTCATTATAGGTCCTCCGCTAAAACAAGAACACTTGGGAGTATATCTCTGGTCGCAAGCCTTTCTCGAACCTCTCGTCCTTCACCTACTCATTGGAGAATATTTTGGGAGAATACCGAACCAAATCATCGAAACAGTTGGCATAATCTATCACAAATAGATTCCCCAGATCAAGGTCCATGAACTCTCTAGACCTAGAATAAACCAAGACCTCAGGGAAATACAGTTCATTGAAGAGTGCCTTGAAATCTCCCAAGTGCATCTGCTCATTCTTCCTAGTATGAAGCACTGACTCCCACCACTTATGGATTGGACCCTCCAACATAAAGGAGGCACACTACACCCTGTGCTCCTTGGGTGTTTCTAAGAACTCAAACGTACGCTCGATCTTCTAGATCCATTCTTCTTCTTCCTGTGTTTTTGAGCTTCCTCAGAAGGTAGGAGACATGTTTTTTAGAAACTCTCGAGCTTTATCATTTCTAAGACCCATCTCTTCTTCCCTCCAGTTTGATCCATCCATTACCAATTATTACCTGGAAGTGGGAAATGGTCTCCATGGACTTCATTGTTGTATTACCTCATACACCTCAGGGTAAAAATGCCATTTCGGTGGTGATTGATTGTCTGGCCAAATCAGAAAACTTCATTCCAATCAAAGATACATCTAAAGTGGATGAGTTGGGCTGTTTATATCTTCCAAAGGTGGTAAGGCTCCATGGCATGCCATTAAAATTTGTCACAGATAGAGACCCCCCGTTTCACTTATCGGTTCTAGTAAGGCCTTACAAACACCTTGGGGTCTCAGATTAAGATGTTCACGACATACCATCCTCGAATGAATGGTCAGACAGAGCAGGCAAATTATATTTTGGAGGACAAGCTCTATGAATCTATCTTGGACGTTGGAGGTTTCTGGGATAACCATTTGAGTCTGGTTGAGTTATATTATAATAACAGTTACAAATACTCGATTCAAATTGCTCCTTTTTAGGCACTCTATGGTCGGCCATGTCGGTCCCCCTGTGTTGGGATGAGGTAGGTGAGACATAACTGTTGGGGATGTGCCTTGTGCAGGAGACCTCTAAGAATGTAAAATTGATCAATCAATGTTTTTTGAAATCTCATAGTTTTCACAAATCTTATGCTGAATGGAGGCGTTGAGACCAAGAGTTTCTTGTGGGTGATTGGGTATTCTTGAAAATCTCCCCTTGTCTGGGCTATCGTCGATAGGGGAAGCAAGGGAGGCTAACACCAAGATATGTTTTCCCTTTTGAGATCACCGAGAATATTGGAAAGGTGGCATATAGGTTGGCCTTACCTTCTCAGTTAAATTCCATCCATGACAACTTCCGTTTCTCCCAGTTGATGAAATACAACCTGGATCGGTCCCATGTGCTGAGTTGGGAAGAACTAGAGATAAAACCATACTTGTCTATTTTTGAGAGGCCAGTGAAAATTGTGGACTCCAATGAAAAGGTGCTTTGAGGGAAGTCTATTCCACTGGTTTGGGTTTATTGGCATCATGGTAATGATACAAATGAGACATGGGAACAGAAGTCATGGGTTGAGGAAGAGTATATGTTCTTGTTTTACAACCATGATTCAGGTTGAATTTCTGGGACAAAAAGTTTTAATGGTGGGGAGAATTGTCACATAAATGAAATATTTGAAAGTTATTATTCATTTATTTTACATTCATCAGTTATTTTAGGGGTTTCCCAAGCTTTTATAGAGGAATGTGTGAGTTTTCATGAATTAGGCCAAACTGTGAGCCCAACTTCAGTTTTAAAAATAAATTTTGTTTCTTTTATAACTCATACTTTTTTCAACATTTTTCATCCATTACAGTTCCTAGTTGGACTCTACTAACATATTAAGATCACCTTGTCAATTTAGAGCCTTTATAAATCCATAACCAAGGTATATTTGGGTTTTTATTTAAGGGATTGGGCTGCCCGGAATCCCATTTCCAGTTTTAATAATGAAGTTTAGCTCCTTAGTAACGTATTCAATTTTATGTTTTTTACATGATTCTATGCCTCACCCAAGCCCATTGAAACCAGCCGCACACTCAAACTCTTTCCCCCCTATTTAGAGCTCTTCTTCATCTCTAATTAGTGTAGAATAATATAGAGTTTCCCAAATCATACAGAATTGAAGAGGTAAATTAATTCTTTCTTAACTCTCTCAAATTCTTACTCATTTCCCTCCATTCTAGTTCATAAATTACTTCCTCATTCCTCTTAGAAAAAACACTAAACTATGACCATTTTCAATTTCAGATACAGGTGTTTTGGGGATATTTTTCACGATTCCCCATGTAATTTAGTCCATTTCATTCTACATTCAAATTTCTTAGGGTTTCATTCTATTTGATTAGGGTTTCTTCCCTTTTCCATGAAGTACCAAGTGACCAGGGGTAGGGTTTCAAACCTAGGGTTTAACCATGAGTTTTCTTGGTCAATTATTGTGTTTTTATTTTTTTTCTAAGACTATCTTGGTGCGGTGGTGGTGTGACTTGATTTTCACACTGTGATTCAAGTGTTTTCATTACATTGGTAGGTGATTCCTTTTCGTATGCATTATTTAAGATTTAGATGATGTTTTTATGGTATTTGAATGTATATTTATTTTAAATTTTTCTGCCAAAATTGATTTTTTAGTTGAAATTATAAATCAAATGGTGTTTTTAAAGCCAATTTCATGTGAAATTTGGGGTTTTTTCATATAAATATTTTGTTGCGTCATTAAGGGCTTCAATATAATGATTTATTTGATTTTATTGAACTACATTAGGGCTGAAAATAATGTTTCCAATGTTATCATCATTTTTCTATTACTGCAAAATTGGGTTAGGGTGATGTTCATTAGGAAAAAGATTTTTGAATACCCACTTGTGTTGAATTAGGTGTTTTACATCGCTATTCTATGTGATGCTTATTGAGTGTTCTTTTATAAATAATGTAATGGTTTTAAATAAATGTTTAAGGTACTTTGAATTATATTTTGGTTAATGTGAGTATGCACATGGTGTTCCAGTGGGGTTTTCAAAGAGTTTTGGGTGCAAAACAAGGAAAGATTTGGAGAAGTTGTTTTATTGAAACTCCAAGTGTTTTATTGTGTGTTTTAAATGGTATAAAATGTGTGTAGCTACTGTATTGGGTTTATGTGACCAGTATTGCAATTTTTTCATGAAAATGGATATGTATTGAATGCTAAAATTTATTGATCACAAAGGGGGAAGCCCGAGTACCTATGTGGGGTAGATGTGTACTAGTACGACTAGTGGATGAGATCGGTCATGTCCCTGTATCACATAGAATTTAGATAAATAAAACTCTAACTAAACTATGTGGATGATGGTTGGGGACTACTGGGATATGGGTATGTTCCCTACTAGTGGATCGTGCACAAGAATAGATTTACTATGGTTACATTACAGCAAGGGATGTGGCACATGGGGCCTGACACTATCTAGTGCCCAGGGGTGTTCCAGATTTTGTTGCTCATTATTCTTGTGGAATTTTCCATTGTATTGGGGGTGTTGAATGGCTTTAGATTACATTAGATAACGTGTATATTTAAATGTGTGAACATTCTAAAATTTTTATCTTGAAACTGTTTGCAATTGAAAGTTACATTTCTTGGATTTTATCACTGCTTTTCATTGCGTATTAAAACTTCTTGCTTTTTTAGCATTATGTTGCATTATATTTGGAATAATTGGGTGGTATACTATTGGTCTTAGTCTCAAACCCTACTTAAAATTTTTGGGTGTAAGTATACTTGGTTATGTTTGACTCTGGTAAAGGAAAGACTTTGGGTGGTGCCGGTTCAGGGTGTTAGTTCTCATCCTTGGTGCGAAGTTGTGGAGATGGCTTGTGGGTGATGACCCCTTGTCGTGTGGAGTCCTTGGAGATATCTTGTTGCTATCTATATTTTTATTTGGAATACTTTTATTGTCTCTAAACTAATGTATTCAGTTCTTATTTTTTATTAATACTTGTTTGGATAAAAAATTTCATATTTATAGTATGGATTGTTTTTAATGTTTTATGCTTTCATACTCGGGTAAATAATTTGAAAAACAAAATTAATGATACTCGGGCAATTGTACCAGCCCGTGGGGATAGGGAATGCCATTCGGGTCTTGTCATGAGTAGGGTTGGGTTACGGTATTGGTGGCAACAAGATTCGGTTAGTGACACCATGCCAGGTGAAAAGTGATACAATTCAACGAACTCCGCTACATAGTCCATGAAGGAAATGTCACACTACTCAAGGCTCATAAGCTACTCACCTATTTCTTTCCATAGTGTCTCTATAAAGATATACTCAAAGAACCTGGCCTCAAAATCATATGAGGACAGTCCCTTAGGCCTGCCATGCTGCACATACAGATCCCTCTAGCACTTAACCTGTCTGGTGAGTATATACATTGTCCATTTCATACTCATCCTTAGAGGCATCTCTAGCTACCCTAAGATCATCTGCATGGAATCGATATTTCTAGAAGATTCTTGTGGACCACCCTCACCCTAAAAAACAAGCGCGTTTTGTGACTGATACTCTTGAATAAGATACATCATCGAAGGCTCTACTCCCTGAGATCCCCTATCGATACCCTATATCACACACACTAGGATCTCTTAGAGATTCTCATCAGGCCATCGACCACAAGAAGTTATATATAGAAGCTAACATAACTGAACATGACTCCAATCCTAAGCCTATACCTACAACTCATGATCTGTGTGACCCTTAGAGGCCTCTACCGGCTCATGTTCCCGTGGCACTAAACTATCACCCTCCCAATTATCTATCACAACTCTCTAGGAGGAACCTGCTAAATACCATCTACATGGTTGGATAGCCCAAATCATATATATAAAACAGAAATAGGTAAAACAGTAATAGGTTGTGTCAACTCACTACCCATACTCAACCCATCACATCTATTCCACTCGGCATCATAGTTTCATGTCCTACTTACCCACCCCAAATAGAGCCATGTATCAAAATTCCTCAGGACACACCCATCCTAATGATCACATCACATCAAATGTATGACCACATCACCGAAACTGATGATCCACATCACCCCATCTCATCATACCTTCTTGATCATAGAATATCCACACCCATATCACATAGCACAAGAAATTAATTTCATAAGAACATAGAAATATATATAAATATATATCACATCACACAATTTTTTTACTAGTGATTTTCACAGGAGCATTATGATATATAATTAAAAATCCTTTTTAGGATATGAAAAACATAAATTAACATACCCCATTACCATACCAAGTACAGGTTCCTATCTCTACCTTACCTTACCAGGTCATGACTCACATATCACAAAGAGTGACAATTCACACAACAAGAATACTACTAAAGGTGGAAATCATATAAATTCTAAATTGATAAAAACATAATAATAATTCCCACTCATGGAAACATAGTCTATCACTAGTACATGGGGCAACATGTACCTAAGAAAAATTAATAAACACAGTTCCAACAATATCTTAATCTCTAATCTACCACATCCCAAATAGTAAGGCCAAGAAAAAAGAAAATACAATCATTATCTCATTAGTATCCCGTAAAACTGCTTTTAAATCCCAATCAAGAATTTCTCTGATAACACTTGTATCATTTCCAACACGATAAGCCACCCGAATAGTGATATCAGGCTGGGTTTCACTTGACTTAGGTGCACCACCCTAATTTCCAAAGGCTTCCAACTAAAATCAATGGAGTATATAAGGGAGAGGGGAGAGGCTTCACCCTTATGGGATAATATAATAATGGTCATATTATGTATATATGTAACATGCAGTGAAAATAAAGATTCTTCATAATCAAAGCAGACTTAATAATGGAAAAATAAAATTCAATATCAGAAAATGTTAGAATCAATGAACTAAATAGTATAAGAAATAAATAAACATCTAACATGCCACATGCAGTTACTGAAAGTAAAACATGCATCCAATAAAATTTATACAGAAAAATTCCTAGAATGGGTCTCCCATGGCAGACCACAATATATATAAACATATAATCATGCTGATAAAGAAAAATAAAATATAGGAAAAATATAGATGAAGAAAGACCTCAAGGTCCCTTGAAAACATCCCATGCTAACTCAACTAGGATCCAGCTCCAGATCTTCAACCCTTACCTGTACGTAAAAGCATAAAGTCTACAAGCATCCCTAAGGGCCCATGTCGGTTGTATAAAAAATTATCAATATGATACCACCCAAGTGTGCATAATAAATATAAGTGTTTAAGCATGGGTATAAAATAATAAAATAAAGAACATAATTTTATTCAATTCAACCAAATCTTACCTAGTGTTCAACAGTCACTAGGAAGCTTTTACCTACCCCATCTAAGATCAGAATATCTGTATTGGAGAGGATCCTTGGACCATGGAAAAATTCATCCTCTAAATTAAACTATCCAAGGTGAACCCTTAGGTTCCACATTAAATAAAGTTACTCACCACCATTTCCCTAATAAAACATCGTGTTTCAATAAATCACCGATATCCTAAAAGAACACCGAAATAAAAGTAACTGATCCTTCAGATCCCTACAAAAAAGAAATTGTTGTCTCAAGCCCTACATCCAGAGGCACAAAGATATATATCCTAAAATAAAAATCACCAGTGCCTCATAGCATCAAATCCTAAGAAATAGTGATCTCTGTCCTCCCAAAATTTGTAGGCCCATCACCCTTAATACGTTAAGCCTCATCCCCCATCCAATAGCATCAACTCTATCATCCAAAGGCTCCACACCTCCCCCATGGATTTATATGATAAGAATCCCCATAAAAAATACCTAATCTGCACTATTGAGGGATTGTACCCACACGAGCAGTCAAAACCATCTCATCACTGAGTAAACCTATGTTCACAAGACTCTAATCGGCACTTTGGACTTGATAGGTGATCAAAAATCACCAATTTAGTACCAAAGACACATCCAACCAGCACGTAGTGCCCTTGAGACCATGTCACTCATGTATGATGGACATACCATCTAAGGTTACATGCCATTATCAAAACTCGATGGACTCACTACCTCAAACCGTCATGCACTATGCCCAATCCTATGATCATCATTACTCAAAATGTCTCAGCCAAGGACAACCATATGTCCACATCGCCTCAATCCTGATGGTCATGCCAGCTCAATCACTTAGAACATTCCCATCATGATCCCATGGATCAAATATCATGAAACCCAATAATTTTATATTTATAAACTAGTTCAAATAAATAAATAAAAATATAATTGAATTGTACAACTCCAAATAAATAGAAAACTCAAATTAAATACACAACACACCCCTACCTAACTACCCATGGTTATATAAGGCCTATAAACCAACCTCACATGTATTTATTTGGTAAGGTCATGCCCAAAGGCATCCATCAAGGTCACATAATCAATTTAACATCAAGAAATTAACTTAATAGGGTGTCTCTCAAATACACAATGACACTCTAAAATCTACACACCCAAAACATCTGAAAAACATAAAGAATGGTATAAAACACCTACCATAGAGTCATAGAAATATGAACATTTGATATTAACCTCAAAACTGAAGCAGTTTGGATGAATTCGTTGTTTCCATTGAACACGATGAAAATAAGATAAAATTCCTTAAACGGATTTACCACTCTGTGAGGTGATAAAAAGGATAATAAAATCATGGGTGAGGGGAGCCTTATTGATACAGTTCCAGAAAACCTCACGTTTGATGAAATGAAGCTCAAATGAAGGAGGTAGATAAATCCCTAGTGAAAGGGGAGAATGTGATCCTCCTTTAATGCAATGAGACCCACAATGGACGAAGGAAAAAAAAGAAGGTAAAAAAGAAAAAGTGATATAAGTTGAAAAGTAATTTCACACTATTAATGAGGTTTTATGGTTAGATAAAATGGTTTTCCAAACTGTATGTAAACCATGTGTGCTATAGTGCATGGGTACTACCTAAGTGTAACTTCTCATGTGGCTTGTGCATGATTTTCCGAAATAGTGTCAAATATGTGCAGTAGACCTCTGCTAAAAACTATATGGTTTCGACATGACCATGTTCATTTCCCAACATAGTTTCCTGAACTATTATCAAGGAAAAAATAAGGATTTATAGTTTTCTCTAAATGGTTGCACTGTTTACCCAAACATTGTGCCTCAACCTAGAACTTCCCAAAATAGTGTTTTTGGACATCTGATTCACCCAAAATCCTTTTGAACACTCAAGGTTCTCTCCATGACTATAAACCCATATAAAAAAGAAGATATTGAGTTGAATAAAAACGTGGAATTTAGTACTGATGATCAAATAAGAATTTGGAATACCCACCAATTTAATAATTCAAAATGAGAGAGGTTTTCAACCAGATTTAAAAACCAAGGACATTACAAGATTGGTGGAGGTTCCCTATCCATACCCAAATATTTTAGGTTTTTGTGCTGGGGATATTTTAATACCACTATCATCTAGTTGTTTTAATTTTTAGAGGTGAGATTTGAGTATCTTATGTAACTTTTGGGAGTTCATTAGAGTTATCTTGTGGTGAAGGAAAATATTGAGTGTGCCACTAGACTCGTACCTTTACCTCCAATGTTTTTGAACATATGAAATGAATAAAGAGTTAATCTATAGAAGATAACATTTTATAAATCTGAACTCATATGTGTTTTAGTCTAGATTGACTACCTAGGTGGAGGTGTTGAATGAATTCGTTATCGCTGATGCATTGTTGGTCGAGATGCCTGTGGAATTAGATTACTTGACCTCATCAAGTGCCAATATTGGTTACATAGATAGTGATAATAAAGGGAATGCTATTTATAGTGATGGAAAGATACTTTTATTTTCATGAATAATCTAGTAAATAAAGAGGTAGTGTTCCTCTAACTGTTCACGTGTACACTAGCCTTACCCGTTTACCTATCCATGTCTGAGTATCAGGTTTTGCCTTTGTAATGTAATCATTCCCTTCTATGTGGTTGTGTCTGTTCCTATGTAACATCATGGGTATATGATAAACCTCTAACACCAGGTCATAGGGTTAGTGACATGAGTCAAATGGGGTGTAATATCTTATTTAATATGTTTTCCCTAGCGCTACATCTAGTGACCCACACAACATATGTTCTTCATGGTACAAACTGTGTAATGAAAAATTTTCCAGATCCAATGGGTTGTCGATGAGTTTTTTTTATTTCATCATCATCACTGATGGTACAACCATCAATCATGCTTATGAAACTCGTATCGTGCCTCTATGAAGCCTTATTATCGATTGTGGTCAGATTATGGACACTAAATTTGACTAGGAAACCACCTTCTTCATACTGCATCATCATCACATTCAAAACTACAGACTGAGAAATTATAATCCGATCACATCTCCACTACCATCATCACAAACCACTACTATACTATTGATCTTAGGTCCTAAACTACGGTATAGATCCGTTATGGGAAAAAATTGTACAATGATCCCTTACATTGTTATGTTCCAATCACTAGTCAAAGAAACACTGATGTTGAATGTGTGAAAAATTTGGGAGAAAATTACAATACACAAGTTGAGGAAAGAACCTTATCTATTTTTTAGGTTTTACTCAATTCATTTATTATATATGTATCAATAAAGATTAATAAAATAATATCAATTACCTTTAAACCCAAAAGATAAAACCTATACCCACAAAATGATATTGACTAGTGAATCAAACTAATAGAAGAATTTGTACATGTTCCTCATGTGGTGAAAAAATTGGGATACATCCCCATAAAAAATGTCCTATACCAAGTTAGGATGTACCACTGATGCAAGATGAATCTTCATTTTCTTGTCTGGAAAGACTCACTAACTCTATTGTAACTGGTGAACCTTGTGGTATACCAATTTCCAGACCCTGATCCCAGTGTCTACTAATGATCCTCATTGCTCTCCTATCAATTTTCAGGTTTATGGTATAAACCATATGAATAGGATATAATTTTTTATTAATAGGTAATAATTAGTTTAGGCAATAAATAAAACAATTAAATAAATATTTTAATATATTTAATTATTTATCCCATGATGTCTACCAAGGAAAACAAACAATTCTAACCAATGTATATCACCCCTTGGGTAAATATCAAATTCCATATTCAATGACGGTCTCAGATTCCTAATCAAAGACTACATTTAGGAGTTATTGTACCATTCCAATAAAAATATGCTTGTGTGATATGATATATATAATATTTATAGAATTCAATACCAATTCTCTCTAGGATACAGAATATCATGCCTTCCTAGTGCCCAGGTCTGATTTTTTAGATATCATTCAAATCATTACATGAAAAAATAGATATTTTATAGACACCCTAACATCATTTTTATGTGTACATATTAATTATATATCTTGTTCACTTGATTTTGAGGTGTTTCGAGTTTATGAATATAATAATTATATTCGTCTCAAGGATTCCCTATAGTTTTGATAACCATGAAACATAAGTTTGATAACTACTATTGTTTTTAATAGTGGATATCTTCATGGTTTTCGCATGGGTTGTATACCATGCTGGTAAATTGTTCTCCCCACAAAAAAATACGGTAGTTTAGGTATATTGGGTCTATTTGAACTGGGAATTTCTACACACAATTACCCTTCCCGAACAAGTGAATTTACGCACCTCTCAAGCTCTATTATTCTCCTCTCAAGGCCTTTTATTATGGATTTAGAGTGGTTTCATAGTGACATTCCCATACAATATAAATTTAAGAGATCCACATTTCATCTTATCTTAATTTCTCCCATTTTTATTATCTCCTTCAGATCTAATGTCCATGGTTATTCAACTTTCGTGGTCACGTTCATTGCTGAATTGTGAATTTTGGTTTTTGAGGGTTGTGATCCCACTCTCGAGGCCTATTCTAATATAATTTTTCTAAGGTGACATGGTTATGCATGTTTTGGTATGTGTTTCCAATCTAATTCCATATATTAAATTTTCAATGGATGTTTTGTGTTTTAAATTTTTTCTTGAATTAAATTATTGATGTATATGTTATATTGTTTAAATATTCAATTGGATTTCTTGATTATCTTGGTTTTTTCTATAAAATAAATGGGTAAATATATAGATTAAATGTTAATTTGTATTAATATGGTGTTTTGTTCATTTTAAGTATCTGATGAAATGAGAAAATTGGTTCACTATTAGAAAAACGACTGGTTCAAGGGTGATTTGGGCCAATTCAGATTTCTAAAGTAGGTTATTCATGTTTTAAATGTGATATATTTTTTAAAAATAGGTGTGTACATCCTCTTGAGTTAGATATTTTGGATGATTCCTTTTTTGACCTTTTCCAAAATTTACATTGTTTTAAAAGTGATTTTTAAATAGGATTTACAACTGTATTACTATGAGTGTGTTTTAGTGTAATTTTCAATTTCCATTTGGTTGTATTTTTATTCTAAATGGTTGCAAAATGGATATATGAAATATATTATTTTTATATATAAATAGAAGGCAAACGCATGTGTCATTTCATTTGATTGGTTTATAATTATACTATAGGTGAGTCCCATTATTACTAGTTGTTATTCTTGTATGGATGTGGGAATGTTTAAATTAATAGTGATTCATGTTATATGGATTGGATTGGGGGATCATTATTAAAGAGGGTCTATTTGAGGGGAATGTATTTTATTGATGTGTTATGTGTTTTGGGAAATGTGATTGTCATGTAATTGACATTGGGTGGATAATGGTTCACCTCCTTTTTCTACTCCATGAGGAACCACTGGTTACTAAGTGGGGTGTCAGAGTATGTTAGCAATATTCATATATATTTATGAATTTTATAGTTTCTTATAAGTTAATGATATGACTAGGCTAGAGGGTGTATCACCGATAGGGATTGTTGAGAGTGATTTGGATGATGAGTCATGTGACTATTAATCTTCTTAATGTTGGTTACACCAATTCACAAAGTATACATATCACTTTAGTCTAAGATATTACCTCATGATATATAAGTTATTTTTTTCTTCTTTATTTATTTTTGGCATCTGAGTTGTCTGCTTCTTGATGTGATACTATATTTATTTATTAGTTATTTATGATTTATAATTGTTATTGTATTTATTTCCATGTGTTATTATTTTCAATTTATCGTGAATTTTCAAAAATTAATATCCTATTATGTGTTCTATTTTTTCTTTACACTAATTTGAGTAATGGGTGTATTGAGGTTTTAAAGGGAAAGAGGTGGTTGTTTAAAAGTGAAATCCTTTTTAAAAATTATTTGATAATGTTTTGAAACTATGTGAGTAGTTTGTTTTCAAAAGGGATATTTTAAATGAAAAGGAAAGGTTCGATTTGTTATCTTTAAGAGGTGGATATTTTCAATGTAAACCACTATTTTTTGATAAGATACTATTCTAATAAGCCATATTTGAGGAATTGTTTATAAATTGTGTTCTTTAAAATAAAATATTACGTAATTTTTATATATTTTTATTTTATATAAAGAAAATGAAATATTATTTTCACATATTTACTTTTAAAGTAGATTTCTTGGTTACAATAAAAAATGAATATAATGGTCTCATGGTGGTATACTATTGACATTTAGATCACACTCTAAATAATCACATTGGTGGGTATGTAACCGTGCTGTCTTTTATAGGTTTTTATGTTTTGAATTTTTTTTATTGTTACCAATATTCTTAATAAATTAGGTATTGTATGGTTTTGGTGGTTACATGAACGTCTTATGGTGATTGTGAGGTGCGCCATCTATTTTTTGGAAATCATTGGGTATTGTGTTATATCGAACCTTCGTCCATCATATTTTTTATCCATATTTGTTTCCATGTTTTTACCATAAAATATTTGTTGAATTGTTTCTTTTATATGTGAAAATTGTTAGAAAATTAATTTTGGTTATTATTTATTTTCTATTCCATTTTTGTATTCCATTTTTAGTATTTTCTTATATACTTTACCAGGGTCATCCAATGCATTTAGATATCATATCATGTTCTTGGTTTGGAATTGGTGTTGATCCAAGTTTCTTTGGAGGGTGAAATTACCAATATATTCCCTTATGATTCCCTAGAACTGGTTTATATCCTACGGTATTAGGAATGTGTCTCAAGACTTGTGGAGGAACAATTTGGGTGATATTATAGTTTGACCCAGTCCGATTCATTACAAAAAGTAAATAGTTCTTTGATGTTTAGATTTACCCTGAAAAATATCATCATATTTTCCAAATTTCATCTCTAGAGTTTACAAAATTCCTCTAAATATCCCAAAATATTTATCAAGAGACTTATAAAACTATTTTTTTTCAATATCACGATATTTTGGATGAATTATCAAATTATATGTTTAAAGAGAAATACAATTATACTATTGAATTCTCTATATAACTACAAATATTAAAATAAATATTCATTATATATGATCAAAACATCCAAAAATTTTTACCAGAATGATGTTTTTCCTCTTTTATGTGAATAAAAATAAAAAACATCAAACCAATCCTTCAAGATATCTCTTCAAATCATTATGTACTAATCAAGGTGACACCACACTTGAAAAAATAATTTTTTATCAATATGATTCATCCAAATTAATCATATTCAATACTTAGAATCACCATATTTACCAAAAAACTTACATTCTTTGGAACCAAATACAACTAACCAAAATCTGGTCTCAACAAGAGATCACTAATATGAAATAATAGTGATAAACATTGCCTTTCTCAAAACCCTTTCTCTTTATATCATGAACAATTAAGTTCTTTTTCATTATTTTAACTCTTTATCTCTCTTAGATATAGTTATTTTATCATCTCTTAGGATTATTGTACAGTTCTGCATTAGTTATCTCAATGATTACATCTTTTCTTTATATTGATACTTATATATATATATATATATATATATATTCGTAGGAAATATCATGTGAATTATTAGCATCCCTTAAAACATGAAAACTCCATCAATACTCAGAAGGAGAAATATTTTCATTCAAATATCATTTAAATCCAACCAACCATTCTTTTCAAATATCTAAAATACAAAATCTTTAATCCTCAATGCGATATTCAATTATCACAATCTTAACATCCATTAAATCCACAGTATTAGTTCTTATTGAAAAATAATAAATCCTATATAATTCCATCTTTAAATGTAATATTTTAAATGAAAAAACCTCATTATTCTAAACAAAATTGATTATTTAAAACCACCAATATGATTCATCCATTTATGCGTACATAACTTAATACCTTGGTATGTGATGTGGAACCTTCTCATGAGGCATGGATATATTGTCAGTATCCAACACTTCCTCCTTGTGTAGTTCTCCTTAATTATTAGCTGAGACTATGATCATTTAAATGATCACAATATTTTGAAAATTAATAAAAGGGTATCACATTATCTAAATGAAATTTTATTATAATATAAAAAATGTATAAACTTTGATTTTGACCCAGGAGATCTCATCAAAAAAATAATAAATTACATTGCTGATCATGAGACAAATCTAATGTGCAAAGAGAAAAATGGATTAGATATGTGGATAAACCATATATACACCAAAATAAACATTATGATCAACCATGTAAAGTGATCTCCAAAAGAAACCATATTGTATAGACTTCATGTATTACTCATCTGACCATATAGATCGACAACTCTATCTAGATTTACAGTATTGATTGACCACATGAAACTGTTTTGATCAAACACATGTCTTAGTCTGTATTAAAGAAATATATTATTTTATATTAACTATAAGTAAATAAAATTAACCATATTGATCAACCACATATGAAATCTATCGACTGTGTTTATAGTCAAGAGATTATACATTTGTCTCAATCTATAAATTACAGACTTTTTTAAACTCAATCCCAAGCCTCCTCAAGCCATCATCAACCTTATTAAATAAACTAAAAACCACTTTCAATATATTTTAGACTATATATATAAATCCATAAACATATACATTAAGTCTTTTTGAATAAAAACACATCAATCATCACATTTATTCTAATTTTTCTTGAATCTATTTGGGTTAGAATTCAAATATATAGCCTTAGTATAATTCATCCAATGGGAACTTCTCTTGCATTGGAATTATTTCTTCACAAAATATTTGGTAGACCACTTAATGTCATACCATAATTGTGGTTAGAGTATTGAAGGGTATAATACCTATAGTAACGATCAACATGTTCACAATGAACTGTTAAACAACACTCAAGAAATACCGTTGTGAAAGCATGGAAGAATATAATGCTAAAACCATTCATTGATTATCACCATAAGAATTTCTTTGAGTTTTGAATGATTGTTATTATTATCTCTAGATTCAAGAGGGTGGAAGATGATAATCGCTCTATATTATTAACAACATTCTAGTGGAAGAGCTTTATTGGGCTTGGGATAATTCCCTTTTTACATTCATTATGCACAATGATTACTAGGACTGAGAATGATGTAATCGGTTTTAAATACAATTAGGCTTAAAGAAAAATAATTTCACATGGGTCCTCATCATTCCCTTAATCCTCAGTGAACCCCATGTCTAAATAATAGTAATAAAATTATTTAACTGACATGTTCTAGACTCACAGATAAATAAATTTTACTATATCAAGTAAATAAATTAATATTTATTTAAATAATATCTATTATTTAATTTTTTATAGGACCACTAAACATGGTCCATTAATTCTCCTCAATATTTATTAAACCTTGAATAATTTCTATTTATATAAATTAATTAATTTCACTCTATTACTAACAAATAAATAATTTAATGTTATACTCCATAAAACAAAGAATACATTTTATTAAATATGATACTTACATTTATTCTCTTGAGTAACTGATGACTGAATATTCATGATCATACCACATGCAAATAATTATTAAACAGCATACAGGAAATTTTTTATTGAACATATTAAATACATATATAATTTAGCTATGGTTTAGATAAACTTAGTGTGTAACCCTCTAAGAATTCTAAGTGGAAATTGGAAGAACCACCTAAGGTCCTAGGTTAGATTCTAACAACACAACAAGGCTCCCATAGGGAAGGAAGTTAATGTATAGTGACATAAAACCTCATAAAAATTTATATTTTTTAATATAAACTATTTATCATGATTTCTATAATCAAGTACGTTATATACAGATGTCATCAACCTATATGCTAAATATCTCATTCTTTGACTTTTAGGAAATGAACATGAATGAAAAACACCATCTATATAGACATTATTATGAATTTTTATTCCCATTAATGGTCCTGATATATAGACTTCCAATAAACATAAAATGAAAAATAATTTCTTATATTATTCATAAATGAAATATCACTTGTGACTCACCCAATGTATCGTACCTCACCCTAATGATATGTCATCATGGTATTAATCAATATATAAAAGTACATGAGTCATATAATATATTAATAATATTCATAAATTATATGAGTCATTACACATTTCCATATATAATAAAATTTAATGAGCCATATAAATGTGAATTTCTTACTATTGGTTCATGTTCCCATAACCTCCTTTCCTGAGATTAACAATTACAAAATTCATGAGATAAACTATAAATGAATTAAAGGCCTCTTACCTCTAATATCATGTATGAATTTTTCTGTATACAATTATATAATCCAGCTGTAGAACATATTTTTTAGAATATTATAATTTAACTTCTATGTTTTCATCATAAGGGGGAACTACCATGATATTTTAGTGAAACAGGTACACTCAGCACATTATCATATACAATATCACCTAGAAAATCCATCACGATGTGGTAATAACTTTTCTAATATTAAAAAAACATGAATACATGGATCCATAGACTATATCGAAGCTGTTATGGGGAACAATGTCTAATAGATTACAACATTTACTAGATACAACAACTAATAAATTTTAATATACTTGATCTCATATGATATTCATGCTTCTATAGAGATAAAGATTTAGTTAAAGGGTCTACCATATTCACTTCCCTGGAAAATATACTCACTAAAACTTCACCCCTTTTGAGAAAAGTCCCTAAAGTGTTTATATTTCTAAAGTACATGCTTCATTTGTCGATGGGATCTTGGATCCACTACAAGAAACACCAGTTAATTATTATCATAATATCATTTAAGAGTGTATTTACTATTGGGAAGAACATAAATCTATTATAAAAACTTTCATTTCCACAATACTTATATGGCTACATAAAAATCCACAATATACATGAATTATGCTATATAATAGGAAACAACTGGCTACATAAATTTTTCTATCTCATAAATACTCTATTAAGACTAAATACATATATTGACTATAACTTGAGATCATTCTGATATATTTGGAGACTAGAATCAGTATATCCCTTGAGGACTAGCTCCTCATCTCCTCCACATACTAGGTAAATATCCTTAGTATCCCTTAAATACATAAGGATATCCATAACACCAATCCATTTTTGTTCACTAAGACCAGATTCTTGTCTTTTGACCATGATAAAGGAATTAGAAACATTAATCATGGTATTTATCATATCATATTTGGAGGAACCTATCACTATTATACAAAGCATCATATTCATCCATACTCATTTCTGTTGCGTTTGAGGATATATTTTCATAGAATGAAGTATACCATATTTCACTGGAATCTATCTCCTATTGGATTGTCCCATAATGAATATATTTATAATATTGTCAATTTATGACCCTCAACATAGTCCAAGAAACCTCTTATATCTATCATGAATGATATTTATCCCATGAATGCAGGCTTCTTCACTAATGATATTTAGGTAAAATTGATTGTTTAATCAATCCTCAACTAATTATATGGCTGATATGTCATTTCCAATAAGTAATATATCATCAATGTATACAACTAGGAAAATGTATCCACTCCAAATAACCCAGTTGCAGACACATGGATCATATTAATTTTTTATGAAACTAAATTCTTTGAAGTCTTAGTTGAATCATATTTTCATTTAACTAGAAGTTTTCTTTAATCCATAAATGGATCTCTGTAACATTAAAACCTTTTTGGCATTACCTAATGTTACAAAACATTCTTATTTTATGATATAGACATCTTCTTTAAGGTTTTCGTAAAGGAAATTTATTCTGGTATCCATCTACCAAATATAACAGTAATGGAAAGAAGATATAATAAGTAGAATTATGATATATTTAAACATGGAACCTGGAAAAAATGATTCATCATATTCAATGAATTGATGCTGTTTAAACACTTTAGACACTAATTATGCTTTATAGGATCTAACATTACATTAAAAGTCCAATTTTTCTAAAGTACATATTTAAATCCAACAAGGAATAAAATAACTTGTAAATTAACCAAACCACGTACTTGGTTTTGACATATGGAATATATCTCAGAATTCATGGGTAAATTTAATCTTCCATATTTTAAGCTATATATTATATCTTGATAGGAAAGCGGATTATTTTTTTCAGCCTATAATGAGTAACCCTCCTTGGTGAATAGAAACCCATATATTTCTTGTAGTATAACCTCTTTGTTGTTTCTACACAGTACTTTTTTTTAGAAACAACCTCATCCTTGGGGACTTATGGAATCTTTTCATGTACTACATTTTAATTATATTTGAAATAAATTTATTCCAAGACAATATTTCTCTCACTAAATCATTTATATATTTTACACCTCTCTTTTAATATGGATTATATTTCTATAATTACTTTGTTTTATGAGGTTTTGTATAGGTAATATCCCCTTTCATACTTAAAATATCCAATAAAGATACACTTCATGCCTTAGGGTGGCAATGTTTTTTGATATTTGGCATTAACAAATTCCCTACATCCCTATACATGTGTATGAAGAAAAAAATGATTATTTCCATATATTAATTCATAAGGTATCCCATTTCCCTCCTTATCTAGAAATCAATTTAGAATATTTGTTAGAGTATTTAATGAACACACCCAAAAAGATAATGAATGTTCTAGATGGCTCATCATCGACCTATCCATGTAATTCTTTGTTATATTCCTTATTTCACGAAAACTATTCCACTATGGTGTAAAAGAAGTGAGAAGAGAAAGAATCAAAAACTCTCATTAATAATTTACTTAATATTGGTTTGAATAAACATCACTATGATCATATCAAATCTTATTTATCTTATAATAAAGATTATATAAAATCTTATTATTGAATTCCTGAAATTTATCAAATGATTTTAACTTATACCTCAATAAGTAAAAAATTCAATGATTACCCAAGTCATCATCAAATATTGTGACGTAAGAATAACAACCTCTTGAATATATTGGAAAAAGGTTTTCATATATAACTATTTACAAATTCTAGAATCTCTACGACCCTTTCACCCTAACCAATATAAGAGGGATTAATCACATTTCTTTGTAAAAATTGAAGGAATATATAATGTGGTTTTATTTTAAAATAATATAAAAAGCCATACCGATAGATATTTTTCAATCATATCCCATATACATGACCATGTTTGTGACACCATAGCAGGGAGTGAAATGTTTCATTTGAACCAGATTCATTATCTATTTCTAATACATTTTTTCGTAGTATGATACATAAATACTATTATTTAAATGTGTCACAATATAAAACATGTTTTATTTATAATGGAAAAAAATTATATATAAATTTAAAAATAAAACCATCTGCATCTAGGTAGGAAACATAAATTTTATTTTTAGTAATAGTGGGTACATGTTAAAATGTTTTCAAAACCAAGACCACCCTTATTAGCAACATAATGTGGTAGTCTTCTATAGTTACGATAATAAGTCATACTTTTTTTCTTTCTCCAAGATCTATATATCATATAGAGATATTTTGGAATCTACCTGGTTCATATGTTTGGATAGAGATGTCAGTATCCAAGGCTATATCCAATACCCAGTTGGTAGTTGTGGAATGATTTCACTCGATAACAAAAAAACTGAAGATTCTCCATTCCTCTTATTTGGTGGAGTTATTCATCCAGTGGCCCAAATTTCAACAAGATGAACTATATGTGTCCTTTTACATCAAATTTATTTATATCTTCCATTTTTTAGAAATCTGTTGCTCAGGAGCCTTATACATTGAGTTATTCTTGGGGACCTTTTCCCAGTTCTTCATTTTATTAACCATAACCATAAAAAGTATTTCTTTCCACAGGTAATTATCAACTTGTTGAATTAATTAACAGTTTCCATGAAAGAATTCTGAATATTTCTCTTGTTATAAAGTATAATTGACCTAGATTAAATCTTAGGTAATGAGGATAAAATGATATTTCGGTGAAACACATTTTAATTACAAGATATCTAAGAGCTATATGAACCTAATCAAATTGAGTACATTTGTCCCAATAGGAACATACTCTATAAGATTTCATGTGAATAATGCATTATAGATCACATATCTCTCTTATATCAAATTCTATTTATAAGGATCAAAATGGTAATTCATCACACTATACATAATCATATCCTTATACTACTTCAAGATCTCACTATACATAGTTTATAACATGAATTATTAGAAATACTATCATCATTCAGATGATTCATCTCGAGAGAGTTTTCTTCCTCACTATAATATTGACTAGTATCATTAGTAAGATTAGATTCTAATACATATAATTTCCTATCATGGTGTAGTATAATGTGAATGAGCCTATTCCACTCATGGAAAATTGATCCAATGAGAAGGTTATCCTTCCCTAATATAGATAATGGTGATTTATTTGAATTTTAACGACATTAAAATTCTATAATAAGTGTACATTTTTTAGTACATTATCTATATTAAAAAAATAGACAACAAATTAAATTAATTATTCTCCCACTATTTTTTAAAACCCAATATCCCTCAAAATGTTTTAAATTATATCCCATCACAAGAATATTCTAGTGAAAATATTCCATATACCCCATCCCACAACACAAATAAAGACTGAAAAATCAATTCAAAGCAATTTTGGTAGGCGGGTCTTGCTAACATCATTAGATAATGCCTCATTGATCCATTGAGTAGAATTACCGATCCAAAAATACTAAAATTGGATTTCATGTACACTTTATTTCATATTATATTAAGTCTTGTAGAGGTGGTCAACCCTTAATATGATCTAAGTTAAGTCAAACCAAAACGTATGGTAGAAATCCTCTAGAAATTTAAATAAATCTAATAGATGTTGGTAAATCTAGAGATAATTTTTTAACATGTAATACATTGAAATATTACAAGAATTGTTTTTAGAGGAAGGTGTTGGGATGATGCAAGATTCCAAGGTCCTCTAATATTGGAATTGATATTTTAAAAATATTTAATATATTTATATCATATGCACATTGTTTTTTTCTAAATAATGGAATATATCATGAAATGAGTCATATATTAAAAATCTAGGATCACTACTGAATTCAAAGAATAGGGTTTACCATAAGAGAAACCTAATGTTTGTTAGTTCTAGATGTCCAAATGAGGAAACTGTTGGTGGGTACACTATGTACTTAATTAATTTAATAACTAAATCAATTCATTTAATATAGAAACCTAAATTTACTCTATATAATTTCTAGTAAAGAAATTCCAGAGGGTTAGCCACACAACCATTGGATCTTTGAGAGAATATTATGAGCTCTAAATTTCTTCATTGGAGAATCAATATTGGAGGGCGATGAGAGATCAGATCAAGGATGATTAGTAGGTAGGGAATTTAAAGGTCTCCCCAAAACACCCATAAATTCATGTTCAATGACAATCAATCCATAATCTATGTTACACTTATTAATTTTAGTTTTATCCCTTGATTAAATGATTTATCCGAGATTTTATTAATCTTTTTTTTCATGTGATTAATATTCCCTTCATATACACTCAAATTTAGTAATTTAAACTGTTAATTTAATTTTATATTCTATTCCATTATCCCAACCTAATATTCTAGATTTGAATTTGTTTTCTATGAACTCTTGGCCAATGTTGTTTATCACCCTTATTATGGAAATTTCCCCTCATCATTCTTTGTGTTATTTACTATTGGATTATGGGGTAGTGGTTTTACATTCCTGAGGTGGGTTCAAGTATAATCAGGCCCAAAAATTTATGGAGGTTGTGATAATGATGTTAAAGATGATTATTTTAGGATGAAATAATATTCTTTGTGGGATGTGTATTTTGATTCCCAAGGATTGGGGATCTTGGACTGAGCAGTAGTGGCCGGGGGAGCGGTACGTGCATATGAGATTTTTTTGAATAAATTGAATCCGTTTTCTAGAAACTTGATAAAAAAATATGGATGGAGGTGACTACCGATGATTTCAGGTGGTAAAAATGTGTGATTTTCATAAGAAGAACCAGATATGGTGAACTCGTGATTGATATGGAAGTTCTATGACAAACCCGAATACATAGTAAGTAATGGGATTAACACACATAGTGTAGTACTGATATTATAGTAGCATGTTTTTTTATGTGGAGAGATGCATCACACACAATATGGATCCCCCACATACCGTGTGACCCCGTACTGGAGGCCCGATGTTTACACTGGGAGGACATGGGCATAGACATGGCCAGGTATATGATCTGGAACATGGATAGGTGCACGAGTTCTCAATTGGCCATGTACATGGTATGGTTCATGGGTACATGATGATGTACACATGCATGGACATGATCACACATGCTGGCCCCAGGTGGCTGAGAGACACCATATGGGCCCTGTACATGCTATTTAAAACAACATGTCTTTCCAGTAAAGTCCATCGTAGACACGACTAGGTGAATATGTGGGGTCACATGCTGTGTGGACCTCTATACACACAATGTACTTCCCTCTAAAACTTATTTCAATCATATATCTTTCATTTGGACTTAGGTTTTGGTCTACAAAAAGTCTATCATGAGTGTTTTTCTTCATAGATTGAGATTGTGGATTTATTATTGGATTTTATGATACGACATGAGATGACCAGAGTAGGATGATTCCTTAGGAAATGCTTGATGATGACCATGATGAGGCATTATTATTAGAGATATCAGATAGAGATAGTACTCGCATATTTTACTTGGGTGGGGGTCCTCTATAATCTTTTTGTAGGTAGTGGTGGTACACATTTATCACACCTTGGCATAAGTCCTCTATCATTGGAGATGGTACTCCCCTTTCACACAATGTTGTGAGACCTCTATACACATTTATGCAGGAAGAGGTGGTACTTCTCTATCATACTAGGGAATGATTCCTCTATACTTGGAGATGATATACTAATTTATAAAGGCCGAGGTGGTATCCCACTTTCACACCAGGGCATAGGTCCCATATCCTTAGAGATAGTACTCCCTATCACCTTAGTGTGTGGGTCCTCTACCGTAATTATTCTAGGTAGATACAATAATACTATATTGGAGAAAATGTCATATATCCATGGGGACAATACTCTTCTATTGCACTCGGCTGTGAGTCCCTCATATTCCTTACACATATATAGAGGTGTTACTCCCCAATACAGGCGCATGTACTCTATATTTTGAGTTTTATTCCCCCTATTGTACTAGGGCATGGGTCCTCAATATTTTTGATATTTTTTTCCCTTGGGTTAGGGAGTAGTGGTGAGGTGTGGTCACTTCTCATGAATTCTTAAAATAGGCACATTAGATGCTGAGAATCAATGATGGAACTTTGGATCTATAGGGAGACTCTTTGACGAGGGTTGGGTTGTATGATGGAGATCCACTACCTCCCTCACCGGGTTTTCTTGTATGAGAATATATCTATGTTTTTTGTTTTTGTTTCCCTATTTATTTAGGTAGATATGAATATTTATATCAAGTCTCCATTGAACCCTCATTAGTTTTTCGAGTATCCTACTGGGTATGTATATACTCACCCATGTATGGGATTTTCCAGCACGTGTTGTGTCTTATGTAGATAATGGCCAGTTCATCAGTGGAATTAGAATAGTTTTGGAATAATTGGGTTCATTTGACTGATTATGGTGGCCGAGTGTTGGAGATCAGGATCCATAATCTCTTAACAATTTTCTTTCTAGATTTTTTTCATGATGGGATATTTTTTCGATTAGTCATGTATTTTCTCCTAAATATTTCTTATTACAATGTTGTACTCTTTTTTATTCCCTAGGGGTTATTACATGGATGGTTTTTAATCTAGATGAAACTATATTTTATTATTAATCTTCTTCACTTATGAATGTATATGGTTGGGTTCATTCATATAGGTACATTCTGAATAGGCAACCCTTTTTATTTATACATTCTTGAGACTTTTCACTAGCCCCTAGACTATTGAGGTGGGACTGGAATTATAGCAGCTTGATCTTCTATTGGCTGAGTGGTCCCTGATGGTTCGATTCATTACATATTGAAATCAAAGGTAGTTTAACCTCATGAAAGTGATAGATGTTATTCCCCTTTTGAGGTTTTTTTTTGTGAATTTAGGGTAACTGTATCAACATATCTCAAGTGCATATTTTTGGACAGGGAACCTAGTGTTGGTCCGGTGGCCAACATATATATACAATGGGACTCAGACTACCTTATTTTTTACTCAACATAATAAAAAATTGGAAATAGGGAACACTTGTGCATGAATCTTATAGGATCATGTCCCTTCAATACCCTACGTGAGTCAGCTCTCCTATATATATGATCATCTGACCATTATATGCCTTGATTAATTTCAGGATGCCTCCCCTAATAGAAACAGTTATATTAAAAATTTAGGATTGTTAAAAACATTCGATGGGTGATGAGGCCCAATTTAGGGGCAATATAACAGGATCTTTCCCCTATACGGGCATGTTTAACCACCCCTGCCTATCGAGTAGTAGTTTATAATATCAGAGTATGCTAAGGATGCATATACTCATAGCACAATCCGTGAGTTTTAGAAGAAGAGTCCGTTGAGGTTTCATGGTTAGCTAGATCATCAAGAAGTGGAGGATTTTATTGAGTTAGTGATTTGAGTTCTCATACTAGTATGGACCTAAATTATCAGATGGTTGTGGTGGAAGCCAGTATTTTCCCCAACGTAGCAGGGGATAAGTGAATTCTATTATTAATAATGCATGCTGATTCAGAACTATCATGATCCAACATCCCAAATCCTTTTATTGAGGAGAAATAACCCTCATGATTTTAGTCAATTTTGATTTAGGATATTTTTTAGTTTTATCAATGAGGGATAACCATTTCTAATTATGTCAAAAAATTTAATGATTTCATACGGTACTCCCTCGACATGATTCATGTAACAAACAAATGTTTTTATGAAATATTTTCTAAAAATAATTCTTATTCTTTAATAGCCTGTGTTTTATGAAATCGGAAGTTTAAAAAAATTTCTAGATTTTCTTAGTAAAAAATTACAATTATAGCCAAGCTGTTAGATTAGCAGGAATAAGTATGACTAAGTTATCAAAATGCATTGTGAATTCATTGGCTATCAATTATTTATGACAAATATAAATTAGATATTTTATTTTTGAGTGAATTGCTATTTATAATGAAATTAATGAGTTATGTATGTTATATTAAATATTTTGAAATTAATTAAATGGATAGGGTGTGAATAAACCCTATTTGTTGTATAAAAACATATTTTTAAAGGGTAATTTTACGCCTTTGAATGAAGAACCCCTTTTAATTTAATTTTTTGACACATTAATATTTTTAATATAACAAAATAAACAAATTATTTTAAATTTGGATATAAAAATTTAATTTGAATCAATTTTTGGTATTTTCTAATAACATTCAAGTTTTGATGAATAGTAAAAACACACGAAATTTTATGTGAGACCAAATTTTTTCATCAAAATAATTTATATAGTTAAATTATAATATTGAATTTTTTTGAAGTGTAAATAGAATATATTTTCAATATTAAATATAATTTATTAAATTAGCATTAATTTTACATTGAATTCAAATGAAAAACTATTTCTATATTTTGTATTTTTTTAACTTTAAAAAACATGTTTTCTAATTCTAACAACGAGAATGATTTTAAATTAATTTTTGCCAGTTTTTTGTTTTGAAATTAGAAAAATAGATTCCATATTTGGAATCATAATGTCTAAATTGTTTAAATGGGTCCCTTTTATTTTTGGACATTATGAATAGTAACTTCCGTAATTATTTTTATTTACCATAGTTAAAGGGTAAATCTGGTCAATATGGGTATAAAAATAATATTATATTAATATAAAACTACCATAAAACATGTCCTAATCCTATGGGATGAGATATGTCTGACCAGTATCATAATTGGGTTTATTTTAAGACCCCATGGAGCCACATGGGTGTGTTTATGACATGTTAGAATAATTCATTTTTAGTAAAGAGAAATATAACAAAAACATGTATCTTTTACTAAATCATTTTAATATTGGGTTATATAATAGATCTATTTTAATATTAATATAAATTATAAATCTAAAAATATTTCCTAAATCATGGAATTTTATTTATAATTTTTAGACATTAACTAAATAAATTTATTTATGACACAATGATAGTGTAGTGATTACCTTAATAATGAATGATTCAAATAAATTATATTATAAATACTAATATAAATATATTTTGAATATTATGATTTTCTAGAAGAATTTTATATAATAATATGAAATGTTATATTTTAGTTAATATAGTTTATTCCAATGAATAAAATTTTTATGGATTTATGAAAAATCAATTACTAAATAGTGTCATAATTGACCTAAATGAGCTTTTAATGCGAATAATATTTTATTAAATGATATAATAGTAATAAATATATAATAGTATGCAAAATAAATTATATAATGTTACAAAATTCATTAATTATCTACTTTGGGTTCTAATTAAAATTTATAGTAACTATAGTAACCATATATTTTGAAAATACTAGAAGACATGGTAAGAGTTATTGTTTTTTTCTAAGGATTAAAGATAAAAGATAATGTTAATTTTGTGACCTAAAATTGTATAAAACATATTGGTTGAGAGGACTTATAACCATCCTAAAGCTATCTTAGAAATTTATCACTTTGGTACTATTATTATTCAAAAATAATTTTATAATATAATAATATTTCAAAACATTCCTAAAGTGGCACTCCTCCCTCTTATAAAAGGCCACCAACTCTATCTACTTAGACACATCTCAAAATCCATTTAGCTCTAGAAAAACCTACCCAAATAACCTCCATAATTTTCCCATTACATTCTAGAGGCCACACTTTGTGCAAAAAACCAACTCAAGGAGTCATTTTGTTTAAATAAAAAGGAGACTCCTGAAGAAGAGTTAATCATTTTATCACCTCTTTCAAAATTATTTTCTTCATATATTTCCTCTTATTATGTTGTTTTCAAAATAAAATAATAAATACATTGTATTATAAATTATTATCTGTTATTATAATTATAGGACAACCTTATACCTTCTTTAATCCATCCTACTTATAACAATATCACTATTCGTGCGTACGTACGACTTACTGTCACCACCACATGGTGTAATTTTCTATTAAAAAATACTTTATTTGGATGGATATAATGATGAGTATAAATAATATAAATAATGGATATTACATGATAATTTTTCTTTATAATTAATATACATTCCAATTCCATATCATTTTACCATTAAGTGAACGATATCACCGCTAGTTCGTACGTACGGCCTACCGTCTCCATGATGTGATGCGATTCATTCTACATGATCTACATTAAAACATGATTATATACGTGAATTAAATGAATTAAATGAATAAATATGATATATATTATTATAATACCATTCTATAAATGATATAACTATACCCTAATAAGTGGAACATGAACTTAACAGACATAACTTGCATAAGAACAGAAAGTATTTAATATCAGAATAACGAGTGACAATGAAATGTTACTAACAAAAAGATTATAATATAATCATATATAATATCATAAAAATGATTACTATTTGGTAATAAGTCAATAAAATTATTGAAATCACTATATAGAAGGTTCAGATACATACAAAGGATATCAGAGCTAAGGTAAGGAATAATTTTTCAATCCCATTTTTATCTGAGATTGTTCATATGTAAGTATCTTCTGGGGTATATTTATCATCCAAATACATGTTTTCTTTATTGTAGAATATTATTTATATTATTCTACAATTGTTTAAAATTAATTTTACCCTTTGTTTAATTTTTATTATACTGTATGAAAGGAATATTTTGTCATTATTAGATTTGAGGTACTTTTTAACTTTCTTGGAAAAAGTACGATGAGAAATTTTTTTAACTTATATGTAATGAATGAATTTTTATGATTTCATAAAACTTTATTTCAATGGAGCTTCCTCTAAATGATTTCATGAATTTTTCCAACTATATTCTTTTCTTATAAATTTCCCTGGCATTTTGAGAAAACAAAATGATTTTGAAAAGGAAAGGATATTTTCCTCAAGAATTATGTTCAAGTGTTTTATGAAAATTATTTTCCATCTAATATGGAATATGGTCATGTTTCTATCCATATAATTAATTTTATTTCATTGTATTTATTATTAAATTATTTTTATAAAATCGATTTATTTTATATGGATTATGACGTAATGGTGTTTAAGAAACCCATTTTATTTCATGAGATATGGTATGATGAATAAATTAAGTTTTTGTGGGATATGTAATAATGATTTAATCAAGAGATGGGTGGGACTTATATCTCCCTCCAATGTATTGTGTAAAGATTTATATCTAATGAGATAGACATGACATGAATTGGAAGTAAACCTAGTTTATTAATACATGGCTGGAACGATAAGTAAACCCAGTTCAATAATGGAATTTTTCTGCTATGATGGTGTGACTATGAGCCTTGGATAATATGGAAATGATTTCCTATGCTTATGTGTATTCCAGAAAACTTGATATCTTATTTTTTTACTTTTGGGATTATTTCCATTCATTCTTAAGAACTTTTATCCCATTAAATGATATCACAATCTTTTATATGTTGGATAAGACCTCCAAATGTTGTGTTCATATGTTTTATAGTTGTGATAGGATTGATATTCTTCCTTGTTTACCATTATAGAGAATTTGATCTCACCCTTTCATATTTTTCATTCACTAGGTAATAAAGAAGGGTATTAATTATGATATTCCAAAAAGGAGTGTAGTTATGAAGAAATATGCGGGAGACAATGTAGATGTTTTGTGAACCAGTTGTTTATGTTTCCAATTTTCTAAAGACACTATACCTATACAGTCTCGTCATGGATTTATTATATATTATAATGAATATACTTCAATTTTGATGTAATATCAATTTATGTAATGTATGGGTATCTGTTGTTGGTATCAAAGTAAAGGTATAGTTATCCTCTCGAAACTAGGATGAGAAATCCTTAGCAAGAACCCTGAGGATATGTTTAAGTATAGGATACAATCCTGGTGTTTTATAAATGATCATAAATAACCTAGGATTAAACCTAATGTGTCCAAAATTGAAATTTTATTGTCGATTATGTGGTATTCCAATTATGATTAGTGTTTCTTACACTATGCTTCTTGGTTTTTTTCAATGACCAGAACCAGAAGGAACCACATTAATGTTGAATGTGATAGGAAATTCCTTAACTGTTCCCCGGAGAAACCAAATGTTATTGGATCTAGAATGAAAAATCTTGTATCCATGCTCACACAACTTTATTATGCTACGAATCATGTATGACATTAAAATTATCAATGGAGGGAGCAACAATATATTTAGTCCTTCATGAGGAAGCATCAAATTTCATTCAGTGTGTCTTCTGATACATTAGTGGCTGAAAAATGGATCAATACCACTAAAAAGATATTTTCAGTTCTATAATGTTTTGAACATGATAAAGTCATCATAGTAGTTTCTCTTTTGAAATGTGATGATGATCAATGTTCGAATCTTATCAAGAATTTGAGGCAAAGAGATGAAATTGATTCAATGGAATGAGATGAGTGCATGAAATTAATTTTCAATAAGTACTTTCCTAGTGTTCTTTAAACCAAGATGGAGAAATAGTTACTTAATCATAATAAAAATGATAATGAATCCTCTGTTACCTACAAATTGTTTTTACAATACTAGTAAGGTAATATTTAGGAATTATTATCTAGCATGAGATTAAAATCGATCGATTATTTATTGACCTAAAACCATGTCACTTAATGGAAAAAGCCATAAGGGACTTTAGTATCTATGATGATATCATTCAACGTGCTCTCAAGGATGTGATGGAGATTAGAGTAACGCATCACTCATATGGGTCTAATAAGAAGAGAAAAAGTGATTTGAAAAGAAAATCTAAAGACTACATTGAAAGGAAGACGAGTTTACCCTTATAATAAAAGTGTGGAATTAAAAATAGAGGAAATTGTCTTAAGGGGACTAGTGAATGTTTTAAGTGTGGAAAAGAAGGTCATCAGAAATTTTAATGCCTATCTCATGGAAAAATAATGTCTAATGATATGAAAATAGAAAAGGCTACACATAATTAACCTCTTACACTTCCATGATATAGGTGAAAGGAAATGGGGAATTATGAAAATCAATTCCCTAATATATGGGTTATTAATTATGATTGATTTTAATAAAAAATTAAGACTAAAGACAAAGGAAAGTCACATGAAATCACTATCAATGACATAGAGTATGATAATGATGTGGTGAAAAGTACACATACCATCAACTCTAAAATAGAAATTCTTTTATTTGATTCTGGATCCAACCACTCTTTTATTTATGAATAATTTTATAAGGGTATTGTCGTATTAAATTAACAATTAGATATTGAGTTTTCTGTGAAGACTCATAATGGAACAACGGTCTCATAAAAAGGTTATAATTCTTATACGGTTGATGTTTGTGAGAAATTTCTTCTTAAAAGTCTTTTTATTCTTCCTAAAATGGAATTTAATGTGATTCTCGTAATTTATTAGCTTTCTCAATATGGAACTCATATCTATTTCCAAGAAGGGAAGTCACATTTCTTATTCCACAATAATCTATGATCATCTATCTACGAAAGAATGAATATAACCTTAGAATAGAAATTTTTTCTATCTTATGGGTTTTTATTCCTATAAAAAATATAATTTATCTCAAATGGTTGGGAAAAAACTCTTATTAAGAATATTCCCATGGTATGGGATTTATATGATGTCTTTCCAGAGGAATTTCCAGGTCTTCCTCCAACTCATGAAGTTGAGTTTTCAATTGAACTCATACCAGGTGCTATGCGTATTTTGAAGACAATTATATATAATTCCCGAAAACGAGTTTCATGAATTGAAGAAGAAAGTAAAAGATAATATTGATAAGGGATTCATACACCTAGTGCATCACCTTGGGAAGCATCTATTACAATTTTTTAAAAATAAAGATGAATCAATGAGACTCTACATTGATTATTGAGAACATAAGATGATCACTATCAAGAAAAAATATCATCTTCCACACATTAATGACTTATTCAACAAACTATTTAGAACAAAATAACTTTCTAATATAGATCTTTGTTCAGGATATCATCAATTAAGGGTAATAAAGGTGGATATACCAACGATGGAATTCCGTACAAGGAATAGAAAATATGAATTTATAGTGTTTCCTTTTTGTCTTACTAATTCCCCACCATGTTCATCAATCTAATGAATAGAGTCTTTAAAGAATTTATAGATCATTTTTGGGTAGTCTATATTCACAATATTCTTGTTTATTGGAAGATAAAATAAGAACATGTAGACCACTTGAGAATTATAGTGAAGACCATGAGAAAAGTGATGCTTTATAAAAAACATACCAAGTGTGAATTTTGTTTTCATAAAGTTTCATTTTTGGGGCACATAATCTTAAGATGTGGGATATCTATGGATCCATCCAAAATAAAAGTTGTTAAAAGTTGGACGAGACCATTAATGGTAACTGAGATCCAAATTTTTCTTAGTTTGGATGGATATTATCGATGTTTTCGGAAATATTTTTAGGATTATCTAATCCAATCACAAAGTTGACTAAGAGAGGAGTTATGTTCGTATGGATGGATGAATGTGCAGAGAAGTTTAAAGATATAAAAAGAAGTTCAGCTGGTGCACCTATGCTCACACTACCTTGTAGTAGAAAAATATTTGTGATCTAAAGAGATGCATCCAATAATGGGTTGGGATGTGTTCTCATGAAAAATGATATGGTGATAGCTTATGCCTCACTGTATTTTAAAATCCATGATTGAAATTTCCCGTCTCATGATTTGGAGTAAGCTATGGTAATAATTGCATTAAAATATATGGAGGCATTAACATTATGGTAAAATATGTGATATTTATACTGATCATAAAAGTTTAAAGTATATTTTCACACAAAAGGAGATGAATATGCATCAAAGAGGATGGTTAAAGTTGATTAATGATTATGACACCTTGATAGATTACTACCCTGGGAATGTGAACAAGGTGGAATATACTTTGAGTCAACAACACCACGCTAGCCTATCTACGATAAGAATCAAAAAAGATCCAATATTTATGGATTGCAAAGGATGGATCTTGAAATTTTAAAGGAAGGTGATAAATATTATCTTTCTCAATTGAATGTTCATCCATTAATACAAGTGAAGATTAAAGAGGCGTAGAAGAAAGCTGTAGTGCTACAAAAGAAGGTGAGAAATGTTCCTGAATTCAAAATTGATTGTGATGAAATAATAAGGATCATTAACTAGGTTTTATTCCTCCCATACCATAATAAAAGAAGGATATATTGGATGAGGATCATAGTTCTTCATTATCTATTCACCCAATAAGAACGAATATGTACATAGACCTAAAAGAGTATTGTCGGTGGGATGGAATGAAAAGAGATGTCACTGAATATGTCTCTCGATACTTGGTTTATCAGATATTTAAGAGTGAGAAACAAAAGTCTAAATGGATGTTTCAAACATTACCCATACTGGATTGGAAATAGGAAAAAATCACTATAGGATTTTTCTTTAGACTTCTCAAAACATCAAAAGGCAATAATGTTATCTGGGATATAGTAAATCCCCTTTTGAATTCAGCACAATTCATTTCTATTAAAGAGGTTTTATATCTTGATCATCTTGTTAGGATATATATAAAGGAAGTGATAAGATTGCATGGAGTACCACTTTACATTATATTTGATCAGGATCCATGGTTTACCTTGATGTTCGGGAGAAGTCTTTAGTAGGCTTTGGATAATGAGTTAAGTTTCAGCACTGCTTATCATCCTCAGACAAATAATCAGTCTGAGAAGACAATTCAAACTATTAAAGACATATTTTGATCATTTTCAATGGATTTCAATGGTGTTTTGGATCAACATCTACGATTTGTGGGATTTTCTTACAATAATATCTATAAATATTTTATTTATATAGAACCCTATGAATCCCTTTATAGAATGAAATTCCAAAATCTAACTTGCTGGGATGAAGTTGTGGAAAGAAAGATATTAGGTCCTGAACTTATTGATGAAAAAAGGTAAAATATACTCAATAAAACATAAAAGAAACTCATAGTTGAATAAAATGTTACACTGAAAACTAAAAAAGACTAGGAGTTTGAAGTGGGTGATAATATGTTTCCATGAATATCTCCTGGGAAGACAGTAATGAGATTTGGAAGGAAGGGAAAGCTGAGCCCTAGGAATATCAGTCTTTTCGAAATTCTGGATCATGTTGTGAAGGTTGATTACAATTTTTCACTTCTAACAAATCTCTCTCAAATTCATGATGTGTTCCATGTATCTCTCTGGATAATGTACATACCTAATCCTTCACATGTACTAAACATAGAAGTTATGCTGCTGGAGTAAGATCTTTCATATAAAGAACAACTTATAGAGACTATGGATCATAAAGAAAATGTTCTATGAAACAAGACCACTCTCTTGGTTAATGTTTAATGGTGGAACCAACAATTTGAATAAGCTACACGAGAACTTGAGGATACTAAAATGGAGAGGTAACCTCATCTGTTTTTTTCCATGAGATGAATTTTGATGGTGAAATTTAGTTTAAGGGCGGTATAATGTAACACATCGTTTTTTTAATCAAACGTTTTATTTAAGTTAGTTTTATTCTTTAGTATATTGTGTTTCATGAAATTGTGAGTTTAAACGATCCGTGATATACCATTAGTAAAAAATTACCATTATAGCCTACCTGTAAGGTTAGCAGGAATAAGTTTTACTAACTTATGAAAATGCATTGTGAATTAATTAGCTATCAATTATTTTTCAAAATTATAAATTATATATTTTTATTTTTGAGTGATTTAAAATTGGTAATGAAATTAATGATATATATTCACATTATATAAAATATTTTTATATTCATCTAATGGACATGGTGTGAATAAACCCTATTTGTTGTATAAAAACCTATATTTTTTTAAAAGGGTAATCTTACGCCTTAGAATGGATAACCCCTTTTACATTAATATTTTGACACAATAATAATTTTTATATTAAAATATAGATATGATATTTTAAATTGGATAATAAAAATTTACTTTGAATGAATTTCCAAAATTTTCTGATAATATTCATGTGTTGATGAATAGTAAAAACACACTAAATTTTAAGTGAAAACAACTTTTCTCATCGAAATAATTTATATGGTTGAATTATAATATTGAATGGTTTAAAATTATAAATAGAATATATTTTTATCATTAAAAATAATTTATGTCATTGCCAATAATTTTATATTTAATTAATATGAAAAAATATTTCATTATTTTGCAATGTTTTAACTTTTAAAAACATGTTCTCTCATTCTAACGATGAGATTGATTTTAAATTAATTTCTTGCAATTACATGTTTTGAATTTTGAAAATTGATTTCCATTTTTGAAATCATAATGTATTAATATTTTGAATATGTACCTTTTATTTTGGAACATTATGAGTATTAACTTCAGTAATTATTTTTATATACCATGGTTAAAAGGTAAATATGGTAAATAAGGGAAAACAAATAATATTATAATAATTTAAAACTATCCAAAAAAACATCCTAATCATATTTTATGAGATATTTCTAATTTGGATTATCCTTTGGTAAATTTTAGGACCCCATGGAACCATTTGAGTGTGATAATGATATGTGATAATAATTAATTTAAAAGAGAAATATAACATAAACATGTATCTTTTACTAAAATTTTTTAAATATTGGGTCATATAACCTATATATTTGACTATAAATAGTAATTGGATAGTTAAAAATATTTCCTACATCATGGAATTCTATTTTTACTTTTTAGACATTAAATAAGTAAATTTATTTATTACATAATGATGATGCAGTAATGACCTTATTAATGAACGATTCAAATAAATGATATTATAAATAATAAAATAAATAAAAATTGAATATTATTATTCCATAGAAAAATTTTATGGATGAATATGACATTTTATGTTTATCTTAATATATATTTTTTGAAATAATAATGTTTTTATGGTTTTATGGAAAACTAATTAATAAATAGTGTCAAAAATGAATTAAATGAGTTTTTAAAACATATACTATTTTATTAAATTATATAATAGTCCTGAAAATATAATATTTGTCCAAATAACTTATATAATGTTAAAAATTTCATTAATTATCCACTTTTTGTTCTCTTTTCATTTTATAGTAAAAATAGTAGCCTTATATTATGAAAATCTAAGAAGACATGGTAAGAGTTAATGTTTTTATGTAAGGGTTAAAGCTAAAATATAATGTTAATTTTGTGAATTAAACATGTATAAAACCTATTTTTTTAAGAGTATTTACACCCATACTCATCATATACTCTAATTTTATCAATGTTTAACTATTATAATTCGAGAATAGTTTTATAATAAAATAATATTTCCAAACATTTTTAAAGTGTCCCTCCTCCCTCTTATAAAAGGCCACCACCTCTACCCACATACTCTCACCTCCAAAGCCCTTTAGATCAGCAAAAACTAGACCAAATAACCACCCAACATCCCTAATTCCATCTTATAGTACAACCTTTGGGTATAAAACCAACTTATGGAGTTTTTTCGTGGAAATAAAAAGGAGACACCCGAAGAAGAGGTAACCATTTTATCACATCTTTCAAAATTATTTTTGTCTTCTAATTCATCTTCATATGTAGTATCCATAATAAAATATTAAACCCAGTATATTATACATTATTAGATGTTATTATAAATTTAGTTAAACCTTATACCTTCTTTTATCCATCCTACAAATAACAATATCACCATTCATGCATACATACGATTTACCGTCTCCGCGCAGTGGTGTAAGTTATTATTTAACACTACTTTATTTGGATGGGTATAATGATGAGTATAATGAATGTGAGTAATTAATATAACATTATAATTATTTTGTATAGTTAATATACCATCAAATTCTATATCATTTAACTATTATGTGAATGATAATGTGTCGGATGCGTAAGTACGACCTACCGTCTCCACGATGCGATGTGATTCATTCTACATAATCTTCCTTAAAACACAATTATATAGATGAATGGAATTAATTAATAAGATTTATATTATTTTAATATCATTAATAAAATTATATAACTATACCATAATAAGTGGAACATGAATTTACCCAACAAAACAAGCATAAGAACATAAATAAGTTGATATCTGAATAACGGGTGTTAATGAAATGTTACTAACAAACAGATGATAATATAATTATATATGATATCACAAATTTGATTATGATTATGGAATAAGTCTATAACATTATTTAAGTCACTATAATGTAGGTTTAGATACATATGAAGGATATCATACCTAAGGCGAGGGATAATTTTTCAATCTCATTTTTATCTAGGATTATTTATACATAAGTATTTATTGGGGTATATTGATCATCCAAATCCATGTTTCCAAATTATGTAATATTTTTATATTATTTTACTATAATTTAATGTTAATTTTACCATTTGGTTAATTTTTATTAAAGGGTATGAAATTAATCATTTTCCTTTTTCAATTTTAGGTACTTTATGACTTTTTCGACAAAAGTACGAGGACAATGTTTTTTTTAACTTATATAGCATGCATGGATTTTTATGTTTTCATGACACCTTATTTCCATGAATATTCCTCTAAAATATTTCAATATTTTTTTAACTAAATTATTTTCTTTTAAAATTACATGTCATTTTGATAGAATAAAATGTTTTTGAAAAATAAAGGATATTTTCCTTAGGAATTAAGTTCAAGTGTTTTATCAAAATTATTTTCCATATAAAATGACAGAGGGTTATTTTTATATCCCTATTATTAATTTGATATGATTTTTTTTATGATGGAATTATTTTTATGAAATCTATTTTTTATATGGATTGTGATGAAATGATGTTTAAGAAATCCATTTGATTTCATGGGTTATGCTATGATGAATTATTTAAGTTTTTATGGAACATGTAATAATGATTTCATTAGGATATGTATGGAACCTATATCTTCATCCAATGCATTGGGTAAATATTTATATCTCATGAGATAAACATGACTAGAATGACAAGTAAATATAGTTCTGTAATACAGGGCTAGAAAGACAAGTAAACCCAGTTCAGTAATGGACTTTGTCTACTATGATGGTCTTGAATATGATCCTTGGATAATATGAAAATGATTTTATATTCTTATGTGTATGACAAAAAACTTCATATCATATGATTTTAACTTTTCGTATTATTTACATTAATTATTATGAACATTTATCCCCGAACATGATATCGTGATATTTCATATGCAAGATAAGACAATCAAATGTTATGTTCAAATGTCTTATGATTATGATGTGATTGATATTCTCCCTTGTTTACCCTTATGGAAAATATAACCTCACATGTTTTTATGTTTCTTTCCCCAGGTCATAAATAAGGGTAGTAAATATCATATGAGAAAAGGGATTCTTGTTATTAAGAAATAAGCGTGATACAATGTAGATGTTTTATGAACTAGTTTTTTATGTTTCCCAATTTCAAAATACACTATACCTATATGGTCTTATCATGGAATTATTATATTTTCTAATTAATAGAATCCAATTTTGAATTAATATCAACGTATGTAATGTATGGGTCACTATAATTCATGATTGTTTCTTCTAGATGTAGAGTTTTGAGTCGGGTCTCCGCAGAGTCCTATGTGCCTATGTGGTACCCATGTGTATTCCCACATATCATGGAGTTATAATGTAGGAACTCTTAATGGAGAGATTACATCTAGAGAGATGCCATGTGACTGATTCTATTAGTTGGCATCCCGAGGATGAAGAATCTCTAGTGGCTAGTAGAAGAAATATATTGGGGAACATTAGGTATTCTCATGCTGAGACTCAGGCACACGGTCATGTGGCTATGGGACTAGATAGAGGACTAGGGAAGACCGAATAGGGGTGATTCTATACATGTTATGGGTGAGGTCACATGGATGTTATTTCTTGATCTCATAGGTTATGGATGGAAGGAAAGCAGGGGATGAACCACCACAATAGATGTAGCTCAAGGATCATGGTTTGCCCAGGCATGGACAAGTCAACCCCTAAGGAGGTGGATATGGAATAGTAAAGAGTAGGTATCCTAAAGGAGTAGCTTCTTGTTGTCGATGATGTTTTGAGCTACATCCACCACCACCACTAGGCGGAGCATGTTAGGATGGGGGTAAATAGAAGTCGGGGCTGTGGGGAACTATAGGCTTTGGAGGATTATGAATAGGCAGCTCATGAGATGATTAAAATATGATATATAATTATTCTACTCTTTACATCATACAATTAGACACATCATATAGTCATTCCATCATATCCTTAATCCTGGAGTGATAGTTGGAGCTCCCAGTTGATACTTTCACCCAACAATATTGGCTTGAAGTTATTATAGGGAACACTTCTTTGATATCACTTATCATTCATTTGTGTGAGCTATCTCTTGGTGTATAGAGTTTCACATGAGACATATGGGTTTTCATGATGAGAAATTATGAAAACATATTGGGTATGGAATGGTTTTTCATGGTCTAAGACCATATTGATTGTAACTGGAGAGTTTTCTAATTCCTATTGACATATAGGAAGATATTATCATGTGTGGTAAAGAGAGAACTCATGGAGGAATGAGCTAGTCAGGTGAAAAGAAATATGTAACCCATAACCCATATATTTTTGAGTTTATTCCTTAGTGCAATGGGTTTATCAGGCATCCTGATTCTTTTTATCAAGGAGGATTATGTGTAAATCTTCCATAATTATATTTGGAGATGACTTCAAAGGTGGAGGATGGAGTTTTCTATCCACTTTCACCCCACGAATCATCTAATATCTTCTATGAAATATCATATGGACACCACCAAGTTTCAAGAGCTAATGGTGCAGTTGTATGACCTTTAATATAAAGGTTTTATGAGACTCAAGGTTTCCCCTAGGGATGCTCCAGGTTTTTTTATAAAAAATTTAGATAGATCTCTGAAGATTTGGGTTGGTTATCATCACCTGAATCAGGCTAAAAAAAAGAAAAATCACCCCTTCATGAGGATTTAAAACCTATTTTACTAGTTAAAATGGAACATATGGTTCTCCAATATCATTCATAGGTCTAGATACCATTAGTTGAGGGTTTATGAGGATAAAACTATGAAGATGAAAATGTCTCTATGGACACTATGAGTTCCTGGTGATGCCATTTTGTGTGAATAATGTACTCATTATGTTTATGGATACAAAGAAATCGATCTTCCTACTATAATTATATTTATTTATGGTTGTGTTCATTGATAACATACTCCTCTACTCTTCATTAGAGGAGGAGAATGAAGATTACTTGAGGATGGTCCTAGGCTTACTCTAGAAGAACCAGATTTGTGGTAAGCTCTCATTGTGCTAGTTTTGGATACATGTTATTCAATTTTGGGGGCATGTCATTATTGAGAAATGATTAGTAATGGACCAGGTGAATATCGAGGCAGTACTTACTTGGGATACCCCAAAGAAATGTTAGAGGTGGAGATATTTTTTTTGCTTGTAAGGGTATTATTGAGGGTTCATGGAGGACTTCTCTATAATTCCAACTCCTTTCACCAGACCAATATGGAAAGGGACGTAACTTAAATATATTGTGTTTTTATAGAGAGCCTTTAGGGAGTTGATAATGTGGTTGACTAGTGATCTGATATTGAGACTACCAGAGGAGGTCATGGAGTATATAGTTTATCTCAATGCCTATAGAAGTTGTCTTGATTATTTGTTAATGTTGAGGAAAAAAGTGATCACATATGGGTTGAGTAAGTTGAGACCCCAATAGTATAACTTCATGACCCATTACCTAGAGTTTGTAGTTGTAGTCATCGCTATAAGGATGGGGAGGCACTATCTTATGGAAGATAACATTGTTGTTTACTCTGACCAACAAATTCTTAGGATGTCTTTACATAGAGATATATGAACATGAGAAAAAGGTTTTTGTTGGATTTACTAAATTTCAATGACATTGAGATATCCTATAATCCATGGAAGGGTATCATGGTGGAATATTACGTTAGCAGGAAGTCCTTTTCTCTTCTGGTGGAGGAGGCATGCCAATATTTGGCTTATTTATAGATGACCTTGGTGGAGGAGAGGGGTGAAACTTATCTTCATTCGACGGTGGTGAATCATCAAATTCCATAGTTCTTTGGGTGATATCATTTAATAGGTATATACTGTGAGGTCATATGTAATAAAATATCCTCATATGATTCACATTACGGTTTCTATGAAATAGTGAATGATGTCATAAATTTCTAGGGATGGATTGTGGTTCAGGTCATGTTGTGGGAGGAGGTGATGAGGTAGTTTCACACATATAATTTCTCTGTAAATCCTGGTGTAGGTAATATGTACTGATACCTTCAGTGGATATTTTTTTTAACTTAAATGAGGTTTGGAGTTAGTGATTTAATCTCTCAGTGTCTCAATTGTTAGTAGTTTATGGATAAGCAATATATTTTGATTGGTTTTTTGTAGCCTCATGAAATCCCAGAGTGGAAATCAGATGGAATATCCATGATATCCTTGACTGGTTTTCCATGGTATAAGAGAATCCATAATTCTATATGGGTGATAATTTACTATGTTATGAAGTCAGTGCACTATCTAACTATTCGACAGAATAGTTCAGTCGATTGTTTAGGGCAGTTTTATATTAGAGAGATTTTCTGCGTTCATGGGGATCCCTAATGATTGTCTCCGATTGTGATGTGTATTTCACATCATAGTTACAGAGAGAAATACAAGAGTAATTTGTTACCCAGTTGAGTATGAGTACAGTTTTCACCCCCAGAATTATGAGAATAATGAGATCAGTTTCCAAGTGTTATAGAATATACTTACGACATTCATGTTAGAATTTTGAAGGATTTGGGAGGCTATATTTCCCATGGTACAAATTTCATATAAAAATAGTTATCACTCTACTATCATAATGAAACCTATTGAATCTTTTTAGGGGAGACACCACAGGTCACCCTTAGGCAAGATTTAGAACGAAGGGGCATCAATTTTTGGGATAGAGATGGTTACAGAGATGATAGGGTAGGTCTAGGTGATCCATGTGTGGATGAGGACAAACTTTAGATGAAAAAATATTATACATATTAATTTCTTAGTTCTTTGGATGTCAAGAAGGGAGACCATATTTCCTTGATAGTCTCCCCCACGATAATAATTTTGGAGATTTAGTTTGGGATTCTAGATATCCATGAGGTTTGTTGAGCCATTCGAGATCCATCAGATGGTTGGTGATGTTTCTTACCACATAGCCTTACCCCATTGTTGGATCAGGTGCATGAATTCTTCCTTTTGTCGCTGCTGAAGATATATGTGCCAGATCTTGTGCATGTTTTTAACCGGGGTGAGCTAGACATCGAAGATGTGACCACCTTCATAGAGTACCTACTATAGATTTAAGATTGAAGGAAGAGGGCCTTTCATGGATGGAACATTCATTTGGTTCATGTGTTGTGGAACTATAGGAGCAATCATGAGATCTCTTGGGAGTGGGAGTGTCAGATGTGGGCTAAGTATCCCCAAACAATTTCTTGGTTTTTTCTTCTTCATGAATGAAAATATTTGAAGCAGGGAATAATTTAGAGACTTTTATAAATTTAAAATACATAGAAATATTTTATGGAATAATAATAGACATAGGTTCTAAGACTCCTATGTTTTTAATTCTCAGAGAGCCCACAATTTATATTTTAAAAATATTAAATATATTAATATCACATGTGCTTATTTTTAAAAAATAATGGAATATATCTTGAATTGAGTCTTGAATCAAATATTTAAGACCATAGTTGAATCCGAAAATAGGTTTTACCCAAGGTGTCACCAAAAGATCGTTGGTATTGGTCGTTCAGATGAGGCAGCCATTGGTTGGTACATTAAGTTGGTTAATTAGTGAAATTTCATCCTTAATTGATTTATTGACCATACCTGATTTCACTCAATATAATTTATTATATTGAAATTCTACAGGGATAACTATATATGTATGGGATATTTCAAATAATATTTAGATATATGAAATTCATCTTTGGTGGATCATGATTAGAGGATAATGAGAAATCTGGTCATTTTAGATCAATAAGTAGCGAATGAGTCGAGGTCCCCATGTCGATGGTGAATGTGTTCTTCACTGATGAATGATCTATAATCAATATAGGTATAATTAGTTTTGGTTTTATGCATTGATAAAATGATTGAGAATGGATTTTATTAATATTATTTTGATATTCCATTTATCTTCCATTTTCATGATCCCAATTCTAGTAAATTAAATTATTGATTTAATTTTATCTTCTATGCCATGACCGTACTCTAGTTTACTCAAAAAGAAATTAATTGATGATAATCCTCATATAATATATTTATCACCCTTTTTATTGTTGGTTTCCCCCATCGATCTTCATGTTCTTCACCATGACTTATGTGGTAGTTTTTTGACTTTTCTAGGGTGGGTTCTAGCATGATTGAACCCCCATATATGTGTTGTTTGTGTGAACGAAAATCAGGATGGTGATTTGTGGTTTGAATAAGATCCATTTGTGGGATATAGGTGATGATTCATGTGGATATAGGATATGTGACCGAGTGACAATGACCCAAGGAGTGCTGTGGATGTGAGGGATCTGTGATAATGAAAGAAATCCATTTTCCACCCTTTAGAGTCTATGAAACAATGATTGGTGGTGACTTCCTATGATTTCTGGTTTTGAATAGGTATGACTCATGGTTGAGAAACCAGATCTACAAAAATAATGAATGATATGATCTTTTTTGTGAAAATAACAATTATACAATGTGTATTTGGATGAACAAATGATGTGTAGTACCATGGCTATGATGATTATGGTTTCCAGGTGGAGATAAGTATCACACACTATGTGGGAACCCAACACACATTGTAACCTGGTTCTATCTTCCCAATATGTACTCTGAGAGTATATAAGGACAAGAAAAACCATACAGGCAGTCATAGTGAGGTATACATTAGTGTAAATGGCTAGGTACCCTAGATGGGATACACCTAGGCACATGAATAGGTGCATTAGCACATACCAATGTATACGAGCTTGGATAGGAACACATATATAATATTTGAGTGGAAAATTCATGTTGTGTGGGCCCCAAATATATCATGTATGGTGACATAGTTACTAAACCATGTTCCCAGAAGAACCAACTATGAGACAAGATGGGGTTAAATGCTTTGTGGAACCCCATACACAATGTGTTCTTCTATATACAACTTATTTCATTCTCATATATTTTATTTGGACTCAGATTTTGGATAGTGAGTAGCCTATTCAATGTTTTTACCAAATTGAAAATGATATTGGAATTCATAGTGGATTTTGATATATTATATGAGATTTTTAGAGTGGGATGATTTCATAGGGGATGTTTGATGACGACGGAGATATATCATGATCATCCTAGAGTTTATATGGAGATGATACTCCATTGTTGTAATAGGGTGCAAGTCATTTATAAAATTTTATCATGTAGATCATGTTCCCCCCTATCATACTAGTGAACATGTCATCATTCCATAGAGAGGGTACTGTACTATTACACCAGGTTGAAGGACCTCTATGCTTGTTTATAAAGGCATAGGCAGTACCCCCTATCGCACCAGGGCATGAGTCCTCTATCCTTGGAGAAAGTAAACCCCTATTGTACCTAGGTGTAGGTCATCCATACTCATTTATATAAGAAGATTCAATACTCCACTATCGCACTATGGTACGGGTCCCCTATCCTTGGAGACAGTACTCCTCTATCACATCAGGGAAGAGGTATCAGATTATTATCGTCCAATGTTGAGATGGTACATACCCTACTCAGGTGAAAATCATCTATCTGTGGGGACTGTACTCCCCTATCACTCCTGGGTGAGCTTCCCCAACAAATTTTATATAGATATAAATATATTACTCTCCCTACATAGGAGAAATTACCTTATATATAGAGTGGAATTACCCTATTATACTAGGTTATAGATCCTCTATATTTTTGGGATTATACACCCTCAAGCTTTGGAGAAGTTTTAAGGTGAATGATATCCTCATGGATTCATCATGTAGACACATAAGATGTTGAGCATTGGTGACTGAACTTTGGAGCTATAGGAAGACTCATTGTCCTGGGTTGGGTTGTGAGATGATGATCCAGTTTCTCTTTCTTCTGGGTTTCTTATATGAAAATATATCTAGTTGGTTGGGTTTTGTTTCCTAATTCATTTGGGTGGATCCGAATATATTAATCATGTATCTATTGATCCCTCTTCAATTTTTTGGGTTTTTTTTCTGGGTATGTATATAATCAACCATTCATAAGAATTTCCCACATGTGTCATGTCATATATAAATGAAAGATAGGTCAATGGTGGCATTGGCAAAGATTATGGATTCTTGAGTCATTTGAACACATATGGTGGTTCGAGATTAGAGATCAGGAGCATGGCTATATCAGTTATTTATTTTTTTAGTTATTTTCATTTTGGGAAATCATTTATTGTTTAACATGTATTTTTCCTATCCCCTTTTTGTATTACACTTTAATAAACATTTTTATTCTCTAGAGGTTATTTCATGCAAGGTTTTTACTCAATATTTTATTATCTTGTATTAATATTCATATAAACTTATTTCTAGAGATGGTTGAATGAATATTTAAAATTACTTTAAGAAAAAGATTTCCATTTTAGTGACATTTTCTCGATCCTTTTTGACATACCCTAGCCTATGGAGGAGAGGATTTGCTTGTGGTTACTTAGTCTTCCACTGGCTAGGTTGACCCTAATGTGTCAGCATGTTATAGTCAAGAACATTGAACTATGGTATTATTTCATCGTATGTAAGGAAAGGGATTAATTAAAATAACATTAGATTAGGTGAAATATTTTTTTAAAAATGAATTTTTTTTATATGTTTCATTACATATAATGCAATGTTTAGATTGCTTTACACAAAACATTCTGTTTAAATAAAAGTGGTCATATTATTGAAAACTTATTATATTATAATTATAAACTATCCCTTATAATGGGTGGTATGAATATGATTAACTAAATTATGAAAATATATGGTTTACACATGGATATAAACTGAATTATTTTATGATTAATTAATTAAACCTCAAAAATATAATTTTTTACAAAATAAAGAAATCTTTTTTCTGAAAAGCTATTTTTATGAACAAAACACAATTTACCACAAACAAAAATTAAACAATACACAATATTTAAATTATTTTAATGAAATTTATATAGTATATATTCAAACTATTGTTTTATATTCATCATATGTTTTTCTAGAAAAGAGAGAAGAATAAATATAATTTAATTATTAAAAATTATTTTCCTTAAAAAGTAGTTTTGTGTCCATTTTGTGCACTTATTTTTAAAAATAATTTTTAAAAAATTCCTATATTTTACATGATATAATAAATTTAATTTTTTAATCACCATTTCAAAATTAACTTAGGGATAATTTTTGATAATTTCTGGAAATACTTAATTTTTATGAATAGTAAAAAATTCTAAATTTTAATTGAAAACTGCCTTTGAATTTAAATTACTTATAAGGTTAAATAATATTTGAAAAATGTTTTAAAATTAAAATTATTAAAATTATATATATATTAATAAATTTTATTTCAATGTAATCATTTTAATAATAATTTTTGAAATAAAAACTGTGAAAACTTTTGATCATTTTCTCTTTGAAAACCCACATTCTTGTCACATCTATGTGATTAATTATAAATTATATTTTGAATATTATTTGAATGAAATTTAAAGAAAAGGATTGAAAAATTGGAATAATAAAAATTTATATTATCTAATAAGTTCAACTTAATTTTTTTCAATAATGAATTATAAATATAGAAAAAATTATTTACCACGGTTAAGGTAAAAATTAGTTTCAAAGGGGGTTAAACTAAAATGATAAGGGTTATAATTACATAAAAAATGTTTAAAATATATTTAATGGAAATATTTTGATCATATAATGTATAATTATAATTAATACTCCATTTTGGACCCAATTATTTCTCTAAAAAACATGGGTACATATTTTTCGTTTTAGAGATTACAATTATGCCACTCATCTCACTTATAAAAGGTAACCCCTCTGCTCACCTCATCACACCATAAATAAATTTTAGTTCAAAAAATGCCTACTAAAATAACTTCCAAATTATATCATCTCATCCTAGAAGAATTATTTTTTATATAAATCTGACCTTGTAATGGTTTATGTGAAATTATAAGGATGTTACCCAAGGAAGAGATAATGTTTTTCCTCAAGTATTTTTATTTTATTTATTCATATACCTCCTTTAATTATTATTAAATAATGATGACAATAGAACCTAAGTACCTTTAATGTAATTATATTATTTTATGTGAAAGTAGTTACCTAAAACCATATCTACATTCATCAAATGGGCTATGAAATCATCATTTGTGTGTATGGTGGACTACCTCCTCATGAGTTGATGTCATTATTTTTTCCATAACCACCCATAACAGTTCGGTATAATGACAGATATAAAGTATATATACTATATTTTTAAATTAATTATCCATATGGAGTCATTAAATCATATAAAATTTTCTATTTTAATTCTATAGAGGATATGATAACATCTCTCATGTATATGGTGGATTATCACCTTGCGATGTGATGTCATTTGTTTTTCACTAATGCTTTACATGAAAGATAATAAAGATAAATATAATGAATATTTCAGATATAAATGATATAAATATTATATTAATGATATATTTATCATTATTAAAATATAGTATATCATCTTATTTCTAATCTTTGCACTCATAGAAATATGATAACGTTGTTTGTGTCTGTGTGGACTACCGCCTTCACAAAGTGACGTGAATCTTTACTTTCATCACCACCTCAAATGGATTATATGAATACGTATATTTATAGAAATAATATTGTATTTATGATATTATTATCATTATGAAAATTTAAAGTAATACTAACCTAATTTTCTTAATGATCATTGAAAAATGGAAACATTACTAATGTGTACGTATGACCTACCATCTCAATGATCACAACATACTTCATTTCTCTAAAAAACATTCTTAATTGGTATTAAAATTATAATTGAGGTATAAATATAATAATTATTTAATTTTTACAATTCATTATATTATTTAATATTCATTATATAAAAGGGAAATATAAAAAAAATCAAAACATGCACCAATAACAAAGCCATTATTGCCTAAAAAGTGAATTTAACATGAAATTGTTAATAAATGGATAAAAAAATGTTAAAATAAAATAAAATAAAATATGATATATATACTTATGTTTCAGAAATATTTTTTTAATAAACTTATATTTATTATATAGGATGTTAAAACATGTACGAAGGAAGTCGAGAGATTAGGTAAAGGATTTCTAGTCTCTCTTTTATTTCTGGGAGACATATGAATATTCTTTACATTTTTATTTTTTATGCGGTATATAATTCCCATTTGATGTTAAATATCATGAATATTATCATTTTAATGATAATTTATGTTTCCTATGTTTTTTAATTTTTATTAGGGATTAAAATTCAAAAGATCACTAATTATGTAAGGCATATCCCTCTCACTTTTTCTTCATTGAGACACATGTCATGTTGACCACCTATTTATTTTATATAGTGTATATAATTACCATTAATGTATTTTATGATTATTATACTTAAAATTATTGGGATCTATATATCCATTTTAGGATCTCTATTTGATTGGTTTATAGTTCAAATGATACCAATGTGGAAAGGAATTTTTGTCTCAATTTTTCTTCTTTGAGACATATGTTATGTTATGAATATATACTATTTATGATGTGTACATACATACCGTTTAACATCTAATATCATGAACTAATTTATTTTCATGAAATTATGAGTTTAATTTAATTTTATTATTTCACGTGGAATACAATTCAATGTTACTAAATTGGTAAGTGTTTTATGTTACAATCTCATTGTTTGTCAGCATTAGTCATAATTATGCTTCCAATAATGAAATATTATGATCTACCTCCCAATAAAATCATCTTTTTATTCTTTTATGATTATTTCATGAGAATAAATGTTTTCACTTCACATTCCTTTGTATATATAGTCAGGAGTTCAAATATTATTTTTATTAAAAATAATCTTTATTTATCTCTTTAGTCATAATCTCATTTCTCATAAAAAACAATGCTTTATAATTGTTTTTAAAAAATTAAAATAATTTATTAAAGAATTTTTTACCCATTTTTGAATTTTAAATATTTTAATGTTATCTTTAATTCATTTCCCAAAAAATTCTCTTTTTACTTTTACTAAAGATGGAAAATGTTTTTTTAATTTTAATGGGTTGAATAGAATTTGTCGCCATTATTAAAAATTGTTTATGTTAGGCTTGTTTTGAATATTTTAAATAATAGTTTCAATGAATGTATTTTAAAAATGTTTTATCTTTTAAAATTTTATTTGTCAAAGTGAAAATGATATTTTTCTCATAAATTTTTTAGATGATTTTTATTTCTTCATTCAAAATTTTTAACGTTATTTTCAAATAAAAATATTTTCAAAATGTGTAAGGTTTTATAAGGTTTCTTTTCAAAGTAGAATATATATTTTCCTCAATAAAATTTTTAAATGATTTTTAATGCTTCCTTTATCAAATTTAAAGGTTATTTTCAAAGAAAATAATTTCCAAGATATTTTATTAATTTTTATTTTTAAAAACTAATTTTCATTGAAAAATTATTTTCCTTAAGAAATTTTACATGTTATATTTAAAAATAAGTATACATCTTGGATAAAATATTTTTTTTGATACTTATTCCTTAGTAGGGATTTCATCCAAAGATACCATTTTTATTCTTTCTCAAAATTGTTTATCTTTATGATGATAAAATGTTTATGAAACCCATTTCACTTCAACCGGTTATACCATCAAAAAATTATTATGAAAAAACTCATCTTCATTGGTAATTCTCTGATGAAGTGATGAAATTATTATGAAAACATTATATTTTACGTAGGTTATGATATAATGAAATGTTTATGAAACCCATTTCTTTTCACGGTTTATGATATGATGAATGTTTTATAATCATTTGGTAAACATATGTATGAGTTCCAATATGTGATGAGTGGGACCTATATCTCCATCTATTTTATCAGTCAATGATTTATATGTTATGAGATAGAAAGACTAGAATGGGGAATGGGCTTAGTTTAGTACAAGACATTTTCTTCTATGATGTTCTTGGGAGTGAACCTTGACTACTATGATATTCTTCAAAGTGATGCTTTAATAAAATTTAGGTTTGGGGAGTGAACCCATTAAATTATGATATAATTGGAAATGAGACTTGGGTATTATGGAAATGATTTTCTTTGATTATTTTTATATCACAGTTCTGTGCTGTATGATAATGTTACTATCTCAAGGCTCATGTTATTTTATTTCTTTATGATTCATGTCTTATGAACATCCAATCTTTATGCCATGACACAAAATTATGATATTTGATATACATGGCATGGTTTTCAAATTTTATTCTCATGTTATCATACCCTTATCTTCAGGTTATGCTTTTGAATCTCCCTTGTTTATTTATACTGGGCATATGAACTCACCCATTCTTATGTTTCCTTTCCTCATGTCATGATGAAATTTTTTAAGTGGGGTATATTTTTGAAGATTAATAATGGGAAATATCGTTATGGGAGATGTTGAATATATTACACCAAATTATAATATTTTATACCCAATCTCAAAGGACACTGAACTTTTATAGTCATCAGGCATGTATTTGTGAAATGTATCAATTATTCATCTAAAATGATAATATATATATATATATATATAAAGATATCAGGTCTCTATATACGGTATCATATGATAGGTATAGTTAAAAATTGGAATCTAGGATGATAAAACTTTGGTGATATCCCTTGGTATATTTCTAAGGATACATATAGGGATATCTCTAAGAATAATTATATAGATGTGTCAAAGTATAGAAAAATGTACTGGAATTTTGGTAAAGGATATAGAAATAAGTTTGCAAGTAATTAAATCCATGTTGGCATAGTACACGTGGATGTGGCTCTAGAAAAGAGGTACCTAAGGGTAATAACTTCAAAAAGGGTACAATTATCTACACTCAATCATCACATAGTTCATGAAAACACTACACACCTGGTTTAACACTCCCAGAGATATGTTTTGAAAATTCCCAAACTCTTTACAAACCATCATTAAGGATTTATATAGATTATTATAATGCATTAAAAATAGTTTAAACTAAGGTTTATGGATTTAAATGAAGGTTTACTGATTCAGACCTCCTATAAATTATTTTTCATACTTTTTGGTTTTTCATTATGATTATATTTTCTCAAACTATGATTTTTGGTTTTAGTCAATGTTGGGAACCCGAAGGAACTGGATTGACATTGAATATGATATATTTTCTTACTAAGAAAGAAAAATGGTATGATAACTCTAGTGAGAGATATTGTTATTATTATTAATAAGTTATACATAACATGATTAACAATGTGTACCTTAACCAACTCTTGGACTCACCAATGAAGATAAGGATAGAGATATATAATATTTAAGGTAGTGGAGACCATACATGAAAGATGATTTTATTTCATATTTTCCATGAATGGGGAAAGGAGAACTCAAGGGAATGTCTCAATGGAATGATAAGATGTTTTGGGTGTAGAAAATAAGAAACACAAAGTATGTAAATAGAATGAAAAAAATGATAAGTTATATTTATAAAATGGACGAGAAGATTGGTCTCCCTAAAGTATTATTAAAGGTTTAATACCTTAAATATAGAAAGTATGTAAATCACAAAAATAAATGTCATAGTGGGAAATATTGTGAAGTGAATTATCATGATTGTACAAGTAAGGGTTATATTGATGAATAGAAAGAGACTAAGAATGACATATGAAAGGAACAAGGTATTAAGGAATAAGATTAAGAAGCCACATTTATGGTTGAATAATGAGGTGGAATAATTAATGTGTTTATAAATTGGAATTATAGAAATATGTTATGTGAATCATAATATATAAAAATAGTTTTATAGAAGTTTTTCATTTAATATTTTCAATAATATTTTGAATGGTACTCATGAAATTGAAAAATGATTTAATTACAAGGTAATATTCATGGAAAACACATGATTAACGGAAAGATAACCCTTGTTATGTTCTCACTGTTGATATAATTTCTTTGGGATAAATAAATGATTGATATTGAAAAAGTAAATTGTCTATAAATGATTTAATCGAAACTGAATAATTATTTTTTACAAAGTGGTTTTTGAAATCATTAATGAATTTAAAAATTTTTATGTTTTAAGGAATATATCCAATAATCTATGTTTTATGTTATTAATAAAGAAACATGAATGTTTTATATAATGTTTAATGGGTTTTTGGGTTATTATAACGATATAAGAGAATACATGATTAATTTATTAAAATATTTAGTATTTGATAACTGAGAACCACTTTATGATATATGAGGGACTAATTTCTGGTTTTTTTAGAAATTTAGTGTCCTTATTTATAATTTTTTAATTATTGATGTGATATAATGTTAACCATTTATTTAATGGTTTAATTCGATCATTGGAAGAGGTTTTATAAATTAATGTATTACTTCACCATATTAATATTTATTCTTATTGGATTAATAGTGTTAACTATTTTATAAACTAGAGATATAAGGAATGTATGATAATTATTTTATTGATTTTATTTAGTGATTCAAACATGAAAAATTCTTCTCTTATAGTAAGAGAAGATATGGAAATTGATCAAGGAACAACCAAGATATGAAAATTCTGAAGATGAAACAAAAAGATATAATTTAAATATATTTTCATATATTTTTAGTATAGATGTAAAAGGAATTCCCCAATATTAGAAAAATGATCTTTAAATAAATATTTGTATTATTATCAATTTTTTTATAATATCAATGACCTATTTCTTGCCTCATTAGTTCTTGGATTTTTGGTCCTTAATGTTCTCCCATCCATGTTCTCTATCACTATCCATCAACATTTGGGTGTTAGTTTTCTCATCTATATCCATGTTTTCTGTTTCAAATTATTTTATCACATTTAGAAACCTAATATATCTTATTATCGATATCATTTTCACTTCACTATTAATTTTTAAAGATGATTTTTTATTAACCTTTTTTTAATGTGGATTTGTATGAAGGAATTTTCAAATGTTCAGAATTTAGTGAATGAGTGAAATATCAGGGTTGAAATTCATTTTATGGGGGTATAATATATCACCCTACTATTTTTTGAAATATATTTTTTCAAAGGAATTTAATATTTTTTATATTTTTTGTTATACATAAAACTTATTTTATCTTGTGTTATACGCAATGACGAGTTTAAAAGAAACATGTTATATTATTAAAATATTATTATATGATATTTATCACCTCATAATTTGAGTGGTAGTTATGAATAAGATTAACTAAATTATTAAAATGTTTTTATCAACATATATATAAAATCAATTATTTGGATACCTATCAATAAAAAACTAAAATAAAAAACTATTTAAAAATAAAGGAAATCTTTCTCAAAAAAACAATTTTTTGAATATAATCATTTTTTACCTAAATTAATAAAACAATAATATTTTTGTGAATTATTATACTAAATTTTTTATATTATATATTTAATCAACTATTTATCATTACATTTATTTTTTCTAGATAATAGAAAAGATTAAATCCAATTTTATGATTAAAAACTATTCTTTTCAAAAAAGTCATTTTATCAAATTTTGTCACACTTCTTTGTAAAAATAATTTTCAAAATATTTAGAATATTTATTTGAAAAAATAAATTTCATTCTTTTATCATATTTTCAAAATGATATCAGAGTTATTGTTTGAGAATTTATATAAAAGATTACTTTTTTGATGAATAGTTAAAAGCACTAAATTTTAATTGAAATCCACCTTTTTGTTTATACTATTAATAAAGTAAAATTAAAATTTAAATTGATTTTAAATAAAGAATATTTAAATTATATAAATATTAATTCAATTTTTTCATTCTAATCATTTTCATATTTAATTTTTAAACAAAAACCTTTTAAACATTCATACATTTTCTCTATGAAAAAACGGCTTTATCATCCCATTTGCGTGGATATTTTTAAATTAAATATTGAAAATTATGTGAATGGAATTAATATAAATGTATTTAATTTTATTAATCATAAAAATTTATAATATATAATAACCCTAAATTAATTTTTTATCATAATAAATTGAAAAAAAAGAAAAAATTATTTACCATGGTCAAAGTAAAAATGGGTTTACCAGGGGTTAAACTAAAACGAAAAGGATCAAAATGACCTATAAATTTTTCTAAAATAAATGTTATATCAATATTTATTCACAATAATTTATATGGATCGAAAATAGTCCATTTATGATGCTTTTGTAATTAAAAAAACACCAGTACACCTTTTTCCTTTCAAAGATTACAAGTGTGACACTCACCTCACTTATAAATGGCCACCGCCTATCCTATCCTATTCACTCCAAAAAACCATTTTTTTCAAAAAATAACTTCTAAAATAACTTAGCAACTACTCTCCTATCATCCTATAATGATTATTTTGATAACAAAATCCAACCTTGGAAGGATTTTGGTGCAAACCTAAGGATGTTATGTAAGGAATAGATAATGTTCTTCATTGAGATTTTTTATTTTATTTCTTCCCAATACTCCTTTAATTATAATTAAACCATGATGATATAATAAAAAAAATATTTTATATAATAAAATGTTTTTATGTAATATTAATTACCTAAAATTATCTCCACTTTCATCAAATGGGATAGAAAATAATCAATCAAGTCAACATAGAACTACGCCTCGCAAACCAATGACCTTTAATTTTCCATTACCACTGCTCACTGTTGGGAGGGATGATGGATATAAATTATATATATCTATATATATATATGATATTTATATAATAATTGTACATATTTAGTCATCATGTCTTATATAAATTTTTTTACTTTCCGTTCTATATTAGATATAATATCACTCCTTGCATGTACGATATGCTACCTCCTCATGAGGCGATGTGATTCGTTTTTAACTAACGCTTTACATGAAAGATAATAATGATAAATTTAATGAAAAAATGGCATATACATGACATAATTATGATAAAAATTTCATATTTATCATTATAAAATTATAATATATTATTTTACTTTTTTACATTTTCACTCAATGAATATGATAACATCATTTGTGTACGTGTTGATTACTGCCTTCACGATGTGATGTGACTATCTATTCTCAAAACCACACCACATTAATGATATGTATAATTATTTTTAAAGAAATAAAATTTTATTTATGATATTATTATTGCTTTTTAAATATAAAATATTACCTATATCATTTCCATAATGATAATTGAAAAACATCAATGTTACTTAGACGTACGTACGACCTACCATCTCCATGATCATAATGTACTCCATTTATCAAAACCATATTTCATAATTAAAATTAAAAGTATAATTGAAATATACATATGATTAGTATTGCATTATTATTACTTTAGATATGATAAATCCATTATCATATTAAGAGGACAAAAAATGACAAATCAAAAGAAACATAGAAGACAAAGGAGTTATCACCTAAAACTTGACTTTAGCATGGAATTTTGTATAGACTGGTAACAATGGACATAAAAAAAATCATATATGGTATTATATATAAAATTGTTTTTCAAAAATATTTTTATAATAAAATTTTATTTATTATAAATTATTTTTGAACTTGTACGAAGGAAGTCGAGACTTATGGTAATGGATTTCTGGTCTCTCTTTTATTTATGGGAGGCATATGTAAATTCACTACTCGTTTCTTTTGTGTGGTGAATATAATACCCATGTGAAAATTTATATAATTAATATGATTATATTAATGAAATTTAATGTTTAATTATATATTATGAATTATTAGGTATTATGATTAAAAATATTACTAGTTCTATATGTGATTTCCAGTTCACTTTTTTACTTTTGTTAGACTCATGAAATATTCCCCACCTATATCTTTTATATAGTGTATATAATGACCATAACTATGTATTTTTATTATTATTATTTAATTTACTGATATTTACATATCGATTTTATGATATCTCTTTTATTGTTTTACTGTTCAAATGGTACCCAAGAGGTAAGAAATTTTTTTCTCTATTTTTCTTCTTTGAGGAATTTGTTATGCTATACCACTAATGTTGTGTATATTAATCCCCTATGACATGTAATTTCATATATTTACTTATTGTCATGATATTAAATGTTTTAATTAAGGTTATTATTTCATATGGATTTGGATTAAATGTTACAAAAGTGGAAAGTGTGTTCTGTTAAAATCACACAATTTATCCGGATTTCCCAGGATAATGCTTCCAATATCGAAATAGTATGACCTATAACTTAAAAAACTTATTTATTTTATTATAATATAGTTATTTAGGGATAATTAATTAATTCCATTTGTCTTTCACTTGATATTTACTCAAGATATAAAATATTTTTTTAATAAAAATCATCATTATTTTTCTATTTGGTCAAAACACCATTTTAGGCCAAAACCATGTTTTTTGACATTATTTTAGAAAAAGTTTTTAAAATTATTAAAATAATTTATTAATTTCATTTTTACCCATGTTTTACATTTAAAAAATGTTTTTAATGAATTATCATGTAATTTTCCCAATAATTCCCATTTGATTTTACTAGAAACATGAAATGAATATTTATATTAATATGTATGACATGAAAAGAATTTCCCACCTTCGTTGCAATATTTTTCATTGAATATTACATTATATTATTTTAAGGTTATTTTAAACAAAAAATATTTTGAAAATGTTTAATTTATTAACACAATTTATTCAAAGTGGAAAGGATATTTTCCTCAATTAATGTTCTAAATGATATTTAAATATTCATTCATTTGTTTTTTTGGTTGTTTACAATGATAGTAATTTTAAAAATTATTTGTGTTTTAAAAATTGTATTTTAAATAGGAAATTATATTTTCATCAAGAAAGGTTAGAAATTATTTTATAAATATATAATTATATTTTTTCAATGTTATTTTCAAAGAAAAGTATTTGTAAAATGTTTTATGAAATTGTATATTTAATTTTGATTTTAAATATAATTTTATTTTATCCAAGAAATGTTCCTAGTAATATTTAAAAATAATTTTACATCTATGATGAAATAATTTGATGATAATTATTCTTTAATGGGGATATGATCGAAGTATACACTTTTGTTTTCCTCGGAATGGTTTATGTTTGTGATAAAAAGATTTTTGTCAAAATTGTTTCATTTACAAGGGATATACCATGATAAAATTCATATGAAACTAAATTTTTTTCATGGGTTATGATATGATGGACTGATGAAATTACTATAAAACATGTCTATTTTCAACTTGTTATGATATGATGAAATGTTTAAAAAACCCATTTCATATCATGGGTTATGATATGATGAATGATTTATGATCTTGTGGAACACATACGTATAATTTTCTTTATGTGACAAGTGAAACCTATATCTGCCTCTGATGAATTAGGTAAATATTTATATATCATTATAGAGGCATGACTAGAATGGGGAGTGAACCCAGTTCAATAAGGGGTTTTGTCCGCTATGAAGGGCTTGAGAGATAACCTTGACTACTATGATGGTATTGGGAAAAAACCTTCACTACTATTATGGTTTTGGGAGTGAGCCCTTTCTACTATGATGTCCTTTAAAGTTGTATTTAACTACTATGGAATTGATATTATTTTCTTATGTCTATGCCAAAATTCCATGACATTTTCTAATATTATTCTATCATGGAATATGTTATTCATTTTTACTACGATTCATGTCTTATTAACTTACAATCATTATGACAAGACTCAAGATTATGATATTTGATATGTAGAGAATGGTTTTAAAATATTATACTCATGTTCTTAGTCACTTATGTATATATTATGCTTTGGTATCTCCCCTGTTATCAATATTTATCATCTGATATCACCCTTTCTTATGTTTCCTTTCCCTTGGTTATGAATATTGTTTTTAGGTAGGGTATTTTTATAAAGAGTATGAAATGTGAAGATCTTTATGGGAGATTCTTAAGATCTTTCACCAAATTAGAATATTATGTATCTAGTCACCAAAGACCCTAAACTATTACCTTCCCCAGACATGTGATTATGTAATGTATGAATATTAATTTTAAATATTTAATATCTATGTATGAAAAACTGATGATTCTATATTAATGATGTAATATTTTGATTAGAGGTATTTTAAATCTAAATCCATATATTACTCATTTTATCACATTACATAATTTTTTAGTAAATTAACTCAATATTAATGAATTAATATTTATCACATTATATTTTTTTTAATATTAATTGGATTTTAATAAAGTGATAAATCATGTATTAGATGGACTTTTCACCTAAAATAATTTATTATAATTCCATATTGTATTCTTTTTAATTCATTTACAAAGTTCTGGAGATAAATAATAAGTAAATATTTAACCATTAAACTGAAATAAATAAAATAATATAGTGGTATGATAATGAGATTTTTTTAATGGTTGGGTTATCTAGATAATGATAAACCAAACCTTAATTATAGGGAAATAACTCTAGTAAGCATGTCTGGTTCTATTTGAGACATTCCACAAGTTCAACTATTTATCTTCTGGGTTGTTTTCACCTCAGATTTGAGTTTGGACCACCTACTCTTTCCTGGGATCTCAATCCATTAAAGATTCTTTTACTCACTTGTTGATGGGGGGAAACAATATAATGGTTTATAGATTATATATAAAGTAAACTATGTTCACAAATGCCATTACATATTAAGGAGGGGATGTCATGCATGACATCATTTTAATTCAATAGTAATCAACCAAAATAATCCAATCATATACCCATGTTAGTAAAATATAAGTATAATCCATGCATTCAATGAATATACATTTAATGAATTATAATTAATATCAATCAGAATTAATTAATATCAAACATAGTTAAATTAATTATTTATATTTATTAATTTATCAATTAATTTTTCTTTATTTAAATCCAATTTTCTTTTGGATTCACACCTATTATAATTTTAGACCAATTAAAAGAATAAATTTCATTATAAATTAACTATGTACACCACATGTAATTAAAGGTAACACAATGAGTACCCATCTGAACAATGGTCATTAATGAGCAAAAAATAAATTCCATAATTAATTGACATAAATATTGAATCAAAGAAGATTGTATTATCACATATAATTTCTATTAAATTATATAAAAATTTAATTACCTAAAAATTTAATACTTTCATCATTAAAGATTCAATAGACCACTTCTACTCATACCATCATTGTTGTGAGAGGATTCATGGGTATAATCCCTATGGTGGCAAACCACACATACTCCCAAAACCTCTAAATGTCACCGTATGAAACCTCAGGCGCTATCATGAAATTATAAGATGATTTCATTATTACTCAATGACATCCATATGAATATATTTAGGGCCGAATTGATTTTTTTCTATCTAGGGTAGAAATTGTGGAGGGGGGAATCACTCTATATTCTTTAGAGAATTGTAGAGGAATATCTCTCTAGGTCTTGGGTAAATCTCTCTATATTTTATTTACGTACAATAATTAATATTCTAGGGAATGATATAATTAGGTTTAAATATAGCAGGGTTAGAGATTAAAATTTTTACATGGGGTCTTATCATTATCAAAAACCATCCCAAAAAACCACTGTATAATTAATAATAACAACATCAACAACAACAACAACAACAACAATAATTACATGGAATTTACTAGACTCATGGATAAATAAATAGTAATATCCCAACAAAATAAATTAATAATTATTAAAATAATATTTCATATATCATTTCTTACCATACCACTAAAATTGATCCATTAATCCTGCCCAATATTTATCTAACCTTGAACAATGACTATTTATTTAGATAAATAAATAACACTACATTAATCAGTAATAAATAAATAAATATTAAATTCACAAAAATAATGAACAAATATTTATTAAATATTCAACTCACATTTATTCTTTCAAATAAATGGTGATTGAATAATTTCAATTAAACTAATCTTGAATAAATTTTATATTATTTATAATAATAATATATTTTTTAACAAGTAAAAATATTTTAGAATTTAATTGAGGTATTATTTAAGCTTAGTGAGTGGCCCTCTAAAACCCTTTATAATAAGCATTAGAAAGAAATACCAAAAGTCCAAGTTTAGAATCTATAAATATATCAATGAACCCATATATGAATAATTTAATGTCACAATGAAATGACACCTTATATGAATGGATAATATGTAATATAATACCATTACATTGATATATATTATAAAATAGGTTGTGTATCATTGTCATCAACCTATGTGCTCGATGACTATTTCCTTGAATTTCTAGAAATGAACATGCTGAAATAATTACATCTTCATATAAATAATCTAGTATTCCCATTCCCATTAATGGAACTGATATATAAAATTCCACTACACTAGAAATAGACTAATCATTTTTTTCAATTTTATTCATTAATTTAATGTATCTCATAAAGCATTCAACATATCCCTCCTCACCATGAGAATATATCAACAAGGTTATTGTTAATATATCAATGTATGTTACTCATGGAATGAATTAATATTAATATTAATGTATACGGTTCATTTCAAACAAACACAAATGGGAACATCCAATGATTCATATAAATATGGATTTCTTATTGGTGGGTCATGTTCTCGTAATATCTTTTCTTGATATGGTGGGGATCCTATACCCAAATGATTAGAGTAGCACAAAGAAATATTTAAAAATAAATAACAGAAAACAATAGAAGTGTAACGACCCAAACTTTTATCAATGAAAATTACTCGTGATCTAATTAAGTGACTTAATATGTAAAATGGTTATATAAAACATATTAAATTCCTTGGTTTTCTGTTTTTGGGTTTTAAAATACTATTAAAAATTTTTATTGTTTTTAATATAGTTGTTGAACAGTGATCACATGACTAGTATGAATACATGGCTTTAACAAATCCAATTTACTCTGACAAAGGAAGCGATGACCTCATCCAGTAGAATTTGTCCATACATAGCCCATTTTTCAGAGCTCAGAAAGGAGGTAGTGTCACTGGGATTCATTCTTGACCAATCCCAAGCTTAGGATCAACACATTTAGCTTGAATGGAATCACCTATGGGAGAAGTGGAAGTTAACCGAGATTACCATTGGGCGATGTTATCTAAGCCACCCCAAATGTCTATTACTATCATGCACCTTACCCTTTAGTCTTATGTTTGTGTTATAAGGGGTTATATAATAGGATCATAGCACTATGATTATATGCATTGGTTTTTTATAGAATAAGGAATATACATTCATTTTATTATTCTTACATTGAAAAGTATTTTAAAATACCAAATAGTATTTTTAGATAATATTAAAAATAAAAATTTAATTTTATGAATTAATATATTTATAAATTAAATTATATTTTAATAAAATATTATGAATAATTGAATTTTTATTAAAAATAAATTATCATATAATTTTTATGAATACAACTGTAATTTTTATTAAGGTTTGAAAAATGTTATTGTCAAAACCCATGAATTTTAGATAAATGTCGGCATTTATTTTAAAATTAAAAATTAAAATAGTTAAAAATATTATTTGCATATAATAGATATTATTTTTGGAATCTAGGATTTGAAATTATCCAATGGTGAATTTTTCATAATTTTAAAAGACAGTCGAATTTTTGGGTACACATTAAATACCATTTTAATATATAATGTGTGTTTTATAACATTGTAATGACCCAATAGTGATGTAATAAAATATTATTAAAGGGTTTTTTGGCCAATATATGTATTAAATTTCAAATCATGTGATTCTGGATTTGTTGGTTTGATTTTACAAAGCAACTGTGGACCCTCAAAAACCTATAAAACATTTTAACATTTTATCATTTTAAAATGATTTTCTTCAGAGTGTGACCCACTTCCACCCAATCAAGCCTAATATTGTAATAATTTCGGCTATTAGCCTTATAAAATAATGTTTTCTACTCCCATTTTGAAGAAAAAATGGGAAAAATCCATGGTATGGTTTGTTGTTTTGATTAGTTTAATGTGTATTGTCCAAAACCTAAATAATAAAGAATTTTTTATCCTTTCCTATATAAACCCACTCAACCTCCCATTAATCTTCACTCAAACCATTTTCTGCTAGGAAAACCACTTCCCTCATGTTCCATGAAACCTACTATGGTGCCTCAAGCTCCCAATAATCCTCTCCCAAGCCACTCAAATTCCATTGGGATCACACTTCCAAGTAAGGGATTTCTTCATTTCTCATTTTTGACCATATTTCTTTTTGTTGTTATACCCTTTTATTTTCAACAAACATGTTGAGGTATGATTTATCACCTCACCTACACTACCCACCTAATGTTTTAATGATGAGAGACCTCTTTATCTCTCATTAATTCCACCCATGTACAACCATTACCATGTCGAAATTCAGTAATATATTTCCCTCTTCTCATTTACATGAAAGGAATTATTTATATTACTCATCTAAATTATATTATATATGTTGGGATATTATTTTCCAGGATCCCCTTACTTTATATTTCATATATAAATGATGATATACCCCTTTAACTCCCACCAACCTGTTTTAAAATTTCTATTTGACGTCGTTATGATGCTAAAATTTCCCATGTCAAAATGATAGTGTAAGTTAATACCATACCCATTTCTCTATCAAGGGTACTCACATATATACAAATATACTTATTTATTAAAGAGTTTCATGTCTTCATTCTAAAATCCTTCATAGTGGAATAAATGATGGTATTGAATGATTCCATCTTATATGATCCACGTGGCACACTTATGCATGAAATGAAATGTTTATAAAGGTTGTGCCGTGATAGCACTCTAATTCCTTGGGTAAATATTAATATCATGATACATCAAGTGAAATGAGTGTTTACTCAAATAATTCATGTTCAATAAGGGTTTACTCATTATAATTCATATTCAATGAGGGTTTACTCATGATCCATGTGCAATGAGGCTTAACTCATGCTAATATTATGTTAAATGTTGTTACCACATTTCCATGTAATGATAGTAATTCTATATCATGCCTTTGTGTTCATGTTTTCTCTTATGATCCATTGTTATGCCTGTTGCCTAACATGTATTGAATTATTCCTTTTATACATTTCTTATTCCCTTACTGGGATTTATAGATCACCCTTTTCACCTGTATGTGTTCAAGTTATCCCATGAAATACTAAGTACGGGGGAGTGTTGTGGTCATATAAAAGAAGTATTCAAAAATGATGTTGTATTTTAATGTGTTTAGTTGTCTCGTAATGTCCTTAATTTTCCATGACACTAGATCTATAAATCATTAGAGTCATCTTAAGTGAAATTTTATATAATGAATCATGTTTAAGTTTTTAATAAAGAGTAGGGTTGTTATAGTTGGTATCAAAGGATAGGTTTAGATATTTTTGAGATTAGGATTAAAAAGACCTAGTGAAAGACTTAGCGATAAGAATAAGTAAAATAAAAATATCCCTATATTTCAGTGAGTATATAGTAAGTTGTTTAGAAATAAAATACATCCCTACTAAAGTATGAACAAGTAGATGTGGCTTTGGCACATATGAAACTAAGGGTAAAACCTAAAAACACCGCTTTGAGCTAGACTCGATTGGGAAATGGTGCACGAAAACGAGACTTGTTGCACTCTTGGTTACGACACTCCCATGGGATATGAATTGCTAAATTCATAAGCATAGTATGAACCACTATTAAGGGAATAAAAAAATTCCCCTAAGGATATATGTTGTGATGTAGATTATAGATAACATAGATTGAAGACTAAAAATTCATAAGGTAAGGAAATAAATGTAATTTATAAGTTTTACCTTATTGTATTTTGATTCCCATTTATGTGTTACCCCTAACATTCATTTTATTCTAGCCAGTGGATAGTAATATGATGAATCAGTCTAAAACCCGATGCGATGATCAATATGATGACTGTTCTAATGAGATGCACAATATGATGGGTGCAAGAATCAAAAACTTTGTCACGATACTATCTCAATTAACTCATGTTTTGAATAGAAACATGGGTCAATAGAAACATACAACCCCCCAAGAAATAACAATCCATAATCAGGATCTTAATGAGATAAAGGCCTCCTACTTTTAATGGATTATCTGATTACCCAATCACCGAACAGTGGATCAACTCCATTGAAAAGATCTTCTCCATCATTCAATGTTCCAAATGAGAGAAGATTCTTTTGTCTGCTTATCATATAGAGGGTGAAGCTGATAAATGGTGGAAATTGATAAAAAATACGAAGATTGAGAAAGAGATCAAGGGGTTTGAATAGAAGGATTTCTAGAAAATGTTTTTGGATAAATATTTTCCACGCACCCTCCGACATAAGATGGAAATGTTCTTCCTTTTCCTCAAGAAAAAATATGAATAATCCATCAAATAATATAAAGAAAACTTCACAAGGCTTTCATAATATGCCTCTTGGTTTGACATTACCCTTGATTGCAAGGTTGACGGCTTCTTTTGTAGGCTAAAACCTAGCCTATGGAAATTCCTAGCAATTGATGACTTTGATAGCTATGAGGAAATTGTATGATGTGACCTCAATGTCGAAATATGGATGGACGAATCTCAAGGGTGTCATGGGGATAATAAGTAGAAGGTTGACATTAATTTTGTGGTCTGATGGATTAATCTAATGAAGCTATGAAATTACATCACCCCACTTTCTAAAGGTATAGAACGTTGTACCCTAGAAATTTCCTAATGGAAATGAGGAAATAATTTAGGTGTAGAAGATAGGGGAACCTAACTATTAATTGCTGAAAAAAAACTCACTACTACGATAGAGGAGAGGAATGATCCATATGATCCTTAACTAATTTTTCATTACTGAAATGACAAAGAGCCGTGTCACTTTTCAAACCATTCACCAAAGCCAATGGTTTTTGGGGGAAACCAAAATCATCTAAGGCATCAAGGGTGATCTTTTTCTATCACTACTGCCAAAGAGAATCCTGGCAACGATGTGGTAACAGGTACCCTAGTTATTAATTCAAGAAATAGTGAATTTACCTTTTGATTATGGGTCAAAAAATTCTTTTGTATCCCAAAAGTTTAGTAGAAAAATCCCAACACCACCACAGATAATGGAATTAGAGATGTCGGTGAGAACAGAAAATGAGGCAATCGTTGCATCTCATGAATATATCGGCCCCATATCATATTTTTTGAATTGAACATCCAGTAGAACCTCATCATACTTCTTATAGTATAATTTCAGGAAATTCTTGGCATGGATTGACTATCCCTATATAGAGCCAACAATAATTGTCGTGAATGTGAAATCACTCTCTATATTGTGAATTGACCCCCGATTCTGTACAAGTGCAAGGAGGGGGATGAATATTCTTTAGAAATATAATATCAAGTTAGGAAATTACTTCCCTATGAGCATCTGTATCTTTCTCAGATGATTGATTATAAGGAATAAACTATCCTTGAAGACATGCTTATTGTGAGGGAATTTGCTGATGTGTTTCCCAACAGATTCCCTAGTCTTTCTCTAATAAAGATGTTGATTTCTCTATTGATATTATACTTGGGTATTTGCCAATACCCATGACTCTATATAGAATGGCCATTATTTAGCTCGAGGATCTAAAGAATAAACTATAGGAGAATCTAGATAAATTGTTTATACGCCCAAGTGCTTCACCATGGAGTGAACTAGTTCTCTTCGTCAAGAAGAAGTATGGGTCAATGCGCCTTTGTTTTGATTATCGAGAGCTCAAAAAAATCATGATAAAGAAAAAGTATCCTCTTCCAAGAATTGATGGATTTTTCAATCAACTATAAGGAGCACAACCCTTCTCTAAGGTGGATCTGTGGTTGAGATATTACCATGTAAGGGTGAATAAGAAGGATATCCCCAACACTGCTTTTTTGTAGAAGATACGAGCACTATGAATTCATAGTAATGCCTTTTAGAATCACTAATTCTCCATCAATATTCATGTAATTGATGAATAGAGTCTTTATAGATTACGTTGACAAATATTTGGTAGTGTTTACAGATGATGTTCTAATATAAACCAAAACCTAGAAGGAGCACGAGGAGTATCTATTCACTATACTAGAGACCTTGTGAAAGGATATGCTTTATAGAAAGTAAAATAAGTGTGAGTTTTAGTTGAAGGAAGTCTCATTCAGGTGTCATATCATCACAATCCATGAGATATCTATGGATCCCTATAAGAAAAATGAAATTTAGGGGTCGATGAGGACAATAACTATGAAGAATATCCCTAGCTTCCTTGACTTGGTTGGGCATTGTTTCCGATTTGTGAGAATTTTTTCATGATTTTCAAACCCTATTACTAAGATAACTTGTAAGGGAGTAATGTTTTCTTGGAGTGATAAATGTGAAGTGAGCATCAAGAGTTGAAATGGAGGCTTATCACTGCACCCATTCTAACATTACCCACAAGAGGAGAATATTTTTTGGTATTCAGTGATGCTTCGATGTAGGGTCTTGGTTGTGTGTTGATGAAAAATGAAATAGTAATTGCCTAAAATTTAAGAAAATTGAATGTTCAGGAGAAAAAATATCCAAAACATGACCTGGATTTGGCTGTAGTAATCTTCTCTTTGAAAATTTGGTGGTATTACCTCTTTGAGTAGAAGTGTCAAATTTATACAGATCATAAAACTCTTAAGCGTATATTCACATAGAAAGAGCTGAATATGCACCAACAAAGATGGTTAGAGCTAATTAAAGTCTATAAATTCTCAATTCACTACCATTCAGGGAAAGTGAACATGGTGGCAGATGCTCCATGTAGAAAGGATCCAGTAACTCATTCATTGATGAGAATTGAAAAGGATGAATTCTTCTTATATTTGATTATAAATCATTTCAAAAATTATTTTTCAACCATCTTTTTCGGAAAGGTTAAAGGATTCTCAAAAGGATGATGTGGGATTACAGAAGAAAGTGGAAACTATTAGAAAAGGTAAATCCTCTGTGTTCAATGATAATTAAGAAGGAATTGTGAATTTTGGGTCACGACCATGTGTTCCATCACATCCAGAGTTAAAGAAATAACTTTTGGATGATGCACATAGTTCAAATTTCTCCATTCACCCAGGAAACACAAAGATTTATTGAGATCTATGAGAGAATTATTGGTGGGATAACATGAATAAGGAGATCACTAAGTATAAATCAAAGTTCCTAGTATGTCATCAAGTGAAGACTGAGAGGTATAAGTGTAAGGGGATGATGCAACCATTACCCATACCAATGAACTAGGTAAAGATTAGTATAATGACACATCAAGTCCAATAAAGGTTACTCATTCTAATTCAAGTGCAATGAGGGTTTACTCATTCTAATTAAAGTGTAATGAGGGTTTAATCATGATCTATGTGGATTTATCCTTGGATCATGCTATTATCATGTTAAATGTTATTTCTACAGTTCCATGTTATGATAATCATGCTATATCATGACTTTATGTTCATGTTTCATTTATGATTCTTTGTTATTCCTATTGCCTATGAATTATTTAATTATTTAGGTTATTCCTTTGTTTACTGCCTTACTAGGAATTATAGATCTCCCATTTCAAATATATGTCCTCCTGTTATCTAATTCAATTCTAAGTATGAGAGAATGTCGTGGTCAAGTAAATTATGTTTTCTATAAAGATGATGAAATGTTATGTCTTAAGTTTTCATGTAATGTCAATAATTTCCCAAGACACTGGATCTATAAATCCTTGGAGTTATCTTAAGTGAAATTTTATGTAATAAAGCGTGTTTAAGTGTGTAATAAAGAGAAGGGATGTTATAGGATGCATTAAAAATGAAGGACCGAGCAACAGAAGAATAAAATCAAATGTATATAAATAGGCGAGACCAATATGTGATCAATAATGCATATTGTAGAGATGATGATACAAAAACTAAAATGGTAGAAACACAAAATAGAACATGATAAATCGTAATACATAAATAAAGAAAGGAAATAAAAACTTCAACGATGAAATCTATGAGCATCCTAAGCTCCAGCTCAGTCATGTGCTTCTAACTCGTAGGTACAATAATGACAATTTAAGAAAAGGTTTGTGGTATATTAAACATGATATCTTCTTGGGTACCCTAGTGAAATGGTGGCCCATAAAGGGTGTGCGATATACTATGTTGTCCAACACCAATGATTTCAACAACTAAATACAATTCCTGAATATAAGGTACAATAGTGTGCAAGTATAAAGTATAATAAACAATTCTAATTCCACTCAGGTTCTAATCAGACACCACAAAAACTCTACATACTTTAACATAGGAAAGAATTATTGTTAGATTATAATATATATATATATATATATTTATAATAATATATATTGTGTAGTTATATACTATATCCGCCTATATAGACTAAGTCTGTGTAGTTGAAGTAGCCATATACCTGGAATACTTGGTTATAGACAGACCGTGGAATAACTCAGGAATCCATGACCAGTCTAAACAATCCTATAAGATCAAGAAGAAGGTACAATCCCTACATATCATATTAATGAGAGAAATCATGCTCAACACCTGATATGGTGGATGATTTGTGAGTTCAACTGTAAGGACCTGGAATTTTCATGGATTTTTTTTTCATAAATACTTTGGAATTTTACGAGTCCGTGAAAACTGACAGTGTATGATCTTGAGGGCCGATGTTCCCAGAATCAATTTATGACATTTGGTTCGGGTATATTTAGTAAACGTATGAGTGGGATTTTATAAATTTTGAACCGATGCTCGGAATTAAAATCTGAGGGCACCGTTGAACTCTTAGTGCCAATATTCACTTAAGAATACTTTCACCATGACAGTAGATGGTTGGGAATAAAATATAGTTTTTGGGTTTTAAATGGAATAATAAAATAAAATAAGTGCATGTCTTATTTTATTTTATTTTATATAACCCCAATGTGGAGGTTGGGGGTTGGGACCACCACACCTTAACCTCCCATGAGAGGTTATGGTGGGGGGGCCCAAATGAACTCAACCTCCCATGTGATGATTAATTTGGTGGGGACCACTCGAGTTGGAAGCCTCTTCAACTTCCCATTAAGTGGGGAGAGCCTCTTGAGATCCCCACTTTATGGTGCCAATCCACCCAAATAAATTAATAGAGAATTAATTAATTAATTTGAATCTTTTTGAATATTTGGCCAACAATTAAAAAATGGATTATCTTAATCCATTATTTTTGTGGTTGGCATTTTCATTTGGTGGGTCATGGGAAAAAGGGTGCTTGGGAGAAAAGGAATTCTCTAACTGAGAACACTTCTTCAGCCAATGAAGAATAATCTTCAACCGGAACAGGGGAGGATGGGTCATCCTTGAAGAACGCTGACGACGTCGTCCCCGAATTCTTCATCTTCTTTCCCAACGTCAATGAATCGACATATTCCTTTCTGCGACTTCGTCATTAAAAAACAAATCCAAAGTATGGGTGTGTTTTGACTTGAGAAACATTAATTATTCCTTCCATGATTGTTTCTCTTGACCCACTTTCTACCAAACAAATGCGGAAGGACTAGGCCAAATGAACATGACCTGATCCATCTGTCGTTCTTGTGAATGTTTGGTGTGTTCTTCGAGCAGGTGAATCAAAATCCTATTTTTGGAGATGATCAGAGGCCTAAAAACACCAGAGACGACTACGGGATATTAGGGTGACCTAGTTTCTGAAGATTGGAGATGAATGGACCGTCAGAACGATGAATGGGCTTCACGAAAGTCACGCTAGCCGGAGGCACCTTTTCTGGAAAATTCCAGAATACCTGATGTGTACTTATGATGAACATGCTGTGTAGTATGGGAATTCTATGGCTTGAGTTTCTGATATTAGACAAGTAACACATGTCATGTGACCATAGTCACACGACGTGTATTCGCTATGCAGAATGGCAGAAGCGACTTCGCGAGACATGGCGTGTATTCTTGGAAATACATGGACACAGGCAGAATTACACAGCCAAGAGGCACGATGTGTACTATCTACAGAGAATGTCAGAAGTGGATTTGTGAGACTCAATGTGTATCCTGGGGATACATGGACACAGAGTGGAGTGCACAGGCATGTACACCACCACATGGCCAGACATGGCCAATGGCACTTGATACCCCGTGTACTAGTTACACGGGTTGAGGCCATGTACGGGCACATGGCCAGCATACACGGATCCGACCCCAGATGCTTGGACATTACATGTAACAATACCACATGCTGTGTACTTTATTTTCTACATGACCAACCTTACGAAATAGTCATTTGTACATGGGAAGTACCGAAGGTCTGAAGACACGGCGTGTGCCTCATTCTTACATGCCGTGTAGTTTTTTGGAAATGTCATGATCATATTGTCCTCAATATCTTGGGCACGTTTGTTTTAGTTAGCCCCCTATGATGTGGAGGACCATTTGGATACATCAACTAGGGATTTCATGGTAGTTAATGTATCAACACTTGGATTAAAGAGATAACCCTCCCAGAATCAAGCATGCTTCACAAGGAACCATGTGGCTGGATGTGCACTGATTACTATTCCTGGATCCTGTGCGGGTCTGACAGTTCTTACTGCAAGTCCTGGATATTGTGTGGGTCTGACTACACTAACTACTGTTCCTGGATCCTGTATGGTTCTGATAGTTCTAACTGCTAGTCCTGGATCCTGTGTGGGTCTGATAGCACTGACTACTATTTCTGGATCCTATGTGGGTCTGATAGTTCTAACAGTTGGTCCTAGATCATATGTGGGTCCGACAGCTTAGATGATTCAGTGGCTACATCTGATCATCTCTGTCTCTCTACATAATTTGTATACCTTTGTAAGATGAGTTAGTAACTTTGTGTTTTCCTCATGGTTGAGAAGGATTATGAGATAACTACAGTATATGTATGGGCATATACCTAAGTGGGGTTATCTGTTGATTTCATACCTTAGGGTTTGTCCTTGTTGGACTTTGTGAGACCATGAGGGTCTCAGGGTCCCTACTGAGTATCATTATAAACACCCCTTCATGGTCTATGCCCGCATCTCATTGTTTTGGATAAAGATGACGGACAACACTAACCGTTGAAGAGCGTACAAGGACTAGAAGGTACCCGGAGGTGGAACTCAGGACGAGTCGATACCCAAAGAAGACTGACGGATGTGGAGTGATAAGTTGGCTATCGGTACTGACCCTTCAGGTAGGATCCATGGTGGATGATCCATGAGCTGCATTACATCTTCTATTATTTTCAATTTTTAGTTGTACTTGTACTTTCAGTTGGGCCTATATTTCCATCCCCTTTTCATTTCAGTAGTCTCATTTTATACAGTTTTATGTAGTGTTTTGTATCCAGCAGTGTACTCTATTGTGTTTGTTTTCAGTTATAAAGGCAATCCATTCCAAGTTGAGGGACTAACGCCTTTGGTTCTAGTCACCAGCCCCTGGCCTATGGAAGGCCGGCTTGGGGTAGTCACGACACATGCCATAGTTGATGGGTCATGAAAAATTGGTTTCAGAGGAGTCGGTTATACCGCAGAACGTAGGACTCTGATCTTTCTTTCTGTAAAGAAATAGTGTTAAGAGTACTGAGTGTGGTTTTTAGTCTAGGAAGTCCAGTGTTGGTGCGGTGGCCGACATAACCACACACGAGGACCCTGACTTCTGATTTCTGACTAAATGCATGAAAACACTGATTGTGTGTGTGTTTCAAGAGTTTTCATTGTGATATCTTTGAGTCAGCTCAGTAGGGATAACATATTAACCATAGCATACCTATATCTTTTCAGGATGGCCCCACCTAGATAGCCAGCCAGGTTTCCGAGAGTTGTACAAGATGACAGCCCACCGAGTGATGAGGCCTTGGTGCAGGGCCCTATCACAGCGGAGGTACTAGCGGTATCACTACCCATTGGGCCACCGATACCACCAGCCCCAGTAGTATAGAGTGCATGCTGCTTTGGTGCATTGCATGAGTTCCAGTGCCAGAGGCTTCCCAGATTCCGTGGAGAGATGGACTCATAGGTAGCTGTGTATTGACTGGAGGCTATGGTTAGAGTATTCATACTAGTAGGGACACCAGCCGATCTTATGGGGATCTTTGCCGTGAGTTTTCTTCAGGCAGTAGCAGGACGATGGTGGAGCCTGATGCTCCAGGTGTTGGACGAGGCGACACTTCTATGGGAAGACTTCGAGAGCATGTTTTGGGACGAGATTGTCCCAGCCACCCTACATTCGGTGTGGATATAGGAGCTATTGCATCTTTAGCGGGGTAGCATGATGGTGGTGCAGTACTCAATGAGGTTCACTAACCTCTTTCACTACTCCACTGATATGGTGCAGGACCCTTTCATCAAGGCCCGGACAGTTGAGCAGAGACTCAGGCGGGGGATCCGAGCGTCGATGATCTCACGTAGCATCCTGACACAGGTTGGGGTGTTAGAGAGAGCCCTCCTAGATAGTAGGAGGGGTGTTAGAGAGAGCCCTCCCGGACAGTTGAGCAGAGACTCATTCTTCAAAGATGCATTTTTAACATATTATACATAATAATAATTTCGAAATATTTGTAATTGATATATATAAATTATAATTTTCAAACCAATTATGAATTATGGTTTTGAAAAATGAATTATGTTATAATCTTGTAGACAGTAGGACACACGTACACATGAGTAACATTTTTCATTTTTCAATGTTCTTTATAGAAAGGAAGTAATTGATATTTTACTATTAAATAATGATAATAAAATCACAAATAATTTATTTTTTTTATATATATATCATCCATGTGATTTTATGATGAAAAATAATCCCATTGTATTAAGGAGGAGGTACTCAACATGTGCACTTGAACAATGTTATCATTTTTTCAGCAAGTGGAATGGGAACAAAAATAATATATTATCTTTTATTAATGATAAATATTTCACAAATATCACATTTATTTCATATATATAAAATAAAAAATTTAATATATCATTATTACCTTCTATGAAAATCATTGGTGAAAAACCAGTCACATCACTTCATGAAGCTGTGGTCCACCGTATACACTCTTGACATTATCATACCACCCATAAAATGGAAGGTATGAATTTATACGTGATACAATAATTATATACATACAATTACATTACAAGTATCATATATATACTTTAAATAAATCATTTTAACAATCCATGACAGTAAATGATGGAAAAAAATTACATTGGTTCATTAGGCGGCAGTCCTCCATACACATGAATGATGGTTTCACTTAACATTTTATAGGAGTGAAGAAAGATTTAGGTTATTAATTTATCATAATTAAAACTACGAATATAATACCTTATTGTGTTATTATATCATCATAATTGAATATGGTTTTAATGATGTAGAATAATAAATAAAAAAAAAACACTCAGTTAAGTACGATATCTCTTATTTAGAAAACTACCTAATTTTAGCACCAAAAAAATTAGGATTGATTTATAATAAAACATGGGATATAGGTTTTGGTTATGGAATTAAGGATGGTATATGGTCATATATTTTACTATGAAAATTTCTTGGAATCTTTGAATAGGATAAGAGAGTGGGTGGACATTTATAAGTGGGGGAGAGGACACACTTGAAATTTTTTAATAAAAAAATGTGTACCCTTGATTTTCACATGAGGTAGGGATAAAAAATAGACCATTAAAAAGGCTTATATGTGATAATATCAAAATATTTCCATGAAATATATTTTATACATGTTTTTAGTTCATTTTAATTCTAAGATTTTTAGATTAACCCCATGCTAAAACCGTTTTCACAATACCATGATAAAATATATTTAATAGTTTCACTATTCATTATGAAAAAAATTAAGTTGAAAACAATATATAATATAAATAATGATGATTCCAAATATGGATTCATTTAATAAAATTCAATTCACTATATTGGAATAATTAATTTAAGAAAAAACCCACTGACCTAATGAATTGCTGAATTTCAAGAAATTTTATTTTCAATAAAAAGATAATTTTATGTGAAATATATGACTTTTAATTATAATAATATTAAATTAAATTAATATTTATCGATATTTAACATATAAATTTCATTTAAAACAATCCAAATTATATTTTTTTTAATTAATTAATGGGGAGAAACATTAGGCTCTTTAAAAAAAATTAGAAAAAAACCCTTTTCAAACCCATAAATAAAATCATAACAAAATCGAATATAAAGAGAAATCCAGTGTAATTAATTGTATTAAATATAAGAAAGAAAACTTATCTGGTATTCAATTATATTAAAAACCCCATGGGGCTGTTAAATTATTTAATTTTTTGATAATAAAAGATAGTTTTACAAAAAAATGTATTTTTCAATATCTGCTGAAAACTTAATATTAATAAAGAAATAAACAAAATTCGAACTACTTTAATTTTGATATTATTTTATCAAAAATAAATTTAATTTTATTAGAATCAATTTAAAAACATTCTAAAAATTAATTATAATTTTTTTCTCACAAAAAAATGATTTTTGAGGAAAACATATCTTGGATCAATAAAATTACATAACTAAATAATGATTCAATATTTACATAGAATTTATCAATTAGTTAATATTAATATTTATATATATATATCATAATGTAGTTAATACTATTCATACTCATCAATTTAAAGACTTGGTTATATTGGTCATATTTAAAATAATAATACTTCATTGTTTCTTTAAGCTCAGTATTGCATGTCTTGTATGCTATCAAGAATAAAATAATTTTAAAAATTATCAATGTGTTACAAATAAATTATAGATTTTTGATCACTTTGATATATACTACTATAAAAACCCCAATGTTTATAATTTAGTTTATTATTTCTCATGCATGTGAATGTTTAGTTTGATTTAATTTACTTTATTTTTTAAACTATTCTATTCATACCCTCTAGAACATCAACCATCAAATTTGGGACCTAAAACTTCATACCACATTTTATAATGTGAATCATATCAATTATTATAAAATTTATATTATTCATAGGATATTTTAATAAGGAATGAAAAAAAATATTTTAATCTTGTCCTCTATTAACCTAGATGCGTCATAGGTTATTTCTCATCATTTTTCATTCTTAACAATTTTTATCTTTCATGGAGGCTAAGGGGAGATGGCGGACCCGTATCCATGTAGCTACATGATTTAGTTCCTTATTTATAATACCTTTTATCAATCAATTTTTTCTACACTAATTCAAACCCTCCATGGTAAAATATGATATAGTATTAGTATCTCACAGGAATAGTCTGGTGAGATCTAAAAAATTATGGTTTATTAAGAAATAATGAATCATTAGTAAAATACTTTTTTGAATATAAATAAGAAGATTCATTTTTAAGAAAAATATTACACTAATAAAAAAAATCATGTATTCATATAGTGTTAAATGTTTTCAACATATTTTTATAAAAATAAATATTACTTCCATGAATTATCATTTTACACAAAAATATAATTATAAGTTAATGTATATTTAAACATCTCCATCACTTTTAAAAAAATTTAACGCCCATCACCTGATCTATTTTTCATTAAGTATATAAAATGTTATCTATAAGTGAAAAAATATTTTTTATATAAATTAGTTAATTATTTCAGTGAAAAATATAAATAATGACACACAAATGAATTTAAAATTACACTCTACCACAATTGATATTTCATCATATGGTTAGGACCTCTCCAATCAAAAAATATGTTTCTAATTTTTTTATTCATTATAATTCCACCAAACTCCAAAATTTTAACTAAATTTAGATACATAGGATTACTATTATCATAAAATTCGATAACTTCCCTCTAATCGTTCCCATAAAAGAGTAAAAAACATTGAAAATAAGTATTTCTATGCTTAACATATATCAATATCTTCCCGTGTTCTGATGATGAATGAGGTTCCTATCCAAAAAAATTTGGATGCATGATAGCTTGATCAAACTTGTCCTTAAAATTATATTAAACATATAATTAATATAAAATAATAATAAGTAAATTTAAATAATAAATATCTTATTAAATATAATATGAAGAGGAATGATAAATATAAATGAAAATAAATTTGACACAAAATTAAAATTTATATAGAATAAAAATTAAAAAAAGTATAAATCATATAAAATTGAATAATAAATAAGAAAACAAAATATAATATAATTTAATGTCGATTAAAATTGTAAATTTAAAATTAATATATATAAGTAATAATATTTTTACTACAATAAAACATTTAGAATAGATTTAAAATAAGAAAAGTAAATGAAAATGTAATTATAGTTGATATAAAATCAATTATGATAAGAAAAATATATATATAATCAATTCCCAAAATATATAATGAAATTCTTATAGTTATTATAGTATTCAATTAAACTAAAAATTATAATATGAAATTTCATTTTAGTTATTTCATAATTAGAAAAGTAAAATAAATAATTATACATGACCTGAAATACATAATAATTATTGGAAGATATTTTTCCCATATATAATCGTCATGATTATTCTATATAGCTTGAACCCTTTCTATGTCAAGTTTTCCATTACCCTTTAATAATTTTGTTATATATTGAGGAATATCAATTTAATAACACTAAAATAATTTGTATAAAATTATTTTTTTATTTAAATACAAAAAGAAAAACATAGAGTATTTGATGTATAAAAAATATACAATTGTTTTGTTGTGTTTCCATTATAAAATGTTCATATTTGTTTCTTAAGTATCTAAAATCTATATGTGTAAATCCGAATTAATCATATTTAACACCACCGTTACCGTCATCCCAATTACATTAAAACACATGTACTAAAATGTCATATAATTGGAACATCATATATTGTAATAGCCCGGGGTTTTGGGGTCCATTACTTGGTGAAGATCTGATGTTTGGGGTGTTCTGGGTGGCCTGGAAGGCCATCACAGCTTCTCGGTGAAGCTTAAGACTCCAAACGGTGGCCTCGGCCTACCAGTAGCCTCGACCTACCGGTAGCTCGGCCTACCGGTGGCTCAGCCTACCGGTAGCTCTGCATACCGGTCGCTCGGCCTACCGGTATCTCGACAAAACGGTCGCTCGGCCTACTGGTGGATCGGCCTATTGGTAGCTCAGCCTACCAGTGGCCGCGGCCTACCGCTGGCCTCGTCCTACCAGTAGCTCACCTACTGTTTGCTCGGCCTACCGGTGGCTCATCCTACCGGTTTCTTGAACTACTAGTAGCTCGACATACCGGTGGCCTCGGCCTACCTATATCTCGGACTACCTGTAGCTCGACCTACCAGTATCTGCGGCCTACCGATGGCCATGACCTACCCGTAACCCCAGCCTACCGGTAGCCTCGACCAACAGGTAGCTTGGTCTACCAACAGACCTAGCCTACCGGTGACCTCCATGGGTTTTTCTAGTAGCGCCTCCTTGTGCAAAATGGTTTGACCCTTTTAAGCTTGTTTTAAATCCCATTAATGGTATTTAATTAAATAGAAAACCATGCGTTTTGGTCATGCTTTTAACCTCATTTTTAGAAACGCCTCTACCACATCCTTTGAGTCGGTTTTAACCACCATGAAGGGCGGGGACCTTTTAATTGGACGTGTGGGGTGGCCCAGCCACGTGGTCATCCCAATATCCCACTTCTTTCATAGTTTCAAGTTTTTCTACATATCTTAACCATCATGGGGACGCTGTATATAATCTTATTAACCTAAAGACTTTTCTTCTCCCATCGCTTATTTTTTCTCTATCACCCTACATTCGGAATACCCTTCCTCTTGACGAGTTATACCCCCACAAAGTTTTCCTTGATCATGTTCCATGGAGCTCCTGCTACTCCTGTTTTCCAGTTTCCATGCGAGGACTTAATGAAGATCTTTGATCAATCAAGTAGGGATTTTTTTGTCCTTCGTCTCTCCTTTCTATGTATAATGCGGGGCGAGAATTCTTTTTTTCTTTGTGGAAATTGATGAAACCGAACTTAATGAATATAATTAATGAACCATTAATGAAAAAAGGGGTGTGATCGATGTTACGATGTACTCTTTTATGTTGATATGTGTTGTGAATTGTACGGACCTATGCTCACTAAAAATCATGGTTGTTGGGGGTCTTCCTCTACACACTAATGAACCTCGGTACTCCTGAATGTTTAAATTACTGTACCATGGAATTGGTTAATTATATATACCTAGTTAAATAAATTGAAATCACTGAGATTAACCCTTTTATGTGATAACCCTGGTTAAAGCACAGTGGAATTGAAACCATGGAGTGTGTTAAATCTTTTAAATATGAAAATACACGCATGGGCCTGCCTTTTGTTGGTGGTAGTGGTTTGGTTTTTTTCTTTCACTGAACGATTGCAGGTGACTTAATGATTTTTCTATATGGGGGCTTAGATTGATGGGGTGATATGGGTTGGGATAGGATCCCCTATTGTTATACTTTCACTGGTTGTGAATCTGAGGTTGTGTTGTTACTCTGCAAATATCACGAATTGGGGTGGAATCCTCTGTTGTTGAGAAACCGTTGGCTCCTGGATTTTAGGGAGATGGGGCTGTGTATCAGGGTTTGTTTTGTTTCTAGTACATCGAGGGATCTCAATTAATCCCTAGTTATTGTGAGTTCACAAGAGAACCAGGTGTGAATGCTTAATATATCAAATGGTTTTCCTTTCTTCCTTATGGTTGTTTCATATGTGAATATGCATGTTAGTTGCAAAGTAGTGAAGGGATTAACTCATACCGAACAGTTATGAAATGATAACTTGAATAGGGAAACTGGGAACTGTTTGTTGTGTGCATGTTTTCTAATCCAGCAGTGATAGTGCACCTGCTTGTATATGTTTGAAGAGCCATAGGTTGGTCTGTGTGTTAGTTTATATATGTGTAACTTTATGTTTTGTTTTTAGTCGCACCCCACCCGCGTTGGGAACTTAGTGTTGGACACCCCATTTCACGGGGAAGGGTGTTTCCCCCTAGTTACTCTCCTTCCTTATCCCTCTTCCCTCAGCTGTGATGGCTGGAGGCGACCTTACACCCAAGATTCTTCGAGAAGGTTTCATTGAGTGTGTTGTTAACCCAAGACTTTTAGGGTAGGTGGTTTTCCAAAGAATCTTTGGGATGAGGCCTAGGTGTTTTCTGCCAGGGGTGGATTGTTGTGAGGCCCAGGTGTGTGCGGGCAGGAAGAGCATCGTTGTGTCAGGACGTTTTCCGTTAGGGATGAGATGCTATCTAGTGGGAGAAATGGTGTTGCGGGGTAACCAAATGTTTTTTTCATTACTATTATCTTACTGCTTGTGTTATTTGGTGAGTGTGGCCGATAAGGTGGGATGGATAGACTCCTTGATAGATGATGTTTCTTCTGCTTCTCACATGACTTTAGGATGTCTCCCCACTTGTGCATGATAGCTATATGTTTTTTCTACTAAGTATACATTGTATTCTCACCCTACATTTACTTCCAGGTTGTAGGGGGACTTCGGAGGTAGTGCGGGACCTTACTAGTCTAGATGATGGAGTTGTTGTTGGTCGTTGTTGTTTTCTGCTTCAACTTTTCTTTTCCTGTTGGTTTGTACTTTGGAGTTCTTGTACTTTGTTCAGTTGTCCTTTTTTTATTATAACATGCATGTAGTTTTGTTTTTACCTTGAGTTTTATATATACTCAGTGGTGTTTGGTGTTTACTCATTCTTTCTCCCAATATTGGTTAACTAAAAAGGGTAATGCCTTCCATATTGTGAAAATGTTATACCCTTGGTGCTAGTCACCACTCCCGGTCCTACTAGAGGCGGTACTCGGGGGGTCATTATCTATTCTTCATCTTAAAGAAAGAAGGGCTTGGTAATCTGCTATCCCTTCCCTCTCTTCGGTGAAGGCGGGTTATGGCAGAATGGTATCAGAGGCAGGTTGAGGGGTAGGATGGAGCCTCGAGTTAGGCATAATGATGATTGCATGGGATGGTAGGGAAACAATGTTAGGTGACCTTAGATCATGAAATAGGCTAGGGAGGACCGGCTAGGACATGGGATTTTAGGGCCCCCCATTATCCGATGCATGGACTCTGAGCCTATCAAATGACCAAGTGAGACTACATTTATTGCAAGGTAGAGACCCTAGCGTAGGTACATGCATCAAAATGATTGTGTTTTTATTTGATTTGGGGAACCTTTTTTAGAAAAAATTAATAATAATAATAATAATTCCCTTGCTACACAGGCTTAAGAATTCTTTGTTTACATTGCAGCTATGGCACCTGGACGTTATCCAGGAGCGAATCGGGCGGTTGAGACCCAACAGATCGAGGCAGTTGACCAGTAGAGGATTGACCGAGATGAGGAGGACGACTTGTGGTAGATAACTCTTTGCTCCTTCTAGTGACAAAACCTCTAGAAGTATGTGGTCAACATTTCTGACTCAATAATGGAGTGATGGCTTGAGGAGATAACCATCACCTTCTCTTTGACCCGTGCTGTGAGGGAGTACAGGGTTCCGTTGGCCGTCAGTCAGCTGAGAGGAGTAGCACTTCAGTGGTGGATTCTTTTCCTGGGAGAGAAGACAGAGGCAGAGGTTTCTTGGTCCAGTTTTGAGAAGGAATTTCGTGAGGAATTCTTCTCCTCTACTGCGAAGGCTGAGAAGAGACATGAGCTTCTCTCCCTTCAGCATGGAAGCATGTCAGTGAGGGAGCTGGGGATCAAGTTCAAAGATCTCTTGCACTTTACCCCGAATCTCATTCTGAATGAGGAGTATCAAGAAAGTTGATAAGAGGAGGCACTCTATCCTTCTCTTCAGTACGTTGTCACTCCCATCACTCTTTCGACGTACCTAGCAATTCAAAATAAGGCTGAGATAGTAGAGAGGATGCACATGAAGGGAGTCACACCACGAGAAGGGAACTAAATGAGTTAATCAAAAGGGAAGGCATTCAGCAGTAGGAATCCATCGACAGGGCCTTCCAGGTTTCGAAAAGCCGGGTTTAGGCCTCATCAGTTCAGTCCTGAGCTTCTGGAACTCTCACTTTTGTCACAGGGCCAGGACCGAAGTTTTTCTTTTGTGGGGTTTTCGGGCACATCTAGAGCAGGTGTCCGACTCGAGCTCCACATGGTGGAGGTGGGAATTTTCAGCACCAACCTCAGTAGTATCCGTTGCCGGCGAGGCATTTCCAGCAGCAGCGGTAGGCCCCTGTTCCTCAAAGGGATGACCTTGCGGGAGGAGACCGAAACCAGGGTGCTCCTCAGGGACCTCGACCAGGGCGTGGCCAGGGAGGTGGTCGACAACAGTGAGGAAGAGGAGCTGGGTGTGGACAGTTGCACGCCACAGAGTTAGTAGCTCCGGCTAGACTATAGGTCGTTCATGGTACAATCAGTTTATTCATCACTCTTGTTTCTGGGTTGTCTGATTCAGGAGCTTCACACTCCATCGTTACGCCTTAATTAGCCCATGCTCTGGGTCTGGATGCTGAGAGGCTTTTTGTTCCCCTAGTGTTGAGAACACCAGTTGGGGGCCAGACCAGTGTATATTACTTTTTTTGGGGATGTAGACTGATGTTGGGTCTGCATCAATCTGCTGGAGACCTTCTTTCATTGAAGAGGCGACAATAAGATGTCATTCTAGGCATTGACTAGTTATTCTTCATGCATGCCATCATAGATTGCTATCGAAGAAGGATTAAATTCTCCAATTATGATCGATGACGTGTGGCTTTTGTGGGGGAGCGGAGTTATCATATGGGGATTCAACATGTGGATCCACTCCTTTCTATGATAGAAGGGGTGTCAATGGAGTCGGTGGATGCAGGAATGATGAATGTCTCAGAGGTCGTAAGAGAATTCCCGGATGTCTTTCCCGATGAGGTTGTGACTCTTCCCCCTCAACATGACGTTGAGTTTGGGATGGACTTACAGCCTAGTGCCTGCCCGATCTCGATGGCTCTTTATCATATGGAACCTTCTGAGTTGCAGGATTTGTGGATTTAGATTGACTATCTGATGGATAAGTGCTTTGTTCGAGCCAGCATGTCGCCATGGGGTGCTCCAGTTTTGTTCGTAAAGAAGGCAGATGGTAGTCTACGACTGTGCATAGACTACTGGAGGTTGAATGAGGTGACAATCAAAAATAGTTACCCCCTCCCAAGGATAGACGATCTTTTCGACAAGCTAATGGGAAAAGGTTGGTTATCTATGATCGATCTATGGTCTGGATACCACCTGTTGAGAGTGAAGGGAGGTGATATCTCGAAGATGGCTTTCAAGTGTAGATATGGCCACTTTGAGTTCTTGGTCATGCTGTTTGGCATTACGAACGCACCAGTTATGTTCATGAACTTCATGAACTCTATATTCTAAGAGTTTCTGGACCAGTTCGTTGTGGTGTTAATCGACGAAATCCTTATATACTCAAGATCAGAGGAAGAGCATGTTGAGCATCTTAGGGAAGTTTTGGGAGTCCTTCGACACAACCATATTTATGGGAAAATATCTAACTGAAAGTTCCTAACATGAGAGGTACATTTCCTTGGACACGTAGGGTCTCAGAAGGGAATAACAGTAGACCTATCGAAGGTCGAGGCAATCATTTCATGGATAGAACCCAAGAATGTGGTGTATGTTCGTAGTTTCTTGGGTTTGGCAGGCTATTACCAGAGGTTTTTCCCGACTTCTCTTGAGTTGAAGCTCCATTGATAGCTTTGACTAGGAAGGACTAGGCTTTCATGTAGAGAGACCAGTGCCAGACATCTTTTGGATACCTAAAAGAGAAGCTGGTTAGTGCTCCAGTCCTCAGATTACTAGAGGAAGGTGTGTTGGTTGAATTGTTTTATAATCCTTCTGGCCTTGGGTTGGGATGTGTATTGATGCAGTAGCGATTAGTGATATCTTATGGGTCTAGGCAGTTACGTCCTCATGAACGTCACTGTGACACCCACGATTTGGAGCTTGTGGCCGTGGGATTCATATTGAAGTTCTGGCGGCATTATCTCATCGGAGAGCGCTTTTTGGTCTTCCCAGATCACAAGAGCTTGCATTATGTCTTTTCCCAGTGAGATATAAACATGCGGTAGTGGAGATGGGTTGAGTTACTCTAGGATTATGACTTCGATATATCTTATACTGAGGGCAAGGGCAATGTTGTGGCAGATTCCATAAGTAGGAAATCACAGAAGTAAGTAGTTCGGGAATTTTCATATTCTTGGAAAGCGCTGGAAGAGTTAGCGGCCTTGCATTTGGATGCAAGCATGGAGGGAGGAAGAGGTTTTCAATTTTAGTTGACTGTAGTTTCCTCTTTAGTGGTGCAGGTGAAAGAGTATCAGTGGGGGGACTCAGAGGTAGAAGTTGAGAGAGATTGTGTTTATTAGGGAAATGCTCCCGAGGGATGGTCGGAGGACGGTTAGCATCAGGTGTTTTTCCATGGAAGGATTTTTGTTCCGGAAATGATGTTTAAAGTTGTTCTCCGTGAGTTCCATGGATCGTCTCTAGTGGTATATCCTGGGGTCTCAAAGATGTACCAAGGCTTGAGGGGACAGTTTTGGTGGCCCAGGGTAAAGAGGGCGGTGGCAGAGTTTGTGGCAATGTGCCTAGTGTGTCAGCAAGTGAAGGCTGAACACCATTTTCCTGGAGGGTTATTACAGCCTTTAGATGTTACTGAGTGGAAGTGGGATAAAATCTCGATGGACTTCATCATAGGGCTACCCAGGGCTCAGGGAGGCTATTATTACATCTGGTTAGTGGTGTATCAGTTGACAAAATCAGCACACTTCATGGAGATTAAGGAGTTGAGCCCGGTGAGCACCTTAGATTAGATGTATGTCGATGAGGTTTTTCGGTTGCACGGGATTTCGAAAACTATTGTCTCTTATAGAGACACGCGATTTACCTCACGAGTCTGGAAGGGATTACAGCATGCCTTTGGAACCCAGCTACGCCTGAGCACTGCGCTCCACCCTATGATAGATGGGAAAATAGAACGAACGATCCAGACGTTGGAAGACATGTTGCGGGAACGTGTTATTGATTTTGGGGATCATGGGTACGACACTTGCCTTTAGTGGAGTCTGCCTATAACAATAGCTTCTACTCCACTATTAGTATGACACCATTTGAGGCCCTGTATAGATGGTCATGTCATTCACCCATTTGCTGGACAGAGATTGGGGAAGCAACTGTTCTTGGGACAGAAGTGGTGCAGGGAACCACTGAGAAGGTTCAGCTCATGCGTGAGAGGATGAAGGAATCCCAGGACCGAAAGAAGTATTATGCTGATCATGGAGGAGGCCCTTGGAGTTCGAGGTTGGAAATCAGGTGTTCGTGATGGTTTCCACTCGACGTGGGCAGTGAAGGTTTGGGAAGGGGAGTAAGCTCTCCCCTAGGTTCATCGGACCGTTCGAGGTGCTGGGATGAGTTGGTGAGGTGTGTATCATCTGGCTTTGCCACCTCAGTTGTAGAAAGTTCACAACTTCTTTCACATCTCCTAGCTTTGTCGATATCTACATGATGACTCCCATGTCATTGATTGGGGAGAATTAGATGTTGAAGATGATGTGACCTTCATAGAACGACCGATCAAGATCGAGGATCATAATTGGAATGTGCTTCGTGGATGAACCTCCCCTTGGTTTGTGTGTTGTGGAGGCATGGTGGCATGGAAGAGAGCACTTGGGAGAGGGAGGCCCAGTTACGCGTTCAATACCCAGAGCTATTTTGACTTCCTTGTTGTTGTTGTTGTTATGAGTTTTGTTGAGTTGTTTCACCTTGTGCTTTAATATATGAAATTTTTGTTTTTCATAGCTATTAGATAATTTCTTCCCTATTCTCTGTGTGTATGAATGTGTGATGATCGAAAAATCTGACTGCTAATCAGGACGCATTAATGTGGATGTGATTAAACCCGAGCCGGCGAGTCAGTGCCGCCCAAAGAGGATAATATCCTGACATATAAGAAGGGACTCCCTGACTCGGGTGTTGGACAGTGTGAACATTGTGCTTGTTGTGAATGTTTGTGGTTGATAACTCATGGGGAGTATTCCTGGATGTAGGGGGGTTCTATCCCAGCTTTCGAATAACTCAGGGGTTTGCCCTTGAAAAGTATTTTTAGAGGGTGGTTGTTTGGTCCCCTCTTTTCTCCTTTCTTGTTTGTTCTTATATTCTCAGTGATGAGAATAGTTTGAGAAGTATCTGATGTAATTCCCTGGTGTTTTGGGGTCCATTACATGGTGAAGATATGATGTTTGGGGTGTTCTGGGTGGTCTGGAAGGCCATCTTAGCTTCTCGGTGAAGCTTAAGACTCCTAATGGTGGCCTCGGCCTACGAGTGGCCTCGTCCTACCTGTAGCTCGGACTACCGGTGGCCTCAGCCGACTGGTAGCCTCGGCCTACCGGCTACTCCGCCTACCAGTATCTCGGCCTACCGGTAGCTCGGCCTACCGGTAGCTCAGCCTACTGGTAGTCGGCCTACCTGTGGATCGGCCTACCGGTGGTCGCGACTTATCGCTGGCCTCGGCCTACCTGTAGCTTGACCTACTGGTAGCTCGACCTACCGGTGGATCGGCCTACTGGTAGCTCGGCCTACCGGTAGTGCGGCCTACTGGTGGCTCGACCAACCGGCCACCCGACCTACCTGTATCTATGGCGTACTGTTGGACTTGGCCTACCGGTAGCTCATCCTACCAGTAGCTCGACCTACTGGTAGCTCAGCCTACCGGTTGTCGCGACTTACCGGTGGCCTCGGCCTATCAGTAGCTTGGCCTACTGGTATCCCTAGCCTACCAGTATCCTCGGCCAACTGGTAGCTTGGTCTACCAGTATACCTAGCCTACCGGTGACCTCCACGGGTTTTTCCAGTAGTGCCTCCTTACACGAATTGGTTTGACCCCTTTAAGCTTGTTTTAAAGCCCATTAATTGTATTTAATTAATTGGAAAACCGTGCGTTTTGGACATGCTTTTAACCGCATTTTTAGAAACACCTTTAATGCATCATGTGAGTCGGTTTTAACAGCCCCGAAGGGCAGGGACCTTTTAATTGGATGTGTGGGGTGGCCCAGTCGCGTGGTCAACCCACGATCCCGCTTCTTCCACGGTTTCAAGTTTTTCTCCATATCTTAACCGTCTCGGGGATGCTGTATCTCAACATATTAACCTAAAGACTTCTCTTCTCCCTACGTTTCATTTTCTCTATCACCCTCCGTTCGGAATACCCTTCCTCCGGACGAGTTGTACCCCCACGATGTTTTCCTTGATCACGTTCTTTGGCGGTCCTACTAACCCTATATTCCAGTTTCCACACGAGGACTTAACGACGATATTTGATCAATCATCTAGGGATTTTTTTCTCCTTCATATCTTCTTTATGTATGTCATGCGGGGCAGTCATTCTTTTTTCTTTGTGGAAATTGATGAAACAAAACTTAATTAAGATAACGAACGGAACTTTAACGAAAAAGGGGTGTGATCGATGTTCTGCTGTAAACTTTTATGTTGATATGTGTTGTAAATTGTACGGGCCTATGTTCACAGAAAATCATGGCCTTTGGTGGTATTTCTCTGTGCACTAATGAACCTCGATGCTCTTGAATTTTTAAATAACCTTAACATAGAATTTTTTTAATTATGTATACTTGGTTAAATAAATTGAACGCACGAGAATTATCCCTTTTCTGTGATAACCCCGGTTAAAGAATAGTGGAATTGAAACCATGGAGTGTGTTAAATATTTTAAATCTGAAAATACCAGCATGGGCCTGCCTTGTGTTGTTGGTAGTGGTTTGGTTGTTTTCCTTCACGGGCTGATTTCTGGTGACTTTATAGTTTTCTTGGATGGGGGCTTAGATTGCTGGGGTGATCTGGGTGGGGATGGGATCCCCTGCTGTTATACATTCGCTAGTTGTGAATCTGAGGCTGTGTGGTTACTATTATTATGTCACTAATTGGGGTGGAATACTCTTTGTTGAGAAACCATTGGCTCCTCGATTTTGGGGACATGGGGCAGTGGCTCGGGGTTTGTTTTGTTTTCAGTACTTCAAGGGATATGACTTAATCTCTAGTTATTGTGACTTAACAAGAGAACTGGGTGTGAATGGTTAATTTACCCGATGGTTTTCCTTTCTGCCTTATGGTTGTTTCAACTATGAATGAGCCTGTTAGTTTCACAGTAGTGAAGGGATTAACTCAAACTGAACTGTTTTGAAATGATAACTTGAATAGGGAAACTGGGAACTATTTGTTGTGTGCCTGTTTTCTGAGGCATCAATGATTGTGCACCTGCTTGTATCTATTTGAGGAGCCATAGGTTGGGTTTTGTGTTGATATATATATTTGTAACTATATTTTTTTGTGTTTAGTCCCACCCCACCCATGCTGGGAACTTAGTGTCAGACACCCCATTTTATGGGGAAAGGTGTTTCCCCCTAGTTACTCTCATTCCTTCTCCCTCTTCCCTCGGATGTGATGGTTGGAGGCGACCTTACACCCAAGATTCATTGAGTATGTTTCATTGAGTGTGTTCTTAGCCCAAGAATCTTCAGGAAGGTGGTTTTCCCAAGAATCTTCGGGATGAGGCCCAGTTGTTTTCGGGTAGGGGTGGATGGTTGTGAGGCCCAAGTGTGTGTGTGCAGGAAGAGCGTGGTAGAGTCAGGACGTTTTTCCATTATGGATGAGCAGATAACTGGTGGGGGAAATGGTGGTGCGGGGTACCCAAATGCTTTGTTCTTTACTATTATCTTACTTCTTGTGTTATTTGGTGAGCGTGGATGGTATGGAGGGATGGATAGACTCCTTGATAGATGATGTTTCTTCTGCTTCTCACAGGACTTTAAGACGTCTCCCCACTTCTGCATGAGAGTTATAGGTTTTTTCTTCTGAGTATACTTTGTATGCTCACCCTATGTTTACTTTTAGGTTGTCAGGGGGACTTCTGAGGCCTTACTGGACCTTGCTAGTCTGGACGTTGAAGTAGCTGTTGGTCGCTGTTGTTTTCTGCTTCACCTTTTCTTTTCCTATTGGTTTGTACTTTGGAGTTCTTGTACCTTTTTCAGTTTTCCTTTTTTTTATTAAATCATGCATGTAGTTGGGTTTTTAACTTGAGTTTTATATATACTCGGTGGTGTTCGGTGTTGACTCATTCATTCTCCCAATCTTGGTTAACTAAAAAGTGTAATGCCTACCATATTGTGAAAATGTTATACCCTTGGTGCTATTCGCCACTCTGGGGCCTTCTGGAGGTGGGACTCATGGGTCATTATCTCTCATTCAACTTAAAGAAGGAAGGGCTTGGAAATCTGCTGTCCCATACCTCTCTTCGGTGAAGGTGGGTCAAGACATATATCTTTATCGACACTCTATAAATTTTTATTTCCCATTTTCACTTCAGTTATTTTGGTCATGTTCATCTATGGATAGATGAGTCAGATGTGTTTAGTGACCAGGGGTTACTCATGGTGCAGTTGGGGATATTTTGGGTTTGTTCACCTCTTATTTTATTTTAGGATATTTTATTATCCGTTCACAAATAAATGTTTATGTATATATAGTGACCCAATCCTTTTATACATATTATTACCTTTCTTTAGCATAAAAATAGAATCATTTCAACCCAATGACCATGAGGGCTAGTTTCTTTGGGAGACTGGGTACATAAAACAACCAAGGAAACTAAAACATAAAGTATTTAATTTTTATTCTCTTATGAGTGCTCCTAAATTTTTTTCGAGCTCCAAAAATATCATAGAATAACTAGGTGAATACAAAAAAAATGGGTGACCTAAAAATCCCATTCAATGAATAAAAATGAAAATGAAACATAACATAAGTGAAAGGTATAACAGTATTACAAAATAGGCATTTAACAACACTAATATTTATTAGTGCTATTAAAAAACTCTAATAATGACAACATTTATCAGCGCTAAAAGAAACACTAATAAAAATTACCACTAATAAGAGATTTTTTTTTCACTAATAAAGGGAACCTTTCAGCCGAGCTTTATTGTTAATGATGATAATGGCTACCCTTTATTAGTTCTTTATTTTTAGCACTTATAAAAGGTAGCCTTTATCAGTGCTCTTATAGGGATGATAAAGGTCTAGAATAAAATGAAATAATTTAAAATAATTAAAATATATAATCGATTTTATTAAGTAAATTGTTATTGTTAAAAATGAATAAAATGAATATATATATATATATATAAAATATATAAATATAAATATATTATATATTAAATTTACAGATTTGTAAAATGGATAAATTAAATAATTAATGAAATTAAAATTAAAAATGAGTAAATTTAGAAGAATAATAAAAATTTTATTAATTAAATAATTAGTGATAAACGTGAATAAATTTAATATATATATATATATAGATTATAAATATTAATAAATAATATATAATAAATATATATTTATAAAATGAAAAACTTATAAAAGTTATACAAAAAAATCAAAAATGAAGAAATTACAAAATGGTTTAAAATTTTATTAATGAAACAAATTTTAAAAGAAATGAATAATTATAATATATATATATATATATGTGTGTGTGATTAATTAGAAATAGTAAAAAATAATATTTATTAAATATAGATATATAAAAAATGAAAACATGTAACAACTAAAAACATATTAATGCCTTATTCATTCTTAATGTTATTTTATTTTTTTAATTTTAAATATATCAAACATCATGTGTCACATTGATTTCACATACATATATGTAATTATGTATTTTTATATATAACACTCACACAAATATTTATGCAACTTTCAAAAATCTTATTTTGAAACAGATACACATAATATTTATGTAATTTATTCAAATATAAGTATATTTGTAATATCATTATAACATGATACATTTAATATATTATGTTTTAATCGGTCAATTTAATTTATTTATTTTTAATATTATTACATTTAAGTATTATGTATTGATTTAAAAAATTTATTTTATTTTTGAATTTGATCATTTTCTATTATGTATATATATATATATTTATTTAGTATGTTTTGGTATCTTCTATATATATTCACCTTAACATATATATATATATATATATATCCATATTTGTTTAACAATATACATTTAAATAATAAAAAATATTCATTTTTTCAATATTTTTAATGTGTACTCGTTTTGAATTATTCAATTTCACTCTTTTTTATAATGTATGTATTTAATATTATACATCCACATATAATGTTAAAAATGTACTTGAAAATAAATATTTAGAAACAAATATATTTATAAATTTATATTTACTATGCTTATAAATTTATAAATTTATAATTATTATAAATAAATAAATATTATTTTAAAAAAAAGTATTTATATAATTATATATATATATATATATAAATTATTATAATAATGTAATAAATTTATTTAAATAATTAACTCTACGAGGCTTGAACTTGAGACCTTGCCGAGACCCACATGGGCATCTACCACTAAGATGTACCCTAGGGGATAAATAAATAAATAAATATATATATATATATATATATATAATGTAGTTGGGTATTTTCATAGTGCTAATCACCCCGTAATACTACATCAGAAATGGGGGTTCAAAACCCATTAGGTTTAAGTACTATTGCAACGATGGAACTCTTCAACGATAACACTATAGTCGTGATGAGAGACACTGCAGCCGTGGAGGTATGTAATGGCCTGGACCTCTCCGGCCCATTCCATTGTCAAAAATAAGGTCACAAAGTGTTCTGGAGGGTGAAATGGACTTTTCCCACACTTTCTAGAATTTTGAAACTACACGCCGTGTAGTTTGAGTACACGCCGTGTACCCCCTTACTGGGTATACCCTGTGATGAAGGCTGTGTCTTTTCTATGTGAAATAAATGAGTACACGCCATGTAGTGTGAGTAAATGCCATGTACCACTTTTCCGGGTATACCCCATGTTGAAGGCCGTGTCTTTGTCGTGTGAATTAAATGGGTGCACGCCATGTACCCCAAACTACATGCAGTGTAGTCTCTCCCCATGTACGCATTACCATGTGTTGACCAGTCAACGACCGTGTGCCGTGTTGGAGTCATATCCTTGCCGTGTGAAATAAATGGGTACACTCCATGTATCCAATACTACATGCCATGTAGTCCCGCCCCGCGTATGCGTTACCATCAAGCCATGTGTTGACCAGTCAATGGCTGAGTACACGCTGTGTACCATAAAGTACACGTCGTGTACTTTTTATTTTCTCGCCTATAAAGGGAGGGGTCCCCTACTCCTTTTCAACTCATCCCTCTCCCCCCATTTCTTTGAGAAGAGCTCTCCCAAGAGACTCGAAGGCTCTTTTTCATCCATAACTTCATCTTTCGAGCTCCGATTTACGATCTGTCAGCGGCCACAGCATTGTAACGACGAGGCAGAACTTCCGAGCTTGGATCTGTTGTCTTTCCTTCGGCCTTTCCTTTCCAACATCCACCTGAGGAGGTTTTTTCGGGACTCGACAGAGGTAAAGGACGCCGATGGACGTCTTCTAAGGCTGATCGGGGGGAGCGGTGTGATCAGAACATGTTGAGGTAGGGATCTTACCTTCGTCTCTCTAAATTGTGTATCATGCGGGGTGGGTATCCTCTTATTTTCAAAAGAAATAGTTGAAGCATTAAATAAAGATAATAACTAGTTAAAGAATGAGGATGGGTAAGTTGTTATGTTTATCTTATATCCAGTGATATTATGTTGTGAATTGAATAGGGTTATGCCTACTGAAAACCACAGTCGTTGGGGGCCTTTTCTTGTGCAATTAAATGTTGTCGTATCTTCTAGACCGTTTTTTCTGAATGGAACATTGTGAATTGTGGAAATTGATTAATCACGTAAAGTTGGCGGATTAAAATCTGGAACCCTAGTGTGATCACCCTAGTTAAACAAAATGGAATAATGAATATGTGGGTTTTGTCTTGGTTACTAGTGTGTGAAAGAGAGGGGTGAATCCTGGGTTGTTACGAATAGAACGGGCAGCAAGGCTGCGGTAAATGATGTTAAAGGGGCGATGATGTGGCATGAATCTTGTTTTGTGGGTTGTGGTGGATCAGATGAGCAGCGGGGCTGCGATAAGTGGTATCAAGGGGTTATGATTTACGATGTGGTTGTGGTTATGGTGGTTGGTAGCGGGACTGCAGGGATGGGTTTGAATGTGAACTAACGATGGGTTGTGAATTATAAATAAAAGTGTAAGAGTTAATGAATGGTGTGGCATGGTAATAGAACAAGAATAATAATCAATGGGGCTGGTTGGTTAATAAGAGGGACTTGGTTATATTGCTTGTATTTTCCTAACTTGATTTCTGGATGGTAGGGATATGCTTTACGAACGATTTATATGGTTGGTTTTGGATAGTTTCCCAGTAGATAAGGAACTAAATAAACTAATTTCTGCTGAAACGTGAAAACCTAAATGGGGTTGGGGTTGTTTGTTGTATGCATTCTTCGTAGTAGTAATGCTGAAGAAAGTGCTCAATTTCTTTGTTTAGAAGCCATAGGTTGGGATGTGTGATTAGTATACACATATATATATATATATATATATCTGTATCTTTGTGTTTTGACACGCCCCACCCATGTTGAGCACTTAGTTCCGAACACTCCCATTTCATGGGAGAGGGTGTTTTCCAATAGTTACTAGCTCCTTCCTGATCCTTCTTCCATAGGCTGTGATGGATTGAGGCAACCTTACACCTAAGACCCTTCAGGTAGGTTTCGATTGGGGTGGATTGGCCCAAGACTCTTCAGGCATGTTTTTTCCCAAGAATCTTCGGGATGAGGCCCAGGTGTCTTCGGGCGAGAGTTCTATTACTATTATTGTTCCCAAGAATCTTTAGGATGAGGCCCAGGTGTGTTCGGATGGGGAAGTGATTGTGGTTGAGGCCTAGGTGTGTGCGGGCGGGATGTGTGGTTGTGAGGCCCAGGTGTGTGCGAGCGGGATTGTGGTTGTGAGGCTCAGCTGTGTGCGGGCTGGGAGAGTGTGGAAGCTTCAGAACGTTCGCCATTAGGAAGAGCAGCTAACTAAAGGTAAATGGTGCGGGGTACCCAAATTCTCTTGTACTTATATACTACTACCTGTTGTGATTGTATTTTAGTGAGTGTGGCTGGTGAGGTTGGGTGGATAGAATTCCTTGCTAGGTTTCTTCTGTTGTTCTCACGATACATTATGATGTCTCCCCACTTGTGTACGAGAGATTTAGGGTTCCCTACTGAGTATACTTGTATGCTCACCCTATATTTACTTTCAGGTTCCCATGAGGACTACTAGGGCCGTGCGGGACCCTACTAGTCGGACAGTTGGAGTTGTTGCAGTTGTTGTACTCCTATTTTCTTTTGGTTTTGTACTTTTGAGCTTTGTTGTACTTGCACCTTGTTATAAAATTGTTTAAACAAGCATGTGGGCTCGGTTTGGGTTTATTTCTATACAGTTGTTCTTTTCCTTTTTGGTGGTGGACTTGTCCTATTTTCCAATCATAAAATAATAAAGGGTAATGTCTCCCATATTTTGTGAAAACTCATACCCTTGGTGCTAGTTTCCAGCCCGGGGCCTACTGGAGGTGGGACACGGGGGTCATTTTCTCCCTTTCACCATTTCCAGCTTAGGAAGGGCATATTTGGTGGGAGGGGGTCATGACAAGGTACTACAACAGCCGAGTTACTATTCACATAATGGGTCTTGGGCAAAAAACTTGGGCCTACATGCCATGTAATTGGCTTCATTCCCATTGGGACTTTAGGCCAATAATATATTATGTAATAATGTGGTTGGTTGGGTGGGTTATCCCTGTGGGGGGGCGGGGGAGGCTATGACATGCCTTTTAGGCCAGTGTATGCGGGGTGTGTGTTTAATGTAATAGTACACCCAAGCCCATAATATAAATAAATATATAATTATTATTTTTTATAAATTATTAGTCTTATATTTATAAATAAATAATTATATATTTAAATAATTACAAAATTATAATAAGTATAGTTGAATAATGAATATTTTTATATTTTTATATATTTATTATATATATAATTGTAAAAATATATATAATGATATAAGTTTTTTAAATAATATAAATACTTACGATATTTACTTTTATATATATTTATTATATATATATATATATGTAATTATATAATTATAAATAATTATATAAATATATACAATTATAAATATATAATTATAAATATATTTATAAATGTATATTTAGTATATTTATAAAATTAATTATTTATAATTATAAATAAAATAATATAATTTTTTAAAAATTAATGTAACTATAAATAATTATTTTTTTATTTAAATAATCATAAAATTATAATAAACAAATAAATAATTATATAAGTATTTTTATAAATTTTTTTTATTAATTATAATAATTATAAATAAATAATTATATATTTAAATAATAATAAAATTATAACAAAAAAATATATAATTATATAAATATTTTTACAAGTTTTTAATTTATAATTATAATTATAAATTCATTTTGAGTGCTATTATTTTAGGGCTGATATTCATTTACTTTAGAGGACTTTATTAGTGCTGATAAAGATCAAAATTTATTAGTGCTAAAAAAGTTATTATAATAGAAATATTTATCAAGGCTAAAATGAAAGCACTGATAAAACTCGATCTTTATGAGTGTTAAAAAACCACCAATACTAATTCCTTTTATCAGTGCTTATGAATTTTGGGATGATAAAAGGCCTATTTATCAGTGCTTTTTGGAAAGCATTTATAATAGTGTCCTTGATATATTTAAAATAACCCTAACTGCGACTCATTCAGCCGCGATTCTCAAGCTATCAAGGAATACCCATACTACCAACACTAATCTGTTACATTCTCTTAGACGAATCATGTATAGAATATGATGTATGCAATTTTCTCCTTTTCATCTCTCATTGTTTTGTTTTTTCAGTTTTATAGTTTGTGTTTTTCTGTCCTTATTAACCATGAAGAACCCCATAACTCATATATATATATATATATATATATATATATATATATATCTCACTTACTTATACATACGAAACACCACCCATACTCTATAAACTCATTTTAGCTTTACACGAGACAACTATGATTTGTATCTCCATCCCCTATTGTAATTGATGGAGATTTTTTTAATTTTACCATTATATTATTATTGTTACCTTTAAGATAGCATGGGGTTTTCATTGTTTGAGTCTAGTTTCCATAGTATGACATGCGCATGAAGGTGACAAAAGTTTAACCTTATACTGGACTATGTTTTCCCCAAAATGTGTGTCTTTATTAGGAATCACTACTTCTGGATGGTTTCTATTGGATTTATTTATGGAACTGGAAGCATCCAACGGTTCTATATTCAAAGTGACCAGCTTTTTAGAGGCATTCATTCATTAGTTTCTTTGAACTACGATACTTAAGAACTCACATTAGTCGAGAGGCTGGGACATCGGGATCATCACAACCTTTTGGGGGGAATTATTTTCTACTCCGGGACTCTCTTATAGATTTGGGATATGTTCAGAAATCACTATTAATTTACCCACTATAATGTATGTTTCCCTTGGAATTTTCAATCAATTAATATCATGTGTGTAATTTAGATTCATCCATATGTATTCATGGATCTTCACTGATGGAGATATCAGTATGTATTTGAGGTTCTCCATCAATGGTATCCCCTTATATACCACTAAGATATTCTTTTAGCCATTGTAACAATGATTCTGGTTTTTAAGCTAGTCAGTGGGTAACTCTGGAATTTATTGTTATCTAGGGAGACAAAAGATTGTTTTGATGTTGGGATCATACCCATAAATGGGATTTCTATGTATCCTTGTGAATGGAATCATAACCATTATAGTTTGGTTCCACTTAATGAGACACATAATACATTTTAAGGTTTTGTGACAAGGACCTAGCCATTAAGTTTAATTCCATGTGCATGAAAAACCTAGGTGTAAGGTTCCTAGACAAAGATTGGTATATGACTTATGCCAAAACAGACCAAGGAACCTAGAAAAGATATGAGTTTCCTATTTGGATTATACCTTGTTGAGAATATGGTCTAGGAAGAACATGGTTGATTTTTTGGTATGGGTTTGAACCTTAGGGTGGTTTCCTACATATCCCACTTGGATGGGAAGAAATCCCACATTGTTTTGTAAGTCTCATCGGGGAATATGTCCCTTTGCATTAAATAGGTTGAGGATTACTCCTAAAAAGGATTCACTTGTAACAATGATCATGAGTGATGTTTTAACTCATGGATATTTAGGGGGGCTCAATTCAGGGAATACTCTTAATGAGGATTCACAGATTAAGGGAATTAGGGTTTGATTGTTGAAGAGGATATCCAGGGAGCTTAGGCCCTGGGTGAAGGCTTCCGACGTATCCCAATTATTGTGAGAATAAGAGTTCTCATAATTTAATATGTGAGGTGTATTGTGCATATAGTTTACTCATCACAAACATCTAAGCCCATGTGAGTCATGATCGGTGTGAGAATGAAGAAAATGTGAAAGATTCAATAAACAACACACTTTCTCTTCAGATGATGGAAGAGGATGGGCCTTTGGTAAAATAATCCTTGGTGATGGTGGAAATGGGTGTAGAGCAATGAACCCTTCAATATAATATGAAAATGAATGTCATTGGGTCCAGCTCGAAAGACTAAGGGATTACCCCAAGATGGATTCCATTAGATGGGTTCTAGGAGAATAGGGAGAATTTTCTTTTGTTGAATGGAAAAGAAAGTGTCACCCTCATTCTCCCTCTCAAGAACCAATGGCTCGAGATCTTAGTCACAAAAGGGGAGGACATAGTCTTATCCCTAGAATCCAAGACTATGAACATTCCAACACTGTCTCTGGGGTTAGGGTCCATGTGACTGTAGATATAAAAACCTACAAACACCCCAAGGATCCAGACTCCCTTAGAAGAAAAATGTGGAAATCCTATGACTGTATAAATACAAACCCATGTGGAGGACATGTTGATGTGTCTTTTCTAAATGATTGGTAAGTCAAAAGGTTTTGGTTGATGTGTAAACTTGGTCCCTTTCAGGCTAGTGATCCAAGGAAAGAGAGACCCCTCCACTATAGGTTGATTATAATAATCCTTCAATGATGGATCGTGTATATGCACCATGTAGGTTTTCCGCGTAGGTATGACACATAGGTGTACCGCATAGGTCCTAGGAGGAACTGAAAGAAAAAAACATATCACAGGGTAATTAATCCTATGCAATCTTAAAAAGGAATACCTGGAAAACAACACATGGGTGAGATATAAATGAAAACACCTTAGGTCTCCTTTGGTGTCTTTAGAAGAGCCCTGTATAGGTCTTTAAGGAATAGGCCTTGAATATATAGCTTCTTCTTGATAAAATAAGGGCCAATAATAAGATATTTTGTATTTAAAACTCTGAAAGGACTCTAATATTTCTTATCACAACTAATTCTCTCTTCTCTCATGTTTTATAGAGATACCAGAGAACATTTAGGGGACCTGGGTGAAAGAGATATAGAATGAGAGCTTAAAGGGGGTTTCCAACTTTTTTGTCTTCAAATAGGGAGCCTAAGGGTCCTATTTATAGGCAAGGATGGGGTATGGTCGAAAGGATGTTATCAGAAAAAGTCTGGGGAATTCCCTCACAACTTATCTCTTCCTTATAGGGTCACATGAATTACATTTCCGCACAGGTCCTTAGCAAAGATCTACAGTGTATGTGTGAGGCATAGGGGATACCTAGTGGGCTCTACAAGTAGAATGTGTTCTGGTCTGCTGGATGTGATGGTGTGCCACATAGGTTCCTGATATAGTTGTCTTTCATTTTATTTCATTTACTTCCTTTAAAATTTTCAATGATATATTGAAATTTCAAAAGGACTTATTCGTAATCCTTTTTCCTTCCTAATGAGTATCTACAAATTACCCCATTAGGATTGGATCAAATTGAAAATAGGGTCGAGTCCTAAGGAAAGACTATGGGAAAATATTATAGAGATGTAATTCTAGACCGCACAGGTCTGCTGCATAGCTACATCACATAGGTCAACAATTTCATATATATACTCGCATTCCGTTTTCATTTTTTCACCAACATTCTCATATTTCTACTCTCATTGAGTATCTCATTCACTCACCTTTCCCACATTATGCTATAGTGTAGGTCCCTTGAAAAATTCTTAAGGTATAACCATTTAAGCGATAGATTGATACAGAGTTTACTTTAATCAATTGAGTTTTGTGGAATGTCTTTTTCAAAGGACATTTGTCGGGTGCCATGTCAAAGGACCTACACAAGTGACCCCATTGAAGGAGATGTATGGGACTTTTCCTTTTCCAAATTTTCAAAACTGTAAAATTTAAATTTTAAATTCCTTAATTCAATATTTTAATTTAATGGGGAAATATTTCAAATTATATTTACAGGAAATTACTCACTTGATGATTGAAACTAAGGAAGTTAAAGTTCATCAAAATGAAATGACGAAAATTGTTGGAACTTACTATTACGATGTTGTTGAGAGTACCATCCCTGGGTTATTGAATGTCTTGATTCCATAGAAATTTGAATATCCATGAAGCCATTATCTGCCTCTATATGGGCATGATATTTTTAAATATGCCCATATTCCATATTATAAGAAATGTTTTAAATATTCTTATTTTGTCCAACAATTTAACATTCATTGCATGAATATTATTTTTAAGGGTATGGCTATTAATGAGTTAACAATCCCAACTTGATGCATCCTAATTCATAGTATTTGTAATCCTGATATGAGAGATCATGTTATAGATCCATGGTCACATTGATACTATTCATCTTTTCGTGCTTCAAAAACAGATCAGTCTAATGGATGGATGGAAGACTGGGACCTTCATTCTAGAGGAGGATTCAAACCTAAATAGATGTGGGCATTCTTAGTAGATCATACTTTTGTAGTGTTTAGTAAAGAACTAATAGACATTTATATTTTAGAAAGCTATCTAGACAGGACAGACTTATGTTTACAAAAATGATTTTATTTCTGAATTACTGAGAAGATTGAGTTAGCTAACAAATTGTTTCCACTTGATTCACAGTGGTGTTGGAATTAGTCTATGGGATATATACAAGATATCTTGGGTTCCTATTCTTGGTGATATTTATGATGAATTAATTTAACCAAACACAACATGGGGTTATTCTAAGAGGACACTTCCATTGGCTCATGAATTATTCAAAATAGAAAATACATTTCTGATAAAAAAGAACTATTCTCATGCTAGGGGTGATATTCACACAAGAGTGTGGATGAATTCTTTTTTATAACCAATGAAAGAGAAATGTACTACCTACAGACGTATTACCATTTTTCCTACTACGGGTAATTGGGGTATTTTAGGCACATTCTACCCCACATTAGAGAGAGGTGACTACAAGCACTAGGGTTATAAATTCATGTTTGATATTGAAGAAAGGGTACTAAATGAATTGAGATAATTCAACTTGTTTTATTTTTGTAACCCACCAAATGGATAATTTACTGATAATTTTTAGGATGAAAATTACTAGCTGAGGGATTATATTATGGAATTTAGGGATAGAGTGTTATCAACCCGGATTGATGGAGAAATTTACTATGATGATTATGAACATTATATGTTTTCTCTCATGTTCAAATTTATTCATTAATCAAGAACTTTGCCTCCCATATATGTTAGGAATGAGAAGTATCCAATGGTATTGCAACATTTATGGATTTTGATGGCATTAAAGACATCCAAAACCTTGATTACACTACCTCTAATAGATGCATTAGTCAGATTAGAGGCCGAATATACTAAATATTGGGGGTTCTTTATACCCTTAGGTTTCTTTAACAAAAGGAATATATCAGGTAGCGACCATGAAAACTACTTTTCATAGAAACCGTGTTAAAAGGTTAAATACAAATACGATGTAGAGGTTTCAGAGGATTCAGAATCTTCAAAAAATAATTGTAGAAAATGAACCAAGAAGAATAAGGCTAAGGAAACACTACCTCCATCACTAAGGAGATCTAGTCACCATTTTCTAAAAGAGATTATCATCCCATATTATGCTTCTTCTTCTGAATAAGAAGGAAGGTCTAAAAAGGCCTTCTAATCAGAGGGTGTTGGTTTTTCTCCATACCCAACCATATCAAATACAAATTATGTGTGGTATATAGCAATCTAGTATTAAGAAAACATGACTTGTGAACTTAGGGTTGCATTCACATTTCTCCAATGGGGCCATAGAATACCAGATGTGGGTGATATTAAAGAACCTTATGATTATCATCCAGATAGTAATCTTGCCGATGTAAGGGAGAATATTGTAGAGATGTAGACTGTTATATCTTTAATTTATGACCATGTCCTGACCTCAAAACAAGTATATTAAGTGATGGGTCATGGGATATGAGAAGGGGTAATAGTTCACCCTAAAGAAGAATGGGAAATGTATATTAATACTGAGAAAAAATTTATTTTTTCTTTTGTTTCAATTATGCTTCATCATATATCATCCTTAATCTTAATGGGATTGAATTTTTTAGCTTTAAATTAGAGAGGGAACCTTAGGAAGGGTTCTTGAGTCACTGTAATATAGACCCACATGCACCCCTATTAACACTTTAGATGAAACCCTTATGTCTCTAGGACATTCACCAGGAGAGAAAACCATTATGGAGGTGATGGAGGTATAAACTCCTCAACCTCTACCTTAGGTATCCATTTCTAATATGATTATTCCATTATCTACACTATATTATGAAATGAAATGCCAGAAAACATTAATATTAATCAGAATTTTACATCGAAAGAGTGAGTATCCGCACTATCCTCTAGTATTATGATTTTATTGATACACCTTGGTGACCATGTTTATCTTTTGATAGGATCTGCAACACTTTTTTTATATTAATGGATTACAAACCAGTCCTTATAGGACTAGGAAGGAAACTCCATTGGAAGTACAAATAATTTCTAATAAATTTTTTACCTTAATAAATGAAGTGTCAAGGGATGTGTCTGCATTAGCTCCTATTCCTAGAGAGAGAGGAAATGGTCAAGGTAATATCAAATTCATTTCTTCTCGATATCAAATTTTGTTTCTAAAATTAATTTCTCTATAATATTTTAGATCTATTTTATATGTCAAAGGATCCTTCATCAATCAATGTTGATATTCCTAATTCTCCAGAAGGACGAGGTGGGGATCCTAGGAAATCTATGGTAGATATCGGTGCTGATCCCAACTTAACAAGGCCCAATAACATTACTGTAGTTGAATATTTTATGGAAGAAAATATCATCTGAGACAATTTGGGAATCGAACAACATTTGTTACATACCGTAAATAGTGATGATCATATAACATACAAGGCTGTATACGCTGAAATGATTGATTCCATTAATCCAAAAATTGATATTCCAAGTTCCATCAAGGAGTCTGGGGACTTCCATGATGAATTTAATGGAAATAAGTTATCATTCCTTCATTTTGCATGCATAATTTTTATTTTTTCTAATATTTCATATAAAAATGAAATTTATGAAGACTTATATTCATAAAACACTGAGAAGGCCCTTCATGAACAAGGAATACCTCTCTATCCATATTTTGATAACATTGAAGAGACATCAATTGAAAATCCAATGTTGGGAGATTCTCTATAGAATATGGTTATTGAGACTGATCAACCACAAGATAATTCTCCTCCCCAATAATTATTTACTCATACTACTGATGTCGGGAATACCGTGGAAGAAATTACTCAAGGAGTCACCTTATTACCAGGGAACATTCATTGAAAATCTTGATAATGATTTATTCTTGATATTATTTTAAAGATAAAATAATTATAATCCATAATTTAGGGATATTGTATCCCATGGTTGGGTATGAAGGTGAATCTCCAACATTGGCTCAACCATCAATGGAAGATGAAAGTCCTGGTGAATAAAAAAACAGAGCCAAGAATCTTCATGAGTGATCTGATTCCAGAATATGTTTAGCCTCATGGCAGTGATTCAGATTCAGACTTAGAGCTTTAGTTTTCTCTCAATATTACATGGTTGATAACATGGAGAACTATTTGGGGGTATAATCCTTGAGAATACTTTGGATTAACAACCTTTATATAATGGATATCTTATAGAACATTTTAGCAAACTGGGATTTTGTTGATTTGATTATCATCTAGTTTACAATGAGGTGAATGAAATCATTTTCAAGTGGGAGAAGGAACACAAATTGTAGAAAGATATTTCAAAGGCCAAATTTCTCACCAATGTTGATAGTTTTTGAGATGCAGTGTCTAAGGTAGAAGCCAACTATAATAAAATGTTGATGGAATCCAATTAAAAAATTAAGGAGATAGTGAATGAAATCGCGTATCTTCAATAAAAAATGGATTTTGTTTAACATATTCTTGATAAATTAAACCAATAATTGGGAGAAGCCCAATTAGAAGGGTTAATTACCATTTCAACTTCCAAAAATGCACTTAGTTAGGCCGAGGAGGCTGAATCTACTGAACTAACTGATCTTCAGCAAGTAGTTGATAGGGCTCAAGAGGCTATTCAACAACTAAAGAGTCACATTGAATGCCTTTTATAATGCATGATGGAGATAATCCATTATATGGATGATCCATCAATTTTTTTATATTAATGATAAATATTTTGTTTCAAATTATATTTATACGTCATTATTAATTATTTCAATCTTTAATTGCAATATCAAAGAAGATTTCCAAAACATGTAATCTCCATGTCAGATAATCATAATTACATTGAAAATAATGAGGGTGCTTTAACATTTACCAAATACAAGAAACATAGTAAACACAATTTGTTTTTCACTAGGGTCATATGGACAACCCTACATACTTTGTGCCTTTTGAATTTTTTTATTTTTCGATATTTCTGAAACTATATAGAGTATGGTTCTAGCCTGATGAGATTCGAATTTTATCCAGAATTCAATTTGCATGTTTTTAATCCGGTGAGTATCAGGTATCGTTTGGTTGGTAGTTTAATGTAATTCATGTTGGACTAATAAAGCTACTATTTTAAGACAAATAGCTTTGACCATGAATTTTGAGACATAAATTTTATCAATGATCGATGGCTATGAATTTCCCAATATTTCTCAGATACATCCAATGGGATTCATGAGTTATGATTTGATTGATTTTTTATGATCACAAAATCTAAAATTTGATGTATCATAATGGAGGAGGTCTCCTCTAAGAACAATTTTATAGATTTTTGAAAAATCAATTATGGGGGCTATATTATGCACCTCCAGCTAAGGAATGTGCTATATAGACAAAAGGTGGCATCTTTTGACTGACATACCCATATTGTCGGTGACTCAGGAAAGGCCGCCTAGGGGAACATATTTCATTCTAATTTATAGTATATCTAAAGAATTATTTCATTCTATTATCGATAAAAAAAGGTGTTTAGAACTTGGATGTCTCAACACAACGGTGGGTGGCCTTGCTAAGGAAAAGTATTTGAGAATATAAAGGGTAATCTGTGCCGATATAGACTATGAATGAGGAACCCCTCTTACACGAATTTGGTGTACAAAAGAGGGTATATATGTCAATAGTGGTTTTCTAATATTTTACTACTCAATTTAATGTCACGATGAAAAGAAATTATGGTGTGCGGTTTCAGTTCATGGAGAAATGACATTACAATGTGTAGTTTCATGTCATGTAGTATGGAAATTATGATGTGTAGTTTTATGTCTTGTAGCATGAGCATTATGTTTTGTAGTTTCAAGTCATGAAACAAGTAAATTTGATGGATTTAATTTAAGGTCCCAATATTTGTCCAACGGTTTATGATTCTCCAATTCCATGAAGATTGGTCTAGAAACATACTTCCATATTCAGGTATGGAATGGAAGAGTTGAAAATTTTGATTTTAGAATTTCGAGATTTGGAGAATGGAATGGGAAAAGGGATAAAGGCATTAGAGGAGATATTTTCCAAGAACAAACTCACCAAAATTTGAGAAACCCGTTATGAGGGCTGTATTATACAGGGCCAACTGAGGCATGAGATGCATAACTTAATAGTGACATGTTTTAATTGAAATTACTGTTATGTAGGAATGTTATGTGAGGCCACTTATACCCATGTACTGCATTGTTAGGAAAAGGCATATTTGGTATCTCACATTCTTTTTCTAAAAGATGATGAAAGTTACAAAGATTCAGATTTTCCAAAGCATAGAGTTTGGTTTATATAGGAAGGTATCTAAATAAGGAGGGGATATTTCCAGTCATGATTAAAGTTATTTCAAAATGATTTGAACACATGGAGGGTCTTGGATACTTTCAAGTCACGAAAAAGGATATGGAAAAAATATACAATGGATGGCCACTTTAAAATATGGGTTCTGGTATATCATCATCAATGATTGAATGTGACAGAAGAGGCTTCTACCAAGAAAATAGTTACTGCTTTTTGGAAAACCTGTTATGGGGCATATATTAGGTGGGTCCATCAAGGACATGTGATGCATAGAAATAAAATAGAATATATTAGATAATAGGCCTGTTATGTAGGGAAATTTTATACAAGGCCACCTAGGGGCACATACTGCATAGTCATGAAAAAGAGTTATGAGGTTTCAAAAATTATTTCACCAGAAAGTGAATATAGATTATGAATATATGAATGTATTCAAGATTAAGAGTGAAAAATAAGAAAGGGGAGATGTTCAATGCATAATAGAAATATTTTAATCAATAATGGCCATGATTTTGGAGTCCCTTACACAGATTTAACTCATATGTATAATGGAAATATCGTTTATTTCCTTAGTGGGTTCTTTAAAAAGAGGACCCAAAATAAAGGGTTTCTACATGGATTTTTAATTTTTTGTGGAAGATGGGGAATTTTATTTTATCCCATAGCTGGAACAAAGATCTAAGTCTTAGTTTTCACTATATATCTAAATAGGATGAGAATCATTCCATAAGTAGTTCTTTGGGTACCATATAGTTTAAAGCCATGTAGAAAGGGTAGTAGGGACTTTGAAATAAATAGCATTTGAATATACTCATGTAGATCTAATTCATAAATGGTAGATAATATGACCTTCCACATCATGCTGCAACTAGGCCCAGGATTAAAAGTCTATGCATCACTATGTATCTCATATAAATGATAACCAAGACACTTCCCATGAAGTTTAATGTCTTGTGGTGAGGACAAAGGTGAACTGACATGTAATGGCTACATATCTTATAATAATTAGAATTATAACACACACTGTTGTTTTGTGAAGATCATGAAGATTATCATCATGCAATGAGGACATATGTTGCATATTTTAAGGTCTTACAACTTGGACCATTGATAACCCTAAATAAGAATTGAGATACCTTATTTATGCAGAGAAGATCTATTCCCAATTCCTAAGCCCATGTTATCTGGGCTCGGTGTGAGAAACAAGGGTTGGTAAAAAGGTCTCTTCTATAACACAAATATTTTATAAGTGATGAATAAGGGTATAATAATTATATGGAGGCTGAGTGCGGTTATAGGACCCGAGCATCACTACATATCTTTCTAAAGAATGAATCAATCTATATGTAGTTATTGATATTCTTCCCTATATCAATCATGTTTTTATGTGGGGAAGAGGGATTTTTATTTAATTTCTTGGCTGATGGTTAGGCCTAAATTAGAGAGTTTAGGCTTCATCTTGTATATCATTAAAATGAGAATCAACTTACAAGTCTTGTAAAAAGTCTCTATACAAATTTGATTTGTGAATAGGTAAAATAAATTGGTTTTTATTTCATGAAATTACAACTGGACCTGAAATTAGTGATATGGGTGTCACTACACATCTCATATGGATGAGAATCAATCCAAACATAGTTCACGAAACATTCCCTATATAAGTTTGATTCATACACATATAAAAAAATGGGGTTTTTAGATGGGACAAATATTGTAGATTTAGGCGTCACTAAATATATCATTTAAATGAGAATCATGCCAAAACTAGTTATTTAAAAGATCATTCCCCACACCAATCAGGTTTGACGTGAGAGAGAGGGGCTTTTAATGCATTACTGAATAATTGTTAAACATATGTCACAAGATTTTATGAAGTTCAAACCATGTATTCTGGAAGAGTACTCTTTATAGATTTGGTTCATATACAAGAGGAAAATGGGAAATCAATTTCCTTATGATTATGGCTGGACCCAAGGTTGGAGATCTGGGTATCACTATGTATCCAGTAGGAATGAGAATCAAGCCTTAGATAGTCCTTGAATATAGTATTCCCTATGCAGATCTAACTCATAAACACATTGAATGGGGGAGTTTTTATTTTTTTTTAGATGGGCCAAAGATTGGAGGTATATGCATCTCTATGTATCTCATTGGAATGAGAATCAATCCATACATAGTTCTTAAAGAGGGGTCTCTTTGTAGATCTGATTCAAACATAAGGAAAAATGGGACTCATGTGCCACTAAGGAGTAGTAATGACGTGAGTAATGCTTGCATATGGAATATACTCATCATTTTAGAGAACCACAAGGAATGCCGATTTGTGGTATCTTAGGGGATTTCTTAACATAAAATGAAGAATGTGATAACTATATAGTTTAATTTCATGTAGCGATGACAAATGTTGTCATGCAGTTTAATGTCATGTGATAAGGACAAAGATGCTACACAATTTAACATCGTGCAACATGGATTCAAATGGTTGTTATGTATATTAATTTATTGAAACTATGACATATATTGTAAGAATTTTAACATTGTGCATCATGGAAACATATGGTTGTTACACTTTTTAATGTATTTTTACTAGGAAATATATTATATTATTTTTAACATCATGCAACATGGATGCATATGGTTGTTATATAGTTTAATGTCTTACAATGAAAACTTAAACGTTGTGTATTTTAACATCATGCAGCATGGACACATATGGTTGTTATTCAGTTTAATTTAATCCAATGAGGACATAGATTATACACAATTTAATGTTGTGGAGCGTGAACACAAATTCTTGTTATGCTGTTTAATTTATTAAAACTATGACATTATTCTATGCGTTTACACAAAGTACTTATTCAAGAATATTTCATAGGTTGGAGTTTTAATATGTTCTTCATCCATTGATTTTTGGGAATAATATCCATTATATTAGTCCTTATGTATGGAATAATGTCTTTACTACATTGGAACATGTTTTGGAGGCTTATTTCTTGGTATCATCGAAGTCCTAAGGACTAATACCAATTCTCCTTGAAGAAATGAGAAGAGCTCACCTTTCATGTTAAAAGATCATGATATTATGCTCTTATAGATTTCCAAATGATGAAATGTATGTAATATCTTTTAATATAATGATTCTTTCTCATAAACTCACTTCTCTGATAGTTCATCTCTAGATAACTAATCACAGATGTAAACTCATAGTGAAGGAAATTGAATATCTGTATCCAACAACCCTGCACTTTATTACACACATAAACATGATTTATTATATAAACACGCCCTTATGAAAACTATGAGGATCTAAAGATATAGTTTCTTGGGAAATTAAAGAGATTACATTACAATATAATATATAAAAATAAAACATATTTATTGAAGACTTCCTTTACATGACCACAACATTCCCTCGTACTTAGCATTGCATGTGATAACCTGAGGACATACATGTGAAAATGGTGACCTATAAAGCCTAGTAAGAGAGTAAACAAGGAAAAACGTGAAGAATACAATACATGTTAGGTATTTGGCATAATAATGGTGCATAATATTAACATGAACATAAAGTAATGATGTAGCATGACTATCATAACATGGAAACGTGGAAACAAAATTTAACATGATATTAGCATGAGCTAAGGATCATTGCACATAGAGCATGAGTAAACCCTAATTGCACTTGAATTAGAATGAGTAAAACCAGATTTCACTTTAATTATCATGAGTAAACCATCATTGAACTAGATGTATCATGATACAAATCTTTACCCAATGTATTGGAGCACTATCAGGGTGAACCCTTTATTAACATAACATTTCCTACATTAGGGTGCCACATAAATCATATAACATGGAATCATTGAACATCGTCATTTATTCCAAGATAAAGTAATGTGTAATGAAAACTTGAAACTCTATAATCAATAAGTATATGATCATAAAAGTGAATACCCTTTATAGAGAAATGGGTATGGTATTAACTTACACGATCATTTCAGCATTGGAATTTTAGGCAGCATAATGACGCTAAATAGAAATCGTAAAATGGGTTTATGGGAGAGAAAAGGGGTATCTCATCAATTATAAATGAAATGTATAGTAACAGGGTCATGGAACATAATATCCTAACATCTATAATGGAATTTATATTCACAATATAATATAATTTCATGAATGTAAATGAAAAGAGAAGAATTCCTTACCAAACATCATCATGTTAACAGGTGTACATGGGAGAAAGTATTGGGAGATAAAGAGGTCACTAATCATTAAAACATAAATAGGGATGTATGGGAGAGGTCATATATCACACCCCCATATTTGTATCTTAAATTAAAATGGTAAAATAACATAAAATATTTTGGCAAAAAATGAGAAAGGAATAAATCCCTTACATGGAAGTGTGATACCAAAGGCTTGAGAGAGGCTTGAGAGATGATTCTTTGGAGCTTGGGGAACCTTGTGAGGATTATAGATATCTGATAGAAGGATTTGGTCGATCTATAAATGTTTTTATGGATGTGGAATTGGAGGTTTAGTGGGTTTATATAGTAAAGGATATGGAATTACTTATTCTTTATGTTTTAGAAACAACACATCAATCTAATAAAAACCACAAACCATCCCATGGGTTTTCCAATGATTTTTTCCAAAGGGGAGTGGAAAAAATTATTTTATAAGGATAATGGTCTAACATATAAATATATTAGGCTTTCTTATGTGTAGGTGAGTCACACTCTCAATGAAATCATTTTAAATTGTTAAAATGTTTTATATGTTTTGTAGGGTCCACTGAGGCTTTGTAAAATAAAACAAAAAAAATTTAATTCACATTATTTTAAAGGAAAAATATATATTGGATGGATATAAATTTTATATTAGTTTATAACATCACATTTGGGTCATTATGATGTCACAAAACACTTTATATATTTAAACGGTATTTAATTTTTACCCAAAAATTAGGCAGTGACAGAAAAGTTTGAAAAATTCACCATTGGATAATTTCAACTTCCTGATTCTAAAAATTATATTCATTTTATCTATTTTTTTTATAAATATGTGATTTTTTTCATTTAAAATTAATATCTCTATCTATAAAAAAATTATGGGTTTTAAAATAATAGCTTCCAAACCTTAAAAAATTACAGTTGTATTCATAAAAATCATATGATAATTTTTATTTAATAAAAAGTAATTTAGTAGTAATGTTTTACTAAAATATTATTTAGTTTAGGAATACATTAATTCATCAAAATATATATCTTAGTTGAATATTTACTATAATAATATTTTTTCTTTAAAAATCATTTACAAAGTAACAATAATAAAATGAATGTATATTATTTATTCTATACAAAAATAATACACATAATCATGGTTCTAGTGTTTTGTTATATAAACCCTTATAACACCCACATAATACCTAAGGGTAAGGTGCGTGATGGTAACAGGCTCTTGGGGTGGATCAGATAATATCACTCAGGTGGTCACATTTCAAAGACTATATTAGAATATATAACAATTAAAAACTGTATATTAAAATCCAAAAACATAAAACCATGTAAGTACATATGTTTTATATAAATATTTTATATAATAAGACATTTATTTAGGCTAAGAGGAATTTTCATTAATAAATGTGTGGGTTGTTACTATCTTCCCCCCTAAGAAATTTCTCCCTCAAAATTTACATTTCCCACACTAAAATAGATGAGGGTAACTCAGCTTCAACACTTCCTCCTATTACAAATTTCATCTTCAAGCATGTGGTTTTTCCACAACACCTTAATGGGGGGATTGTATTATTTCATAGAATTGTTTCCCTATGATCCAATATCATCACCAAATTATCTTCATAGGAGTGGTCATTATCCAATGGTACTACCATTGGATTGAGTATATGCAAAGGGTCAGGTATGTAATTCTTCAAGAGTGATACAGGGAATACATCATGCACTTGAGACAGGTTTGGGGGGAGTTCTTGTCTATAGGCCAATTCTCCAATGCTATCAAGGATCTCAAAAGGGATGACATACCTTAGAGTAAGCTTTCACTTCTTCCCAAATATCATAACTATCTTCCATGGTGATATGCAGAGGAATTCCATGTCTCTAACTTCAATCTCTAGGCATCATTGATAGTTATCAGCATATATGTTTTGTCAACTCTGAGCAGCTTTTAATGTGTTGTTGAATGATCTTAACCTTCTCCACCATTTATTTGATCATTTCTATACATAATAGTATTCACTCTCAAAGATCATCCCAATATACCAGTTTTCTTCACCTCTTCCCATAAAGGGATTCATAATGATCCATTTGGATGTTTGAGTGGAAACTATTATAGTAAAAGAACTCAAATAGAGGAATATATTTTTCTACTCCTCCATTGAAGTCCATGGAGAATGATCTCAAAATATTCTCAAGTGTTTGGATAGTCTGCTCAGATTGGCCATCAGTTTGAGGATGATAAGCTGTACTGAAGTTCATCTCAGTATTGAGAGCATTTTGGAGACTCTTCTATAATATAGAGGTCATTCTTGGATCTCAATTAGATACAATAGATTTTGGTACTCCATGAAGCCTTACCACTTCTATAATTTATATATGTTCCAGTTGATCAAATAAGAAATCATCCTGAATTTCAATGAAGTGTGCTGACTTTGTAAGACGATCCACAACAACCCAGATAACATTATTTCCTTTTTATTTTTTCAGAATTCCAGTGATGATGTCCACGGAGATGTTCTCCCATTTCCACACAAGGATGGGTTATGGTTGTATCACCCCCTTATACTTCTTCCTCTTAGACTTCACTTGTTGATATAACAGGCACATTGATATATACTCAGTAATCTCTTTCTTCATGTTATCACACCAATAATGCTCTCTGAGATCTCGATACATCTTTGCGTTTCCTGCGTGAATGTATAAATTATAACTATGTGCATCATCAAGAAGTTCTTTACTAATCTCTGGATTTGATGGAACACATATTATTGACCCTAATCTCACAATTTCTTCTTCATTAACTTTGAACTCTAAGTATTTACCTTTTCTAATAGTTTTTACTTTCATATGTATTACCACATCATCCTTTTGAGCATCATTTAACCTCTCCAAAAGAGACAATTGAGTTATCATTTGTTAAATGACTGATGATGTTCCCTTATTTATGATTTCCATAACCATCTTCATCAAATCTAAAGAGATTGGATCCTTTTCAATTCTCAAAAAATGAAAGGGTTTCTGGATCCTTTCTACAAAGTTCATCCACCACCTTTTCCTCTTTCCTTAGATGGTAGTGAAATGAGAAGTCATAGTATTTAATTAGATCTAACCATCTTCATTGGAACATATTCATCTCTTTCGGTGTGAATATATACGTGAGGATTTTGTGATATGTATATATTTCACACCACTACCCAAAGAGGTAATGCTTCCGAATTTTCAAAGAGAAGAACACTATTGCCAACTCTAGATCATATGTTGGATAGTTCTGCTCAAGAAATTTCAATTTTCTTGAAGCATAGGCAATGAATTTCACATTTTTTATCATCAGATAACCAATGCCATTTTTTGAAGAATCACTGAATACCACAAAAAATTCTCCACTTTTGGGTAATGTGAGAATGGGCACAGTGATAGGCCTCCTTTTTATCTCCTTGAATATCTCTTCACATTCATCACTCTAGGAAAACATAATTCCATTATGATATATCTTGGTATGAGGGTTTTGATATCATGAGAAATTTCACACAAATTTGTGATAATATCCACTAACCCAAGGAAGGTATGGATATCCATCACAAATATTGGACTCGGCCACCCCTCAATTGAATTTGTCTTGGAGGGATCCACAAATATCCCATTTCTTATGATGATATGACCCAAGAATGATACTTCCTTCAACCAAAGCTAACAATTGATATACATTAGATATAGCTTCTCTTTTCTCAAGGTCTCTAGTATAGTGCATAGATGCTCCTCTTGATCCTTATTGGTTTTGGATTATATAAGAATATTTTGAAGAAAGACTACCAAAAAATTGTTGAGGAATTACCTAAAGACTCTATTAATCAAGTCCATTAAGATTTCTGAAACTATAACTAGTCTGAAAGGCATTAATATGGATTCATAGTGCCCGTATCTTGTATGAAAAGTAGTCTTGGGGATATCACCCTTCTTCACCTTTACTTGGTAATATCCCGACCGTAGATCATCCATGGAGATATATCGTGTTCCATGTAGCTGATCAGCCAAGTCATTAATTCGTGATAGAGGATACCAATTCTTTATAGTTATTTTGTTGAGCTCATGATAATCAATGAAAAGCCACATTGACCCATCCTGGTTCTTGATGAAGAGGACTAGTCCACCCCATTGTGTAGTAATTGGGTGTATAAACCGTTAATCCATATTATATTATAGTTATTTATATATCTCTTCATGCTCCACAATAGTCATTCTATACAGAGTCTAAGATATCGGAAAATCCCCAGGTAAAAGATAAATTGAGAATTAAACATCTCTTCTTAGTGGAAGACCAGGAAATTCCTCCAGAAACACTTTAATGAATTCCCTCAAAATAATATTGTCTTTATGGATGTTGGATTCCTTAGACTCAATAATATGATCAAGATATGTGTGCCCATAGGGTAGTAATATCCACACTTGAGATGATGGCACTAAAGAAGAATCATCATCCCCCTTGAACTTGTACAAAATCGGGGGTCGATTCTCCATAAGGAGAGTGATTTCCCTCTCATGGAAATTTATGTTGGCTATATATAGGGAAATCCAATCCATGCCAAGAATTGAACCAAATTCCACCAAAGAGAATACGACGAGGTTCACAGGGAAGTTCAATCCACAAATTGTGATAATGGAGTAGTTATATTCATTGGATGCAAAGACTTCCCCATTATACGTTCTCACCAACATCCTTACTTACATGATTTGTGAAGGTGTTGGGATTATTCTACTAAACATTGAGGATATAAAAGAATACATATAACTAGAATAAAAAAGTACATTCTCTATTCTTGAAAAAATATATAGAATACCTATCACCACATTATTTTTGATATTTTATTCGGTGGTAGTGATGAAAAAATATTACCCTTGCTTCCATGGAGGTTGTTGGTTCCCTTCGAAAACCCTTGGCATAGAGAACTGGTTTACAAAGTGCCCTATTTCTTTGAAGTTGAAGTAATGAACAACGCATTGAGGTTCGAACGAAGCCTTCCTCTCATCTTTCAAAGTAGTAGTTTTTTCTTGTCGGATGTTAATGACCTAGTTCCATTCTCTTCCATACCAAAATAATTTCATCATCCCCTTCAGGAATTTTATGAAGTGATTCTTTCCACATCTTTGAATTGTGGGATACTAGAATTTCTTAGCACCATTAGATTTATCCATCAGACCAACAAAATTAAATTCCTCCTTCCACAACTTATCCAAATGATACCCCTAAGATTATGTGATCTCCATTTTGTCATTGAGGGAAAAGAAAACAATTTCCTCATAGCTATCAAAGTCACAGATTTCTAGGGATTTCTGTAGGCCAGGTTTTATCCAACCAAAGAAGCAGGCGACCTTGTATTCAAGGTTAATGAATAAGTTGATGGAATCTCGTCAAAGCCTTGTAATGTTTTCCTCATATGTTTTGATGGATTCATCGTCATTTTTGATAAGGGATAGGAAGTCCCTTTCTATCGTAAGGTAGAGTGTGCGCGAAAAATAATATTCAAAAAACATTTTCCAGAAATCATTCAATTCAAACGCCTTAATCTCTTCCTCAGGCTTCATACATTTAATCTATGTACACCATTGATCAGCTTCACCCTCTATATGATATAAAGATGTAAAAACATTCTCTCATTCTAAACGTTGAAGTATGGATAATATATTTTCACTAGAGTTGATCCATTTTCAGGGATTTAGAGATCATATGATCCATTAAAAGTTGGAGTCCTTAGTCTCATAAAGCTCTCTATTGGGGCTTGTTCTTTCTGGTGGGGGGGGGGGGGGTGGATGTTCATTTTGACCCTTGTTTCTATTAAAAAATTGACTTAACTGAGAGAGTATCATGGCAATGTTTGGAATTCCCTCTCCCATCAGATTGGGCATCTCATTAGAACAGTCATCACATTGATTTTTGATTCTGTTTTTAGACAGATTCCTCCCATTACCAACCATTGGCTAGAATAAAATAAAATTTAGGGGTAACACATAAAGGGTAATCCAATGATAAAAAGGGATAACTTATAAATTACATTTATTTCCTTAAATTATGAATTTATGTGCTTAAATATATGTTATCCATGATCTACTTCCCAATATATATCCTTAGGGGAATTTTTTATTCCCTTAATTATGGATCAAACTGAGATTATGAATTTACCAAAGCATATCCCCCAAAAGTGTTGTAAACAAGAGTGTATAAAGGCCCGTTGTCATGCACCGGTATCTATTAGAGTCTACCTGAAAGGGTTGTTTTTAGGGTTTACCCGTAGATTCATCTGTGACAGAGCTCCCTCTACTTATTCGTAACCAAACAAGGATGTATTTTCTTGATAAAACACTTACTATATACTCAAAAAAAAATTGGGATGTTTTTATTATACATATTATAATCTCTATGGATTTCACTAGGGTTTTCAAATCATAATCCCAAAAATAACTAAACTTATCCTTTGATACAAACTATAAAAACACTTATCTTTATTACACACTTAAACATGATTTATTACATAAATTTCACTTAAGACGTCTCCGAGGATTGATAGGTCTAGTATCTTCTAAAATTAGGGAAATTAAATGAAAACTTAATACATTAAAATAAAACATTTATATTGAAAACATCCTTTACATGACTACAACATTCCATCTTACATAGCATTGCATGGGATAACATGATGACATACATGTGAAAAGGGTGATATATAAAGCCTAGTTAGGGAGTAAACAAGGAATAACATGAAGAATACAATACATATTAGGTAATAGTCATAATAATGTATAAAAACTAGAAACATAAACAAAAGGGAATAATATAGAATGATTATCATAACATGGAAATGTGGAAACAACATTTAACATGATATTAGCATGAGCCAAGGCTCATTGCACAATGAGCATGAGTAAACCCTAATTTCAATAGAATTAGAAAGAGTAAACACTCCTTTAACTTTAATTATCAGGATTAATCCATCATTGTACTTAATGTATCGTTACACTAATCTTTACCCAATGCATTTGAGCACAATTAGGGCACACCCATTAGAAGTAGTTCATTTCATGCACAAGTGGTCTGCATGGATCAGATAACATGTAATCATTCAAGATCATCATTTATTCCATGATAAAGTAATGATTAATAAAAACATGAAACTCTATAATCAACAATTATATGTTGATAAAGGAGAATAACCGTGATATGTTAATGGGTATGGTATTCACTTACACGATCATTTTGGCATGTGATATTTTTCAAGTATAACGACATCAAATAGAAATCATAAAATCGGTTAATGGGAGAGAAATGGGAAATAACAATTTATACATGAAATAGATTTTAAGGGTTTATGGAACATAATATCCAAACATATTTAATGAAAATTATATGCATAATATAACATAATTTCTTGAATGTAAATGAGAAGAGAAAAATTCCATACAGAATTTCAGCAAGGTAACAGGTGTACATTAGAAGGATTAATAAGAGAGAAAGAGGTCTATAATCAATCAAATATAATGAGGGATGTATGGGGGAGTTTATAAATCATACCCCAACCTTTATATTTTAAAATAAAAGGGTATAACGACGTATGGAAATTTTGAAAAAATTTTAAAGGGAAGAAATCTCTTACATGGAAGTGTGATCCCAAAGGATTAGGAGAAGCTTCTTGGTAGCTTGGGGAATCTTGGGAGGATTATAGAGACATTATTGCAATGGTTTGTGGAATTAAAAATGGTTTTAGGGTAGAGGAATGGGAGTTTGAGTTGTTTTATATAGGAAATGAGAGAGAATTAATTATTATTTAGGGTTTAGACACTACACAGTAAAATAATCAAAACCAAAAACCAGCACAAGTTTTTACCATGTTTTTTTACAAAGTAGAGTGGAAAATAGTATTTTATAAGTATAATATCCAAACAAATTAAAATATTATGCTTTAGTATGTTGATGTGAGCCACACTCTCAAGGAAATCATTCTAAAATGTTAAAATGTTTTATAACTTTTGGATGGTCAACTAAGACTTTTTAAAATAAAAAAAAATCTAAATTCACTTTATTTTAAAGGAAAAAAAGATATTGGCCTAAAATGCCTTTTATAGAATTTTATTACATTAGTATTGGGTCTCTATGATGTCATAAAACACATTATACATTTAACGTTATTTATTTGTTTTCCAAAAAATTCGACTGTCTCAAAAAATTAAAAAAAATCAACGTTGGATAATTTTAATATCCTAATTCCAAAATAATAATCATTTTATAAATTTTTTTAAATATTTGAATTTTTACTTTTAAAATAAATACTGACATTTAACAAAAATTGATGGGTTTTTAAAAAAATAGCTTTCATAAATTAAAAAAAAATTCAATTTTATTCATAAAAATTATACGATAATTTATATTTAATAAATACTAATTTCGTAAAAATATTTTTTAAAATTATTATTTAATATAGAAATCAATTAATTCCTCAAAATATATTTCTTAATTTAATATTATCTAAAAATATTATTTGTCCTTTAAAAATCATTTACAGAGTTACAATAATAAAATGAATGTATATTGTTTGTTCCATAAAAAACTAATGTACATAGTCTTAGTACTTGGGTATTGTTACATAACCTATTATAGAACCCACCTATGACCTATGGGTATGGTGCACGATGGGGACAAACTCTTGGGGTTGCTCGGATAAGAATTCTTGGGTGGTAATCTCTATTAACTTCCACTTCTCCAATAGGCTACTCCGTTCAAGCTTAACGTGTTGAAACTCAGGTTGGGATTGGACAAGAGTGAAGCCCAGGGATGCTGCCTCTATTCCGAACTTTGAAAAATGGGATTCATATAGAGAAATTCTCCTAGATGAGGGCATCCCTTTCTCTGTCTGATTAAATTGAATTTGTTAGAGCCCTATATTTATACTAATCATGGGATCACTGTAAAATGACTATGTTAGTAATGGTAACACTTCTAAATGGTATTTTGGAATCCAAAAACATAAAACTATAGAAGGGAATATGATTTATATAACCATTCTAAATAATAAGACATTTAATTAGATCAAAATTAATTTGCTGTAATAAAAGTTTGGGTTGTTACAAAATAGAAAAAACTGTTTATGTTCTGTATACCAATGTGTATGGAGTTTCCCATGTGGTAGTAGGAGTCTTAGTTTTATATGTCCATAAATTATGAAATAATTTATTCGGACATGATTTATTATATTTTTCCACAATTTTATAGTGTATATTTGATAGAGTATTGTTGAAAGCCTCTATCTGTCCATTTGATTCAGCATGATAACGAGATGAAAGGTTTGATTTCATATTGTGATCCTGATATAACTTCATTACCTCAATAGAACATGTATATGGAGCCATTTTCTATCAATATGGTATGAGGTACACCAAATCTAGTAATTATATTGGGTTTGACAAAGCTAAAAATGATTTTATCCCCATCTTCCATGAGAGGTATTACTTCGTTCCATTTGGAGAAGAAATCATAAGTACTAAGAATATATTTGAACTGCATAGTTGTAGTTGGAAGATAAGGTCCTACTACATACATTCCCAATGTAGAAAAAGGCTATGAGAATTTATTAGTATGTAGCAACTCTGGGGGTTGATTAATGAAGTTGGAATGCACCTGACATGGATGGAAATTCTTACTGAAATATGTGAAATCTTTTGTCATCGAAGTCCAAATGTATCCAAGACTTCATATTTGATTAGAAAGAATATTCTTAGACTGTTGAGCACCACATGCTCCTATATGTGCTTATTTCATGGCAGTCACAACTTTTTCCCCATCAATGCATCTAAGAATAATTCAATTGAATCATTGTCTATAAAATATCTTCTAATGATCTAGGCCATCATAAAGAGTGAAATTAATTGCTCAACGTCGTATCAATTCTCTTTAAATTCTGTATGGTGGAAGTACCCAATTTTGGTGATATTCCATTTTGGGTGTCATCCACCCCATTTTATGCCAATAGGTATCACTAATGAGACTAATTTCATTGAATTCTAATATTTATATTTGATCCAATGGTTAAACCACTCAACAATTAGTAATTCTAATTATTGTTTCATCCCGATTAGGATCTGATAAGATTGTGGCTGTATTTTTCAATGCATTAGCTTAGGCATTTTGTGAAAGAGGGGTGTAAGAAAATGTTGTATTTGAGGTAAATTCAACCTTTATCCCTAAAAAATAATCAAATAGGGGAATTAGTTAATCTTTTTTGATGGATTAATCCTCATTTATTTGTCTGATTACCAATTCTAAATCACCATTCACCTCTAGGTAATAATCTGGTACTTGTAGTGATAATTCTAGTCCTTCAATGAGAGCTTGATATTCTACATCATTATTAGTACCACCATATGATAAAAAAAAAATGGTAATACTACCTTTTCTAGGGAGATAACGACATTTCCTAATACAACTTTTTTATGTTTATGTTTTCCCATTCTCTTTCTCGTCGGACTTAAAGAAGCAACAACGATGAACATTTCGTATATTCTGGGACTTTGTTGAACAAATATGATTTCTTCATCAGGAAATACAATGTTCAATGATGTCTCTTCTGCAGATGGGGCTCTATAATGGAATAATATAAAGCAAGGCCTTTACTATTTATGAGGTATAAACTATTTATTAAAATATTACATAATAACCAACCACTATTCCAGACATCATTTAAGCATAGGAAGACTGAATATAAATTTGACCTGGTTTTTGCGAGATACAAGGTGGACCTAATGATGCAGCAAATAGTTTCTCAATTTATGAACTGAAAGATTAATTCTAGCCATATTTTCTCAATAATTGAATATTGAGTCTCTCCAACTATCATGGTTTGACAAATATAATAATGTTTGTTTTCATTTCAAGCATCATTATTCTGTACAAGGAAGGCAATCAATGATTGCTCAAAGGACATCACATAAATAATGAGAGGATTTCCTTTAACTGGTGTAATCAATACCGGTGGGCTCAAGAGATATTTCATACAAATATCAAATGTTTCTTTTCAGTAATTGGTCTTCTAATAAGTGACCCTTTCATAATCAATTTGGTGAATGGAAAACATTTTCCTTCCAACTTGGCTATGAATCACCTAATATAGGGAAAGTGTCTTTAAATACCTCTCAATTATTTCATTTTTTGTGGAGGGGGCCTGTTATGGATTGCCTTGGTATTCCAAGGGTAAAATCTTATGTTGATATGGTGTACAAAAAATTGAGAAACTTCCACGAGGTTACCTCGAAAGAATATTTCAAGGGGTTCATCATAAAATTATTCTTCCAAAGCTTGATTAATATGGTCTCATGTTCAGCCAAGTGATTAAAACAGTGTTTGGAATTAACCAATAGATCATCCAAATGACATTAAATGAATTTTCCCAATAAGGTTCTGAAAATATGTTGCATTGCACGTTGATAAACCACAACAGCATTCTTCAAGCCAGAGGGCATTACCTAAAAGAAAAAAATTCCTTGATGGGATCTAAATACTATAGATTCCTCATCTTCTGGGGACATTCAAATTTGGTTATACCCAGAGTATCCATCCATTAAAGAGAGAGATTTTAATCTAGTTGTTTCATTAATCAAAAGTTCATTGATTGGAACTGAAAATTCATCCATTGGAAAAATCCATTTAAGATATCTAAAATCAATGAAAACTCTCATTTTCCTATTCTTCTTGTGAGATGGGTGTGCTCTTATTGCTTCATGATTAAATACATGATGCTCTTCTAGAAAACCCAACTGATGAGTGACCACGTCAAGATCAAGGACATTCATTTTTTTATAGTTAAAAGAAAATATATTTCAATGATTCTTTAGAAATGATGTAAACATATCTTGAACTTCAGAAGTCAGGACCTCACTAGTTAGAGTGGTTGTGTGGATCTTCATTTATACCCAATTTTATTTCTTGGAGCTCATCCACTCTGGAAGATATGCCTTCCTCAAATTTTTTAGGGGAGTCCCTGAGATTTTCCTCTTCTTCCCCTTCCTTTTCCTCCTCATGTTTCACTTCTTTTGTTTCTTCCAAAAGGGTAGGCGATGAAGCATGATTCTCAGAGCTAGGGGAGGAGTTAGTGATTGGACATCATGAAGAAAAAGCAACCATTTCAAACCCTGCTAATGATGAAGGGTCTTATAAGAGTATTGTAATGAAAATGATAGGTTAAGAATCAGAATCAATGACTTTCTCTATTAACGAAACATCTTCTTCTAGCCTTGATAATGAAGAAAAGACTTTCTGATGTTAAGTGGATGAAATGAAGACATCTTCATTTAATAATTCACCACTACTCGGTAAATAAACAATTTCTACCATGCTGTTAGCCTCGATTTAGAAAACTGAAATTATTGAATTCACTAGATGAGTGCATGGATGTGGGTATATCCATTCAATTTTATTAATAGGAAACACATAATATACATTGAGATTTTTGAATGGGTTAGCTGGGATATATTCCAGACTATTCAGACCGTTTATTCTTGTTATATATTTTCCAAAAACATTTTTCCCTTTGTGGGATAGAACTCTGCCTCAATATACTAAGATTCACATGTTTTTAATGGAGAATTATCACCATGAATGACCAATTTTACCAATGAAAAAAATACTTGATACAATGGTGATATGATGAAGGAATGACCACGTATTGATGTAGCCAAGGACTTCGAAGTAGAATAATGAACGCTTTGTCCTATCAGACAACCCTAAAATCTGAATTAGAAACAAGATCCCCAAACTAAGTTTTGAGTGTAATCTCACCTAGAAGCTCTTATTCATTCTTTTCATAACCTTACAACATCAAAGTATAGGGAGATAATTCATATTCTGGGAGACCCAACTGATGAAGTGTGCAGATAAAAATGAGGGCGACTCTAGATCCATTATCTATGATGGCTCATTAGATATCTACATCATTAACCATATGAGATAAAAACAAGTGCCTGATGTGTCCATATATAACATCATCCTCATCTTTGTCTGTGAAAGATATAACTGCATGACATTCTATAGGATCATTTTCTATATGGTATCCCTCAACAGTAACATCCTTGGTTTCAAACTCTCGTGGACTTGAAAATGCCTCAATAAGGGCTTCTCAAATGTATTTTTGATAGATTTAATGCATCTAGGATTGATAAATTGGCCGGTACATGAGCTAGTTGTTTCAAAATGTCATACTATTGGTCTAATAGGCCTGTGTTTTTTATCATGGATATGTCGTTTTGTACGTGCCTTAGAAAATGATGCTCTTGTTGTAGATGAACCATGTGTTAGGGTAGAGGTTTGAAATACTTATGATTTTGGTGTATTAGGTTGACATGGTCTATCAACCTACCAAAGGAGTGGTGGTATAGCCTATAATCATTATACCAAGATGATCATGTTAGGGCTTATCCCATCATGTTTTGGAGAGTTCCCTTATTATTGCTGATCCTGGTGAAGGGATCTCCCACTGGTTTCTGCTACAAAAATGGTTCGATCAGGGGTGTAATTAAAATAGCGTCTTCTAACATTTACACATATTAACCTATATGTTTTACTATTAATTCTTCCCCTAGTTCCCCAATCAAGTAAAAGGAATTCAGATTCCTTTCCAAAATCATAATTTTCATTTTGGTCTGCTAAGTGGACAATGTTAATAGATTTGAAGATCTATTCCTCCTGTGATGAATAATTTTTCGACAGGTCGATTCTTGTTATGCCATTTAATGAGGTGGTGCGTATGGTTTGGAGAGATTTTGAATGGAATCTACCAAAGTCAAGGACAAATTTGGCCTTAATAAAAGGTCATCTTCTTTTGACTACTCTTTATCCTTATGACTATGTTCCTTCTTTGAGGATTAGTCTTTGGAGGCTGATAATTTTACGAGGATGGATTTGAAGTAGAGGAAGAGGAAGGATTCATGAATGGTTGTTTCAACTATGTTCCTAGAATTTCATGAGTTTGATTGATAGTTTTCATGAGCATCCAATCATCATACTTCTGCACATTTTTTATTTTGACTTCCTACAATACTCCTTCTTCCTCTGGATCGGTACTAATACCACATGCGACTTGGGATATTGAAATTTTAGTTTCATTTTTCCAGAGTCCACCAAATTTTTCATGATATATTTTAAAAAAAAAACACTCTTGAATGGAATGACCTATCATTGGATTAAAGGGGAAATAATTTGGGGGTCTTCATTCCCTTCTTTTTTTGGTTTTCTGGGATGTGGAAGTTGGAATAAGTTGTTTTCCAACGTTGAAATGAAGAAGTCGAGAACCTATTCATTCTGAAAAAAGTATAAATTATTCGTTAATACCTCAATCATTCTTTGAATTTGATATTTTTGACCATATTGACGAAGCAGTCATTTCTACTGACGCTCAAGAGGTAGAGGCTTACCATATGATGAAGGTTTTGACATAGAGGCAAGTATAGGTGCATGATCGAGTGTAATGCTTTTCATGTTATGCTCCCTAGAGGTTATGGGATTACATGATACTAAGATTTAGATTTCATGATGGAATTCTACACTTTTCTGGGAAATTGAATAAAGGTCTTGAAATCCTACTGTGTATTTCAAAAGGATTAGTGGTTGCCACAACTCATCACAGAGATTTTCCACACCGATTGGTAGTAACTCTTCTTTTGGGAGTGTCAGTTTTTAGGAATATGTTAGCCCTTTGCATTGATCAATAAAATATGGAACTCTTTAATTATAACATTTTTTTGCAGTTCATAAGGTCAATGACTGTTTTCTTCTAACATGTTGAGATAAATTAAAAATGACATTTTTGAAAGAGGTATTCCCTAATAGTACATCATCGAGACTACAAATTTTTATACTAGACAAAGGCTGACCCCTAGAGTGATTGCACAAAACATATGATAATTACTTCTTTTTTTGAGGGGTCCCCATCATGGAATCATATTGAGAAACAAAATGTGTTAAGTGATTCTTGGGATCTCCTAAACCATTAAATATTGGAAATGTGGTATTCAAAAACTTTGGTGGGGGAAGGGTCAGATGTACCCATTCGAGGTAAGCCTTTCTTTCTAGTTGTACTACTGTGTACAATTCTTCCATAGTTTCCAATCATGTTTTTAATGACTTAATTGTATTCAAAAGAATTTAGGGAATATCTGGATGAGATGAGAGTAGTACACATTTATGAGGTAGGGTTTTTATTCTATGTGATTATGTATTTCCCTTGTTTTCCCCTCTAAACATAGAGTATATATTTTATTTTCACTGTGGGTTTGGGAATAATCATTATCTGGGGATTATAGAGTTTGATGTTCTTGATTCAAGATGTTGTTGAGCCACTTGCTACTGCTCTAACGTGGAGGGTGCATGCCAAACAAACATGGACCGACCCCTCCATCCTTCTTCTTTGTTGTTATGTTCTTCGCGATGGAGGAGGACGACAACCAACCTCGGTGGGGAATGAGAACAGCGGTCAGCCCCACCGCCGGCCGCGATGTAGGCGACTGGGCAACATTGTCGCCCCGCGACCATCGCGCTGCCCGTAGTCTCCACTACCCGTGGCCAACACTGCCCTGCAGTCTCCACCATCTGCTGTGTCTGCCGCCCGCAGCTACCTCTACCCTACGGTCTGCACCGTCCATGGCCGGAACCACCCCGCGACCTCTGCTATCTGTGGAAACCGCAACCCACGGCCTCGCCGTCCTGCGGCCTCGCCGTCCTACGGCCTCGCCGTCCCACAACCTCGTCATCCTGCGGCCTCACCATCCCGTGAACTTGGTGTATCAGGGCCTCGCCATCCCGCAGCCCCGCTGTCCTGCGTCCTCGCTGTCCCAATGATCAGCACCACCCTACGGCCCTCCGTGGTCCCACGGCCTCACCGCCCAGTAGCCCTCCGCGGCCCTGCGGCCTCACCTCCCAGTGGCCCTCCGCAACCCATTGTGGCCTATGCGCCCTCACAGCCTCTGTGGCCCCAGCGACCCCTCGCGACCCTCCCCCCCTTCTACGCCGCCCTTTCGGCCTCACGTCGCAACGTGACCTCCGCCACCCCATAGGCTGGGCCGCCCAATGCTGGTCCGGCCGGGTCAGTTTGACCGGTTGGACCGGACCCGAACCAGTTTCAACCCCCATACGCACATTCGACCATATCATTGGCACCGGGTATCTGTTTGAAAACCCTTTTGTGGCACCAGAAACCTTGTAGTGAGACGGTCCATTTGGTATTCCCAACTAGATATTTGGATAAATTTGGAGAATGGTCGGGTTATATCGAGCATGAATCCAACCAGGCCCTCAGGACTAAAAGGCTAATAACTTACAGATCGGGCGTCTGATTGATGCACTGTCTATTGAGTTGATACCCCAATGACATGGTGGTCCTTTGAGATACTTCTGTGCAAGACATTGTGGTAGTTGGAGTATCGACCAGTGGCTTGTGGAGAGGACCCTCACGGAGACAAGCGAGCGTAGTACGGAATCCCACTAGCTTGCAGTGACATGAAGAATGAATAGCTATCCTATGTGGGTTAGTACCGAGTGAACCTCCGTTGGTGAGCACCAAGAAATCCTATATGGGTCAGCACAGAGCGATCCGGTGTGGGTCAGCACAGAGCGATCCTGTGTGGATTAGCACCGAGAAATCCTATGTGGGTCTGCACCTAGTAATCCTGTGTGGGTTAGAATCAGAGCCTTTTAACAGACTAAAATGATTCAGTAGTTACATTTAATCATCTCTAATATTGTACATTAGTTATACCTGGTTTCAAGTGAGTCAGTACCTGAGCGGTACTCTCTTTTGTGGTAATACCATGGTCTTATTCTTCTGTGTGGCGTACCTATGTGGTATTTAGCTTCATGGTGTACCTTACTTTGCGGAACAGTTGAGATTTGAGCTTTTGAGTTGGACTCTGTGTTTCCTCATGGTTGAGATGGGTTTAATTGATAACATAGGTATATGTATGGGAATATACCAAAGTAGGGTACTTAGTTGATTTCATGCTTTTTGGTTCATCATTTGTGGATTTTTGAGACCTTGAGGGTCTTAAGGTCCCTATTGAGTGTCGTTATACTCACCCTTGTACGGGCTATGCCCACAATTTGTTGTGTTTGGTGTAGAAAATAGAAAACACTGATTGAGGATGTGAGTACCAGGGGTGGAGGTAGCTTAGAGTTGGACCTTGTATGAGGGATACCACAGAGACGAATGATTGAGATCTGTACATACCATTTAGTTAGGATCCTTGGTGGATGTTCACATGAGCTGTTCCATTTTACTTGGACTTTCAGTTTCTTGTACTTTCTAGTTGGGATTGTATTCTTGTCCCTTTTACTTATTGTACTCACTATCTTTACTATTCAGTTTACTTGAGTTTGTATCTTGTAGTGTGCTTCGTTGTGTGTGCTTACATGTTATAAAGGAAATGCCTTCCCAGTGTCAGTGAATATTTATTCGGTGCTAGTTGCTAGCCACTAGCCTGTGGAAGGCGGGCATAGGGTAGTCACAGCATGGGCCTCGGGGGACAGGTCGTGACAATATGGAGCCTGAACTGGTGTGATAACTAGAAAACCCACCTATAGTGGCACTGCTGGTACTTTTCTTGGATAGTCTACGGGGATAGGCCTATGAGGATGATTTTGAACCTATTTGGAATGTGTACCCAATAGAGGGAATTTTTTATTCAGAGCAGCAGTTGCAATAAACCCTTTTTGATGCGGATGTTATACTAGAAGCACATGCTAAGGATATATTTAAGGAGCATGTCTGGTAGGAATAATACTTCAGAGAAACTCTACCTAGAGTATTTTCATCTCGTTCATCTTCTCCTCTTACTGGGAAAATCATTCATCAAGTGAAAAACATTGATCGTATGCAGTGGAAAATAGAGAAATGATCTGAACTTTATCTTTCCCCCTGTTAGATGTATTTTGAATAGGTATAAGTTAGTTATATTTGGGAATACCTAGATTTTGGGTAATCCTCTAATTTCAGGAACACACACATCCTTCATTTGTTTCGTTGTATACCACATTATGAATAAGAACATCATGCTCCGACTCCCCTGAGATAAACTCATTTTCTGGAGGATCTTCCATAATGTAATTAATGAAATTTATTGATGCATAATGGATTGAAAACATTCTATTAGTGTCTTTGTAAGATTTACTTCTTTTTTATCCCTTATGAGACTTTGTTCTCCTATTTTATTGTTTTCTAAGGACAGTTTGATAGAAAATAATTTGAAGGGAATCCTTGGATAATTCAATTGGGAATTCACTTAGTGGATTCATCCTTAATTATTATAAAAATGATATTCGACGAGGACACGATGGTAAGTGTTAAAAAGACCTCATCCATGTAGGTTGGGGCTATTCTTGTTTTTCTTACTCAACCCTTCAGGCTCTACTTGTTGAATCCGACGGTTGGGATAAGAAATCTCCCAATCTAGTGAGCTAGGGTGGTCCCTTAACTACTATTGATGATATCAATATAGAGTCTCTTCATATTCTATGAATTCTAGTTTGAACATTATCTTAGTGAATTTTTTGACACCCACATAAATCGCCTGTTTTTGAAGACCGTTTCACAATTTCAGACATTTGAGCAATATAATGGTGGAAACCCTCTAAGAATGAGGCCTTATCAATGTTCTCAGATTCATAATGCAAGTTTATCTTGACACAATGATCCCTTTGGACCTAAAATGGTTGAAAATTGGCCAAGGCATTTTCTTGTTCAGAATTTTTTCAGTCATGAGAAAAATTTGTTTGTTGCAACCGACATGGGGAAATAACATTGTATGAGACCACTTTCAACTGAATTTTCTAGTTCTGAAGCTTAGTGAAATTCAATGATACATGTGCATCCCATACTATAATATTAATGCTAGATGGGGGGTTCTATAAACAATTTTCCCAACTTATTTAATGCATTGAGGAATGCACATTGAAGAGACACTTGTTGCTTCTTAACCTTTGGATGTCAGGAAACCTGGGGAGATGCCAATTCAATTTGGCATTGTAACCCTTATATTACCTTAAAATGACATTGATATTCATTATATGACAATACAATGGATTTCAAATAATGAAGAGTCCCCTAGAGGTTTAGGACGATATCATGAATTATATTTCTGCCATCTTCTCTTGAATGTTTTATTGAGAATTTTCTAAATGCCAAAACATGATTAGTATTTCACCATTATCAAGTTGTTTTCTCATTTTCAAATTTAACTATTCAACATTTTCTAGAGGTTTCTAAACTTGTTCTGAGAAAATTTGATATCTCTTCAATGCTTTATCATGAGAAATATGATCGGTTGGCGTTTCCTCTACCATACTAAAAGGGAAATGACCCCAGGGAAGTTCGGAGAATGACCATTGCGTTGAGATAACTTTTGGTTGAGAAAGTATTTAACCTTCTAGTAACCAGGAATCAGACATGAATGGACTTATGTTTGAAAGTGCCACAAGACAAGTGGGATTTCTAATTTCTACATTTTCTATTAGGGAATTTTATTGACAATGAAAAACACTATCATGGAGATATATTTTGTAGTGAATTCCACCAGGGGGAGGACCACCATGGTGGATTATATCAAGGGTTAAATCCTAATTCTCATTGGTTTTTTGGACACATGGAGGGTTACCATGGCTCTAATCCAGAGATAGGCTCTCATGATTGACCGCATTTTCATGATGAAATCCTTCATGATGAAGTGTATGATACGAAACATCAAAATTATTGCTATCAATCCCATAATTTTGTAATGGGAAGGTAGTATCTTAAGCTGCAATATATAATTCTATGAGGGCCTAAAGAACTCCAAATTTGAGACTAGTTATATAGGTGATCGACTAATGATTTTCCAACTATGTCTGGTGAGTCTTCTTATTATTTTAACGTTTATATGTAGTTGGGGACACTTAATAGGAGAAATGGTTATCATGGGAAGGTGTATGTGCATTCCTTGGAGTGATCATCAGAATATGCCAATTATCTCTAATTGGAATGGGTGTATATGCCTAATCAATTTGACTTTATGATATGGGGGACTATGACCTGAAACTCTCCTATATTGGAATAATGGTATGTATCTAATATGAGATGGAATTCCTATGAGTCATCCATGGTGTGGGAACATAATTATGCATTCATCCCTTCGGTATTACTAATGATTCAGTTATGATATTATAGAAGGATTCCATGTTGTGGGATGTAATTTGTGTCTTCTGGTTTACCATTGATAAAATGTGTTTGGTGACTTTAGTGCCTAGAATGAGAATATATGTCCAATCTGTATCTAGATTTTGTGTATATAAATGTTATAGTCCTCCATTTCCTATTATTGGTTACTGATGGTACTCGTTTGTGGGGGAATAGAGTTGAGTCTACCCTATGTTTGTCATCAGCAATTTACGAATGACTTCCACGGGTTCTTCCAAATGAGACAGTTTGTATGAATAATGGATGATGGCATGGGTATGTGGCTTCTGGCTGTTTTCCACCAAGTATGGATGAAGAACATCTTTCAATGCTGACAGTTGAGACTACTGGCAGGATTAGTGAGTGTAGGAAGGTGTATGTTCTTGGTTAAAAGTTGAAACCATATTCGATTAATGAGATTCCTTGTAGGTATCCAAATGAGTCTCCTTACTTTCTGATAGATTGTAAGTTGGTGTATGTTCCTACTCATAGTACTCCACCATATTTGAACAACAATATTGGTTTGGCATCACTAGATGAGTTTGATGGTTGGAAGAATTTTGGCGGATGGGTGAATGTGCCCATTCTTTTTTTTCCACAATGTTAGATTGATGGAATTATTCAAAGGGAGAAAAGGTAGAAACCTATACTATATTAGCTACCTTGTCCCCAATGGTTCATCTTTAATGCCGAGAACTGATGGACTTGAGCGGGACATCATAAGATAACACCCTCATCATGTAGATGTTTTGCTACTGCGTGGGGTTAGCGATGGTGATTGTTGCTAGTATCCCTCAAGAAGGACCCCTATTTCTATAGGATGAGCCCATGGGTGGCATGTAGATTGATCTATCTATCATAGGGGATGTATTGGTGATTGGGTTTCGGAGATAATCTTCTAAAATGGTTGAAGATGGTGGTCAGAACCGTCTTCTTCTGAACCATTGGTCATCATTGACAAAATGACTGAGGATTATTCTTGAACTGGTGGACCTATCGGGCTACCTCTGAGGATGGGATATTACCATGTTGATGGTACATTGGGACCAATTCTGTGGAGACCTACCGTTAACGATTCTGATTCAGAGATGACTTTCTTTTAGCTGATAATGATCCAACTTGTGCATCAACTGAGAAATTCATGGGTGAAAACTGAAATGAATCCATTTAAAATGAATGGAGTTCCTAGAAATAAAGTTCCCATATAAATGAAAAATACAAAAAATAAACTCCTATAAAGATGAATATTTTATATGAACACATGCATGAATTAATCCCTTATCTCGATCTCCTTTATGAATTGATAGGGGCCTAATATATGGGCAACACTATTAAATTGGTTATAGATTCAAATCGGTTTCACCATTTTTAGTTTTCATATGGGTGAAAAAAAGGGAATGATAGAGTATAACCAACCATCTATTTTATACAGTTTTCATTGGGTATACTTTTAACATGGTTAAGTATTCACGTTAAGTTCACCATTTTTTATTTCTATATGGGTACAAACAAGATGCTTGGAAAAAGAATAACCAACATTCCATTTTATTGAGTTTTTCATTAGGTAACCTATTAACTCGGTTAAGGATTAAGGTCGAGTTCAACATTTTTTTATGTTTCCCCTATAACGTGTGTATTGATTATTAATCACTAATTATCGATAGTTTACATGGGATTTATTTACGGAATCTAATGTATCCAAAAATTCTATATCCATGGGACCTACTTCCTAAAGGCATGTGTTCATTATGTTTATTGACCTGTGATACTTAAGAACTAACATTCGTTGATAGAATGGGAGGTCGGGCTCATCACACCCTTTTGGGGGGAATTATTTCCTACTTTGGGACTTTCATTTAGATTTAATATATGTTCAAGAATCATTATTAATTTAACATGTATAATGTAGGTATCCCTTAATGTTTTTTATCGATTATTAGCATGTGTGGAATTTATAATCATCAGTATATATTAAAGGTTCTTCATTAATTGATATATCCCTATATATTATAGGTTCTCTATCAATGGTGTCCTCTCATATACTACATAGATATTCTATTATCCATTGTTAAGATGATACTGGTTTATAATCCACTCAGTGGAGCACTTTGAAAGTTATTATCTTCTAAGGAGACATAGGTTTTTTTATGCAAGGATCATACCCATACATAGACTAAAAACATATCCTTGTGAAAGGAATCATAACCATTGTGGTTTGGTGCCACATAATGGGACACATTATACCTTTCAGGGTCATGTGATATGTACCTATCCATATAGTTTAATGTCATATAACAAGGACAACTTGATGGAAAATGCCTAGTGAATGTTTGGTATGGGACTTATGCCAAAACAACCTATGAAACTGGGAAAGTATATGAGTTTCCTAGTTGGATTAGACCATGTTGGGAATAGGGCCCAAGAATAATAGGTTTGATTTGGATTGTTGGGTTTTAATCTTAGGAAGGCTGCCTACGTATCCCACTTGGATGGGAATCAAATCCCCCGTAGTTTGGTTTTTCTCATAAGAGAATATGGCCCTTTAGGAGAAATATGTTAGGGAATACTTCTAAAGAGGATTACCTTGTAATAGGGGTAATGAGATATGTTTTAACTCATAGATATTTAAAGGCTCTTGATGTGGTGCTTACTCCTAAGGAGGATGCCCAGATTAAGGGAATTAGGGTTGGATTCATGAAAAGGATATGTAGTTAGCTCGAGCCATAGGTTAAGGCTTTCTACATATCCCAATTATGGGGGGAATCAGCGTTGTCATAGTTTAATACGTGAGGTTTATTTTTTGGGCGTTTCACTCATCACAAATCTCTAAGCCTACCAGATTCATGCTCAGTTTGAGAAACAAGAGGATGTGAAATAGTCAAAAAACCACACACTATCTCCTCTACTAATGGAATAGGTTGGGCCTTTGCCGAAGGAAGATAATGCAATAGTGGGTTAGGGCATAGATCAATGAACCCTTTAATGCGAACTGAAAATGAAGGTCATTGGGTCAGGCATGGAGGACTAGGGTCTTAATCTAGGATGGAATCCCTCAGATGGGTTCTGAGAGAGGAGGGAGACTTTTCTATTATATAATGGAGAAGAATGTGTGAAGCACACTCTCCCTCTTGGGAACTATAAGATTCAAATCTTAAAGAAAAAAATGGGAGGACATATTCCTATCACTGGAATCCAAGATTTGGAGCTTTCCATCACTATATCTACGGTTAGAGTCTCTGTGATTGTAGATATACAAACCTAAATAACATCCAAATGATCCTGACTTCCTTAGAAGAAAATGTGGAATACTTCTGACAATACAAATACAAACCGAAGTGGAACAGACGTTGATGTGTCTTTCCCAAGAGTTTGGTAAGTCATAAGGGTTTGGTGGTGGTTTCATCATGGTCCCTTTCAAAAAATGGATCCATGTAAATAGAGTCCCCCCTCAACATGAGGATTAAAAATAGGCCTCTAATGATGGATTGCATATGTGTACCACCTAGGTCTCCTGCGTACGTATGCTGTGTAGTTGTACTGTGAAGATCCTAGGAGGAACTGAAAGAAATTCTTAACATAGGGGAATTAATCATATTCATGCATAAAAAGGACTACTGAGAAAACAACACTTGGGAAATATATAAATTTAAACACCCCAGGTCTCCTTTAGTGACTTTAGAAGAGCTCTGCATAGGTCCTTAAGGAATTGGCCTTCCATAGGTAGCTTCATCTTAACAGAAGAGGGTTCCTTAATCAAATGTTTTATATTTCAAAATCTAAAAGTAATTCAATATTTCTTAACCAAACTAATTATACATTCTCTCATGTTTTAGAGAGAAACTAGTGAAAATTTAGGGTAATTGGGAAAAAGAGCTGCACTATGGGAGCTTCAAAAGGTCATCCAATTTTTTTGTCTTCATATGGGGAGCCCAAGGGACCTATTTATTGGTAAGGCAAGGATATGGTTGAAAGGAAGTTTTCCATGGAGGTCTTGGGAATATCCACGTAGTGTAACTATTAAATATAGGGGTGTTGATATTTTATTACTGTATTGGTCCATTGTGTAGATCCATAGTGTATGTCTGTGGCATAGGGGCTATATAGTGGCCTCTATAGGTAGGATATGTGCTAGTCTACTGGATGTGGAGGTGTGTCGAATAGTTCCTCGATGTAGGTGTCTTGAATTTTATTTACTTTACTTCATTAAACATTTTATTTGATATTTTTAAATATCCAAAGTACATGTTCATAATCTATTTTCCTTCCTAAGGAGAGTCAACAGACTAATTTTAGAGTGAATTTCATTTGATATGAATAATATAAATTGGGTAAATATAAATATTATTTTAATGTGAATATTAGTAATCTAATTCAGGTAACTAAAATTTAAATTTCCTAGTTTATATTGGATATCATTATCAATATGTTATATAGATGTAATTTAATAAAGAAAAAACTATATAAATTTTCATTGAAATCAATATAAGAAAAGTTTTTCAATTTCCTATTTGATATAAAATCAAAAGCTGCGATGTGTTTTCAATAAGATGTGTTTTTATAATTTATTTCTTAATTCCTAATATTTGTACATTTATTGATAAATATATTCAATAAAACATTACAATTATGAGATAAGATTTTATTAAATGTGTTATGGAGAATTTTATAGGTGATAACATTTATTTCCATTATAAATGATTTGTTTTTAATAATTACCTATTTCCTTTAAATTTGTAATTAGATAGAATAATTTTAAAAAATTTATAAACTAAACGCAAATAGGTTTTATAAATTTAATTTATTTTACCTTAATAAATGAAAACATGTCATAACAAAACACATCAAATTAGATTCTATTAGAAGAGATTCCATATGAGCTTCCATCTATATATGATGATATATATGAGTTTACATTCCTATCAAATATTTTTAAGGAAATTCATTTCCTAGATTAATATAAAATAATACAATTCACTCAAAAAGTCCATTTTTACATGCATCTTACATGAATATATTTTCTGGCTTGAACAAAGTTATAATACTGTAATACTCTTGTACAACTAGCCTTCATTTACTTTATTTAATATGTCCTCAGATGCTTGATTTCCATAAATATCTTGATAATGGATTGGAATCCCTCTTCCAAAATATTCTTTATACCATCATTCTAGTTTCAATGTTCCGTGATGAAATACCTCCCTCTTTTATTTTATTCATTATTCTCTATTAAATTCAATACCACAAATTTGAATACCATATTTCCCAACTCATTAATCAACTATTTCTCCCTTTTATCACCCTTTTTTACTTCATACAGAGAACACAAACAACTACAACTAAAAATTAATAAAAACATAATGAATGAATTTTTTTGGTTTGTTAATACACATTTTCTTACATGATCACGAAGTTACTTTTGAAAAACATATTTAAAAATTACTATTAATTTGGGTTTGGTCACATTAGATCCAATTAGAACTCTATAGTTAAGCATACATGGATGATAATTCTAATACAATGGGTGACCTCCTAAAAATAATCATGTTTAACATTTTTTGTGAAAGAATCAAGCCAAACTTAACTTTGGATTATCTTCTCCCTCAACCTTGATTAATTTAAAAGGGTTAAAATATAAATCATGAAGGTATTACTCCTAAAATTTATAGAGATCGTTGACCCTTCATTCATGATCTTCTTTAGGATACATTATCCAGGATGCTTTGAGAAATTTTTGGTTTTCAAGCTCTCACATCTGCTAAAAACCAAAACCACCACATGTTTTTATCTCCCCCATGCCCTTACAAAAAAAGAAACATTTCAAAATTAGTGGGAAACAATAAATTTTTATGAGTGGAAGTAGATGACTATAAATGAAAGTCATATAGATTTTAATGTTCATCCTTCGTTTTTGAAATGAAATATATTAATAACCATAATTAAAATTGCATTTGGGATACTTTTGAACCTCATTGTGTATATAGATAGTATATTTGAGATACATATGATGGAAAAGGACTAGTGAAATAAGATAATGTTAGTTTAACTCAGTAGGGATGTGTTTATGTCCTCATGGTATTGTTAGGGACCTTTTAGCTCCCAAATAGTTATTATTTCATTTTGTTTCTAGATAATCATCCTCTACCTCTTCAATGTTGTCCAAACTACTTTAACCAATTATCATCCTAAATTATTACCATTACCTAGTATGGGATGACTTTTGGTTAGTGTAGTTCATGAAACAAAGGAGGATTTACATGAAATATGTGGGATAGATATCAAGCCAAAAAAATTAAATAATAACTATTAAAAATGTATTTTATCAAGGAACTTGGGAAGCACAATGATGAGATGAAGGCTAGTTTGAATGATAAAGTCCAATCCATAATCAAGATATAGAAGGTAATCAAGCATCTAAGGAAAGATTAAACAAAGGTAGTGGAAGTTAGTTATACTAGAGTATTAAAGTATTATATCTATTTTCAAAAAAGTAATTTTTTTCCATAAAATATGAATGAAATTTTGGACTGTTATGCATAGAGTGTGTTGTATTATTGTTATTCATGAAAAATTAAATGTTTAATTATTCATGCATATAAGTTCTTATTCACATGATGTTATTACCAATCCCAAGGAATAATATGTTGTTGTGTAAGAAACTATAGAATTTCAAGGGGATCAACAACATGTTGATGAATAAAACAACAACAATGCAACATCATATCGTGGAATAAAATTACCAAGGCCGGATGTTCAGGTATAAAATTTGTGGATGGTTGGAATTAAAATGACCAACCAATTGACCCCAATAGGACAATGTTTATTAGTTATCTTGGTGTCACAAATAGGATGAATGTTATAGTTTATATTGATTAATATAACCACATTAAACCTGTAATGAAGAAGATCATTTGGAAAGATATAACGGTAATGCAATGATATACCTTCTCTATTTTACTAAAAAATTATATAATGGATGGCTGATTTATTTTTCATTATTACATTATGTGTTTATTTATTTTAGAATATTTATATAATAAAGTTGTCTTAAAGGCCACTGTAAAAATATATAGTGGCTTCTAGACTATTCTTATGAAGTTATATCTTAGGGATATAGAGGGGAAAGTAATTCCCCACCCACCAGTTAGTTATGAACACATTATAATGTAGGATACATGAATTAATTTCATCAATTGTTGCAATGAAAAAAGATTTCAGGTGATTTTAATTAGATAATATATTAATTTACATTATTTATTTATTTCAACATGATTGAAAATTGATAATTTATGAAAGAGAAAATGATTGTTGAAAATAAATAACATGCATCAAAATAAATGTACCCCAATCAAAATTCAATGATTAAGTATGCTTTATTAGTGAAATTTGTATGTATTATAAATTCAAAAAAATTTAATTATTTGATATGAAACAACATATGTTCTTTTGTTTATAGGAAGAATTATGAAGAATAATCTGAAGCCCCTTCAATCCCCTATCATGTGCTATAGATGGAGGCTCATGAAAATAAGGAGGCTAAATTAGTTTATGAAAATATAAAAACAGTATGAGAAACATGAATAAGTCTTACAAAATAGTAATTTTTATGATTTGTAACAATATTACAAAAAATATATATTTATGTTCACATTTTTTATATGGTCTAGACATAAGAATTAGAAAAAAGCAAACCCAAAGAAAATCTAATTTCATTAGCTTTGATACGGCCAGAACAATATCATCATGTTAGAGGATTAGTTTTTTGGAGCCTCTCCATAAACATATTTTGAGAAGATAAAACAAAAAGTAGATACATATAATATGGTGAGATGATTGTAGACACAAATAGACTTACTCTAAGATATTATTGTTATGTCTTGTTTGGCATACCATTGTATAAGATGGGATTATTGTGAAATGACAGTGGAGAAAATATCCACACACGAACCAAATGATCCCACCAGCATTGAGCCTAGTAATTCCATCCAACCACATAACTTATCCACATTAATAAATTTTTTCATTACTCTTTATCGTAAATGTGAATAAAAAAAATTCTGATAATTTTATTTTACTAAAATTATGTAGGGTTAAACTGGATGTGATTTGTATCTATCAACACCCATGAATTGCCTTATTATGATTGGTACATTTTATAATATCACATGGGACAAGATACACCATCAAAACCTCCCAAAATATCACATGAGTGTGATTATTGATGTATCTCATGAGCTGAATGTTGAGATTCATGTTCCACATGATTGTCTAGATATTAGTAATGTCAATGATGCAATTGAAGCTTTCAGAGCATGACAATATAGTCTTATAAAGATACAAGAGGTATGTATTTAAAAAAATTTCATATGAAAAACTTGTATTAGTTGATTATAAAAGGTCTGAAGTTGTGTATGGAATTAATAATGGATAAATTGATTTTGAAACAGAAGTTTGAATCAAGAAAATATATTAAATTATCTAAGAAAATAAAACAATCTTCTGAGACTAGCTTCACCCCACCAGTTCTATAGAATAATTTATTCTCATTACTACTTCTTGTAGAGACCATATTTAATGAAAAATATATGTCTTATGTAGAATATGAAAATTAAATATATGGAAATTCTTTGATAGATGAAATTGGTCTCAAGACTCTAAGTGAGATTATCAAGCATGAATATTTGGGCATTTTACTTTTGAATATATACAAAAGGCACATTTTCATAATATGTCTGTATAAATAGTGATCTAATATGTTTATTAAATTTAATAACTTCTCGTATATTCTATAGGAGATTATCTTACAAATAAATAATGGTAAGAATATTCAATTCATGATTTGGATTTATTAATCAATGTATCATTTCTATAAAAAAAGGTACTTTGTAAGATGGAGAAATTAAAAAGAAAAAAGACGAGTTACTCAAAGTTTTTAATAAAAAATTACAGATGATAGATTCTTCTTGATTCCTAATATGAAAAATTAAAACAATAAAATCTAATCACATAAATCATATTTTTAATTTTTTCATTATATATATATTTTTATATTTTATGGATTGTTGGATGCTGATCGTAGTAATTCTGGACAAAAAAAAATTATTCTTTGGATCCAATGCATGGATATCCATCCAACTGACCAAATATGATGTTAATTGCGATATTATAATAAAATTAATTCAAAATTTTACATATAGTCTAAGAATTATATGTTTTATTGTATTTTTTCACATGAATTTTGTAATGAAATGACACTAGCTGGATATATACTAAATTAAGGAATTAAGTTGGTGTCTGAAGAGATTAATCCTGTGGATAAATAAAAATAGGAAAAAACTAAGGTATATAGAATTATTTATCTATCAATTGTTTTTACTTTTTTGGTAAATGTTTATATGGTTTCCAAAACAAGTTAATGGAATTGTTTGTGTACATTATGTTTTCAAATTCAGAAGAGAGATCATAAAGCATGAAATGAAAATCATACCCCATTAGATACTTATCAAAGATAATTAAAATATCATTAAATATATTTCATAATAATTTTTTTCTATATTTTCTCAATATTATCATGATTTTTGATAACCAAGATATGAAAAAGATGAAATAAATTTGTTTAAAGATGAGTGAGCAGCGTACTTTTTGTCAGATTATATGCTGAAAACCAATTTAGCAGATTACCTAGTATGTTTGTGATCTAGTATGATATATGACCTTTGAAATATATTTTATTGTGACTCATTAGTGTTATAATTCTTATATATTATTTTTGATCTATTTCTCAAGGAGAACTATAATGGGGGAATTCAATTTGATTAGAAGTGCTGACCTACAAACAATAAAATTGTTGGGAAATGACATAAGTAGAGGTGAAGGTAGACCCCGAGGAAGAGTCAGATTTAGAGACCAATATGGAGGAAGATGTAGAGGCAGAGACCGAGGAAGAGACTAAGGTGGAGGAGGAGACAAAGAACTGGATTTCAAATAATAATTTTTTTGGGAAAAAAGTAAATTGAGGATCATACCAAGATTATGTTTGAGAAATGTTTTTTAAAAGTACCCACAACAGTTTTCACTTAATATAAGATCCATTGTTTAAGTGCTTTAGATAGATTATTAAAATAATGTTTTTGACCATTTGTTTAATTGATTTTTTACCGAGTAGTAATCCACTTCTAAGATCATTCTATGTTGGAAGATTCAATTCTTCCACAACTATTATTAAAGAAACATCTGCAAAACTCCCAATCATTAAAAATTATATTATTCAACGTAATTATTTGAATAAATATGTGTTTAATCAACCCCAAAAGTCAACATGTGTCCACTACTAGAAAATGACCTTATACCCATAGTGTGGAATCATTTTTATATCCCATAAAAACGTGGGTATAAACTATAACCAATGTTTAAAGAAGCACGTTAGATTAGTCCATCAATATAGTTATGATCTATAGACATAATGTAAAAATTAAATACCCATGATTATGAACTGTGGGAATATGTGTATGGAACTGCGTTAAAACCCTATACCCATAGGTTTTAAACCATGTCTATAAGATTTTAAAAAATGCCTCGTGACGAATTCAATATCTAGACTGCCTCTCTCTAAAAATGTGCCTAACCACTACCCCACACACATTTGTTCGTATATCAATATATATGTACTTATATATATTTATATAATCTATGTCTATAGATAGAAAATCATGGAAACAGTTTTTCCTTCCAATTTCTTTGGTAGTATGAATTTTTTCACACACTTACACAGGAATGATATAGACACGATTTACCAAATCAGTGGCTATAGGCATGACCTATACACATGTTTTTTTGGAGAACCATGGGTATACGTTTTTATCAAAACCCTATACCCATGGGTTTTGGAGAACCGTGTGTCTAGGTTTTGAAACAAACCCTATAACTATGGTTTTTGTAAAAACACGGATATAGGTGGGAATTTTAAAACAATACCCATGGTTTACCGAAACCATGGGTACAAGTATTAAAAGAATCACTATACCGGTAGCTTTTGAAAATCTGTGGGTTTAGTAGAGACCTATACCCATGTTTTTTTTCTAAGACCATGGGTATTTCCTTATTTTCCAGTATTGTTATAAGAGAACTATCAGAGGAAAACTAGTATTGATATATCATGGTCATCGAGGAGGGATGGTGTAAAAGTGTCTATTTTTTTTAAATTGTCAATTTAGTACAAAAAATGTATCACTCTGTGAAAACTATGAAAAAAATCAGATTGTCTTGATAATTTAGGACAATGATTAATAATTCATTTATAATATTTATCAATATTCTCATGAATAACAAACACATGATGTGACTTGTATGAATCAAAGTTCTTGTTTCTAGTTTAAAAGTAACTAGTACTTACCCGTGTGTTCAAACAACAATACGTTCAATGCTTATTTTCAAGAAGACAAAAATATATTTCAAAGTTAATAAAGAACATGAATATTGAATATATTGAAAAAATATAGTGATACTTAACATTGAACTACAATTGGATAAAATATAGAGAATTTAAAACATCGGGAAAAAAATAGAAATTAAATAACATAAGAGAATATGTAGGATAATATTGAAAAAATATAGGAGAATATATGAGAATATATAAGGAAAACATAAGTATACCAACACTATAAAAGATAAACCATATAAATTCATGATGGAGAATAGTAAATACTAATATATAAGTAAAACAAAAGTATACCAACACTATAAAAATGTAAATCAGCTCCTCCTTGGTTAAATCCAATGAATTCATGAACTAATTTCAACAAATTTAGATTATATGATAAATAGTGTTTCAGTGGACTGTTTTTCTTCAATAGAATAGTAATTACTATTGTTTCAATCAAATATCAGTAAATTTTAGGTTAAAAAGGGTAGTTAATGAAATACAGAATAAGGTACCTCTTGGATTTCAGTGGACGAATTGGAAACCAACAATATTTTGAATTAATAGCAAATTAATAAGTACATCAAGTCCATGTCGAGTATTAAGAACAGTGGGGGGTTGAATGAATATTCCACAGAATATTTTAGAACCACCTTCCTTGGATGCAAGATGTGGAACAAAAATCTCAATCTCAAAGCTCTAAATCTGGCTTAAAAAAATGATTCGGTGAATAATATAATCAAGGCCACCGAACTAATTCCAGGACTCCTTCTTTATGTCTAGTAACATTTTTTGCCTTGAAAATAAGCCATGAGCATGTTCCCCAAACAGGTTACCCCATTATAAAAAAAATTCATAGGGCATGAAACAAATTACGAGATTCCAAAATCTTATCCATTGTGGTGCTCTCGCTCCAAGGGATGAATAGAGTAGTGAATAAATTCAGTTGTTCAGGCTTTCTGATCTGGATGACATTCACCTCCTCACCTAGCATTTCAAACAAAATAAAAGGCTTAGATAAATTAAAATTTATATCACTAAAAGGGTGATAAAAGTCTTCCAATGTTTTTTAATTACTGAAAATGAACACAATTTTAACAAAAAAAACATAACCCAATGATTAAAGTCATTAGGGTGTCTATCATAATCACTTTGTTAAATTGAACGGGTTTGGACTTTCTCCTTAATTGTAAAAAAACCCTAATTTATTTTACAATCAAGTATATAGTAAAAAAATATTCAGCCAAGAGATGATCCCCTTTGGTTTCTCCATGAAATAGCTAATAAACTCACTACATGCATTTGGTCTAGTATAAAATAAATACATCAATCTATTCACTATTTTATTGTAAAATGTGTTACTTGTTCAGTCAAATATATGTATAATTAGAAATAAAGTACTCAATTTTATAAGATTAAATGAGTTTCATGTCATTAGAAATGATGAGAATATAAAGAGGGTTTTGAGAAAGATGAACCACTAAAGAATAAACATATTTTAACTATTTATTTTTGTCACTATGATAAGGTTTCCTAAAGGCTATGAGTACACTTTTAGATTTGGAAGGTTTTTCATAATCTCCATTTTTAAATTTGAGACCATGTCATCATGATACATCCATGTTTTCAGTTCTCTACAAATCACTCCTAACCATATAGACACCACACCCCATCTCCCAAATTCATGTGAACCCTATTTAGAATAAAACCATTTAAATAAATGGTCAAAACACACATATTTAATTAGAATTTTTGAAAATATAATTGTATGGGAGCAGTTATTTTATATGTCAAGTTCAATAAGATTTCTTCTATTAGTTTTTTAAATTTTAAAAACATTAGTAGTGGAGTCCACAAACCAGGGAGATACTTACATGAAGAGTCTCACAAATTTCCATTAGAAAGAGCATTAAATCACATCTTCGATAACAGTTACATGAACCCTGCACATTAAATGTCTTTTAGAGTAATCAACACATTAAAGGGAAAATTTCTATCATACACTTTAATGAGGAAGGTCGAAAACATCATAAATATTTAAAACAATTTAGAAAAACAAACCTAGATATTTGGTTATGCTTCCAACAACATTATGATATGATATTCAAGAGGTTCTTGGAGTGACGTCATGTTGTATTCATACCCAAGAAAATAGAAATGACATGTTGTTAAAGACTAAAATATCTAAAGGAATGAAAATAAATTAAAAGGGACAAACAGATGTAGTATATAATTAGTGAAAATTCAATATCACAAATGAATAAGAATATGTTAATCATAAATGTCCAAACATGTATTTGCTAACCTTCTAAAGAGATAAAATGGAGTTTTAAGTCAACAAGAGTTAAAACATATATATTGTTAAAACACAAAAATTGTATTCCCACATAATTGGGAATATATATAAATCACAAAACCACCAATAACTGGATGAATATAGTGAATGTTAATAGAAACACATAACATTAAAGAGAAGATTATGTTAATCATGTTTCTATAATTCAGATTTCAAGTCCGTAAGACTGGAAAATGTAGCATAAATAAACAATGAAAATGGATTTGAACACATATACAAAAGGAAAAAATGTAATACACACACAAAATTATTATATGGAGTTTTATTAACACATATACAAATGGATAATGATATGTTTTATTCCAAAAATGTATGGTATTATACCAAACAGTTAGCATGAATACGAAAATCAAAGAAATATTATGTATGTAATATTAACTTATGGGGTGAGACAAAATGCAAACCTAGACAATTGGTATTATAACATGTTAAGTCGTACTAATAGTGGTATATTAGGTTTATTTTGTGTATTTAGGTGATTCAGAAGTTGGAAACATAATATAACATACTGCAGGGGTGAAGATAGATATCATACCTTGGATAGAATTTCATTGACGAAATGTCATTAGACATGTCCATGGGGTTTTCATTGATCCATATGATGTTCTGCTGGAGGACATTTTTCAGTTTTGCAAGCAGATGAGATATGAACAGAAAATTACAGAAGTATTAACTAACTCATACGAATTTAATGAAAAAAATGCCACATATGTACGGTATTATACCATACAGTTAACATGAATAAAAAGATGAAAAAATTTACAGTATATAATGTTAACTTATGGGGTGAGACATAATGCAAACTCAGTGAAGAGGTATTATAACATGTTTAGTCATACTGATAGTGGTATATTATATCTATTATGAGTTTTTTAGAGATTCAGAAATTGGAAACATAAGATAACTTACAGTAGGGGTGAATATAGATATCAGACCTAGGAATGAATTTCATGACCAAAATGTCATTCGAAGTGTCTATGGGTTTTCAATGATCTATATGATGTTCCGCTAGAGGGAATATTTTAGTTTTGCAAGCATATGAGAAATGAATAGAAAATTACAATTGTATCAACTACCTTATATGAATTAAATGAAACAGAAATGCCACATATGTATGGTATTATACCATACAGTTAACATGAATACAAAGATAAAACAAATATGCAGTATGTAATGTTAACTTTAGGGGTGAGACATAAAGAAAACCCATTTAAGAGGTATTATAACATGTTAAGTCATACTAATAGTGGTATATTGTATATAGTTTGAGTATTTCAGAGATTAGGGAATTGGAAACAGAAGATAACATATTGTAGGGGTGAAGATAGATATTATACCTTGGATTGAATGTCATGACCAAAATTTCATATGATGTTTCCATGGGTTTTTCATTGATCCATATGATGTTCTGCTAGAGAACATATTTATGTTTTGCAAGCAGATGAGAAATGAACAGAATATTACAAAATTATCAACTACCTCATACGAATTAAATGAAAAAAAATCCCAGTTTATTGAATTTTCATACTGAATTCAAAAACCTTTATACAGAAATTACCTGCAAGTAGATGAGTGTCAGAACAGAGGTTCACTTCCCATCTTTATGACACAATACAGGCAGTCATTACCAATTCCAATTTTTGTATTCACGATATCTCTTAAAACAATTAGATAAAAGTGAAACAACATAGTGAACATTTATTGATGAGTACATGGGGATAAAATTTGAGTCTATGAATAATGTTCTTATAAGAAACCTACAATATCATTGGAAAACCAAATACAGAACAAATAGCCCAGTTTTTAACAGCGTATACCATGAGTAATCGAAACCCAAAATAATGAATTACAATGTCTACAATTAAAAACCACTACAATTATCCTACTCCACAATGAAAATCATCCAGCATAATGACAAATAATCGAGCAACGAAAACTGATACAAAATTGCAATTAATGAAGTACATCTAGCATGTCATGAAAACAGTCCAGCATTATAAGTGTCCTGCATGAAAATCATCAATCATGTTAATATTTTAATAAACCTGCAGATAATTCAAACTGAAACGGCCTCCATGAGAAATTACAAAAACAAAATCTGCAGATCATTGTGTATAGTAATTAAGGGTTGAAATAAAATGAATAAAAACCAATTAAACAACCACATAGTATTATTACCTTGATAGTAGAGCAGTAAATATCAATCTAATTTCTCATTTTTATTGTTCAAATCAGCCTTCATTCCTCAAATGTATGGTCTTACCAAACATGTTCAGAAAGTGCAATATAATCCAGCATAAAATGATCACCTTTCACATCTAAAAAAAGGTTAAAGAAAATAACCATGATATATAAATTTTAATGGATAATAAATTTCATTTTAATGCTTAAAACATAAAAAATTGGGCTTACCAAACCATTTCAGCATGTTCAATTAAACCCAGCATAAAATTACCGCCTTTCAAATCTCAAAAAATGATTATTGAAAATAACCAGGATATTTAGAAATTTACAAAGATAAGCAATTTTATTAAAATTATTAAAAACTGGAAAAACCAGGATTACCAAACATGTAAATCAAGTTCAATTTAAACATTTATAAAATGACCACCTTTAGAATATAAAAATTATTAATGAAAATAACCAGGATAGTTAGAAGTTTTCAAAGATAAGGAATTTCATTAAAATTATTAAAAACATGGAAAATTGGGCTTACCAAACATGTTTATCAAGCTCAATTTATGCTCTCATAAGACTACCAACCTTCAAATCACAAAAATAATTAATTAAAATAACCAAGATAGTTAGAATATAAAACCATGCATTCTAAAAAATTCAATAGAAAATGAAAATTTATGAATTGGAAAAAACAATCAAAACAACCGATACCTTCCCATATAAGTCATATTGAAGTACTGTCCATTCAAACTCAAGAAGCACATGACTATCACTATATAATAAACCCCTTGAGTTCTAAAAAATATTAAATTGTTCATTTCTAATCCATAAATAAAATCCACATGAAGAATGGGTTGGTAAAAAAAACACCAGGAGCAAACCTCCTTGATCAATAAGTGATGTGTACCTTATGTTTGTCCTTCAATATTCATTTAAATTGAAGAAAATCCTTCCATAAACCCGTGCACATTCATTAAGAATTATATTATTTTTGTTTCTCCTCCATGCTCTACTGTGAAAATGTACACTCTAATGGCAGAGTTTGAGTAAGTTAATGATATCAAATCTGCCAATAAGGTGAATGAGACCAAATAAACTATGTATTGGAATAATTTCATTTTGACCAACCATGTTCATCCATAAGATATTGATATAAAATCCAAGATCATTCAAAAATCTTCCAAATATGTTCGGTAGTACTGATGGACGATTTTACTATAGAGTACTGACGCTTTATACTACAGAATTTAACAACAGAGAGAAAAAAAGAAAAAATAGAAAAAAAAATTCATAAATGAATATTTTAGTCTAATTTCTAACTAAGAGTAAGAATGATCAATATTACGGTGTATATGAAGAGAAAAAATAGAAAACTGTGGAAAAAACTAATGCAAACTCAAATAGCAGGACAACAATCAGAAGCGCGATCAATTTCTGTGATTTATTTCTCAAATAAAATTTCTCAAAATGAATTTAGATCACCCCAAGTGTTGGATTCTTAAACATGGAGGATTATGTTGGATGAATGTAGAATGACCAGAAATATACGGCTACTGCACATGTTGTAGGAGGGCATGGTGGAACAGCAAAAATGTAGTGGGTGTCATGGAAACAGCCAACATAAATCGCAAGTCAGAGATGCCTAAGCAGGGCATGGAGGATACAATAGTAAAGATTCAGAGGATCCCCTGTGGAGTTTCCAAGAAACTCTGAATAAAACTCATTGTGATTTTGGCTGTCAAATGAAATATACCATGATGAATACACTAATGATTAACCACTCTAATTAATAAAGCAAGTTACCATCATACAATTCTCTTCAATCATTATACAATTAACCAAAAAGTCACATTAATCCATTAATTTATTATTCATGTTGCAACATTAATTAAATTCAAAATTCTATAATCTTCATTTGGGTTAAAGCTATATAATTATATGTAGTCTTATTTATTACTATGCTTAATCAGATCATCGATCAGAAAAATAATGCATAATATTCAGTAGCAATCCCAATATTCATCCTATTGAATAATCATAAGCATAGAAAATTGAATGAAAAATTAATGGAATAATATGGTTTAATGGAAGACCAAAAGAAACAGGGAAATAATCATTACAATGCTTGGAGAAGGTTCCACTGAAGAGTGTACTTATAGAAATATTCAGTGTGGTCAATCCAGAGCCATTCCTTTTTACCAAACATGAAAAATATGATAAAATACTGTGAAAACAGTGATGAAAATATTTGTTATATAATCAGTCTATAAAATTCAATGAGCTTTCATAGAAAGCAGTGTTAGATTGTTAGGATGCAAATTTTTCTGAACTGCCACTTTACCATCAGTAAAAGATTAATTTGATATGAACCCATCTCCTCAAATCAACTGAATCCAAACAGTGGAATGCAGAAGAAGAATAAAATCCCATTAATTCGACATCTGAGACCAAAAAAATCAAAAAATCCATTATGCATTTAGATAATAAAGTAAGAACAAAGTAAAAAATCCTAGTAAGATGACATTAGAGATCAATTGAATCAAAAAATAAATATGTATTTACACAAAATACCAAGAATAAATTCAAGATATGTGGAGCAGTCCGAGGAAGAGAATATGGAGGTTGAGTAGTCAGAGGTCATGGAGCCAGATCCAGGGTAAATTCTTGAGAAATTAAACTTGTAGTATTGAAATAGGAATAATTATTATGAAACATTCATTAACATATGTGAACTTGCAAATAGTATGATGAAGAACCTAAAGGATAGTTATTGAATGATAGTAGTATTATGAACTTATTGAAGCAAGGATTGTGGTCGTTGAATGAAGGAGAACCCGTATCAAGTGGAGTCTCAGGGGCTGGAGGTGTGGTAGATGGGCGTGTAGGATGCAGAGGTGTCAGAGCCAGACGCATAGGATACTGATGTGTAAGAGCCGAAGCTGTAGGTGGAGAAGTGGTCATAGGAGAAGTGATGATAGACTGATCAGCCTGAGGGAGGATGAGGTTGGATATAGGAACCAAAGGCTGTAGAGGATGGATAAGTGGCTTCCATGAGTGGGGGCGGAGATGAGGCGTGTGAGGGGCAGTGACAGATAGCAGTCAAAATGAAACCCTAGGTTGAGGAATGCATTTTCGAGGGAGGGTGGTGCGAATAATGGAGCTGGATGGAATAAATATTTGTAGAGTGACGAAATTTAGAGACGCGGGCACATGGGGAGATGAACATAAGCTAAGAAGAACTTTCTTTAGTATATATATATATTATAGTAAAAAAATATTTGCATAGTCAAAAATAAGAAAATTCATTTTTATTGATTTAATACTTTCGGAAAATGATCTATAAGTCATTTGGGATGTGTACGAATCAACCACACCACAATCTGATTCATGGTGTGACCGGTATGACTCAAAGTGCATCTTTTTATTTAAAATTGATGTTAGTTTTAGTAGAAGAAATAACTAACATAATCAAAACTGAGTAAACACATTCTAAATTTTTTAATACTTTATGAAAATAATCAATAAGTAATTTATGATGTGTAAGAATCAACTTCACATCCATCCAACTCCCATTTTTACACTTATGATTCAAATTGTACGTTACCAGTTTGAAATTGAAAATTTAATACAAAAAATTATCACTCTCTAATAATGGAGAAAATTCTATCATATTGTCTTGATAATTTATGAAAATGATTCATAAGTCATTTGTGATGTGTATGAATCAGTCTCATGTCAAAACCACACATGATATGACCAAAATGACTCCAACTACGTGTTTCTGGATTAAAATGACATTTGAGTAGAAAATACAAGAGGTGTTATGAATACAATGTAAACATATTCGAATTGTTTTGATACATTAGGAAAATAACTGATTAGTCATTTTTATGTGTGGAAATCATCTATATATCATTCTGACGCATGGTGTGCCCGATATGAATCTAAGTGTGTCTTTTTATTCAAAATTGACCCCAATTTTAGTAAAAAACTAACCTAATCAAAATATGAGAAAAAAATTTGTATTTTTTTTAATTTTAAAAAACCAACCCATAAGTCATTTTGAATATTTAGGAATCAACCACACCTAAATATGACTCATTGTGTGACCAGTATGACTCAAATTGTCTGTTATTTGTTTAAAATTGGCATTTTAATACAATAAAATAAAACTCACTGAAAACCAAGGAAAGTCTCAGATTGTCTTGCTAATTTATGAAAGTGATTCATAACTAATTTTGGACATGTATTAATTAGTCTCATGTCAAACCCATTCATGATGAAACCGAAATGACTCAAAGTGGCTATTTCTATTTTAAATTGACATTTTAGTAAACAATGTGGCATACTAAAAACAGAAAAAACACATTTAGATTGATTTTATAAATTAGTTAAATGATCCATAATCAATTTGGCATGTGTATAAATTTTCTGAACCTCAATCCAATGCACGGTGTGACAGGTATGACTCCAAGTGCATGTTATTATAAAAAAATGACGTTTTTCAGTAAAAAATTAACTGAACTAATCAAAATTGAGTAAAAACATTCAGATTATTTTATTACTTTAATAAATCAATCAATAAGTCATTTTTTATGTGTAGGAATTAGACACACCTAAATATGAATCATGGTGTGACTTTTATGACAAAAATTTTATGTTATGAATTTAAAATTGACATTTTAATACAAAAAGACCCAATCATTGAAATCTATGAAAAAACACTTGTATTGACTTAATAATTTATGACAATGTTTACTAATTCATTTTTGATATGTATGAATCAGTCTCATGTAAAACCCACACACCATGAGACCAGTATGACTCAAATTTCTTATTTTTAGTTTAAAATGAAATTTTAGTAACAAAAACATTCCTACTCAAAACCAAGGAAACACCTTAGTATTTCTTTGATACTTTATAAAAAATATTCATAAGTCATTTGGTATGTGTAAGAATCAACTGCACCTCAATCTGAGGAACTGTGTTACCAGAATGGTTCCAAGTATATATTTTTTCTTAAAAAATTGACATTAGATTTAGTAAAACAATAGACTAACTCAAAAATGAATAAAATAATTTAGTTTGTTTCTATAATTTAGGAAAATAATCCATATGTCATTTTTGATGAGAATTAATTTGCGTCACCTCAATCTGAATCACGACGTGACTAATTTGACTCAAATTATTCTTTATCGATTCAAAATTAACATTTTAATAAGAAAAGTCTCCCTCACTGAAAAGCAAAAAAACATGCTCAGACTGTATTAATAGTCGAGGAAAATGATTCAGAATTCATTTTATATGTATAATAAATAGTCTCATATCAAACCGACACCCGATGCAACCTGTATGACCCAAAGTTCCTATTTAAATTTTAAAGTGAAATTTTTGTAAAAAAATACAAATGGGGTACTCAAAACCAATGAAACACATTTATATTGTTTTCATATTTTAATAAAACTATCCTATAGTAATTTAGGACATTTAGGAATCATCCAAACCAAATATGATGCACTGTGTGACCGATATGACTCCAAGTGTGTCTTTTTATTAAAAAATTACAATAATATTAGAAGAAAATCAACTAACATACTCAAAACTCAGAAAACACAATCATATTGTTTTGGTATTTTTATAAAATTATTCATTAGTCATTTGAGATTTTTATGAATCTCTATCATCTAAATTTGATACATGGCATCACCGATATGACTCAAAATGTGGTTATCTGTTTAAAATTGAATTTTTAATAAAAAACAGCCACTCACTGAAAACCATGTAATCACACTCAGATTTTTTGTACAATTTAGGGATATGATATATAATTCATTTGTGATGTGTATGAATTAGTCTCATGTCAAGCCCAAAAATGATGCAAGTTGTATGACTCAAGGTGCCTCTTTTAAGTTTAAAATGAAATTTTAGTAAAATATGCAATTTGCGTACTCAAAACTGAGGAAAACATTCATATTGTATTTATATTTTAGTGTACAAATCCATAAGTCATCTGGGATGTGTAGGAATCATCCGTACCTCAATTAGAAATATGTTGTAATTGGTTTGACTCAATATGCATATTTTTATTCGAAACTGGCATTAATTTTAATAAAAAAACAACTGACATACTCAAATCTGAGAAAACACATTATGATTATTGTTTTACTTTAAGAAAATGACCCACAAGTAATTTTTGACATGTAGGAATAAACCACACCTCAATACGACTCACTACGAAGAAATTATGATTCCAAATGTGCTTTTTTATTCAAATTTTACATTAATATTAGTAAAAAAATAACAGACATACTCTATAATTGTGTTTTTCGTGTATTTTTACTTAGACATTTTATTTGACATAAATTATTTATTTTATCTAATTTTTCTAATTATTGTTTCTGTTTCTGGTGATTCATTGTGTTGTCATAGCACATGGCATGCCCTGTTTTTGGTGATATTGTGTTATTTTGCATCAAACTATAGTATTCCCCATTATCATCACAACTAAATTCATGGACAAAAAATAATTTTATCCATGCTACTAAATGTGCTGAAAAATTATGACTTTATCAGTGTTTATAAGATCATTGATAAAAGGTTCTTCTATCAACACATTTAGAAACATTAATAAAATTTTCCTTTATTTGTATATTTAGTATGGCTAATAAATATATATTTTATCAAGGGTTTTGGTAGTGATGATAAAAGTATCTTATATCAGAAAAATAATTAGTGTTGATAAAGAATCCATTTATCAATTCCCAATAAATTTGATGTCTAATGGTATCTTTTATCAGTGATTCTAAAAGCACTGATAAAGGTGTTATTCATCTATGATTTTTTTACTCTAATAAATCACCCATTAGTACTATTCTAGTATTGATAAAATCATTGTCCTTTTAACCACACTACATTAGTTAGTGATTTCTAGTGCTGATAAAGGCCTATTCTACCACTGTTAAAGACCTCCTTTGTACTAGTGTAACATGATATTATAAAATACAACGCTCATGAGTAATCACATTTACGAATAACAAAATGGATATGTTATCATAAAATCATTGAAAACTATGAATTGTGGTAGAAACATATTATGTGACATAATAATAAGTCAAGTTTATCCACCAAGACAACATCACACGATGGACATAGTCCCATAATTTATTAGTTTTACTCCCTTATTCCACACACAACATATCATGAGACAAAAACTTTACCCAATGAATTAGAGTGATTTTGGGTAAACCAATCATAACATGTACCTGATATTTTTGTTCCAGAGAACGGAAATAAAGCATAATGAATTAGTATAATAATTTTCTAGGGATTTAAATGGGTTGAATAATAATTCCTCATATCGTAATCATAGGGGATTTCTTAAAGAAGTTATTTATTAAATGAGCTAAATCATGTTTTCCCCATTAAAGAAATGGAAAATGATATAGGTTTTTGTGAAAGGGACGTATATAAAAAATTATCAATCAATACCTAAAATAATATTTTTTCATAATTGATGAAATCATCTTTAAAATATTACAAGGAATATCTCTTGTGGAAAATAAAAATTCCAATTTTAAATAACTTTTTTAAAATCCAAATATTTCAAATATACTACAGAAAACATTTTATTTAAAAATTAAAAATAGAACATGTAAATTAATCATCAAATAATTGAGCAATCATGATGGAATAAATTTCAATTAACATTATATGAGTTAAAACAAAGAATTCCATTAAAACATTATAAAAAATTCAATAATTACCTTATTTTGAAAATGATGGAAGAATTATTTTAAATGATTTTTAAAAAAATCATACATGGGTAAAAATATATCGAATAAATAAGAAAATAAGTATAAGAAATAATTTAAAATATTTTAATGAAAATTATAATATATAAGAGAAGGATTCTAGATCTAAAATAACATTTATGTTCAGTATTACATATAAAAAAATTTCTAGATATTTCTTTAATCAATAAGGATGGAAATTGAAGAAAAACACAGAAACCATATTTATGACTGCTGGAGAGTAAAATAGATGTGATTCAAGAAAATAATTTTGCATGATTTACCATAAGGGAACCTTGAACATAAAAAATATTGAAATGAAAGGATATCTTAACATAATACCTTTACCACTTTGGTAATATTCCAATCATATACCCTTGGATAAATTAAAATTTATTGTATCTTTAAATACCATTTCGTATAAAGGATTTATGATACAATATTCAAAAGGAGAATCATACATAAAGTATATAATTAATTAGTTTCATAACATTTAAATATACCTCAATGAAGTGAAATTGAGATGAAATACATTACAAATATCATACCATTTATGTGAGAATTAATCAATGAATTTATTATTTACATCAAATTTAAATTTATTACGACAAGAGTAAATACAATATAAAATAATCAAAAGTCATTACACACATAACCTTACAATATCAAAAAAAAATTATATGTAATATAACTCAATGAAATGAAATTTATTTTAGAAACCCCTTACAACTTGGTAAAATTAAAACAAAATCCTTTTGGGTCAATTAAAATGATTTTTAACTAAAAATCTCATAAAATATGAAGGATTCATGAAATAATTTGTAAAATAGAAATTATTTACACCATATACATGAAATTAATTGCCTAAAATGAAAATTTTCCTCAATGAATAGAAATTGAGATGAAATAAATTACCACAAATTTGAATCATCACATATATACATTATCCTCATGAATAATAAAATTATATTAATGATTTTCTTTATTATGAAAATTTTTAATCCTTACACATGAGTAACATTTCCATTTTTTAATGATCTTTGTGGAAAGAAGGTAAAAATTATTTTATCTATCCAGAATGATCATTATCTCATAAATATCATATTAGTTTTTAAACACACACATACACACACAAATATATATATATATATAAATCATCCTTGTGATGAAATTATGAAAAACAAATCACATCGATTCATGGAGGTGGTAGTCCAAACCCACACATGTATGAGCTTATCAATTTTTAAATAATTTAAATTTAAGAAAATATATAATATATTTCTTTTATAGAATAATAAATATGTCATGAATATCATAAATATATATTTAACCCAGCATTTTTAATAGCCATGATAGATGATGATCAAAAATGAATTACAATAGTTCATGAGGCAATAGTTTTTCATACAAACAAACGATGGTTTTATTCCCATTTTTTGGTAGAGCATATGGATGTGTATTATTAAATTAACGAAATAAAATCTTAGTTTATGAAATAAAATGATTCTATTATATCCTAATTCTTATATAATATTGAAGGATGTGTAAAAAACAAAAATTCACATTTAAGAATGGTACATTTTCTTTCGACACCTGTTTATATTTTCACCAAACATATTACCTGGAAGGTTTTATAATAACAAACTACTATATGATGTTTTAAAGATATTAATAAAGGTATTTTTTAACGTAGTTGTTGAATAAATATTTATTTTATGTTTTAATAAAAGAGGATAGAAGGTTCCCTTCAAAAGTGAGAAGGTGTGACATTTTTTTAAAATACCCAAACTATTAAATAATGTGAAGTCTCTCTCAGTCCCATTACCTAAATAATTGTTAAATTATTTATTAGATAAATTTATGGTCAATAAACATGTCCATCATTAAAAAATATGTTTTAAACATTTTATTCCCTTCAACTTTATGGTTACTCACTTTTACCAGTTTAGTTTACACTATGGAAACTAGATTTTTACATATGAAATTTATCCTTTAGTACAAAAAAAATGAGACTTATTAGATAATTTTAACACTCTATTTATTAATATTAAATTAAAATTTTCAAATAAAAATACATTAATTGTGGAAAAATTAATTTGGACATGGGGGAATGTAAAACTAAGGACACCATTTTAATATTATCTTCGATAATGAATTTTCACCATTTTTACTATTCATTATATCACAAAATTAATTTAAAATTATTAAAAAATATGAATTAATGTTAATCCTAATATAAAATCTATTTTCTCAAATTATATTTATAGAATTTTCAGAATTTAATTTAGAATTGGACACACAAAATCCACAACAAGTCGTTTTTTCCAAAAAAATGAATTTTTTAGGACGTAGATGATCTTATATTAACTCTATAAATATATATCACAAATATATGAATTCAAATTAATATAAAAATATATATAATATCTAAATTTAATTTAAATATTTATATAATAATGGTTATTATAATTAATTAAATTGGATAAACTTTGTGCACTTAAAAATAGAATTTAGAGAGTATTGTTTTTAAGTAAGAAAATAAACACATACCAAAATCATGAAAATTTAAAATTAAAATGAAATTAATTATAATATTCTAAATAAAATGGATTATATTTCAATTTAATACCAAATACGAAATGTAAAAGGAATTTTAAATTACTTTATTTAATAAAAATTGAGAAAATTTAAAAAATTAGTAAATTTTACTATTCACTCAAAAATAAATCATTTTAGAAAAATCAAAAAAAAAATTCCCTTAGTTAATTATGATATGATGAAATAAAAATTGAATTTAATATTATAAAATGAAATTTATAATATTTTCTAAAATTAAATGTAACATTTTCTCACAAAAATTAATAAAAAATTTAATTGAAGATTGTTTTTTGAAGAATACAATGTCTATTAAGAAATGAGTTATTATTTCTTTACCATCTATAAATAGATTTTTATTGATTAGGAACATTATATATATTTAATTAATTATATTAATCTATTCATACATTCCAATTTAATATATTGGTTATAAGAGTCATATTTCATTAGTAACATTTTCCTATTTATTTAGGATCGGTGTTGCTTTCTGTATATGCTATCAAACTACATTTTGTTTCTAAATTATGGTGGTGGTAATTTCTCCATATTTAAATAAAATATATCTTCATAATTTAACAATGAACTTAGTAATCATAGGTCCGTAATTTGATAACATATTTCTTGAAATTCCACATCATAAAAACGGATAATACAATTTCCTCTTGATAAGAGAGAAAGGGAAATGTGAAATTTATATAGAAAGACACATGAATTTTCTTCCAAATAGGTGATAATTTTTTGGAGTGTAAATTATGGAATTTTAATAAAAGAATGTTTCTCATATGATAATGTAGAATGACATAGATCATTGATTATAATAAAGTTAATGATCAAGAGAATGTTGAGCCCCACAAAAATATAAACCAAAGATGTGTGAAAAAGACTATAGTTTCATCTAAAATGAAGGTAATAAGAAATAATTATCATTTCAACATACTTATACTATATTTGAAGAATTATTTAGTATCTACACTAAGAATGTAATGAAAATATACTTAACTGATTAGTAAAATTTTATCTTGTGATCAATTTCCACCAAAATTTCTTCTTCTACTCCAAACAATGAAAAATCAAGAGGAATTTTTTATTTCTAAATAAATTAAATCGAAATAAAATGAAGCATATATTTCCCTAAACGGATAATATGTTTTTACTTTTTTCTTTCAAAATTATCCAAAACTAAAATGGTTAGCATAATATAAAATAATTCCCAAAAATAATAATGGTTTATATGATGAAATACAACATAAATATATAAAGCTATAAAAAAAATCTTTTAAATGAGACAATTTGATAAATAACCAACCTTATAATGATTCAAAATATTACAAACTAGGGTTGAGACCCAAATTTTTAGATGATTTGATCCCATATTCACCCAAGATATATAAAATTTTTCTCCAAACATAATAAATCACTCTTAAAGTCATTTACCAAAATGTATATTATCTAATCGTATATAATAGTAATTTATAAAAAAAATGAATTATGATTAATCCACAATAAAATTATATATTCTTCCAAAAAAAAACATAATCTATAGATTTTACATGATTCTGATAATTAAAACACCATTGATAAAAATACATCACCTATATAATTCTCCAATCCCAATAACAAATTACTTTAATACATCCACCTCAATTATTTGTATAACATAAGTCCTTACTTAGTATGGGAGTTATCCTTTAGAATAGGGAATTGAAATAAATATTTCTTAGGCTTCCCACATTTAAGATAACAAACTATAAATTAATTTCTAGTATTAAATTTATTTCTCTCCATTTTACTTTTCATTTGAACATATAAATTCATTACTCTGTGCCCTTATTTTTCACACATAATTTTTTCTACCAATACATTGAGATATTTTATTAGGCGTCTCTTCCCGTATTTCTAACATGAATGAAATTTCTAATTCTTTCCTCAATGGTCTTCTCCACCCAATTTCTTAGCAGAATCTATCCTTCTATTATTTGGTGAGTTAAAGAACTAGATAAGGTACATATTTTTAACAATATATTGTGATAATTTATTAACAATAATTAAAAAATAATTCAATTCATTCATAATCCCATTTGGCTGCTCGGAATCACTATATTGTCTATAACATTCCACATTAACACGATTCATCCTTGTCCTAGTTGTTTTTTAAAACCAATAACCACGACGTGGGAAATAAAAATTATAATCCTGAAAAATTATTTATAGGATGATTAATAAATGAAATTTTATTTTAAATATTTTACAACATTGGTTTTACATTGGTCATATTTTATCATCATATATTAAAATACATCATAATGGTTTATAAATTATATTTAAATTAACCCAATGACATCCCTTAGGAGTTTCAATCTAGTTCACAGTAAGGGAATACTCACCATTAACCAGAATGATGGTTTAAATATACTCTACAAAATATTTTTAGGGTTATTACCATTAGAAGAATCTATATCAAAACACTTTCCTATTTTAGTATCCTATCATAGATGTATAGCTTGGAAAAACACATAATATTTGTTTTACTAAAACTTTAGGATTTGATCCTATAAATAGAATTATCCCAAGGGGTTTTTACAAATGTTCTCCAATCCTAATACCCTAAAATTGAAAGACCATACTCTGATAAAAACTATAGAAACCAAATCCTTTTATACACATTATTACATGAATTTTTGACATAAAAATCCATTAAATTTGACCAAATGATCATGAGACCTAGTGTGTTAGAAAAACTGGGTACATAAACATAAAAACAACTGAAATATATTTATTTTTTTATTCTTGTTAGTTATTTATTATATTTCATTGATCTCCTAAAACTGCATAGGGTAAATTAGTGAATAAAAAATAAAGGGGTGAGATAAAAATCTAAAAAGGGAATAAAATGGTAAGGAAACATAACATGAGTCAAAGATATAACATGATATCATATATGAGTAGTCTCTAAAGTAATCACATGGATTCGTAACAAAATGGCTTGGTCTCAAGAAATCATAGAAACATAAGAAATGTTATAGAAAAAATATAAAATCACATAATCATAATCTATATCTAACTACCAAAAAAACATCATAAGTGGAAATAGTCCAATAATGGATTATGTTTTCTCTATAATCCCATATATAATATCTTATGAGACAAAACATTTACCCGATGAATTGGAGCACTATCTGGGTGCACCCATAACAACATGTAAATGCATATGTGTTCCAAAAAAATGAAATATATCATAAGGAATAAGTACAATAATTACCCAAAGAAATAGATGGGTTGCAAAATATTTCATAATATTTTAATCAAGTGGGATTTCACACAGAATGAATTTGTTAAATGAATTTATGGAATTAAGAACCACATCAAAGGGAAGGATAAAAAGATAGGTATATGTGTATGTGAAATATCTACATCATTTTTAAGTAATATGTAACATGAAAGGTTGTCATCATTGATGAAATTTCATTAAAATATCACATAGAATATATTTTTTAGGAAAATACACTTTTCACTTTGAAATCACTTATTTTTAAATCTAATAATATCCTAAATAAAATATAATTTGTTTTGAAAAAACCATGTAGAACTGCAATGGAATATTCAATCAATTATGCAGTCATGATGGTTTTAAATTATCTTCCTAATATATATATATATAAATAATATATTTCTTTGAATCTTTTGTAAAAAAATATAAAAAGTACCATTTTTCAAAAAATGACAAAAATCATTATTTTAATCCATTTTTTTGAAAAATAAAAAATTCAAAAAGACATCATTAATAAATCCATAAATAATTGAAAAAATATTAATTAATACATTTTAATGAAAATATATACATGAAATAGACAGATTTTAGATCTAAAAGAAGAAATATGTTTGGTATTAATTATAAATCACATTATTGATGTATCTTTATTCAATTAGGGAGAAAATAGAAACAAAAAAAGCAAACAAATTCATGGATAGAGGAAAATAAAATAGTGTTTATTTAATAAAATAATTTTATATGACTTCCCATAATGGAACCTTGAACATAAATCTTATCATAATGTAAGGAGAACGAAACATAAATCCTTTACTAATTTGGTAACTTTTGAATCAAATCCACATGGTTGAAGAAAAATGAATTATATCATATAATCCCTTAAAAAATATAGGATTGATGATATATTTTATTAAAATGGTGGCATATATTCCATATGAATAAAATTATGCACATGAAATTAAAATATGCCTTAGTGAAGGGGAAGTTAGACCAAATCTATTAAAAAGATGATACCAATGGAGTGAATATTAAAAAGAGGATTAATTATGTTTATCAAATGTAAATACAAAAAAAATGTATATGTAACATCAAATAATCAAAATTCATTACATACATAATATTTTAATAACAAATACCGTGACGAAGTAATTCAACTTAATAGAAAGAAATTGAGTTCTGAAACTCCTTATGACTTGGAATCGTTTAATCAAACCCCCTTAGATGGAATATAAAGAATTGTAAATAAAAATACCACAAAAGTTGAATTATTAAATATATAATTTTTATGAGGTGTATTATATAGATCATATAAAATAAATTAGGTTCATTACAATAAAATATGCCTAATTTATTGGGAATTGAGACGAAATCCCTTATGTTGAGTTCGACCTTTCATGTACGTACTTTACCATCCTAAATAATAATCATAAGTTAATTATTTAATTTATTAATAAAAATTTTCAAGTTTATTATTCCCTTTATTTTATTGATTTCTATATTATATTTATTTACTTAATCAGTTTTGTTCACATGAGAAATTTTGACTATATTCAGTTCATATGTCCAAAAATGATTTTGGTTAGTTGATAATGGAAAAAGAAGAAATATTTAAATAATCTAAATAATAATAATAATAATGACATAATTATCCTCTTTATAAAAAAATTATACATTTAAAACATACATTTATATATGTTTATAAAAAATATACTATGTTATTATCATAGAGATGGCAGGCCGTATGTACACATGAGTAATTTTTTCATTCTTCAACGATTATAGTTCAAAAAATTAAGTATTAATTTTTATTTATAGTATTATAATTATATAATAAATACCATATTATTTATTTAATTAAAATTTCATATATTATCCAAGTTACTTAGTGATGAAAAATGAATCACATCATTTAAAGGTGGAGGTAGTGCACATGTAAACATGATCGATATTATCATTTTTCAGTGAAGGAAAATGTAACAAAATATATTATATATTAATATTATATAATGATAAATATTTAATTAATATAATAAATATAAATTAAACAAACCATTATAAATAGATTTGGGATGTGATGATGGGAAATTAAATACAATTGTTTGGGAGGTGGTAACACACCATATAAATGAAAAATGAATTTATTTCTAATTTAATGGAAGTGAATATGGATATAGGTTATAATATTAACATCATACAATCCCATTATATGTTATATGATTTTTTTATCATATCAAAATTATTGAGTATGGTTTGAATTTGGTGGAATAAAAAAGAAAACAAGATGCTCGGTTAATAATTATACCACTTTTTTAGACAACGTCTTTTGGTTTTTACCACAAGCCATCCAAGGTGAATTTTACTATAAAACCATGGACCCTAGGTAATGGAATTGATATTAAAGAATGTATTTTTTATAGGGCAGGGGTGAACCAATTTATTTTTCATTTGTGAAGAAAATAGGATAGGAGTTTCCCATTTATAAGTGAGAGGGAGTGAATGTATGGTAAATACCCAAAACAATTCAATAATGGGAAGTCAGTCTCAAGACAAGTGCATATAAGATTCATAAATGATATAGTGTAGGGAGTATAAATTTTATACATGATTAAAAAATTAAAAAATAACATGTTTTAAACATGTTATTCTTTTGGAATTCTGTCTACGGATTTTTACCATTTTAGTTTTCACCACGGTAACAAGTTATTTACCTAAAAAATTTATCATTTAATACTCAAAATAAAACAAACCTTATTAGATAATTTGAAAACAATTATTATTAATAATAAATAAAATCTATAAAATATAAGTCACATGAATTTTTAAAATTAATTTTATCGAAATCACATGTAACACATAAACCCACATTTTAACCATAATTATAGTAATTAATTGAACTGTTTTTATTATTAATTACGAAAACAATTAAAGTAACTATATTAACTAATAATAGTTTTTATGATTAAAAATATGGAATTGATTTTTTCAAATTAAATTCATGTAGGCGGAATAATTGAATTTATAATTAGACATGACAAAAGTGACATAGAAATTTATTTTAGGAAAATACATTTTTCTGAAAATGAAAGATCTTATATTAAATCCATGACTCAAAATAACTATTATATGAATTTAAATTCATATAAATAGATATAAAATATATAATATAATTTTAATAATTTTTTACTAGGGATTATTTTAACTAAATTAAATATATTACTTTATGCACTTAATTTTTTTTCTTCAGAAAACCGCATCATAAAGCATTAAAATAAACATATACAAAATAATGAAAATAGAATATTAAATATGAATTAATTAGATTCATAAAAATTAAATGTCTCTTATGTAGATTTAATACCATGTTCAAAATATAAAGGGACTTTTAAATTACTGTATTTAATGTAAATAAAGGAAAAGATTTGAAAAATTAGTAATTTTCACTATTTACTAAAAATAGATCATTTTAGAGAAATCCAAAATTTTAACCCCTTTAAATTATGATATAATGATTTAAAAAATTAGTTTCATTTTATGAAATATATTATTTTTAATTATTTATAAAATAATTATTATATTTTCTCAGAGAAAAAAATAATTTTTTTTGATGAATACATTTTTTTGAGGAATAAAATTTCATAATTAAAAAATGAATGATTATTTCCGTAAAATTTATCAATAAATTTCTAATTTGTATAACACACACATATATATATATTATAAATAATTTAATCTTATTTATACCCTATAATTTTATGTTTACGTTATAAAATTCATATTTAAAAAATTATATTTCATGATTTGTTTGGAATCATTTTGCCTCATGTATATGATATGAAACCTATATTTAAATTTATAATTATAGGGTATTGCAGTAACTAATTTCCTCCATTTTATTTTATTTTTTGTAGTTTATCCTTGAGTAGATGTATTTTTATCCATGTTTGTATTGTTTTTTTATTATTTATACTAATTTTTTATCATATTATGATTTTTGTCTATGAAATCATTCTCATAGAGAATATTGAGACCTAGGAATTTATTTCATGCATATGGGGACAAGGATAATCCTCTGGCCCATTGGTGACCCATACCTTTTTTCAGTTTAGATGGATTTCCCAAGATGGATCATTAGACTATAATAGTTAATAGTAGAGTTAGAAGAGATGAATTCTATATTAGTTACATAATATTTTGTTTAACTATTATTAAATAATTACCATATGATATATCAATATTTACATAAATATAATATTAAATTTTGAAAAACCAACCAATTATATTTTATGAAAGTCAATTGTTATGTTCAATGTTTAATATATCTTGGATAATGGATTGCGATGATGATTATGAAGCAGGAATATAGAGGATCTTAATCAATATTGAAATACTGATAACTGAGTAATACAATGATTTAAGGATATTTAAAAATAATATGAAGAGGTAAGGAATTATTATAATAATTTAAAAACTATTTGAATATATTCAAAAGTTTTATGAAGAGACTAAGAATCCCTAAGAAGAATTAAACTTATTCTGTAATTATTTGATGAATTTTGAAACTGTGTTATTTAAGATAAGAGAATTGTTAAAACTAAAATAATATGATTCTCGAACTATTCTTCACTGGACAAAAAATAGTAAATCTTTTTTTGATGTTTTCACAAATTAAAATCAGTTTAGGTATCATTAGATTTTATTCCCAATAATTAATTCTACTCTGATCAGCAATACTCGTTTTTATATTTCAGAAATATAAAATATAATACCAATGAAATATTTATCTCATCATTATACTTTCATTTTTAATTACTCAAATCAAGGCCTGAATCATGTATTGACAAATAATTATAATATTTTTATCCTGAATAATAAATTTAGATTCAAAAGAGATATTATTAATTAGAATATGTTAATTTTTAATTTCACAGTATTTGACCCTTGAAATTTTTCAAAATTTTACAATGGAGCTTAATATTAGGAAGTCAGCAAGTTAACCTTCCAAAATAGTCAATTTTTGTAGTCTCCTCTGAAAATTTTTACTTCCAAGATATCTCAAAAGATTTAGATTATCTTTCTTACATTTTCATATAATCTTAACTAAATTTCCTTTTTCAATTTTAACAAACTAGATACCCTTCTAAAATATATTTCCCTTATGAAATCAATGATTACCATTTTTAAAATTTTAATTCTTTTCGATAATTTATGCCACCCTCATGAAGTTATCCTTTATAATTTTTTTACAATTTTTATACCCATCAAAAATATATATAACCCTTATAAAATTTAACATAGCCCTACGAAATAGGACATTCCATTAAATATTTCCATAATACATTATGAAATTTGGTATACCATTCTGAAATGGGTATTACCTTTTTAAAATAAAGGATACAGTTTCAAAATTTGGTATAACCTTTCAAAATACAGTGTTTCTCAAGGAATTTTGAATTTTTTTAGCTTTAATGACAAAATTGTAGACTTATTTAAGCAATAATAGAATTACTTTTTCTCTTCCAAAACATTCTCCATCACATTAAATAACATTAAAGAACAATAAATAATTTTGGAAGTTATCATAATAATTATAAACCTCTTTATCTTGTTTTCGAAGTACTTTTCTGCAATCAATTAATCAATTCTAAGTATTTCAATCTATATTTAATTATTATTCATTAATAATTGAGATTATTCTCGACAAATGTTCTATGATATATTTAATTCTAAACAAAACAACCAGATTTCTTAATAAATTGATAAATTATTTTTGTAAATCCTAGACATATTTTCTTCAAACATTGAATTGACTACAACCTCTTTATTAGTGATCATGATAAATTGTATTTAGAAAAAAATTAATGTGAAATATCTAACAACTACACAATTAAATATTTAAGATATTGTTCTCTTGGAGAATCAATATTTTTCACAGATTTTGATGGAGACAAGTTCAATAATCATCACATTTATAAAACTTATACTTAGATTATTATTTTCTTGGTATTACAAAATTGCATTAAAAAATCACTCTTCTTTACCCTAATGGACTAGTGTCACATTTAACATATTCATTGGGTGGATTTTAGTCCATCACCAAACTATCCAATATATAATTATTAACATGCTAATTAAATAAAATACAATCAATATCCAATGGGACTACAATATCCATATTTGGAATTATTTTCAATACAATGAAGATCCTTATACAGTAAATACACATCAATATTTCTACAAAAGATCAATGTTTCAATCCCCCTTATTGATAATAAATACAAAGTGAAATATTATGGAAACATTATTGTCCCATTTAACATGATGTATCATCTTCTCTCATATTTCCTCCCCTATGTTTCTTCATCCCTTTTTGATTGTGTCATTAAATTTTCCATGGGACAAGGGTGGTGAAACACCCAATGTTTCTTTTATTTTTTTGAATTTATTAAATTTATCTAATAGCTTTCATTACATATAATACCATGTTAATATTTCACTACATGAAACACCATGGTATCTTACATTACACATGACATTGAGTTTTAAGAATTCATGATATATTATTAATATTGTTATTAAAAAACAAATATTATAAAATATATATTAAACATAATGAGATATATAGAAATAATTAATTATTAAATATTATGTATAATGGTTTTATATTATGAAAAAATATTGATAAAAGGTACTTAACTTTTGATAATGCCTTTATATATTTCTGAAATACTATTTCTCAAAAATTATTTTTGATTATTTTTTGGATCATTCATAAAATTAATGTTTGAATCATTTATAATATTAATTTAGAAAAATAATCTTTTTTTTCAAATTGGCATGTCCAAATTATCATTGGTTGAATTTTTTTGATTTTTATGAATATTTTAATTTTTTTATGAATAGTGGAAAACACTAAATTTTAGTTAAAAACATCATTTTTTAATTTATTTATAAAGTTAAATTATATTTTAATTTTTTTAAAAAAAACTAGTTAAATTGTACAATTATTAATCCATTTAATGTTAATGGAATCAATTTCATGCTGAATTTAGATATAAATAATTTTCTAATCCTTTGAAAATTTTCTATTTAAAAACCATCTTTCTCATCTTTAAATTAGGATTAATTTTAAATTAAAAAATTTTAAATTATATAAATGAAATGTTTTTAAATGCGTTTCATATTTGGAAGCATTATAATTTATATTACCTAATAAATTAAAATTATTTTCTGAGAGAAACAAATAGTAAAAAAATATATTTACCACAGTTATGGTAAAATTAGATTTAATCGGGGTTAAATTAAGAATATAAGGGTTACAAATATCCGAAAATTTTTAGAACACTATGTTTATGACCATATTCTAACCATATTTATTTTAGTATAGATAATAATCCATTATTAGAGCCTTGTAACATGAAAAAAACAAGGGTGGAATTATTTCATTCAAATAATTAATAGTGTGCCACTCAAATAACTTATAAAACGACAACTGCTATCGTATATTAATAAAAAAATCAAGGAATATTGGTTTTTAAAATACTGGATGATTTGCGTGAATATGAAAATGTCGCACGTTTGTACGACAGACTTGATCCTTGTACAGTTAAGTGATATTTTCATGCTTTAAATTACAGGTATTATGGATGGTTGTAACAAATATATGTTATATATATGACATAAAAATGAATCTATAATAGTAAAATATCTATTAACTTTATTTCATTAAATCCAAAAATAAAATGGACACAACATTCATGTGTACGTATGACACACCATCTCTATGAAAAGTGTATTTCATTTTCCATCAATAAATTTTATAGATTACTGTAAATACATATATACTGAATACATATGACATTTGTATCATGGTTAACATTATGGATATTATAAAATATTGATAAAAGTAAGAGTAAAAAAATAAAAATTTAAAATATATACAAAAAACAAAACAGTTATTACCTGAAGCGTATCTTTAACATGAAATTGTTAATAGAAATGTAATAAATGTTCCTAAGAAAGTCCTATATGGAATGATATAAGTGAATATGGTTATTTAATATGTTTATAATAACATTATACTAATTACAATTGTTTTTAAATAGGTATGATGGAAGTAAAAACTTAATGTAAGAGGTTTTTTTCTTAATTTTACTTTTTTGAGAAGTACATTATGTTGAAGACATATATTATTTCATTGGGTATATATTTAATATATTAAACATTTAATATCATGAATTTATTTACATTCCTTATATTTTAAGATCTATTTTATGTTTTTCCTTTATGGGGATTATGATTCAATGTTACCAAAGTTGCAATGTCCTTATGTATGAATCTCTCATTTATCGAGATTGTGTATTCTTATGTTTCCAATTATAAAATTTTATGACCAATCTCTCAAGAAAAATATGAATTTTATTATCCAATAATTACTCATGATATTTTCAGGTAATATTAATTTTTTTATACTCTTTGGTACTTAATATAGTTGATAAAATGTTTTTAACTAAATTTGAATTTATTTATCTATTTAGTCAGAAATCCATTTTCTTTAAAAACCATATTTTCTAAAAATGTTTTAAAAAATATTTTATTATTATTCTATGATTTTTAGAACATTCTTTATCCCTGATTTAATTGTTTCAAAAAATTATTGAATGTAATATTCATGTCATTTTCTAAACAATTCCAATTAGTGTTTTTATAAAAATGTGAAAGGAATATTTGTTTTAACATGTAAAATATAAATGAAACTTACCATCAACATGAACATAATTTTATTTCAAGGTTATTTTATATGTTTTCAAGGATATTTTCAATGAAAAATATTTTAATTTTTTTGTTATAAATATTTCTTTTCAATGTGGGAATGATATTTTCATCAAGAAATTTTTTAAATGATCATTCAAAATAATTTCACATATAAGATGACATTTGTTGATGTTACCCATTCCTTTCTAGGGTATGCTCCTAGGAAACCATTGTTGTTCATTCTCTGAATGGTTTATGTCTATGATTCTATGATGTTTATGAAACTCATTTCTCTCTAATGGGTTATACCATGATAAAATTCTTATTAATCCAACATCTTTTTTCCATGGGTTATGCCATGAAAAAATGATGACATAGTTATGAATGTTATATCTTTTCAATTTTTTATGATATGATGAATTATTTATGAAATTGATTTCTTTTCCAGGTTTATGATATATGATTTTGTTATGATATTGAGAAACAAATAAATATGGTTTTCATTAAGAGAATGGTTGAACCAATATAACAATCAAATGAATTGGGTAAAGATTTATATTTAATAATATATACAATATTGGAATACATAGTTAACCAGGTTTATTAAGGGAATTTGAACACTATGATGGTCTCAGGAGTGATCCTTTTCTACTGTTCTAGTTTAGGGTGTGAACTCAATAAACAATGATAACCCTAATAATATGTCTTCCGTAATATGGAAATGATTTTCTATGATTATTTATATTCCACAAATCTATGCCTCATCCCAATATTATGCTCTCAGGGATATTTTTCATTGATTCCACTATGATTCCTATATTATTAACTACCAATATTTATTCAAGGACTCAAGATTATAATATTTTATATACATGGTATGATTTTCAAATGTTATTCTTATTTATATTCCTTGATTACCATTAATGAGCATAAGATTTCATCCTTTCTTATGTTTCATATTCCAATGTTATAAATGAATTCAATACATATGATATGTCTAAGAATGTTTCTAGTTATAGAGATTATAGTCTGAGATTATTTATTTTAACTATGAACATTTTTTTAGGTTTCCTTTTTTCCAGGGACACTAAACTATTACAACCCTGAGGTATGTGTTTTTCTAATGTATTTCATATTCATTAAAGTGGATGTAATATCATTGTATGATGAACCTTTGTCTATATAGTTGGTATTAGATAATAGGTTTAGTTATCCTTTGGAAACAATGATGAGAAAACCATAGTTAGTTCTGTAAGGAAATTTATAAGGATAATTCTATGGATGAGTTAAATTATAGGAAAATGCCACGTAATTTTGTTAAAGGGAAGAGTGAGTGGTTTCCATAAAATTAAATACCTATCTATATACAATAAGAGAATATGGATGTGGAACAGTGGTAACGAGGGGTAATAAATCTAAAAATGGTACAATGATCTAGACTTGATCTTTATATTGTTCCTGACAAGAGGCCTAGCTGCACACCTAGTTTGACACTCCTTAAGGATACACATAAAAAATTCACAAAATCATTATAAACCATCATGAACGATTTAAATTGATTATGACCATGAAAAATCGAGGAAAAACCTTTTGTTTCATATATTATAGAAACGGTCATGATTTAGGTATCCTATAAGTGATATTTCATCGTTATGGTGTTCCCAATCATGATTATTGTTTATTACACTATTATTTTTGGATTTAGTTACTGGTTGGAACCCGAAGGAACTATGTTAATGATGAGTGTATCATAAAATACAAATTATTTTTCCTTGATAATCCAAACCTTACGGTATATGGAATGAAAAATATCATTTCCATTCTCACACAACCTTCTCATGCTCTAAATCATTATCAACTTACGAATGAATAAAAGAGGGGAAACCATTATATTGAGTCCTTAATTAGGAAAATCTCACCTTCTGTTAGTGGAAGAACTAATACATTAATTTTAGATAAATGGATCAGTACCAATAAAAATTTATATATCATTCCTCAGCTTTCAGAACACCAAAAATTCATTTTGTATTTATACCATTTATAAGGGAAAGAAGATCAATTGTGGAATCTTATCAAGAATACAAGGCAATAAGATAATCTCGATTCCAATTATTTTATCAAGTTTAAGAACATTATTTACAATAAGTATTACACTTTTATTCTTCATATGAATATGGATAAGAAGTTCTTAGGGTTAAAAAAATGTATTATGAATATATTGGAACCATTGAGGAATAAATTACAAGAATTATAGGGTTTGATTTAGGTATCATCATCCAACATGATAGTAATGTTAATAAATTATTCAGTGGCATAAAACTTTTTCTCTGAATGGATTTGACCATAAGAAACATTAGTAGCTATGAAGATATTGTTCTATGTTCTATCAATGTGGACATGGAGGTTGGAGTTATGTATCATTATCATGATTTTGATAAAAATAGAGACATATAATTCAAAGGAAAACCTATGAACTATCGAGAGAAGACACTAAGGGATTATAAATTATATGAAGCATTTATAATGTGTGAATTTTGGATGAATAATGTTTCATTTTTGGATTGTATAATCTTAAGAGAGGGTATATCGGTTGATCCAACAAATATGGAGGCTATTGAATGTTGGACCAGACCAACTATATTGAATGTGTTCCATAGATTTCTAGATTTAGCAGGACATTATGTTGGTTTTTGTAGATTTAATCATGATTATCTAATCCTCGGAGCTTGTTAACATGGAAGGGAGATAAGTTCCCCTAGATAGATGAATGTGTGGAAATGTTTGAGGAACTAATGATAAGATTAGTCAGTGCACCTATGCATACATTAACATATAGTGTAGAAGGGTTGGTAATCAATAGTGATGAATAAAAGATGTTATTGGGATTTTTATTATGAATAATGACTTGATTATTTCTTATTAATCATGACAATTGAACATTCATGAGAAAAAACCAACCAAATGACGATTTTGTGTTAGCTGTGGTAATTTTTTAACTAATTATATGGATGCATCATCTTTAAATAGAAAAGTGTAATATATATTCTCATCACAATTTTTTAAATTATATATTCACCAAAAAGGAGTTTAACTTGTTCCAAAGATTATGGATAAAGATGATTAAATATTTAGGCTGCTTGTAAAATTATCATCATGGGAATGTAAACAAGGTGGCTGATGTTTTTAGTTGATAGGATAATTCTAGATTGTTGATGATGAGGATAAAAAGATCCAATATTTTTTTAATTTCAAAAGGATGGATATAGAAATATTGAAATATGGTGAAAAATATTTTATTTATTAATAGAATTATTAATCGTATTTATATGTGATGATTAAATAGGCACATAAGTAATATGTTAAGCTGCAAAAGGAGGTTAGAAATATTTCTGAGTATAACCATGATCATGATGGATTGATAATGTTCAAGATTTGTGTATGAATTTTCTCTATCCATGATTTTCTTGAGGATTGTTAGAGGAACCTCATGGTTCTTCATTCTCTATTATAATATGAAGTATAAAGATTTACATATATTTGAAAGAGTATATCTGGTGGGATAGAATAATGATAGATTTTGAAGAGATTGTATCTTGGTGTTGGTTATGTCAGTAAGTAATGTCTGAAAGAAAAAATTCTATGTGGTTATCACATCCTTAACCCACACTAGAATGGTAATTGTAAAACATCACACTGGATTTTGTTGTTGGACTCACCAAAATGTATAAATTGAATAATGCTATATGGGTTGTAGTTGGTCGCCTTATTAAGTCTGCAAAATTCATCACTATTAGAGAAGGAATGATTCTATATCATCTTTCTAGTATATATATTAAGGTAAATACAATGTTTCATGATATACCACATTTCAATGTACCTGATTGGGATTCGAGGTTTACCTCAATGTTTTGGTGAATTCATAAGCAATATATTGATATAAAATTGAGTTTTAGCATGAAGTATAATCCTGAAACATATATGTAGTCAGAAATAACAATTTAAAACCTAATTAATATGTTGACATATTGTTATTTCTATTTCCAAAGTGGATGGTATCAACACATTCCAATAGATTATTTTTCTTACAACAATAGTTTCCAATCAAGAATTCTGATGGATCCTTATAAGGCCCTATATGTAAGGAAATATAGTGATCTAATTTACTTGAATGTAGTCGGTGAATGAAATATATTGTAACATGAAATGGCTTATGAAATTGTGAAGAAGGGTAAATCCATTGAACAACACATCCCAGCAGCTCAGAGTTGGAATAATATTTATGCTGATAATCACCATCCTGGTTAGGAATTTGATATTGGCCACAAGGAATTTCTATGAATTTTTCCATGGAGGATGTTTATGATATTTTAGAAGAAAGGAAAACTAAAACCATGGTATATCAGTCCATATGAAATTATTGATCCTATAAGGATGGTGCTCTATAGTAGGGTGTGTCTACAAAACCTTTCTCATGTCCATGATGTGTTCCTTGTATCTCTCTTAAAGAAGTACATACCTGACCATTAACAAGTATGGAGCACAGAGTTCATACCACTAAAGAAATATATTTATTATGAGGAATAACTAGAAGAGATTCTGGATCATACATTGGAAGTTCCATGAAAAAATACCACTCACCTAGTCAATGTTCTATAGTGAAACCACAAGTGTGATAAAGCTATATGGGAACTTAAAGATACACTGAGGCAGAAGTGTCCTCACTTTTTATAATTAGAGTAATAAATTTCTATGAATAAATTCATTTTATGGGGGAAAATATAACAGGATAAGTTTTTTTTGTTTTTTCAAATGAATTAAATTTATTTGATATATTGTGTTATACACAACACAAATTTAATATTTCTTTACATGAAACAATGGTCTACCATGTATTATACATGACATTGAGTTTTAACCAACCATGATATATTATTAATAAAGTTATTAAAATACTACTCCTATAACCATAACGTTAAACATAGGTCTATTAATAGTAATAACTATTCTTAATTATTATGTATAGTTGTTTTATATAAATAAAAAATATGAATAAAAAATTACCTAATTTTTGATAAAGTCATTATATGTTTCGAAGATACAAATTTCTCAAAAAATGTTTTTTTGTTTTCATTTGTGAACATTAATTAGAATATTTTTTATAATTCTAAAGAATTAATTTTAAAAAATGAACATCAATTTTGAAATCACATTTTCAAAATTATCTTGTGGTAATTTTTTGTTATTTTTTGGAAAAGTATCATTTTTTGAGGAATATTGAAAAATAATGAATATTAATTGAAAACTAAATTTTCATTTTATTTATTTTTTACATTATATTATATTTTATTTTGATTTTAAATGAAAATTTGTTCAATTATAATTGAATTAGTCTAATTTAGGTTGATAGAATGAATTTCATCTTGAATTTTTCTATATAAACATTGTTTACTTTTAAACTTTTTCACTTTAAAAACATGATTTCTTATCGCGACGGTGAAATTAAGTTTAAATTATATTTTACAATTTCTGTGAATTGAATTTGGTAAAATTGAATCCATATTTTTAATAACTATAATTTATAGTATATAATAAGTTTGTTTTAAAATTTGACCTAAATGAATAAGAAAAAAGTAAATATTATATACCATGAATAAGGTAAAAATGGTTTAACAAATGGTTAAACTAAAAATATTACAGTTAACATAACAATCTGTGTCCTACAAGTCAATTTCAATGTTGGTTTTCGGCGTTTGAAGTTCTCTGGGGATGTTTTAGGAGTTTTTTTCAAGAAGTTGTAGGTGCAATAGAGGTGCTTCAAGAATTACACATCGTGTAATTGGATTACACGATGTAAAATTATATTGAACAACATTTCTTGGGATGGTTCACTATGTAAGGGTTTTTAGGGTTAATTAAATAATAAAAATGAAGATGTGATACATTTTTCAGTGTAAAAGGAACATCGAGGATTACATGATGTAAATGCATATTACACATCATGTAATACCCCAATCATGCTCAGTTTTAACAATTATTTGGGCCTAACATTCATTTATTAGGATATTCTCTCTCCCTCTTATTATTTTGGGAAAACCCTAGGCACTTTGACGTGTTCTTCAAGCCCTCTTCTTCCCTCTTTAATATGTTTCTTTTGGTGGTTGTTTGTTGGTGATCCATAGTAATCCAAGGTGTTTTTTCACTTTAATTTTTAACAGTTACATTCAATTTGGAATCGTTTAATCCATATCTTCACACCGTTCTATGTTGTTTGCTCACCCATGGTTATAATGTGATATCTCTTAGTTTTTGTTGGTGTTGTTCTGTCGCGACACCTCTAGAAAGATTTAGTACTTGCGTAAATGGTGATAGGAGATCCTTTACATGGTCATTTCTTGTGAAAAGAGAATTAACACCACTTTTGTGGTAGGATTCCCTTAATTTCAATTAAATTGTGCATCATGAGGTATAATTTTACTTCTTTTTATCTATGAATTTTGGTTGTTCAGACTTAAATCAAGGACATGAAATCAATTAGTTTAATTTAAGGGGCAATGAGGTTTGATTCACATGTATTTATAGCTTTGATATTATTTATTATATTGTGGTTATACATGAAAATGTACCATTGAAAACCATGGCTGTTGGTGGATTTATTTTCATTGGGTACATCTATTATGGATGTTTCATTGTTTAGTATTGATTGGTATCACCCTAAAATAAAAATTGGTTAACCACATATACTTGGATTGTTATTTGGTTGCCCTAGGATTTAGTCTATGTGATAACACACCAAAAATATGTAGTGGAATGTGATAAATTTTATTTTGAACCTATAATTTTTTTCTATGGTGATGTGTGCTTTGTTATGGTGAATATGTGTGGGAGAAGTGTATGGCATGTGGTTATACAGTAGGGGTGTGATTGGCGTGGAATGATTATGATGTATGGATGTGAAATTAGTTGTGCTGTAATATGTTGCTAGATATAGTTGTGATTTAGGGGTTTATTTTGGATTTATGGTGGTTTGTGAAGGAAAACGTGATGAAGGGTTGTAGTTATTGGTATGTTAAATTCTACTGGAGATTCTCCAAAAATAATGTGGAGAATGATTCACCACGTATCTAGAGCTCGTGGTATGATGTTTCTTTATTGGGAAGTGCATTAATTTAACAGGGTTATTCATCCCTTAGATGACTGTGAATGACAGTGTCTTGGTTTTTTAATACATTTCATGCTTGACAGTTGGTTATGTAGTAATGGAATAAATAAATAATTATTTAATAAAGCTTGTAATGGCTTGGATTAGTTTGATTAAAGGAATGGAAGTGGGTAAATAAAATAGTTTAGAATTTGAAATGGGATTTGTGACCTAATGTGTGTTGTTTTGCATTTAGAGGTAGATACAATGGTGATGGTGTTGTGAGTTGGTAGTTTGTATAAGAATTAATAGGTTTGGCATGAGTTTTTGGTATTATATATATATATACATGTAATTTCAGTTTTGATTTCTTTAAGCACCCACCCTAGTTGAGAATTATTTTCCGAATACCCCCATCATCTTTGGGGGGGGGGGGTGTTTCCCAACATCTGCTGAGGAGTACAAATGGTTGGGTAATCACTATTTTTTTTCTCTCTTCCAGGTGATATAGGTGTCTCACATGCTGTGATGGCTATAGGTCTATTAGAACTTTAGATGGTGGTTGTGATAGTCGAGGTGTTTATAGGAAAGGTGGTTTGTTTCCCAGGTGTCTTCAACATGGGATGTGATATGATTTCGCATGTGTATTTGGGATAATATGTACTGTGTTTTGAGGCCCAGGTGTGTGTGGGAATGATGTGGTGTGATCCCCAAGTGTGTGTGTGGGGGGGATATGTTGTGAGGCCCATGTGTGTGTGGGTAGGATGTGATGTGGCATACCGAATGGATGATAGCACTATGATATAAAACATTGGGCAAGAGAGGCATACTAGTGGGAAAGTGATTTGGGGTACCATATTATCAATGTGATTTTTCTTATATTATATTACATGTATTGTCTTACATGGTGAGCATGCTTTGGTGAGGTTTGGATTTTTAGTGTACCTATTTAGGTGTTGTTTTGTTCTACTATTTTCTCACAGGAGCACTAGTTTGTGTCTTTCATAGGTTCACAAGTGACTTTTGTTTTCTTACTGAGTATAATTGTATGGTCACCCAATGTACATACAATTTATTTCTGGTTTCTAGGGGGGTTTTCAGATCATGGTGGAACTTACTCTCTTAGATCCTTGATAGTTTCTGTGATTCTTCTTTAGCCTTAATTTTGGGTATTTGCCATAGAAAATTTATTCTATTATAATAGTTCTATTTTATACAAGCATTGTGGTATGGTTTTTGTATTTCTTTTTATATTATATCTTGGTGTTTTTGTGGATGATTTATTCTGTCTATCGATCTTGATTTATTATAAAGGTTAATGCCTCCCATATTGTGAGATTTGTACACCCTTAGTGATAATTTCCTACCCAGGGTCTATTGATGGGGGGACTCGTGGGTCATTATCTCTCTACCCTCATTGTGGTATCTTTTTATGGAGGGGACCTGACAAAGTTGTTTTAGAGATAATGGTTGAAAAATTGGATGGATTTTGGATTTAGGCACAATAAATATTTAATGAGGTGGTATTGAAATAGTTCTAGTTGACCTTGGTGCATGACATAGGCCAGAGAGACCATCTTGGACATGAGATTTTAAGGCCTCCCTGTGATCTGGTGCACAGAATCTGATCCTATTGAATGACCAAGTGATATAGACCTACATGAAGGGTAGAGACCTAGGAGTGGTACATGCATCAAGATGAGTTCTATTTTTTCTTCAATTAGGGTTTTTGATGAATGCTAAAATGGATAAAATAAATGATATGAATTAAAATAAATCCTATTAAATCCATATGACCGGGATTAGGAAATATTTTTCCTCCTTTCAGATATGGGTCCTGGTCATCATTCATATCTGGATTAGGCAATGGAGGATTAGAATGCTAATATATTTGATCATCGTAGAGTTAATCTTATTGAAGAGGATAATTTGTTATAAAATAAGTTGCGTGCTTTCTAGCAGAAGGATTAATGAATGATTGAGGTTAGTGTTTCAAACATATAGACTGAGAGCTTGCAGGATGATATTGAGATCACTTTTGGTTTCATTCGGGCATCGATGGGGTACTTGGTCCCTTTAGCAGTCAATCAGATGTGGAGATTTTTGTGTCAGTGGATGATGTTGTATCTAGGAGAGCAGAAGTAGGCCGACATTTTTTGGGTCAACATCCAGATGGAGATCCGAGCAAAGTTTCTTTCATCGAAAATGATGGATGTGAAGATGCATGAAATTATTCCTCTTCATCAGGGGATACAATCAATGAAAGAGTTAGGTATCATGTTCAAGTAACTTCAACATTTTCCCTAGATATTTTTCTAGTTGATGAGTCTCATGTGTGATGTCTTTATGAGGCACTCTGTCCTCCTATCTAGTGTGCAATTAGTTCTTTTACGTCGCTGACATATCTAGAGGTTCAAAAAAGGCAGAGGTGGTCGAGGGGAGTAAATTTTGAAGAGGATTTATGAGATTGGGGAACCATTATTTTTATTTGAAATTTCATAGTTGCCAGTGGTAGATCATTGGTTCCATGACCTTTGAGGTTTCGATTGGAAATATTCAACCTCAGCAGCTTAATTTCTAGCCTTCTAGTGCCAGTGGAATCATTGATTTTCCTAGGGGATTTTAGCTCGTGTTTTGTTGGTGTGGGGTTTTTGGTCATCGCCAAATCTAGTGTCCAGTAGTTCCCTTAGATAAGTTTGGTGGAGGTGGAAAATTTCAGTTCTAGCGTCTATAGTACTTTCCAGTGATATCATTTTAGTAGTAGGGATAGTATGAAATTCCTCCATTTAGGGGAGATAGAGTAGGTAGTGGTTTTCCTTATAATATTCCTTGAATTCAGTTATCATTAACCAAGCTTGTCCCTGGAGGTGGTACTCAGTAGAGAGGTAGCGAAGCTAGGAATGGTGAGTTCCGTGTAGTATATGATGCTTTTCTAGAGGGGCCAGAGATCGTCAGAGGTATAATCAGTTTGTTTTGCACCCTGATTTGTGCCCGGTTTGATTCAAGAGCATTATTACTAATTTATTTCACCCACTCTAGCCTATTCACTTGGACTAGATAGATAAAGGATTATCATTCTCTTGGTGTTGAGTACGTTTGATGATGGCCACACCCGCTTTTTTGATTTGTTCCTGGGTTTTAGAATAGTAATGGGACCACATAAGTCCATTAGATATATCTTCATGGTAGAGATGTAGAAATATAATTTCATCCTTTGAATCGACTAGTTGTATTCCATATGTACTAATATTGATTGATTCTGGAGGGGAGTCATGTTTTTAGATGTAGATAGCCATTGTGTGGTTTTCATTAGTGACATGTGTCATTTGGTGGGCATTCAGTGTGTGTAACCCATGCTCTACTTATTGGATAAGTATTTGGTGGAATCAGTGGATGCTGAAGTATTTTCGGTTCCTTGGTTCATTAAAGAGTTCCTAGAAGTTTTCCCTGAGTAGGTTGTGATTCTACCCATTCGACGTGATGCTGAGTCAAGGATAAATTTTTAGACCGATTCTTCTCTGATTTTTATGGATCTTTAACAGATATATTCTTCTCTATTGTGGGATTTGAGAATTTAGATTGATGATTTGATGTGGAAGGGATTTATCCCACTCAGTGTGTCATCGTGGGGTGCTCTATTGTGGTTCAAAAATAAGGACGATGGTGATCTGAGGTTGTGAAAAGACTACCAATGGTTGAATCATGTGAAGGATAAAAACCATTAACGTATTCTGAGGATAGAATATATTTTAGATAAGCATAGAGGGGATATTTGTTTTTCTATGATTGATCTACGGTCTGAATATCACCAGGTGAGGTTGAAGAAGGGCAATATATCAAATATTGCCTTCCGATATCGGTATGGGAACTTCAAATTTTTAGTCATTCCATTTGGGGTTACAAATGAAACAATTGTGTTCATGAGTCTAATGAACTCTATATTCCAGGAGTTATTGTACTAGTTCGTAATGGTATTCATCATGTTTGTCTAAATCTAATCTAAGTCATAGGAGGAGCACATCAAGAATATCATAACTATCTTGTATGTTCTTTGATTCCACATGCTCCATGGGAAGTTGTTCTAGTGTATGTTTTGGACATGGTAAGTGCATATCCCTGGGCATGTAGGGTCTCAACAGGGGGTGGATTTAGACACGTCAAAGGATAAAGAATTTGTTTCTTGGGAATCCTCTAAGAATGCGGTAGAGGTTCACAGTTTCCTTGGTTTCACAGGACATTATTAGAGGTGTTTAAATGATTACTCTAGAGTTTCAACCCTGTTGACATATTTGACTAGGAAATACCAAACTTTTTGGTGGATTGATGTGTATTAGAAAGGGGTTGGTTACTTGAAGGTGATGTTGTTTGGTGCTTTGTGATCTGGTCTCCTGGGAATGGGTGTTGTTGGAGTTGCTATGTGATGCTTTCCATTTGAGATTGGGATATGTGATGGAGGTTGTTTTGGGAATCTTTGGATGCTTAGAGAGTGATGTATTAGTTGGAAGCATTGTAGCAATATGCATGAGTGTATGGTGGTAAATACTATTTTTTTCAAATGAAGGTCGAGTCTTCTCAAATGTAGTAGGTGGAAGAGTCTCAGTGGGGAGACTCATAGGTAGAGGTGATGAAATTTTTTTGATAGGGTTATGCACTAATGGCATGGTTGAAACAAAATTTTGATTCCTATAAGCTTTTTTGTTCCATTGGTAATGCATTATGGAGTTACTCATGAATTTTATAAAATAAATTTTTAGTGAACCCAGAAGTTTGAAAGATTTACCATGGCTTGAGGATGCAGTTTTGGAGGCCTGAGGTGAAATGGGAAGTGGGAGAGTTTATGGCAAGGTTCTTGGTTTTCCAGTAGGTAATGGCGGAGCATCATGTTTATGGTGTTTTTTACAGCCCATGGATGTTCCTAAGTGGAAATAGGATTTAATATCGGTATATTTAATCATTGGGTTTCCCAGAGACCCATGAAGTTGTGATGCAATCTCGGTGGTTTTGGATTGGTTAACAAAATCAGATCACTTATTAGAGATCAATGATTCATGCATAGTGGATTCATTGGCCAAGAGGCATATAGATGAAGTGGTGATGTTGATTGGAGTTTTTAGGTCCCTTTTCGTGGATCGAGTTGCATATTTTACCCCACGAGTCTTTAGATGATTTCATTATTCTTTTGGAACTCCGTTATTCATTAGCACGACCTTCCACCCAAAGATTGATGGTCAGATGGAATGGACCATCCAAACATTGGGGGATATGTTGCGGCTATGCATCATCAAATTTGGTTCGGTATTGGTTATAAAACCTTCCCCTAGTGTAATTTTATTATAATAATATAAATCACTCTTCCATTAGCATAGCTCAATTTGAGGCTTTGTATAGAAGACCATGTCATTCTTCATTGTGCTAGATAGAGGTTTGGGAGATTGTTGTTCATGGTCCCATTGTGGTACAAATCCAAACAGAAAGGGTTCATATTGTTTGTGGGAGAATGAAAGATACACATGAATGGTAGAAGTCTTATGTCAACTAAATAAAGATACCCCCGGTATCTGAGGTTGGGGACAACATGTTTTTTATTGTTTAACCTCGATGAGGGAAGAAGGTTTTTCGAAGAGGGAGTAATAAATATCATAGGGTATTGGGGCCCTTTGAGATGTTGAGGTGAGTTGGAAAGGTGGAATATCTGTTGGCATTACCACCATGGTTTGAGAGGATCCCTGACATCTTCCACATCTATCATCTTCACTGGTATCTCTAGGATGATTCCCTTGTCATTGAATGGGAATGGTTAGATAACGAGGATGATGCAATGTTTTTGGAGCATCTAGTAGAGATCCAGGATCATTAAGATAATGAAATTCATATGAGGAAAATTTCATTGGTTCTTATGTTGTGGAGTCATGGTGTCTAGGAAGAGAGTGATAGGTAGTGAGAGTGGTAGATTAATGCCCAGTACCAAGAGCTATTTTGAGTTTTACCTTGCTTTCAATTTCCTTGAAATGTGAAGTACTTTTAGGATCATTTTTGTTTTATAAGATGATTTTTTTTCAAGGATTATGATATGTGTGGGGTAATGTGTGATAAATTACCAATATGTGAAGAAGGTAGAGTCTTACTCCAAATAGACATGCATTAACTATGATGTTATTAAGACCATGTCGATGAATCAATGCAGCCTAGAGTGGATAATATCTTGACATGGTGGATGGAATTACCTGATTCTTGTGTTCGGGACAATGGGGTTTGTTTATTGTAGCGGTTTTTGGTTTGAGCCTTGTAGAGTTTTACATAGTTGTGTAGTTTCCTAATGACAATTTGGTTGTGTGAGAGGTGGTGGATTATATTTTTGTGGTGTGTTTTGTGGTCGTTTGGGTTTGAATGTCTAGGAAGTAGTAGTGTTTGAGGTATGGAGGAATCCCTGAGAGGCCTCTCATATGGTAGTTGTTTGGACAAGTTTTTTCCTTATGGGGATAGTTTTTGATTTTCTATGAAAGAATCATTTAAGAGGTATTTTATGTAATTGTCTATGTTCTCCCAGCACATTAATTTTCTATTTTGGGCATTGGAGGTACTTAGGGGATGTTAAGGGAATGTTTGGTGGAAGTTGGAGGCACAATAGATCGGTTGCAGGAGTTAAATGTCACGAAACTAGATTACACAACATGAAAGTAAGTTTTAATACTTTTTTTGGGTTGGTTCATGATTTAACGGTTTTTGGGTTGAATTAAATATAAAAATGATGAGGCGACTAATATTTCACATGAAACTGAACACCGGGGATTACACGACATGGAAGAGGACTACATATCATGTAATACGCCGACCATGTGGAGTTTTAAAATTCTTTCAACACAAAATTCATTCATTCACCCATGCTCTACCCTTTATCTCATTTTTGGAAAACCCTGGGTTCCTCGAGGTGTTTTCTGAGTCCTCTTCCTCCCTCTTCAGTCCATTAATCTCAATAGTTGTTCGTTGGTGATCCAGTGTAATATAAGGTTAATTCTCCCTTCATTTTCTAATAGTTTCTCTCAGTTTCGCCTCATTTCCTTCAATATATTCTCACTGCGCTATCAAATTTTCATACCTATGTTTCTAATGGTGTTTCTCTCAGTTTTTGTTGGAGTGTTTATGCCATTGAATCCTCTGATTGAGGTAGTTATTGTGGATGGTTTGATTAAAGATCCTTTTCATGGTCCATTATCGTGTGAAGAGAATTGACACCAAATTTGATGTAAGATTGAATTTGTTTCATTTAAATTTTGGATCTTGAGGGATGATATTTACTTATATTTATCTATGAGTTATGTTTTTTCATCCTAAATCAATGATAAAGAATCAATTAATTCAATTGAATGGGTAATGGGTTTTGTTCGACCTGTTTTTATAGCTTTGATAATATTTGTGATATTGTGGTCATACGGGCTAAATGACCCACTTAAAATTGTGGATTTGGGTATTTTTTTTTGTACCGGGTACAACTACTATGGTTATTTATTTGTATGATATTTTTTATTATCAACCTTGAATAAAAATTGGATATCCACGTATACTTGGATAATGAATTGGTTGCTCTAGGATTTGGTCTATGTATGATAACGCCCAAAATAAAAGTTGTGGAACGTGATAATTGTTCATGTTAATGTGTAAAATGTTTTGTTGTCATATATTGTGTGATTTTTTATCTTTTATGTATAGAAGAAGTGGATGGAATGTGTTTGTATAGTGGGTATATGATGTGAGGTGTATGATTATGTAGGAGTTCTGGGAAATTAGTTCTGATGTATTATAATTTTGGATTTTGATGTGAGTTGGGGTTTGTTTTTGATGGTATGGTGTTTTGGGTAGGATAACATGAAGAAGAACATTAGTGATTGGTATGGGTATTTCTCTTGAAGTTTCCCTATTAATATCATGTTAAAAGCATCGCCCAGTATCTAGAGGTCATGGTATGATGTGTCCTTAATGTGACGTGTGTTAATTTACTAGGGCTCTTCATCCCTTGGATGACTATGACTGATTGTTTCAATGTTATTTTATATGTGTTGTTCCTGACGTGAATATTAGAACCAATCTGTACAAAATGAAGAACATTACATGTGTACATTGCACCATCTATCACTGCTAGATCTTTCATCGATCATGTAGTTGATGATGGAAAAAAGTTGATTATAAAGGACTCCCTCCAATAGTGTTTATACAAATGTTGGAATGAATCACCCATAATATGGATATTAACTTCCTTTATCCCATGGTATTTTAATTACTCTTGCAGTGAAGAGATAAAGTGGACAGAAACTACAGTTATTAGACAATTTAAGTGGATCAAACCATCTTCACCTCATGATAAAGACAATTTTTAAAGACTATTCGGTGATTCTTGAGTTTCCCTACATTATCTCACACGTTATAATACATATGAGTTGTGAATTTATTTTAATAATCCTTTCATAATGCATTGATATTATAATTTTCCCATGCATTTTATTTAATGATACATTTTTTTTATTCGTAACCTATGGGAGGAATATTAAAATGTCAACCCTTAATGTCCGTCAACCGTTCCCACGAAGTTGTTTTTTATTTATTCCAAGGGAATTCAATATGACCTTAGATCAAGTATATCGTACCCAATGATATAATTTATATCATTCATTTTGATATGTTTAAAATTAAATCATATGTAAATATGGGTTTAAGTCTTATCTTATCAATCTTCCACATTCACTAAGGCCCCATACACTTTTTGTCATTTTAAATTCTATTTTATCATATACAATAAACTAATAATCCACATCGAAAACATGTTAAGTATGTATTTTAAAAAAACTTTTGGAAATATATCATTAATTTCACCTCTCATAAAATTATATGAAATATCTTTTGAATACACATCCAAAAATACTTTTTAATAAATTCTAAAACACTTTTATAGTAGTTTTATAAGTCACACTCAATATCCGTTAATTCAAACATAATGTGTGGCCTCATGAGTTTTTATCGATTTAACAATGATTATAAATTTTTTATTCCATAAATGAAATCAATAAGTGTCACCTATGAACGAATCATTTCAACTCAATCGACAAAGTGATCTATAATGATCTCCATAAAACATGAGTATCTCTATACCTATTTTAACTCAATAAATCATATGCAAGAATGAATTTTAATATTGTACTTTGATCCAATATATAATGTGGCTATGGGACACAAAGTATATGAATCTTATATATCCAGACAATACATTTTAATTTCTCCATGTATAGGATAAACATGCCTTTGAATATGTCACATGTCATTAACTATTATGAATGAACACATTTTAAGCCCCTTAATCAAAAGATAAAACATCATATATTATATCTAGGTAGATTCATAAAATTAACTAATATATTTCCATAATGGAACCATATTCCATTCTCATCGTATGAGAGTAAAAATCCAAACTTGTTTATGATCCAATCAACAGCTAAATGAAGAGAAAACCAAACCAACCTTGAATATCTATGAATCAAGGGTTTTATAAGAAATGTCTCAATGTATAAAGGTTCAAATACAAAGAATCCTCTCATCCTCAAGTAGTGGGGACTCAAAAATAATCCATAAACCCCTATAATTCCAAATACATAACTTATACACTCTATATAATATATACATAGTGGGTTATCCACCCACTAGAACTCATTTTGTACCACATGAGAATATTCTAAATTAGAATACAAGATTCCTACTCATGATCACCTTAATAGTTATTCAAAACCAATAACACTATATAACACATATCAATTAAGGATAATTCAATGTCATACTTAGAGAGTTCAATAATAATTTCACCTCATGATATATATATATATATATACAAGAAACCAATTTTTTATAAATGATAAGTATATATTTCCTTTCAGTATATCATGATAAATATAAATTTTTAAACTTCATTATTTTTTTTTTAAAACAAAACATACATAAAAATTCTCTCTAAATATCACATATGATAGACTTCAAAATCAACCCTAGGTTTTTTGTTTATGTAATGGTTTTGAAAAACTAACTACATCTCAAGGTAATTCCTTCCACATCAATATGTTACCCCATGATAAAAATCCCCCCACTAATCTATTTACTGAGTAAAATCTATGAAGCTTGATAGTCCCAATAATGGTGACACTTCTGAATCATATTTCTAATGTTTAAATCCTTGAAAATGGTATTCAAACCCATTATCTTTGTAACATAAAATTATATGATGTTATTGAGTTATGTTTCTTACATAGAAATAAGGATAAGTCTATAATTTTTATCATCATCATCTCTTGAAAATAATCCATCATTGTTTTCATTTTAAATTCTATTAGAATCTAACATTACTTTTTATATTTATATTTTATTGATATAACCTGTGATTTTTAGTATATTTAAGTGACATTAACTTTGACTATAATAATCCTTCATCGATTAATTTTTAAAATCCAAACATACTCACAATTTACTCCTAATCATTATATTATCCTTTTAATATTTATATATGATACATCAAAATCTATTTTATTGGGAAAACAATTCTTATTTCCTTAAGTTTTTATATTTGAAAAATATAATATTATTTACATGTCATAAATTGTATTCCATGTGTTCGGAAAATTATTATAGAAAAACTATTTTATTCTCTAAAAAATACACTGATGGTGTGGCGATCAAGTACCTCATATTTAAAAAAAAACTATATAAACTCAATTATCCTACATAAAAAATTTATATCTGTTTATTCTTATAAAATATTTTATTGAATTTGATGAATCAAAAATCATGTTTATTAATCTCATATTGTTTATAATAACTCATTATAAGTAAAATAATTCATTTATAATATAATAGATCTAAGATTAAAAAGAACATATTATATTTATATCCATTCGATATTGATATATTCAATTATGCTCAAGTATTTGATATAATAAATTCCTTCTTTATCACATTAATTATATTACAATATATATTAATTTGTCCCCTAATTTTGAATTAATTTGTTAATAAGATAGTTATGAAGAAAGATTTTCTTCATGTAAACTTTGAAAAATAAAAATTGATTTCTATAACTCTGGTACTTAATATAAACATTACATGGATTTTATGAAAATCCAACAGATATTATGGATAATCCCATCATATGGAATAAAACATCCTTCTACTAGATAACAATGTTGGGGTTTTATGACCATGATTGGATAATTAATGAAATAATATTGGACACTATAATTCAATATTATTCTTTCCTTTTAATCATTAACTCATTTGTATTATAGATACAATACCAAAAATTTGTACATCAAATGACCAGTTCATCGATTCTCATCACTTTGAGAATATCTAGTATAATTTTCTTGAACTCATTGACATTATTTGAAAATTTTGATTAATTAAAACAGAATGAATTACATAGTGGGAACATTACATAATGAAACCATTGTTGAATTAAATTATTCTTCTCATAGGAAAATACAATCACTTGTTGAAAAACAATAACTATTTTTTTATTCATGATATTTTTTTTCATTAATATTTTTTTAAATTAACTGCCTTATTGTTTTCCTACATTAAGATTATAATTTCTAGTAATTGATCTTAATGTTATATTTTATTATTTTTATGTCATTTATCTTCAATAAAAACTTTTATCACATGAGTATAATTTATTATAATCAAATAATAAATAATTTTGTTAAATGTACTCCCACTAAAGTGATGGCGCTTTTTATAATGCATCATAACCACTAATCATCCATGATATATATTTCATAATTAATTAAATCCGAAAAAATGTAAATCAACCATGATTATAACTATTATATAATCATTTCAATTATATCATATATGATTTTTAGATAATTGAGTGGGAAACACTTTTTCAAACCAACCATATGGATTACGAACACAAATTCTGTTAGTATTCGAATAACCTGAGTTTAAAAACAAAGTGTAACCCAATGAAAATTGAAGAATGAGGGACATACTGGTTAGGGTATCCTCATTACATTATTTCCTTACATAATATAATCCAAGGGTACCTAGGTTTGCTATAGTTAACCTCAGTGCATAATTGAGGTTTCTAAAGTGTTTCTTGTGGTTGAATATGACACCTGATATTTTAAGGTGATTTAATATGAAAATAATATCACATGTATTCCATTTTTTTATGAAATATTTTAGTGATTTGGTTTAGAATCGTATTCCTTCTATAAATTCAATATGTCCATAAATATTTATGTGAAAAACTAACCACAAATCACCTCTTATGTTACAAATCGAAATAAAAATCCAACTATATTTATACATGTTCATATGAATCCCATGCATATGAAACATGAAATTTTTTCATATAATAAATTATAATTATGTAAAATCAAAATCCCCAGAAGATTAATCATAGAACTATAGATATATAACATCAATTTGTTTAGACTAGGCAGAATCCTCAAGGCTAATATGCATTTTGACCCACAGTCCCTCTACTCAGGGATACATTAATAAATAATGATTTTTATTCTATATTAATTATAATGAATAATATGTATAATTTATAATTGGATTTTAATTTCAAGATCATAACCTAGTATAATAGAAATTAAAGGTAGAATAAAACTAAATTTATCATCATACTTAGCATGTAACTCCTTAGATTTAATTATAACAACATAGTATTAGATTATCAATTTAAAAATAAATCATAAAAAAATATTCATAATAAGAAAAATTATATATATAAATAATAAATAATAGAATAATATATAAAATGGTAAATTCATATATTTAGTCACATGATTAAAATTTTATAAAAAATTCATAAATAAGAAGACTATAAATAATATTTTTATGATAAAAATGAGCTCATAAACTCTTATTATAACGTAAAAATAATGATACACCAAGTAAAAATTAGTATTTGTACATTTATATTTTTTCAAAATATATAGAAAATTAGAATGGATAGTTGTAGGATGAGTGAAGACATCTTTGTCAACTCCTTTTTTGTGACAACATCGACAAGAGTTTTTTGCTTCACCAAAATCATGAAGGATAATGTAGTTGATAATATATAACATGGAAATACTTTAAAAATGTAATATCCCATACCTTTCTAGTCCATTACTTTGTGAAAAAGGTGTTATAGGAGTTCTGGGAGGTTAAGGTGACATGGGGGTGCATTTGGGTGAACCTTTAAGGAAAATTAAAGGGCAGTAGCTTTTGCACGGGATGCGTACAATTTGTCTAAACCGTGCAGCCATACCGTGTGTAGTTAATGTTGGAGATAGGGGATAACACACGGTTAGGGCATGGTTAGTCTAACCTTGTGGCCTAACGGTGCGAGGAGTGTTTGATGAGAATGTAGCGACCACACGGTTAGAACACGGTTTGTCTAACCATGCGAGAAAACCGTGTAGGCACTTAAATTAGATCCTAATGTTTTGGATCTGAACCGTTTCACCTCTAACATTCTCATTTAAGATCTTATGTGGCCATAACTCAGGATTACCCTCCCTTGAAGGTAGAAGAACATCTCCCAAGCATTTTGGAGGAGATCTAAAGGCTTCTCTTGGTGAATCGAATCCAGTTTCTTGAGGTATGTGATCGTTCTTGATTGGTTTCTTAGATATACTTAGATCAAATTCTCCTCTTCTTATAGTTTCTTAGATCTACGCCCGTAATGGGTAGATATAAGTGTGTGTATGCTAGGTGTGATGATTTTTTGTCTTGTATGTGTTAAGAGAAGATATCTAAGGAGGATTCTTGGAGGATCAACCCCGATTTCTTGTGCATTCTTCATTTGTTGCGGTTTGCGTCAAAAACCCTTGAGGTGTGGGATTCATTGCTTCTCTATTCTTTTATGTTAAACTATATTTAATCCCACCGAATGACAATGGAATTGACATAATAAATATTTTTGAATCAGATAAAGAATTTTTTATCGATCGTATGATATTGCCTCTTATTTTACTAGATAGTTTGATATCAATGCTTTCTTTGCATAGCTGTTTGGTCATGATGGAAATCGGTAATGAATGTAAACTGATATTAATTGATAATTGATTGTCTAAAGATAAAGAGGCATCAAAACGAATTTGGTTCTTGTTTTAATTAGATTTTAATCAAATTGTTTCTGTAACAATGTTTAATCATTTGTGATAGCTTATTGGTTAGTATTTTCAATGTGAAAACCAACGGGTTATAAACCTGTTAATTCAAGATGGATTAATGAATTTGATTATTTGAAAATTCCTTAAAGGGTTCCGAGTTACCCCCTTGTTTGTTTAAAGTCCATATCCCAATTGATGTGATGGTTTTTTTCCTAATGCTTGTGTTGAGATGTGAAACTGGAGGGGTGTTGTGATATGTGGGGGAATAGAGGCATTTTGGTTGTGGTAGAGGATGACACATAGAGGGGAAAGATGCTTTGATTTATGCATGTGGGTGTCAGGGAGGACACCATGGATGATGGAAAGGGGATGGATGTGATTATTGGATGCTTGCTATTTTTTTGGTTTTTTATCTGCTCTACTTTCCCCCACTACTCAAGGTAGATGGTCTTGCTTAACCATCTTCCGAATGAGGTGAAGATACACGGTCTATTCCACGTTCTTTCCTTGTTTAGCTTCTCAAGGGAGAATGGGTCTACGCTCTTGCTATAGGCGACAATGTCTCGATGGGTAGTACATCTACTCACCATGTTTGGCCCCTTTGTGTTAGTAGCATAGAATGCTTTTCTAGAATTCCTGGGAATATGGGAAAGTGTTTCTATAGATAATAATATAATAAATGGTGTTAACTATGGGGATGGAGTTACTGGAACATAATTATGAGGTTGCAATCGTTGAAGGAATAATTGACTTTGGGTGTGATTCTAATGAAACATAATGTGGAACTGTTCATGGTTGTTTAATGTTTTAATAATTAATTAACTTAATGTGGAACTGATAAAATGAAAATCAAGTAATCTAATGATGATATCTAAATGGTTGTGTGATTATTTGATACCCAGTCATAGAAGTAGCAGCCCGGAGTGTGAGAGACGTTAACTGCAGTTGTGTCTAAGACTAGGTAATGCCCATAGTGTGGTTGTGAGTAATAGTATATCCTGTACTTTTTGTGTCTCTATACGCAACTCTACCCAGTTAGTAAGGGAAACTGACACCCCTGTGATTCTAAGCCCTGGGGGTGTTTTCCCCAACATTCCGGTGGGAGGATGGATGGCTGACTACCCCCTTTGGCCCCACTCTCTTCTCTTGGTAGTTACTTGTGCCGGCACGCACAATGGTTAGTTTTCCCCTTATATGTGTGCAGAGGGCTGTAATGGATTATGGTTATTCAGACACATATATTTAGGATATATTTTCATATGGACTACTATAGGTGTAACATGTATAGGCTGGGATGGCTTGAGGATCCTTACTCAGCGTATGGACTGTAATGGCTTGAGGTATAATACCAGACGTATGATACACATTATGCGAGCTGTGGTGGCTCTCGGAAACTACCTGGTTACTTATGGTTTTGAGGATGGTGTGGTGCTTCGCCCAGGTGTCTGCGGGTAAGCCTTTGTGTTGCATGAGGTGCATATTGTGGTGCTTCTCCTAGGTGTCTGCTGTCAAGCCTTTTTGGAGAGAGATGCTTGGGATGTGCGATGTTGGCGCAAAGTGGCAAACTAGTGGGGAAGCAGTAGCCGAGTACCCCTGATATTTTTTACTATATTCTATATTCTAGTATGAATTACTTGGTGAGAGTATCCATGGTGAGGTTGGAAACTTAGTATACCTTTTTAGGTGACGATTCAGTTTCACTTATTGTTCATTGTGCTTTAGCATGATTTCTTTACTTTTTCATGAGAGGATTCAGGGAGGATCCAACTGAGTATACTATTATAATCACCCTATGTATATATAAATTGTTTTTCATGTCACTTGGAGAAGGTTGAAGATCAGGCTGGTTAGTACTATCTTGTGGTTGCAGGAGTTGTTCAATCTTTTGGTAGCTTCTATTTTTACATTCTTTTGAGTACTTGTAGTTTTCCCCTTTTCTGTTGTAGTTCTTTTGCATGGAATTAAATATGTTCACTTGGGTTTATTCTATATTGTAGTCTGAGTTGGAGTTGATTGGTGTCAATCTTATCTCTCTCTTCAACATGTGTTCTCTTAGAGGGTAATGCCTCCCATTTGTGTGTTTACTATACCCTCAGTGCTAGTCGCCAACCTGGGGCCTACTAGAGGTGGGACTCGGGGTTCATTATCTCCCTTCTCATATTTTCGGCCTTGGAGGGGTACACTTTTTGGGGAGGGGGTCATGACAGAGTGGTATCAAAGGGAGGTTGAGGGGTTGGATGGAGTTTGGAGTTAGGCACATGTGAGGTTGCATGGGTCAGTAGGGAAACGATGTCATTCATGGTTAGCAAGTGAGGTAAACACTGGAGACCAGTTGAGACATAGGTTTTTAGGGCCCCTTATGATCGGATGTACGGACCTTTAATTTTAAAATGGCTACCAAACAAGGTGATACTAGTTGTAGGGTAGAGACCTAGGAAAGGATCATGGATCATTATTTTTTGTGCCTATGTTTGAATGGGTAGACAAAGGGATATGTTAACCTAAAATGGATAAAATAAAACAATTAATTAATTAATGTGGAGTCTTACATATTCCAGGTTTATGAGCTCTAATGATTATTTATTTTATAGGTATGGCTCTAGCTCGACGTCGTCATCAGTTTTACATAGAAAATGTCATGGAGGCTATTCCATCAGGTCGCCGCAGTGTAGTGGTTGACGACAACGAAACTAAGATGAAGACACTCCGAGAGTTTCAGCGACAGAGTCTACAGATTTACGAGGGATCCGTTTCAGATGAAGTCATGGAGGACTGGTTGGAGGAGGTTGAGATAGGATTCAGTTCGATCAGTTCTCAGAAGGAGCACTGGGTGTCCTTAGCTATGACGATACTGCGTGGAGTAGCGAGGCTGTGGTGGTTCTTGTTCCTCGGGGATCATGAGGAGTCAGTGATCTCACAGGAGGAGTTTCAAGACAGTTTTAGAGTCGAGTTTATTTCTTTGACTACGAAGACATCCAGTCACCAGGATCTTCGTACCCGTCAACATGGGAGCTCTAGTGTTCGAGAGTTTGGAATCCGTTTCAGGAACCTTTTGCGATATGCTTCAGACCTATTTCCAGATGAGGAGGCTAGAGCGATACATTTCGAGGAGGCTTTGTTTCCAGAGATCCAGCACCAGGTCACACCATTTATGATGAAGGCATATATTGAGGTGCTGGTGAGGGCAGAGGATATCGAGAGGACATTGTCCAGGACCAGATCATCACGATAGGGGGATCATCATGAACCCTCACGAAGGAGAGCTATGGTCCGAGGTTCCCGTTTTTCAGGGCAGAAGAGTTTTAGTTCAGTTGTGGGTAGGCCCTAGCCCTTCACATCTCGTTTCTCTAGAGACAGCAACTCCCAGGCTTATGCCAAGGGATCATGCGCTTATTTTTCTTATGGTGGTCGTGACCATCAGCAGCGGGAGTGCCCGACTATTCAGAGCAGTCATTGTGCACCGGGTGTTACGCTCCAGGTTCCTCCGTTGAGGTAGTTCCCGCCGAGGCAGCAGTAGCCAGTTGCATATGCTTTACATCAGTAGAGGGTAGATGGGTCCGGTAGAGGACATCCCCATGACACTCTCCGTCCTCAAAGAGCAGAGCGCGACCGTGGTGGTGGTCATCATCAGGGTCAGAGAGGCCATGGAAGAGGTTGTAGTCAGCTTCATTCTCTAGCGTTGCCTGCTGCAGGCGAGCCAGACGTCATTAGAGGTACCCTCTTCTTGCTTTCTACTTTGTTGTATGGATTGTTTGATTCAGGAGTGACACACTCCTTCATATCACATACCATTTTCCATGCTTTGGCACTTGAGGTAGAGAGGCTTCCAGTGCCCTTGGTGTTGACTACTCCAGTTGGAGGTCAAGCTGACTTGATTGAAGTATGTATAGACTGCGAGCTAGTGTTGGGGAAACACCTCTCTTGAGGAGATTTCTTATGTTTACGAATACAACCATATGATGTCATCCTTGACATGGATTGGTTGTATTCGATGTAGTCTAGCATGGATTGCAACAGGAAGAAGGTCATTTTATTTGGTGTGGATAGAGAGAATGTGGTGTTTGTTGGTGAGCGAGATCCTCAGATGAGTCATAGGTGCTTATCATCCTTATCATCCATGATTATTGAGATGATGCTGAGTTATTAAGAGTTTTAGTAGGTGGCATTTCCTTGGGTCGTAGAGGAGTAACCTGATTTCTTTCCTGAAGAGGTTGTAGCATTACCCCGTCGACGAGAGATCAAGTTTGGGATCGAGCTACAGCCAGGAGCATATCCTATCTTTATGTCTCCATATAAGACGACCCCTTCTGAGTTACGAGAGATCTGTATAAAGCTTGATGGTCTGTTATAGTGTGGTTTTATTCGACCATGTGTTTCACCGTGGGGTGCACCAGTTTTGTTCGTGAAGAAGGCTAACGACTATTTTCTGTTGTGTGTCGATTATCATCGCTTAAACAAAGTGACTATAAAAAATCGCTATACATTTCAGTGGATTGATGATTTATTTGATCAAATTAAGGGTGGAAGTTGGTTCTCAAATATCGACTTGTGGTCAGGATATCATCAGATGTGTCTAAAGTATGAGGATATCATGAAGACTGCTTTTCGTAGTTGTCATGGGAATTATGATTTTGTTGTAATGTCGTTCGGCATGATGAATGCTCCAAATATTTTCACGGGATTGATGAATGTGGTGTTCCGTGAGTTTATGGACAAGTTTGTGGTGGTTTTCATTAATGACATCCTTATGTACTCCACATCTGTAGAGGAGCATGCATAGCATCTACATGCTCTTTTGGGAGTTCATCGTAAACATCGGCTGTTTGGGAAGTTGTTGAAGTGTGAGTTTTGGCCTCAAGAAGTCTGTTTTGTGGGGCATGTTGTTTCCCAATAGAGAGTTTCTGTGGATCCAATGATGATAGAATCAGTTGTGTCTTGGGAGTCCCCCAATATAGTGTTATAGGTGCGAAGTTTTCTTGGTATCGCAAGCTACTATAAAAGGTTTGTATCCAATTTCTCATGAGTTGCAACTCCTCTGACAGATTTGACCAGGAAGGATCAGGCATTCATATGGACTAATCACTATATGGAAGCTTTCGAGTATCTAAATGTGAATTTAGTAAGTGCTCCAGTACTTTTTCTCTTAGGTGATGGAGATCAGTTTGATGATTTCTGTGATGCTTCACATCTGTGGTTAGGCTGTGTTCTAATGTAGAAAAGATCAGTTGTTTCTTATGGGTCTTAATAGATACGTCCCCATGAACGTAACCATTCCACTCAGGATCTTGAGTTTTCATCTGTGGTGCTTGCTCTGAATTTTTGGAGACATTACCTCATTGATGAGCGCTCTGTGGTTATCACTGATCATAATAGATTGAGGTATATTTTTTCCCAATGTGACTTTAACATTCGAAAGCGTCGAGGGATGGAGTTATTGCAGGAATACGACTTCAAAATTTCATATAAACAAGGAAAAGGGAATGTTGTAGCTGATGCGCTGAGCCAAAAGTCACGTAGTGATGCTGGGCATGAATCCGGTGATTCCTGGGGAGTAATGGAAGAACTGTCAGCATTACGTCTAGATACGGGAGATGTTGGGGGTAGAGGAGGTCATTTTCAAATGAAGGTACAATCATTCCAGATGCAGAATATAGAAGAGTCCCAGTTGGGAGATCTAGAGGTGGAGGTTTGGAGAGACAAAGTTGTTTGTGGTGAGGCCCCTGATTGTTGAACTGAAGATGAATAACACCGAGTGTTGTATCATGGAAGGCTTTTTGTTCCCTTTACAATGAGTGAGACGGTTCTCAGAGAGTCCCATAGTTCTCCTTTAGTGGTGCATCCTGGCGTGACAAAGATGTACCGAGCTATGAGGAGTTAGTTTTGGTTGCCTGGGATGAATCATGCGGTTGTAGAGATTATGTCTCGATGATTAGTCTTCTAGAAGGTGAAGGCCAAACACACTGTTCCGGGAGGTCTTCTCCAGCCATTAGAGATTCCTCAATACTAGTGGGAGGACATCTCAATGGACTTTGTTACGAGTTTGCCTTGTGATCTGTGAGGACATGATGCTATATGGGTGGTAGTGGATCATATAACAAAATAGGCCCACTTCATAGCAATCCAGGAGTCAAGCTTAGTGGAAGTTTTGTCGAGGCAGTGTCTAGAGGAGGTGTTGAGTCTTCATGGAGTCCCAAGGATGATCATTTCTGATCAAGATCCTCGTTTTTCCTCTAGGGTGTGGAGAGGTCTCCAACATGCTTTAAGTTCTGAACTATTCCTTAACATTTCTTTTCATCCTCAAAAGGATGGTCAGACATAGCGAACCATCCCAACTATTGAAGTAATGTTTCGTTCTTGTGTCCATGATTTCAGAGGTTCATGGATGAGGCACTTACCGTTGGTGGAGTTTAATTACAATAAACCTTTTCACTCCACCATCTATATGGCGCCATTTGATGACTTGTATGGCCGACATTTCCGTTCTTCATTATGCTAAACTGGGGTCAAAGATTCAGAAATTCTCAGACAGAAACTACTGAAGAATACAACAGAGATGGTTCAGGTGATTCGTGAGAGGATGAAGATAGCATAAGATATAAAAGATATACAAGTGACCAAGGAGTCTTGTTGTTTTGAACCCGTACTGTAATAAGATTTGGTTCTAGAGCTGCTTATTGTTGAATTCCATCATGATCAGTTATTGGATAATGTTTGTCTAAAAGTAATTCCATATTCAAGTCCTTAGTAGTAAAATAAGTCTTTAAAATTATTTTTCCATCAATATATCTAGATCAAAAATCTCAGAGGATAGTTCCTTCAAATAATCCTCTTTATTCTTCAACATGATGTAATTATTTCTTCGAAAACTGACTTCCTCAAACTTTCTAGCAGAAAAGGGGGTTCTCCACTTCTTAGACAATGTCCACCCATTTTTTTCCAATGCTAACCCTTCCATTGGAGAGACCATACACTACACCTATTCCAAATTAGGGAGAATAATATTTTTCCCTTACGAACATTTTTCTATGCCATTTTATCCTATATTGGTATAGGTTTCTTAAGAAACAATATGAACTTCTGTATTGAATTTCCAACCATTTTTATTATTCAAAATATGGAAGAACGTGTCCAATTTAAATCTTGATATCGAACTCATTTTCATTAGCAATGCATGATATTTGTTCTAGTGTTGGGATTTACATGTAGATGTCAATTATAACCATTGTAAAGAGGCTGATATCTCCATTGAGTGCTTGTTGATCGATTTTCAATGGAGTTCCAATTCCGGATTCAACCTCATTTGAAAGTTTAGGATGCCAACAAACAAATGGGAGACCATACATTCTAACCCATTCTAGGGCATCCGAGTCTCTCTGATTAAATTGATTCTGATGAATACCATTGTGTACGTCATCAACATGTTAGTAAGAAGAAAAGTAAATATGTGCTAAAGTTATGTGGTGATAAAGAGCCCAATTAATTATTAAAATGAATTAGTGAGGTAAAACCAGAGTATCTATAATCAAAGTATATTTTTTTCTACCATAGTATTTTGGAAATCTATTTATCTGTTGTAAAAGGATATTGAATCTAAGTAGTTTTCTCGATGAATAATGGAAGAAAAGAAAAAAAAATTGATGTTATTTAAATCCATAAAAAATAGATCCAAATAAAGTACCTTATATATATATCTGATGATTATTGGTATTAAATGAATGAAATTCAATGAAAAGTAATAATGGATGGTGAGAACACTATTTACTACAAGATATTAATGAGTTTGCGATGATGTATATTGTAAAACATGAATATTTTTTATTGAACATGTATGATAGATATCTAGAAGAGTGAGTAACTATTCCATGTATTATTATGAATCGAGGCGAATTCAAAAATTAATTAAACTTTTTTTAAGATGGTTAAAGAATAATGAGTTTTAATATTTAATTAATAAGGAAGTTGAAATATATTGAATTGATGATAGAATAGTACTCACATGCGGCAAGATACATTGGGAATTGTCTGTTGGGATTACAAGAACCACCAATCATCATAAAAAACCTCTAGAATATTAACGAATAGAAAAAAAGTATATCAAGTGTATGACTAGAAGAAACCCAATGAAACAAATGTAATGAAACATAGAATTCAATCTCTATGTAAGTCACTAAACTATATTTATACCCTGAAACTCTTGAGAAAAAAATTCGGATACAAATCACAGAAATTTAAACAAATGAAAATAGGTAATGGAGAAATTTTTTATGTCATCCAACATTAGTAATACATATATATGAGAACACTACAACTCCCTTTTAGTTAATAGAAGATGAAAATATTACAAATATATTTTAATAGTTTTAATAGTTATCCGTTGAGATAAAAGATATTTCTTAACCATATATAAATATATTCCCAACCCACTATTGTTGTTAGGTGTTGTAGGTTAACATGTTTCACTGCCTTCTGAGATTTTTCGTGGGATAAACTATTTGTATTGGAAACCATTAATTACCTAAAGAAAAATATTTCACCTCCACTGAATTTTGGTGAATACACTAGTAATTATTATATATCTCTCTAATGATTCATAAAAATACTTTTGAAAATCTCATTAAACATTGATATAGGAACCCCTATTAACATCATAAGACTGATCTTGGCAAGGGCAATAACATTTTCCCATATAAATCTTGAAAATGACAATATACACTCTTACATCAATAACATGTACTTTTAGACTAGCCCACCTCTTAATTGTATTTCTTCGTTCACAGGACTCCCTCCATGTTTAAGCCCCTTATTTTGGAGTTTCTCTATTAGGATGGAAGGAATCATAAATTGAAATGATTATTCACATTTACTATGAATCTCCCATATGAAGGACACTTTCATGGATTTTTCATCCCTATAACAAATACTCTACCTATATTTGGAATAGTGTTATAACTATATATAAACTCATTATCCACCTTATATTTTTTCCTTCTAAAGGAACAAAAAAAATTCCTACTATTTTATGTAAATTTATTTTATCAAAAATCCAAATCAACAGAACTTCAAAATGGATCACCTATTCCAAAACAAAAGGTTATTTATTTTAAAATTTTAATCTATCAAATAATCCATTTTATGACTTCCCAGTAATACATTTCCAGATTTTTCATAAACTGATTAACAACACTTCGTACATGTGAAATCTAAAGACATTTAAAGACAACAGAATACCTAAAAGATCCAACCCTAGTGAACGAAAATGTTTAAAAAACTGTAGACACAGACCCTTTTTCAGTAATTTATATTTATATTAGATGAAGTGTTTGACCAATGGTTCTGAAACACATTTACATCATTCAAATTTGAATATTTTGATGTCCTTTAAAATGTATTAATTAAAAAAACAAATGTTAAGGTTTTCAAATCTCCTTTAATCCACATATTAACAATATAATTGTATTCCACGTGATATTTCTTCAAAAACCTTCCAAACAAAACATATTTGACCTCTTGGATATATTTTATATCAATACCCACAAATAGAATGTAATCAATATTTTACATAATGATGTTGAACCTTACAAACTTTAAAAAATTGTATACATAATGGTGTGGTATTCATTGGTTGGGCTTCTTTCCATCTATAAAGGAATTTAAGTTTTTGTATCACTTCATTGCTTAATTTTTCAATGCATAAATTATTTTTCATCTAACACACCATTCCATAATCCCATTTTTCTAAGAAACTCTCTAGTTTCATCATATAGATTTCCGGCTCTAAATCACAATTAAGGATCACCATTTTCAAATAATTCTTTTCTAGTTAAAAAATTTCAAACGAAACAAAATGGAAAACCCTATTAATGGGGTTTTTTAAAATTGGTGAAAATATTTCATTAAATTAAACTAATTTTGCTAAATTATACTCATTCACAACCGACTAGTCCTTGTATCTATTTACACTTTCCACTAATTTTTTCAACCAGATGAACCATTTGTTCAACATTAATATTTCCCCTGTGGTTATTTAATATGTCACAACCTAGGTTATTTAAAATAAATAAGTTTAATTTATTTTTTATATTAAACAATAATACATTTTAGAGTTTTATACATTATAAAAATATAAGGTCATTTTTCAGTCAAAATGAAAAGGCTATATTTTTAACTAAATCATTTTTTCATGAATTATATGGTATTATATAAAATAATGATGACCAATTTATAAAATTTTAATTTTAAATATTAATCTTCATTCTTTAGATTAATATACCAAAATTATATAAGGTTTAATGTTTTTATTTATTCTTAAAAGATTTAATTCTCATTGAATAGAGAAAATAGTAATTTATATTGAAAACATTATTTTCATTTAAATGATTTATGAAATAAAATTATATTTTGTGTTATTTTTAAATTTAATTAGTTAATTTTTATTAATAATATAACTATTTTGGCCTTGTTATGTAATATTACATTTAAATTTGTTCTAAAAATATTTTGACACTAACTGCATTTTTTTTCAAAACTATTATTCATCGCATATTTCTGGTATAATTTTAAATTAAACTTTTCCACTTCTTTGAATTGAGTATTGAATATTTGATTTCATATTTGGAATTAGTTGGTCAAAATTAGTTTAAATGGTTCCTTTTATTTTTGGAAATTGTGGATAGTAACCTTAGTAATTTATATTTTCATGGTAAAGTGTAAATTGGGCAATTACATTAAAAAATAAAATAATAAATATGGAAAAATGACCTATAAATCTTGAATTAATTTTATTTGATGAGTATATGTCATACATAATCATTTAAAAGTTGAATAAATGGCATTTTGATTTAATTTTTCCATGATTTTTACATTTATTATATTTAAGTGAATATAATGCCAAAAATGCCACACTATTTCATTTAATAACAATATTGTATTTAATGTTTTGGTAAAAAGGGGATATGTTTGGTTATAATAATATCTTTTAAATATAGATTAATTTATTTATAAAGGTAAATTATTTATAATTTTTAATGAAAAAATAATTATGTTTAAAATTTCGCAATACTAGTATAGTAATTAGTCAATTAATAGGAAAATAAAACAGTTGATTTTATAAATATTAAAATTAAAATTATTTTATTTAGTATTTATTTAATATTATTTTAATGATAACAATGAAATGTTATAGAGCTTTTAATTATTAAAATTCAAATTCAATTTTTGAGTTCTATTTTTAATAGTGAAATTAAATGAATAGTTATAGGATTGAATTTAATGATATTTTATAATGATTAAAATTTTATCAAATGATTTAAAATTTATAAAAGATCTATCTCGGTGCATGTTATTAGTATATAGTCAAAAATATCAATAATAGTCTATTTATATTCCATTTTCCATTTATAATAACTATCTTGTCCCTCAAATAGTATAGAAACCTTGTTATAATAGAAAGTGAAAAAAAGTTAATGAAGTGTTAAAATGAAAAGAGTATGGTAAAAAAAGTGGAAACTTTTAATAATTTTATTTTTTGAGAGGATTTAAAATTATACTCATCTTATATTTTAATATTAAGAATTTTGAATTATTTAAAAAATAACATTAAATTATATTAATTTAATATCTTAAGAAATTGCAATGGTGCCTCTCCCTCTCTTATAAATTTGATCACCTTTTTCTCATTTCTACACACATAAAAAGAAATTTGGTTCACGAAATACCTAACCAAATCCACTAATAAAATCCATATAACTTTCCTAGAATTCTTATTTAATGTATAAAACCAGACATTTATATATTAATTAGTAAAAAGAACGATGTTGTCTGAAGAAGAAGTATAGGTCTCGACAAAGTGTTTTTGTTTTATTTCATCTTCATCATCCACATAATATTCCATAAACTTGATTATATAAAAATAATTATATAACATATTCTAATATATTATTATGTTAATTTAAAAACATGTACCTATATATATCCTCCCTCAAATGATAAAGGAAATAATCATTCATGTGTACGGTGGACTACTTCTATGTGGACTATCGCTACGTAGACTGATGCAATTTGTTTTCCTTAACCACCAACCAAGACTGGTTATAATAATTTATTTAGTGTATATATATGATATTCCTAAAAATTTTACCCTTTAGGTTAGATAATATAACACATATTTTTTACATTTTCATTCACTGAAAAATTATGATGTCATTCATGTGTATCTGTGGACTACCACCTCCAAGAAGCAAGGTGATTCGTTTCACATCACCACATCACATGAATTATATATTTAATTATATTTAAATAAACTAAATGGTATTTTTGATTTTATTATCATTGTATAGTAAAAAAATAATACAAAACTTCTTTCGAGAATGGTTTTTTAAAAATGGAAATGTTTCTCATGCATACGTACGACCCGCCATTTCCATATTGGTAATGCAGTTAATTTTTTTATAATCATCATTCAATGTTAGTTTAAAAAATTATAAAAATTATAAATAAATTATAATTACCTAATGATTATTAATTTGGTTATGATGGTATAATGGCCTATTTTACCATAGTCAACCTATTGAAGTTATTTTGTACATATCAGTAGAATAACAACAAAATATCCAATGTAAACATAATTGATTAAGTAATTGTATATAAAATGATAATAGGGGAAATAAAAGTAATAATGAAGATGAATATTTTTGTAAATAAATTAAATAATTAACATATTTTTATTATTAAGGATGATATATAATGCATTTGATATATTAGACACAAGGCATGATACTTTCTTTTAAAAATCTTTTCTAAGGTCTTCCTTCCCCCTATTTTTATTGTATGTATATATTTTTTTAAAATTGTTTTGTGGTTGTTTTTATACAAAAAAATAATTATAAATTAAATTTATGTGACTTTTTCTTTCATTCAATGGTTTTAAAAATTAATCGTTTTATGGGATGTTTTGACTTTATTTAAAAAAGACAAAAATGACATGCTACTTTAAAATATACAAGGATAATGAATTTTCCCACCATTATAATAGTTATTTTTATTTATATTCCATTATGAGAATCCATTTTTTCTTCAATGAAAGCTCCATCCATTATCCAAGGAAGTTTTAGTTTGAAATTTTCAGTTTTAAAGGGAGTATGTATTTTGATATCCAAAAATGTTGATTATATGGGTTATTTTTTTCAACGGTTTTATGATAAAAAGGTGAAACGATATTTTTTTATTCATGATATATTCCTTTAATTTTGTTTATAATAACTGGTTATCTTTATATAGATTATATGAAGGGTTGATCTTCCTTATATCTCATGATTCAAAGGGTTGATCACCATTATAGCTCATGATACAATGGGTTGAGCCACATTATAGATGTTGATATGATGTGTGATCCCAATTATAGATCCCCAATGCATTGGGTATTAATGATATTCTCCGATTTTTTTTAAGAAGTTAACCATATCATTATTCCAACTTTATGGGTTTTTTACGGGTTCTTCGAATACTATATCCCAAGGTACCTACAAGAATTTTATATAACTGCATATTTGTTATCATTGAATTTATTGATTTCTGAAGGTCAGCCAAAAAAATTTTCTTTTAAAGAAATGATTAAACCGCTTTTGGTTAAAAATGTTGTGTTTAATGAAAATATGTTTCACAGGTTCTGATGTTTTCTATGAATCTATCATGGTTATAATTTTCCATCATGTTTTCTTATAATGTTTTTTATGAAAAACATTTGGAATTAAATATGGCATCATTATGATAAATGTTTAAAAAAAAAATTCAGGAAATCAGGGTTTTAAAATGGTATAATGGGTTTATTTATTTTTATTTTATTCATCTTAATTCTATTTTTTACTCATTCCACATATAAAAATGATTTTCATAGAGTTTAATAATGGGTATGAATAAATAATAATTCAAGTCGAAAGTCATGAACTTTTTTGTTTACAATTAATATTTTTTTCTTTTAAATGTTTTATATTGTGGAAAATTGGATACTGAGTGTATGTTTAAACTTTGTAACATATGGGTTTTTTCTGTTAGAGTTATTGTAAAGACCAAGAAAATTCAAGGGAATTTTTTTTTCTTAATTTCTTTTGAATTTTATGAGTACGCAGTTTCTAACGGTACCTGATTCCGAGCCCCGGTGTGGCCAGAATCAATTTCTGAAGTTTAGATCGGGTATGTTTTGTGAAAGAACGAGAGGGATTTTTTATATTTTGAACTGCTGCTCGGAATCGAAATATGAGGGCACCGATGAAACTGCAACGCCGATAATTGCTTGAGATGACTTTTGCTGGAGTTGTGTTTTCTTGGGAAGAGTTGTTTAAAAATGCGGTTTAACTGTAAGTGAAATAAAATTGTGTTATAATTTTTATATATCCTTTCTAGGTGGTTTATTCCTAGGTTTGGGAGTTGGGGTGGGACCCACTAAAATCCTAACCCCTCTTGACTAGGATATTATTGAGGTGGGGCCCACACGAGCCCCACCCCTTCAAATTCTTCTAACTCCTCAAACCCCTCAATATATTTTCCGAACTTTTCATCCAATTAATTAGTGTATTCAAGAATAATTAATTTGGGGAATTTAACTATTGAAGTTTGAAATGATGGAATGTGTAAATAAAATAAGTCAACGCCTTATTTTATTTTGGTGGTTTGTTTTGTTGTGTTTGGAAAATTGTGAGAGGGAGAGCTCTAAGTCTTGGAGAACTTCATCTTTGTCGTTGAAGAACACGAAGAATTCCATCACGTCGTTCCATCTTCTCTCCGTGTCAAAGAAATGGAGACGCCGCTTCCTCCTCAGACGTCCTCCGTCGATGTTTACGGAGTCTCAGCCCCACTGTACTTGACAAAGGGGGAGTCCTCCAGCAGCTGTGGTTTCGACATCATGAATTAAATCATGGTTTGAGATGAGTCATTGATCTTTGTGATTTCCCCATGATTGATATGGGTTACCTGATAACTTAGGTATATGTATGGGCATATACCTAAGTAGTGGTTATCCGTTGATTTCATATCGGTGTGATACCTCTTGTTTGAGATGGGTTACTTGACAACTTAGGTATAAGTATGGGATTATACCTAAATAAGGGCAATCTGTTTGGTTCCTCTTTGTGGTTATCCATGATAGATTTAGTGAGACCTTGAGGGTCTCGGGGTCCCTACTAAGTATCGTATACTCACCCCTGCACATGATATGCCCACACTACATTGTGTTGGTTGCAGAAGAAGGACAATGCTGATCGTGGTTGAGGCTTTTGGAGCGGGACGGTACCTGGAGGTAGACTATCAGGTGGGACTTATGGAGAGGATGGTCGGACCCGAGGATCCGACGAGACTAACTATACTCACCCTTTAGGTGGGAGATCTGGAGGATGACTTGGTGGTTTCAGCTATCTTTAATTTGTTGTACTTTCCTTTCAGTTGTAGCTGTACTTTTCAGTTGGGTTTGTTTTTTGGCCAATTTATTTTTCAGCACTTTCTTTTGTACATAGTGTTTGCTTCCGCTTGTACATTGTTGTGTTGTTTACTTTTATAAAGGGAATTCCTTCCATTTTTATTGGAATTTACGCCTTTGGTGCTAGTCGCCAGCCCCTGGCCTATGGAAGGTGGGCTTGGGGTAGTCACAACATGGGCTCTGAGGACGGGTCGTGAGAAATTGGTATCAAAGGAGTCGGTTCTCTTGCATAACTCAGGACTCTGATAATTAATTTTTTTGTGAAGAAATAGTGATAAGGGTACCGAGTGTGGTCTTCAGTTCAGGGAGTCCAGTGTTGGTGTGGCGGCCGACGAATCCATACACAAGGACCATGACTACTGATTTCCCACCAGTGCATGAAAACACTGATTGTGTGTGTGTTTCAAAAAGTTTTTTTTAAGTCAGCTCAAACCAGGTCAGCTCACCAGGTATAGTCTTTGATCGTGTCGTATTTTTTTCTTTCAGTATGCCTCCCCGTGGATGACCAGCTAGAGCCCCGAGAGTTGTACGTACGGACATCCCACCAAGCGACGAGGCCTCAGTACATGGACCTATTCTAGTTGAGGCACCACCAGAGGCACCCGCGGTACTACCACCAGTTGGGCCACCAATGCCACCAGCCCTAGTAGTAGACAGTGCATTTCACTTGAGCACACTGTACAAGATCCAGCGCTAGAGGCCTCCCAGGTTCGGGGAGAGATGGACCCGCAGGTGGCTGAGGATTGGTTGGAGGTTGTGGTGAGAGTCTGCAGGCTAGTAGGGACGCCATCAGACTACATGGTGATCCTTACTTCCAGCCTCATTCAGGCAACAACAGGAACATTGTGGAGCCTGATGCTCCAGATGCATGATGAGGCGACACTTCGTTGGGAAGACATCGAGAGCCCGTTCCGGGTAGATTTTGTACCAGCAACCCTTCGAGCTGTGCGTATACTGGAGCTACTTCATCTTCAGCAGGGTAGCGTGTTGGTGGCGCAATATTCAGAGAGGTTCACCGATCTCTCATGCTACTCCAAAGATATGGTACATGACCCATTCTTCAGGGCCGGACCCTTCGAGCAGGGGATCAAGCGAGTGATTAGAGCATCAGTTGTTTCACACAACATCCCAATGCAGACAAGGGTGTTGGAGTAATCCATCTTAGTGGAGAGTTTCCCTACTGAGTAGTCTCTAGTAGCAGGACCCAACACTAGCCGGTATGTGGTAGAGTCTTCTGTAGTGGGCAGTAGATAGATGGTGCAGAGGTCCAAGAGGACCAGACCTACAGGTGGTCGACCGCATGACATAGGATCGTGTGTGCGAGGCACCAGGGGTGGAGAACGACTTACCAGGAGCATACAATTTTAATCCTGTGAAGAGATTGGTCACATGGCATGTGACTGTCCGACCCGCCATATAGATGACCAGCTGATAAATGAAGTACCTCCCTTGCAGAGGTAGAGGTTCGATCGATGCGGACCGTAAGGAGCAGGAGACCGAGGCAGGGGAGCTAGCTGTACAGCTGGAGGTGGATGACGCTTCGAGGTGTTGCCACCACCACAACCAACAGGTCCACCCCGACAGCAGGGAACAGGTCAGGCAGCTGAAGCATATGACTATGGAGCTCCATAAGCTGGCGGACAAGAGCGGAACTAGTTCCAGTCTTGGGACCTTTGATCTTGGTGCTTATAGTTTCCTTGTTGACATTGTTGTTGTTTTTGGTTATTGTGTGTCTTTGTACTTAAGATGTAGTAATAAAAGACACTTTTCCTTGTGACGTTTTCTTACTTTATTTTTTTGTACTAAGAGGTTCCAGTTTAAACTATTGACTTGACCCTCACTTTTGAGATTCCTACTAGAGGAGACCTAGTGACCACACACTGATGCTGACAGTGTGACTCAACCCTTGAAGGCGAGAGTAATGGTTGGATCTCTTGTAGTAGTGTCGAGGACTTACGACGACATCCATGGCATGGATTAGTATCATTCATGTTAGGATTGACTGTATTAGGAAAATAATGTGGTTCATCCAGGGGATGAGACCATATTTCTCTTATTGGCAATGAAGAAATCTTAGCAGCTCTTGTAGGACCAGATATGGTTTAGACTATGACGGAGAAAGTGCAGTTTGTTCAAGAGTGGATGAATACTGCACATTACAGAAAGAAGTTCTAAGCTGATAGCAGACATAGACCACTAGAGTTCGAGGATGACGACCACGTTTTCTTATGGGTCTCACCTCGACGTTGTTTATGGAGATTTGACCCGGGTAGCATGTTATCTCTAAGGTCCATCAGACCCTTATAGGTCCTCAACAAGGTAGGTGAGGTGGTTTACCGCTTGACCCATCCACCTCAGTTTCACGAGGTGCATGACATCTTCCACGTATCTCAATTGAGGAGATATGTGCATGACCCGACCCATACCATCGATCTCGGGGAGTTGGACATCGATGACGCGGCTAATTTTGCGGAGGTCCCGGTGGAGATCGAGGATCGACAAGAGTGGGTCCTACATGGGTGATCGATTTTTTAGTTCACATCAGGTGGCAGCACGGGAGCCTCAAGGAGAGCACTTGGGAGCGGAAGTCTTAGATGTGTGCTCAGAACCACTTTGTTTTCCATAGTTTGTGTTGAAGCTTTACGGGGACATAAAGCCCTGAGGTGGGAGTAATGTAAAGACCCGGAATTTTCAAGGGAATTTTTTTTTTATTTTCTTGGGAATTTTACGAGTACATAGTTTCTGACGACACCTGATTCTGAGTCCCGGTGTGCCTTGAATGAATTTCCTAAGTTTATATCAGGTACGTTCAGTGAACGAACGTGCGGGTTTTTCTAACTTTTGAACCGGTGCTCGGAATCGAAATCCGAGGGCACCGATGAAACTGCAGCGCTGGTAATTGCTTAAGAAGACTTTTACTAGAGTTGTGTTATCTTGGGAAGAGTTGTTAAAAAATGTGGTTTATGTGTAAGTGAAATAAAATTGTGTTATAATTTTTTTTCTCCTTTATAGGTGGTTTATTCATAGGTTTGGGAGATGGGGTGGGACCCACTAAAATCCTAACCCCTCTTGATTAGGATATTTGTGAGGTAGGGCCCATAGGAGCTCCACCCCTTCAAATTCTTCTAACTCCTCAAACCCCTCAATAAAATTTTCTATCTTGACATCGAATTAATTATTCTATTCAAGATTAATTAAATAGGGGAATTTATCTTTTGAACTTTGAAATGTTGGCATGTGTAAATAAAATAATCCCACGCCTTATTTTATTTTTGTGGTTTGTTTTGTTGTGTGTGGAGAATTGAGAGAGGGGGAGCTCTAAGTCTTAGAGAACTTCATCTTCCTCGTTGAAGAATGCAAAGAATGTCGTCACGCCGTTCCATCTTCTCTCTGCATCAATGAAAGGGAGGCATCACTTCTTCCTCAGACATCCACCAGCAATGTGTACGAAGTCTCACCCCGAGATGTTGTTTTCCATGACGCTCATCGTTCGTCAACTTCTTTGATGTAGGGGTTGATTTTACATTCGAGTTTATTTGGACGTTCTTCGTTAATTTTCGGCCGCCAGTTATCAACATAATGGGAGGAGGCCGGACCGCACAAACACGACCAAACCTCCTACCCTATTTTTTTGTTGATCCCTGTTGTGGGTTGGAACGGAGGCGATGCAGTGCAATGGAACCACGCGGGAACAGGAGAACCGCGGCCAGAGCGGGCCGTGGAAAAGGTACGCGACGCCGTCGTGCCACGTCGATGAAGCCGAAAGAGGTCGCGTCCGAAGTCGTGCCGCAGCGGGAGGAGCGTGGAGCCATCACGCCGCACCCGAATACTGGGAGGCTGCTGCCGGGGCGGCCCGTGGAAGAGGGGAGTGGCGCCGTCGCACCGGGCTGGCAAGAGCCGCAACCCTTTGGCCGCCGCAGTTCAACAAGGGGGAGGTCGGACTCCACCGGCAACCGGTGCATTAATAGGCGGGACCCACGGGGGTCCCGCGGCAGCTCACTGGCCGGCCGTTACCAAGAAGACCGGGGGTTTGAAACCCCCAGCGTTCAGCTATGGCAGACCCCACCTAGGTCCGCCATTTTGTCAATCAAGGGGGCAGTGCCCCCTTCGCTTTCCGCTTGGCCGAAGGCCGAGTTGCTGGCCACATGGGGCAGGCCGCCCGCGCCAGGCCGGGCCAGCCGCACTGGGTTGGGCCGCCAGCGTTGGGTTGGGCTGCACCAACTGGGCTAGGCAACGCTCTCCGGGTCAGGCTGTTCCAATTTGGACGGACAAGGAATCGGGTCGTGTCGTCCCGGTTCGGGCCGAACCAGTGGGTTTTGGGCCGGGTCGGTCCGGGCCCCAACCCCCTAATTTTGGTCAGTTTCGTTCAATCGCCCGTAACATGGGCTACGGACCTCCGATCGACGCACCGTCAGTTGCGATTCGATCCTTGGATAGAGATGGCCATTTAGGTATATTACACTAATGGGTTAAGAGTACTTTGGGTATGTCTGGGTTGGTTTGAACCTGAAACCAACCGGGCCCTCAGAGGGGAAATTGATATAACTTGAGCTCTGGACACCCGATTGATGTGCCGTCAACTTTGTTGGAATCCACATGATGAGACAAATCTTTTGGTATAATTCACCTAAGATTTGGATGCAGATGGGGTAAGGCTAGGTTGGATTTTACCCGAAATCCAACGGGGCCCCTGGAACGGAAAAGCTGATAACTTTTTTATCAGATGACCATTTGGTGAACCGTCAGCGACATTTGTAATCACAATGAGAAACGATCCCTATGAGTATACCCTATGAGATTTCGGGGTACCTTGAGATACGGTCGGTTTGTTCGTACATGAAACCAACTATGCCCCTAGGATGAAAAGGATAATAACACACAGACCGAGCATCCGATTGACACGTCGTCTGTTGTGTTGAGATTCCTAAGACGTGGTAGACCATTGGGATACTTCTTTGTGGGATTTTGTGATACATGGAGTATCGACCAGTAGCTCGTGGAGCAGACCCTCCTGGTGACGTGTGAGTGGAGTGCAGAGACCTAGTTGCTGGCTGAGACTTGACGACTGCTGATCAATCGACTCAGAGTGTTTCAGATAGCCCAGTGTGGATTGCTTGGTTGTAGCGGCAGACCCACGGCGGAGGAGCGCTTGGTTGTAGCGGCAGACCCATAGTACTCGACAAAAGGAGTACCTTTGTAGGCTATGATGGGGAGCGCATGGTTTTAGCGGAAGACCCATGGTGGGAAGCGCTTGTTTGTAGAAGCATACCCACAGTACTCGGCACATGGAGTACTTCAGCAGTCCATGGTTAGTGGGAAGCGATTGGTTGTAGCATCCGGCCCACTGTACTCGACAGAGGGGGAGTTCTCCAGCAGCTATGGTTTTGACATCGTGAATAAAATCCTAGTTTGAGATGAGTCGTTGATCTTTGTGATAGCCTCATGATTGAGATGGGATACGTCATAACATAGGTATATGTATGGGCATATACCTAAGTAGTGGTTATCCGTTGATTTCATATCTGTGTGATACCTCTTTTTTGAGATGGGTTACTTGACAACTTAGGTATAAGTATAGGCATATACCTAAGTAAGGGTTATCTGTTTGGTTCCTACTTTGTGGTTATCCTTGATAGATTTAGTGAGACCTTGACGGTCTCGGGGTCCCTACTGAGTATCATATACTAACCCCTGCATGGGCTATGCCCACACTACATTGTGTTGGTTGCAGACGACGGACAACGCTGATCGTGGTTGAGGCTTGTGGAGTGGGATGGTACCTGGAGGTGGACTATCAAGTGGGATGTACACGGAGAGGACGGCCAGACCCGAGGAGCCAACGAGACTGAATGTACCCACAATTCATGTGGGAGTTCCGGAGGACGACCTGGTTGTTGCAGCTTGCTTTAATTTTTTGTACTTTCCTTTCAGTTGTAGTTGTACTTTTCAGTTGTGTTTGTATTCTGGCCCATTTACTTTTCCTCACTTTCTTTTATACATGATGTTTTCGTCCACTTGTACTCTGTTGTGTTGTTTACTTTTATAAAGTCAATTCCTTCCCTTTTTATTGGGATTTACGCCTTTATTGCTAGTTTCCACCCTCTGGCCTATGGATAGTGGGCTTGGGGTAGTCACGACATGGGCCCAGAGGACGGGTCGTGACAGTTATGAACTAATTATCTAATACTATAAACCCAAAAATTACCAAGAAATCTTCAAAATTTAATTCTAGTCAAAAGTCACTACAATATGTAATGTTTATGTTTTGGTACTTATATATGATATTAGGGAAATGGTTTTGATAACATTATAGAAACAGATAATGTTAGTTGTAAAGCCTTGAATGATTTTACTTTGTGGTTATGTTTAAATGATATAGAATTTGAATATTTAAATCATTAATTAACTAAATTATTTTTGATTAGAATGGTTTTCCATAGAGGATATATGAGAAACATAATAGGAAAGAATAAAGAGAAAAATATCATTCCAAATTAGTATCTTGGAATATTTGGAATCTGAATTGAGTAGTTTTTTACAATTACTGTTAAATTGATGTAGGATATAAATTTTTGTGTTATACGTGCTAGAGAGAAGATAGATATACCATATAGTAATATGGTCATAGTGGATAATTTTTTGAGAAAAAATCCCTTAGAATTCTGTTGAACCATAGTTCATATGGTGTTTGAATGGTGTATAATTATATTGGAAAAAAGATATTTTAAGTATTTGGATATCTGAATATCAAAGGGTAACTCCTATCATTTAACATTTTGAAGATGAATTTCATTGATGTTGGTCCTTGGTTAAAAGTTATTGTGATAATGATGATATGGATTCCACAAAATGGGACACATTTCACAATATTTTCCTTGAGAAATATTTCCCTGTGGTTTTTGACTTATTATGGAGTAAATGTATTGAAATTGAGGCAAAAGATGAATATTATATCATTATGTATCAATAAAAGTTTACAGGATCAACCAAATATATGTAAGATTTAATCCAGGAGAATGGTTGTATGATTATTTGGTTTTAATTAGTGTTGACACCAATATAACCAAAGGAATTATCTTTATGTGAATTCAGAAGATATAAGAAATTTGATTAGTGTTTTAAGAAGGTATAAACATAGTTCATTGATGATCATGTATTCCAAGAAAATAAGAAAATAAATTAGTATAGATAATAAGAAATGTAAATCCTTCATCATAGAAATACAATGTGAAGAAAAAAAATATCCCATCATGTGATATGTGCGAAACAAATAATAGATATTGTCTTGGTAATTTTTGGAATTGTTACTGATGTGGAATATTTAGTTATGTGGCTCATAACAAAAATTAGAATGATCAGATAAATAATAGGAATCCGAAATTACGATTATTTAATTATAAGGATTTGGGTCATTATACTAATGTGTGTCTGATGTTAGTTACACAAGATGGATATTATCAAGATCATGAATACAAAGGTGTGAAATAATAATTTTCTACCACTATAATTGATATTGAAAAATCAATTGAAGTGGTGATAGGTTTGTTGCATATTTATTAAAATTATTCCTATTCCAAATTTTAATTTTTATATTCACATTCCTTCATTTCTATGATGTTTACATGTAAAATTGGAATATCACTACAACAATAAATGGTAGAGATTATGTTGAAAACTATAGGTGACAATATTAAAACAATAATGATTTATTATAATATTAATGTTTTTATTTGTTAAATGATTTCACATAAAAATATTATCAAACTAACAAAAATTGATTTTGATATTATTTTATGTATGGCTTGGATATCATTTTATCATGATAAGATAAATTATAGACTTAATAATGTTTTATTTAAGGTTTTCATACCATCGATTACATACAAAGAAGACAAGAAAATTATTATAGGTGCCAGTGAAAGTTAGCAAGCTCATGTTGTTGAAAAAAGAATCTTTTAAAATGTGTGATGTTCCAATAGTAAATGAATTTGTTTATGTTTTATTTAAATATTTTTCTTGTTATTTTCAAGATCAAGGGTTGGAATTTACTATTCACAGAGTTTCTAATGATAATCCTATTTTAGAACATCCTTATAAAAATTTCCTAGAAAATATTTTGTATTGAAAAACAAGCTGCAGGATTTTGTAGATAAAGGTTTCATTCATCCCAACTCTTCACCATGAGGTTTTCACATTTTATTTTTTAGAAAAATAATGATTGTTCAATGAGCCTTTTCATTGACTATAGATCCTAGATTAAAATAACTATTATGAAAAATTATCCTTTGACTCATATCTATGATTTGTTTGATCAGCAATAATAAGCATAATATTTTTTAAGATTAAACTTAGTTTAGGGTACAATAGTTTTATGGTTAATAAATAATATATATATATATATATACGATTTTTAGGCTATATATGGGCATTATGTTATTTTTCTTATAATTTTTGGTTTATTTGATGAACTTGTTGAATTTATAGACCTTATGAATACATTTTTCAATGGTTTCATAGATAATTTTGTGGTTGTGCATATTGTTGAAAATTTTGTATATATAAAAGAAACAAGAATCATTAAATAAAAAAATATTTTTTTAAAACATTAAAGTAAATTACATTTTGTTGGATATTTAGTTAGTGGGATCCTTGGTTGTAAACAAGTTCTTTCCGTGGGAATATTGTTTCCAAATATAGAATAAAAGTTGACCTTGATAATATGAAATTTATTAAATAGTACAAAATACCTACAAATTTCATGAATATTCATAGTTTTATTAGTTTAATAGTTAACTACAAGAGGATTCTTGATAATTTTTCTCAGTTTTCAAGTCCATTTTCTAAGTTAACTCCACAAGGAGTTAAAATCATCTAAAAGAAATATTGAGATAATATTTTTAGGAATCGAGAAGAAAATTTGTGAATACTTTAGTTTTTTCAATGTCCTGTATAAATAGAGATATTTTAATCTTATGCGATGCTTCCTAGAATTTAATTGGTTATGTCCTAATGAAAAGTCATCAAGTAATATCATGTGCCTCACATAAAATAAAACCCCATGAGTAAAATTATCCAACAGTTGAACTGAAATTAGATTCTTTAGTTTTATTCTTTAAAAATTTTGAGGGATCCTTTTTATGGAGTAAAATCCGATATATATATATATACAGTGTTCATAATAGATTTAGGTATATATTTATTATAAAGAGTTTAACATCTGGCATAGAATATAGTTGTAACTAAGTAAGAATTATGACATCTCGATTCATTATTATCCTGAAAAACCAAAAAATGTATCCAATTCATTGATTCATAAGAATAATCCTACATTAACTATGTTACATTTATAAAATTACCTTTTGGTTAATGATTTAATGAGTTTTGTTGTATTATTTTTCAATGTAGTTACTTCCCATATTCTCTTTCTGGTGTTTGTATGGTTGAATATGTTAGAAAGAATTATCAATGATTATAAGGAATATAATGAGTTATTTAATGCTTTGTAATTTAATATTTATTATTACCCAAAACATTATGTTGAAAATGTCATTTTTTAATATTTTATGGAAGTTATTTGTGCCTTGTGATTCACAGTTGAAGATAAAATTTTTAAGAAACCTTCATTGTTCTATGTTTTCATTTCATCCTTGTAGTAATGTGATATAAAGAGTCCTTTGGAAGTATTATTTTTTGGATGGAATGAAATGAGATATTAATAAAATTACCATTAAATGTTTTACTTATACATAGATTAAAGAAGAATGGAAATTACCAATGGGGATGATTTATCATATTTCAGTTCTAGAATGAAAATGTAAAAAATATAAAAATGGATTTCTTGTTTGGATTACCAAAGGCTTCACATGTTAATAATTTCATTTGGGTTATTTTTTATTGACAAAATAAACTTGATCACATCTTTCCCTTTCAAGATAATATGTCTTTAGACCAAAATTATTTACCATATATCAGGTACATAGTTAGGTTAAATAGAGATAAAACTTTATTGTAACTAATCATGATCCTGTATTCACTTCAAATCTGTTAAAGGGATTTAGAATTTGCTAGTTACTGAATTAAAATTTAATTCTGATTTTATTATTAATATGATGGATAGTTCTAGGGAACAATTCAAATCATGTAATACACGCCTCATGCTTGTTCAATGGATTACCATGAATGTTAGGACAAACTCCTTTAATTATATATTATATTTTCTTATAATATCAATTTTCATTCTAGTATACATATGATACTATTGGAGGCATTATATACAAAGAAATGTCAGAATCCTTTTGGGGATGAAGTGGAAGAAATGTAGTTTATTAGACCTTAATTGTTAGAGTAAATTGATCATATAAGGAATTTTAGTTAGCATTATACAAGTATGGATCAAAGGAGGTAGAGAAGTTCTATAGATAACTAGATAAATGATATTTCTATCAAGGTAGGTGATCATGTTTTTATTATAACATCTCCGTTGAAAATTTTTACCTAGTTTTATAAAAATGGGAAGCTACAAAAAAATTCATTATAATATATTAAATCATAGAGAAAGTAGGATTTTTTCTTATATATTATCATTAAATCTTTATATCTCCTACGTATTTAATAAATTTCATGTTTTGATGTTAATAAAATATTTTTTAGATTCTTATAATGTTTTTATCCTTGAAGAAGATCTGTTGAAAGATAACTATTATTATGGGGAACATCCTATTCAGATTCATGATCGATTTTATATTCTTACGAATATGGTCATTAGAAGGTTAAGGATTTTGGGAGAAACCATATGGTTGAATAAGTAACATTGGAATATAAAAATACTATAAGGGGAAAATATACAAAGTTATCTAAGTGATGAATAAAATTATGTGGATGTAATTTAAAAATTGGGGAAAAAATATAAAAACATCATTAACGCCATGATAAATCAATTTAATTCTTTTTAATAGTAAATAATTAGATTTTTTTTAAAAATATTAATTATAAAAAGTTTAGGTATGTTTTAATTCAAAAGGGAAAAGCTATATTTCATACTAATTGGGGTTTTATTTATTAATTGATTTTATAAAAAATGTTAATTAAAAAAAATATTATTTTAACTTGAAAATGAACATAATTTTTGAGATCCTCATTTAATAAAATATTTGGGTGAATTTTTTGTATTATTATAAAAGGATTGTTTTTTCATTGAAAGATAATGAACTGATTCTGAGTATAAACTATTTATTCTTTTAAAGTAATTACGATGTAAATAATATATTTTGTATTTTTTTTTAATTTTCATTAGTTACTTTTTATTAAAAATATTCTAATTATGATCTTTTAAATGAATCTTATTTTTATGTTTGTTATTAAAAATTATCACACTAAAAGGGGAATTTCAATAAAATCCATTTTTGATAAAAATTTTCTGGTTTAATTTTAGTTTAAATTTTACCACTTGTTTGAATTGAATATTGAAATTTTGGATTCCATATTTGGAATTAGTTTTTCCAAATTTTGTTAATAGGCCCCTCTTATTTTTGGGCATTACTAATAGTATCCTTAGTAACATATCATTCCATGGTAAAGAGTATATAATGTAATTAAGATTAAAAATAAAAGGATAATGACTGAAAAGTGACTCTAATAATTTCTATAAATTTTGGATGAGTATACCTCATCCAAAATTCCCAAATATGACTTTTTTTCAATTTTGAAATGATTTTGAACTTTATAATATTTATGTGATTATAAAGGAATAATGTTACACTCATGATTTTAATTATTACAATTTGTTAACGTAATGTTAATAATATTATATATTCAGTTCAAAAGAGTTATTTAAATGATAAATGATTTTTTATCGTGGTAATTTATTTATAATTTTTATTGATGAAATGATTGCCTTGAAATATTATGAAATCCTGGAATAATAATTATTAGAGTGGTTTGAATAAATTACAATAGAATCCCATTATTATCATGATGTTTCAAAAGTCAAATTATTGGAAGAGTTCAAAGAGTGTCATTAATGTTATTTAATAATGAGTGAAATTTTGTTAAATTATTTTAAATTTCATAAAATTATATCCTTGTCCAAGTTATTGGGATATGGTTTAAAATATAGAATATGGTCCATTAATGGTCTTTTTTCCATTTATGATAAATATATTTTCCCTCAAAGATTAAAAACCTTTTTATTGTGGTATGCATAAAAAAGGTTAATATAAAGTTAAATCAAATATATAAGGAGAAAGTTAGTCTAAACTTGTCAAAATTTTATTACATGATAAGATTTAAAATTTTAACACTATTATATTGCAATATTATAAATTTTAAACTATTTTAAAATAAAAATTAATATAAATTTATTAAATATTTTTTAAAATTATAGGAATTTCCTCTCATATTTTATAATAGGTCACCATATATTCTCTTTTATTCACACATAATAGTACATTCGAATGTAAAAATAACTACCCAAACACCTTCCTTACATTCAAATCCATATTCTAGAGGCATTAGTTAGAGTAGAATACAAATCTTATGGGTATGAATGTGTAATGCAATGGATGTTCTACAAGAAAGAGGTATAGTTTTTAATTGAGCATTTATATTTTATTTATTATTCAAAATCATTAAAATAATCATCATCCATGATTATAAAATTAAACTAGTATATACCATATATTAATATATTGTTATGTTAATAGAATATACTATATCCATATGAATCCTCTATCAAATGGTAAAGGAATCTATCATTTGTGTATAGAATGGATTACCCCCTCACAGATGAATATAATTTGTTTTCTTTCGCCACCACTCATGGATTGTTATAATGATAGATTTAATATATATATATATATATATATATGATATTTTTGAAATATTTAACATTATGTAAATATAATATAAAACATATTTTATTACCTTTTAATTTACTGAAAAATGATAACGTCGTCCGTGCATACGTGTAGAATAACACCTCCATGAAGTGATGTGATTGATTTTTCATCAACACATCATATAGAATATATTTATAATTATATATATATATATATATATATATATATAATATTATACTTAAGATATTCATATCTATCTGTAATGATAAAATTATAGTTACCTTCTTTCTATAATGCTCATTGATAAATAGAAATGTTACTCACTAGTAAGTATGACCTACCATCTACATGACTGTAAAAAATCAAACAAGGGTAATTTTTTTTATTAAATCAAATATGAATAGAAAAACAACTTTTAATTTTTTATAGAAAAATATATACATATAAGAGAAATATTTTAGATGTAATAGAAGATACCATATCTGTATTTCTTATAAAATCCTTTCAAGATGTTTTGTCATTCAATTAGGAATGAAATAAAAATAAGACATGTAAAAAAATCATAAGCATAAGAAAATAAAACATATGCGGTTGAAGAAAATAATTTTTTAGGAGTTCCCTTTTAGGAATCTTGAATATAAACAATATATAAAATAATGAACATTGTAACATAAATCATTTATCGATATGGTAAAATTTTAATAAAATCTTCACATATGATGTAAAATTAACTGTAACATAAAATAAAAGAAGATATGAAGGATTATTGATTTTTTAAATTTTTTAGAATAATTAATATAAATAAGATATTAGGTTGATTATATTAAAATATGAAATAATAATGTGTAATTGATTTAAAAACCTATGCCTTGAGTTTGACTTCTCACACATGTAATTTATCTTCCTGAATAATAAAATTATTATAATAATATTATTGTGTAAGAAAAATTTTCAATTTTATTATTCCATTTATTTGTTTTATTACCATGATATAATTATTTACATAGCCAATTATGTGTACACTATAAATTTTTCTTATATTCAGTTCATATGCCGAAAATGAATTTTATAGGTTGAATATGGTAAAGGAAGTCATTATTCCATCATTTAAAGAATAATGTTCATTAAATAATAATTATTATTTTTATATAAATTGTACTTTTCTAACCAACCAAACCATATGGTTATAATAACTGAAATATGTTACATTCATAGAGTCGAATGGACAAATATATGCATGAGTTACATTTCTATATTTAAAAAATTATGATGGAATAAAGGAGGTTATTATTTTATCATTACATATTGATAATTATATTATAAATACACTTATATACATACCATCCATGTAATATAGTGATGAAAAATGAATCACTTGGCGTCATGGATGTGGTAGTCGACATGTATACACGAAAAACAGTACAATCTTTCAGTAAATGATATGGTAATAAACGATTTAGCACATAAAATTTAAAAAATTATAATTATGTCGCGAATATAATATATATACCTTAAATCTATCATCATAACATTTATGAAGGTGGTTATTGAAAATAAATTACCTCAGTTCGCGAGGTGGTAGTCTGACATTCACACGAATGATGATTTCATTTACCATTTTATAGAAGAGGAGATGGGTGTAAATTATGCCATTAAAATCGTAAAATATTATTATATTTTAGATTTGAATGTAATGATTTAATCATGGATTTAATGTGCTTTAAGGAGGTGGAAGAAGAAATAAAACAAAATCCGCAGTTATGAAAGATACCTCTTCTTTAAACAACCTCTTTAGTTTTACACCAAAATCCTTCCAAGGTGGGTTCTCAAATAAAAAAATGGTCTCTAGGAAATGAGAAAAAAATGAAAAATTTATTTTTTTAGATATTTTCCAAACTAAAATTATTTTTATGTGTGATCAAAATAAAATAGGGTGTTACCATTTATTTGTGAGGAGTGACATTTTTTGTAAATAACCAAATCTATTCAATAATTGGAAGACACTCTGAATACAACTACTTCCAAAATTGATAAAGGATTTATTTAAAGTAATATAAGGTATAGAAACACCTCCACCATTAAATAATAATAAAAATTTAAATTTTATTTATTTATTTTCACATTAGGGATACTCACTTTTACCATTTATTTTTCACAATTATAACTAGTTTTTACCAAGGTAATTTATCTATAAAGCATAATAGTCAATAAATCTAATTATATAATTTATAAATAATTATTATTTATATATAATTCAATTTATCAAATAAAAATAATATTTGTGTGGAAAATTAATTTTAACATAAGTTTTTATAACATACAAAAACCTGTTTTAACATTAACCATGGTAACAATTTTTTTCTACTGTGTAAACTATTCATTATGAATAAAAATTAATCTGAAATTATTACTTAATATTAATTATGATTAATAAAAATATCAGATCCATTATATGAAATTCAATTTAAAATATTTGAAAAGTTAATTTGTTATGAAACCTAAAAAAGAAGATGGAAAGTCATTTTTCAAGGAAATGGATTTTTTAGAAAATATAAAATATTATATTAACTTTATGACTATAAATAATCAAAATATGAATTTAAATTATTTGAAATATATATATATATAATATAAATTTTATTTAAATATTTCCTTCCAATGGATTATCCTAATTGAGTAAAAATGCTAATCTTTATGTCCCTAAAACAAGTTAGCTGAAAACCATGTTTTTATGCACAATAATCATCTTATACCAAATTCATAAAAAAAATATAATTAAAATAAATTTAATATAATATTATAAATAAAATGTTTCATTTTAATCATTAATAAAAAATCCAAAATATAATGGTTCTTTTACTTTACATGATTAAAATAAAATAAACTACATTATATGAGATGATGATAATTTTATGTAATCACTAAAAAATCAATAATTTTAGAAAAAATACATGTTTTCACCATATATTAATTTTAATATTAATAAATAAAATATGGTTTTAATTTTATCAAATACTTTTTCATTCATGGCTTGTCCCAGTGGGGCCCATGCTATGACTACCCCAAGCCCACCTCTAATAGGGCAAGGGATGATGACAAACACTAAGTGGATCTATTTCACAAATGGGAGGAATTGGCTTTAAACCAGTATGCACGCACACAGCTACAAGCCTTGAAAAGATGAAAAGTAAAACCTAATTTAACCATGCATGTAGTAAGACAACCATTAAGAGTAACAATATAAAATTGAAAGTAAAGGGACTAGTATACAAGCCCAACAAAAAGGAAAGGTGTAAACATACGAGTAAACCAGTTTCTAAAATCTCATAAAAAAATCCTACCTGAAGGGTAAGTGAAGGGCCACTTCCTGTAGGCATATAAGTACACCTTGTCTATCAGATATCCATGGGAACAAACTATTCACAAACTATTAGGGTCTATGACAAAGTGTTAGTCATCTTCATAAGACACGACATGTCCGGGCGGAGGCTGTGCAGGGGTGAGAAACACAATACTCAGTAAGGAACCCAAACCACAAAGGTAAGACCACAAAGAAAATACCACCAAAGAATGTATGGATGATGTACTTTCATGTTACACAGGTATAAATATAATGTATTTAAAGTAAGAATATCAGACATAGTCATGGAACATTCAGTACCACTATCTCACTTCAACTTGTTGAATCGTCTAGACCTGCTCAGTCACAATGATCTGCTGAGTCACCTAGACTTGTTGAGTCACCTAGACCCACGGAGTCACCTAGAGTCATTTTGTAACCTATACCCACTGAGTAACCAAGACCAACTGAGTCTCTTAGACACACTGAGTCACCTAGAACCACTAAGACACATAGTCTCATAGTCATAGTATTCTCATCACAACCAACCATAGAATTCTCTCTCGTAGAGTGGTTTTTCCAAGAGATCCTACTCCTCAAGCCAATGGTTGTATGTTGACCACCATTAAAACCCACTTAGAGTATCTCAAAAGAACTACCTCATCGTGAGGGTCCCGAAACTGAAAAATGCTCGTCAATTGAATGTACGGTTTAAAATATATAATAATTTTAGTTAAAGGGGGCCGGTTGGGTCTGCACCATATCTGACCTAGCTGAACCGACCAACCCAGCCCGGCTCGGGTCTTAATGACCCAACCAACCGGGTCAAGCCTAAACCATCAGTTCCACCCTCCCCACATCGGTGGGCTATGACCTGGAGTGGTTGTTCCTAGCCTGGTGTGCAGGCCAAGCTCGAGGTGTCGGCCCGACCTGAGGCGTGACACCTGGGGTTGGATAGTGTGGTCAACCTGCACTGTGATGGGCACTGCGTCCAACCCACAACTATTGCCATTGTTTTCCTTCGTGGTCCAGCTAGACTGCAGACTCCAACTATGTGACGCGTCTTGTCTGCAGCATCCACTGTGGCTCACTATCAGCCACCAATTGGCGGCCCATGCTCGCCGCCCATGGTATATGCCACATGGTTTATCCACCAGCGCACCCATGGGTTATTCTTCAGGCCACTAGACTCGCTCTGGTGGTTTATTTTCCAATCCAGGAGTACCACTTTAATCCATGGGTGGTAGCCTCCACTTCCATGTTCTCCAATCCACTTCTCTATCATTCTGTTGTTCCGAACATGTTCAGAACCTCCTGAAAAGAGTCTAACACAACCATGGGGGTCCGACCACAAAGAATGTAAAGAGAAAGAGAGGGATCAATAAGAACACCCAAAACAATGAATGAATTCCTTATTCGTTTGATTTTTTTGTAGCATTATAAAAAGGAGAAGGCATTCGGACAAAAAAAATGATATAATCCCCATTCTTTAATCTTTGCATAAATATTCATAGCCCTCATGAACGACCGATCCACGGGTAAACTTATTTCTGTGTTGAACTGAATTTGTTACTCAGAATAGAATAATGTGGGATTAGATAAATCCTAAATAAATTTTAAAAACCCTACCTAAGGATTGGATTGATTATTAGTGAATAATGAATCTACACTACCATCACTCATCGATCCTTGATCTCTAATCCCTTTTAATTAGAAAAATCCTTTGAAGAGAAGGGGTGTTCGTTGTTGTTGGTGATTTTTCATTCAACACAGCTTGACGTTCACCAATGAATTTCATCAAAGCATTTAGATAAAACTCCAGGATCCTCTCCTAATCATGTATCCATATTATTCCATTTAATAAAGGAAACAGGTTTCAATATTTCTATTACTCTAAGTCAAATCATCGTTACGTTGTAACATTTATGAAATGAAACGGTTGGATCAACTATGTTCTGTAGAGAAACAATTTTTAATAAAATAAATTTTATTATGTTTATTTTATTTTTCTTTAAAAATATAATAGAAATCATTTAACCTCAACCCATGCAGGTTGAGGTTAGGTTTTTTCTTTGGTAAAGTGGTCTTTCCAAACTAAACGGTGCCCTCATATTTTTAATCTAGTAACCTATTTGGGAGTTTCCAAAACTAGGAACACACATTATTTTAAATAACTAAAAAATGTTAAAATATTTTTTACGATATCACTGGGCCTTGAAATCATGTATCTTCTAAGAATATGGTATTGAAATAATCCCATATAATTTTAAAATAATTATATGGAATTTCTAGGAGATTTCCTTCTTAATACTGTAGGGATTTACATCTTCAAAATCAAAAACAAGGGTTAAACAAACAAATGGGGGTACTAATTATGAATATGATCCTTTCACTCCCATGTGCTCACTTGGAGATTACCATTCTACCACTTAACGAACATTAAAGGAATCAACCACCCATGGAGGACCTACTCTTGTCTATCCTCAATCTCCACCGGGAACTCTACAAACATCCCCGATCATCAATGTCTAACTAACCCTAGTCAATGACGCATGATAGATCATGAAAATAACTCCTCAACTGATACACATGATCAAAATCCTACAACCAATTCATTTATAGGGGAATATATAGGCGGTAATCCACCTCGCCAACTCTGCTTAGAATTTGGAAAGAACTGATGAACCTCAGAGACAACTTGCTTCCCTAACCAAATCTCTAAAATCCCCATCAAGGTGAGACCATACAGAACACCTGGTATCCCCTATAACTCCAAGGATCTTCATCTCCTATTAGCATAAGATTTATACCTTATCTATGTAGTCCCCATCTACTCCTGGATGATCTGCACCTTCTCGGTGGTCACTTGTACCTACTCTAGACACATGAGTGATGAATCCTCTGGGTCTGTCATGAAAAACAGTGATATGAATGGTCACCCCTAGAGTTCCTTTAATGGTGCAATACCAATGGTAGGGTGTTAGTCCTTGTGGTATGTGAACTCCACCATAGGTTTGTGAACCTCCCAACTACAACCGACGTCAAAGATACAAGCACGAATCATGTCCCCTAGAACCTAGAAAGTCCCCTTAATCTGAACATATGTATGAGGTTAAAATATTGTGATCAAGAATAGCTAATCCCCAAATGCACCAACAATCCCTTCCACAGCCAGGATGTGAAAAAACAATCACGGTCTGAAACAATCATCGAAGGCACCCCAGGAAGCCATACTATCTTCTGAACAGAGAGGCACCCCCAAGCTCTTTAATGAATGCTTCTGCCAGATTGGTAGGATGTGGGATGACATGGTGAGTCGGTAAATGATCACCCATATGGCATCATACCCCTTGGACATGTATGGTAAACCCAGCATGAAGTCCATTGACATATCATCCAACTTTCTCTTCATCACCTGAAGAGGCTGAGCCAAGCATGCTGGAACCTGATGCTCGACCTTCACTTGCTAAAAATTGTGGCATCAAGAGACAAACCCCGCCAATTCCATTTTCACTTTTGGACACTATTACCAAAATCAGAGATCTTAGTACATCTTTGACATTCCTAGATGTACCACCATAGAGGAGGTTTGGAACCCACTCAGTACCACCTCTCGCACTGATGTTGGTTCAACAGTACGCCCTCTGAATATGATAACATGATCTTCATCTATTGAATATCCATTAGGTGATTAAACTTTGGATAGCTGATCAAGATGTGTCTAACAGTCGACATTCCCTAGTTGTGCCTCCCTCACATTCTTCGAGAATGGATGGGTGACAACCATCGACTAAAGATAAGCGGCTCCATCACCATCTATGAGGGATATCTACATCACAGTTAACTATGCTGACACCTCACTCAGCAACTGTATCCTGGATCTCCTGCTGAGTGCGTCCACCACCAAATTCACCTCCCAAGGAGTATAGAACATTTTGATGTTAAAATATTGGGAAAAACTCTAAAAACTAACTCTATATCATGTTCATGTATTTCTGGGAGAAGATATACCTGAGACTCTTATGGTCGGAGTAGATAGTAAATCACTCACCAATCAAGTGGTTCTTCCACATATTCAATGAAAAGACCATTACTTCTAACTCAAGGTAATGGGTCACATAGTTCTTTTCATGTTTCCTCAACTACCATGAACTATGGGAAATCAAAACTTAACCATACATCAGGAGAAAACCCATTCCATTCCCTGATGTATCATAGTAAAATACAAAACCAACACCCTCCCCTAGAATTCTCAAGATGGGGTAACTCGTCAGTCTCTTCTATAACTCCTTGGAACTCTACTAGAATTTCCTTGTCCAAATGAAGGGATTTACCTTCTATGTTAAAGCTAATAAGGGTTCTTTTAGCCTAGAAAATTCATGCATGAACCTTCTGTAATATCCATCCAAACCCTAGAAACATTACACCTCTGTCACGCTCCTTGGTGGCTCCCATACAAGCACCACCTCAATCTTTATTGGATCCACCGCAACTCCATCCTCCAAATAGATGTTCCCTAGAAAGTGGAAGTAATGGGGACAATATACAATCCTAAAAAAAGTAAAGCTATAAACAAACATGTACACCAGTTGTTGATAGATCATCATTTGAAAACCCAAATTGAAGGGTAGGTGAAGAACTACTTCTTGTAGCTGAAGAAGTAATCCTTATCTATCATTATCTCATTGGGAACCTCCTAGTCCCGAACCACCAAGTTTTATATAAAATCATAGGTCGTCTTCACAAGACATGACACGTATGGATGGAGCCCGTGCAAGGGTGAGTAACACAATACTCTCTATGGACCCCAAACCACAATGTTAAGACCATAAAGAAAGGACCACCAAGGAAAGTATGCATGAGCTACTATTGGATAACCCTGGTATAAATCTAAAGCAGGTAAAGCAAGACTATCATACATTGTGGAAGAACTTTCAATACCACTGAGTCCTTAGACACACAGAATTGTCTATACCCACTAAGTCACCTAGACCTTCTTAGTCACCTAAACCCACTATGTCACATAGAAACGTTGATTCACTTAGACCCACTGAGTAACCGAGAACCACTAGGTCACATAGTTGCGTATTCATAATCTTCTCGTCACAAGTAGCCATTGGATTCATGCTCGTTGCGTGATTCTTCTGGGAGGTCCTAATACTCAATACATAGTATGTATGTAAAACTTCATGAAATCCACATAGAGTATCTCAAAATAACCTCCTTGTTTTTAGGGTCCTAATGCCGCAAAAGGCTCATCAATCAGACGTATGGTTTAGAAGATATTATCCTTTTAGTAAAAAGGTGTTGGTGGTGTATGAGCCTGGTCCGATGCAGTCAGGCTGAGATGAGCTGGACTGGGTCATGAACACCCAACCCGTTGGGTTTGACTCGACCCATCAGGTTGGCTTGGACCATGGGGCTTGGCCCGAACTAGCTAGGCTTGGTGCTCTGCACCGGCCCAGCCTGCTTTCCATGCCCGACCGACAGGAGCAGGCTGGTGTGGTCCACCCAGGACGTGGCGGGCACCATGGGTCCCCACTATGGTTTAGTTGGATCGTGGCCCCCAACCGTGTGATGCAGCCTACCTACCTCTCCCACAATGACTCACTAGAGGCCACCTGTTGGTATCCCCTGCTCACTGCCCATAGAAGATGTTGCTAGTTTCTTCTTCCAACCATCACCGATGCCGCAGGTATGTTCTTTCATGGGCCAAAAGACTCTCTTGGGTGGTCCGTTTTTTGATCTATTTGTGTCGTTGTGATCCCTGGGTCACCACCTCTACCATCGTGTTCTCCAATCTATTTCTCCATATATCTGGGGGTCCGACCACGTTCGTAACATCTTGGTAAGAGTCTGACGATACCATCGGGGTCTATTGACGAAGAACAGAAAGAGAGAGAGTGAGATTAAAAAGAACTCCCAAAGCAACAATATTCAGGTTTGTTCATTTGGTCATTGTTTATCGCATATGAAAAAAATGAATACATTTAAATAATCACTAAGATAGAATCCCGTTTTGTTAATTCCCATAAGAAAATTCCCAACCTACCTAAACGATAGATCCACATGTCAATTTATTATTGAGTTGATCCATGATTTTTGTTTAGAAAAGACGAATGGGAGATTAAGGAAATCACAGAAAAAGAATAAAACCCCTACATATGGTTTGAATCAATTGTTGGTGAAGAATGGATCCACACAGTCATCTCTCGTTTATCCTCGATCCACAATTTATCATCGTTAGATAAATCCTTTGATGAGAAGGTAGCGTTTATTATCATTCGAAATTTTCCATTCACCATCTCTAATTGTTCTCAAATGAATTTCCTCCAAGGAATCAAAAAAAACTCTAGGATCCTCCCCTTATCTCGTATTCCTGTGAATCCATTTAATGGAGGAAATGTGTTTCAGTGTTTTTTTAGGGTGAGTCCCAACATCGTTACGCTGTTTTATTTATGAAATAAAACAGCTAGTTCGACTTTGCATTGTATTCAAACAATATTGAATAAAAACAAACTTTCTTATTTTTGTTTTATTTTTCTTTAAAATGATAAAAAAACATTTACCCATAACCCTCAATGGCCAAGGTTAGGTCCTTCTTTAGGTAAAGTCATCATTCCAAACACAATGATGCCCCAAAACTTTTAATCTAGGAACCCATTGGGGAGGATCCAAAACTAAACAAACGCAGTATTTTGAATAATTAAAAAAAGATATAACATTTATTCCGGGATCACTAAGCCTTAGAATCATCTGTCCTCTAAGCATCTAGTCTCAAAATAACCCCATACAATTAAAAATAATTACCTTGAATTTAAAAGACATTTCATTTTATAAAATTCCCTTGAATTAATTATTATATGTTTTAATAAAAATCATTAAAAATTATTTCTGAATAAATTTTTTTAATTTGAAGGATAAAATTTATTTACTAAAAATTGAGTAGTTGTTTTGAAGAATTTTTCAATACATTTATATTTAGTATGAAAATTATAAATATTTCCTATTTCATATATTATTATTCATACACGGTAATTAAATGGGGATGTTATGATAGTCGTATTTAAATAGTATTATTTCATGATTCCTTTAGAATCCGTGTTTCATGTTGTGTATTCTATAAAATATAGATTTAATTTTAATGTTTATGGGGGTTAAATTCACCCTATGTAAATAAATTTTATACTCACAATTTGAACTTAAATTTTGTAATAAATGTATGGGAAATTTGAAAATTCCTTTTCTAAAATACCATGTCATAAAAAGGGTTAGTAAAATAGCCTATTGATATAAGAGAAAGGAAAATATGAAGGTGATCTATAATAACACATAAATAGGATTCCAAATAAAAGAACATTGGTTAGAAGTTCTTATTTTTACATAGATGAAAATCATATTTCCAAAAAGAAATATGGGATGTGGTATTGATCATTGATAAGAAGAAAGTGAATCATAATGGGATTGTTAGAAAATAAAAAACCATAAATCAAATAGGTGTGAAATATACCATGAAATAATTAAAAAAGAAGACAATAGAAAAAATTTTAATTTAAAAATCCTTCTCCAAGTGTTAAGAAATTTGTTATATTCTATAATTAGAGCATAAGGAAAATATATATACTTGATGTGTATAATTTCATCATATATTCAACTTCCATCACTATATCATCTTTTTCTCCATTATATGAGTATTCAAGATGAATTTTTTCCCTGAATCACTAAATTAAATTTCTAATGTATTGAATAATTCTACAAAAGAATAAAAATCCATTTATCTTGTCAATATACAATAACCAAAACCAAAATGTTTAGCATATGGTAAGTAAATTAAAAATATTAATGAAATATTTTATGATGAAATAAACCGTAAATCTCTAAAGCCTTAATAATAAAACCAATATTTTTTCATAGATCATATGATAAATAAATGACCTTAAAATTATTTAAAATATCACTGATAATGGTTAAAAAAAATTTAGATGATTTAATCACGTATTTATCCAAAATAAATTTAACATATATCTCTAATTAAAATCAAACACTCTTAATGTCTCATATGAAAATTTATATACCCTAATCATATATGATAATAATTTCAATAAATAACCTAAAATATTATGAATCCATAGTGAAATAATATATTATTTAAAATAATTACATAGTATTTAAATGATTAATAATTCTCATATCCAAAACACCAATGATAAAAATACTTCTGTAACATAATTCTAGAAACCAAACAAATTAATACTTCAATCCTATCACCTCAATGGTTGGAATAACTTAGGTCTTTTCTTTGGTCCATGAGATAACTATTATAAGAGGAAATTTACTATGGTAATACAAAGGTTTACTATATTTAATTCAATGAACTATAAATGTATCTATAAGATGAAAATTATTTCCTTTCATTAAAATACTCATTTTCATCAATAATTTAGTGGTTTATACCCTTATTCTCAAAGCATAATTTTATTCTATTCCTTTAAAACATTCCCCTTTATGGAGCATCCTGTATTTTTAACATTAATGGAATTGAGATTTATTTTCTCTATGATCTTCTCCAACCGAGATTATAGCAAACTCTATATTTATCATATTTGGAGAGTTTTGGTCAGAGCGGACACTCAATAGGGGGATGAATTGAGTTCCAATTAAAATTTCTAGGTAAATCCATTATGGTTATAAAACCCTCAATTTTAAAAACAACCTAGTTATTTTTGGTAGTAAAAATGTAAATGTTCAATTGGTCAACATGTTAGAAAATGGTGATTAGTCTTTAGATAAATCAGTGTAGAAAAATAATTCAACTATTTAAACTAGTTTAGTGAATTAAAAAAAGACACACACTAACCAAAACTAACTATCAAAGTGTAAGCAAAAAAAGTTTTATTTTTTAGAAAAAATAATCATAGGATAAAACAAAAAAGAGTAATTGAAGATTATCACAACAATGTAAACAAGAGGATCAATCTTAAGAAGAGACATAATCCTCTCCACTTGGTGATCACCTTCCACCAAGCTGTTTATATAAATAAACTTCTGATCCACACCCTGGATTAGTATTTACAACAGCACACCAGGCTGTCCAGGTCACACTTGGCCTCTACCACAGTTATTCATGGGAAACAAAAGAAATAAAAGATTGAGAATGAGGATTGTTTGATATCCTCTAGTTATGGTTAGGAGACAGTGTGTGTTATTCCTAAAAATATTCACCCTACTCAAATAGAAAATATAAAACACAATAGAGTTAAGGATGAGAATAGAGTTAAGAATTCCTTGCATGTTATGAACTAAAGATCTAGGCTCAATGAATGTTGAGAATATGGTATTTGATTCTTATGATCGAAGTTGTCTTCAAAATAGAGTATCATAGTTTCGTTAATTCAGCTTCAGGGGGTGAAAAGGTTCATCTAGATGATGCCTCGATGTATATTGAGCCATTATGGTGAAGATAGTTTGTCACAGTCTTATTGAAATCTCAAGCGCTTAGTTCTTCTATTTTAGTTTTGGCACGGTCTATGTATCAGTGTGTACTGATACTGTCATCGTCTTCTCCTTAACGTAATAGATGAGGTCCTTTTATACTCCATGATTATCTACGCATAAGGATATTCGCACGTGCATGTACCTCGTACTTGTCTACATATTTTCATACAAACAACATTAAATAATGTCAAAAACATTAATTTATCTAAATATAACCGTTACAAATAATGTTTAATTAATTAAATGAAAATAGTTATTTATATCAATCGATGAGTAATCTTCAGTCTTTTGCCTTCAATTTGATAACTTTGGTGTGTCATCTTTGGTGTGTCAACTTTGGTGTGTCATCTTTGGTGTGTCATCTTCAGTGTGTCGACTTCAGTGTGTCTTAATTTGGTTTTGGTGTGTCATCTTCGGTGAGTCGACTTCGGTCTGTCGAACTTCTGTCTATCCTACTTCGTTTTCATTGTGTCATCTTCGGTGAGTTGACTTTGGTCTGTCGAAATTTGGTGTGTCATACTTCCATTTCATTTTTGGTGTCTCAACTTTGGTGAGTCATCCTTCGGTCTGTAAAACTTTGGTGTGTCATACATTGGTCTAATAAAATCTGTTTTTCAAACTTCGGTGAGCCATACTTTGGTCTGTCAAACTTTGGTTTCGGTGTGTCGACTTCAGTCTTAGGGAATCCAAGAAAGATTGTGAAGAATCTGTCTTGCATATACCATTAAAATATGAATTTATAATCAAATTATATGTAAAAATACACTTGTAAACATATTTATTCATGACTTATAGGCAATTGACTTATTAAAGTATATGTTTGTGTAAGAAAAAATTGATTCACATAGAAATATTACACATTTCATTAATGATATGAATCTGTATATCGACATTATTTGTGATTATGAAAAATAAATTATCATGAAGGGTCCAAAAATATCCCCCTTTTGGATAATCACACATTATGGAATATATGAAAATATATAGAATAAACATGGTTGAATATACATGACTAATATAACTATAATTTGAAATTGCTAGAATAAATTTAAAACATATTTCCCCCTAACTAGATTGATTAAGGAGAGTATATGCCACCCTTGTTTTCTCATCATCCTTACTTTCTACACCTCTCTCATATGCCATCCTGACTTTCTCTCCCTTTCGGGAATAGCAAAAAGATAAAAGCAAAAAGGAAAAATAAGAGAAAAGAATGATATAATAGGATTTTTCATTCAAAATAATAAGCGAACAAGACAAACAAAAATAGAAAATCCCTATAAAAATGAAACAATCCATCACTACTAAGGGTTTTGATGCAGAGGAGATTTTCCTTTGTCTGAAGGATCTAATGGAGATGGAGAAGGTTTTTTAGTGGTAGAGGAGGGATTTGTTCGGATTAAAACACCATGTAGAGAAACACTTGTAGGAACAGTATCTATAAGGGTAATCCTTCTCTCTCACAACACACGACTTGGAGACTACTCAGTAATGATAGGTCAAATATGAGTAAGATATTGAGAGACAGTAATTGGATCCGGAGGCCGAGAGGTGGTACCAATTGACATAGCTAGAGGGACCACAATAGTCTCAGCCTGAATATGCAGATAGGGTTGTAGCTGTTTGATGAAGTCATTGATGACTTCTCCTCCATATTTCATTACTTTCTAAAATTCATCCTTATTCTCCAAAAAAGTACTCAGTAAAGGTGTAAACTCTTTCAACTAGAGAACATGATTTTTGAAAGATTCTATGACTGGGGGAATTTGAAGATTTTATGCCAGAAACATGAAACTGGGAATGAGGTCATGCTTTGTATATATCTTAGTGAAATACTTATCCACTTTATTCTGAATTTCCTTCTAAGCTGCAGAGGATTCATTTGTGCATTGTCCAACTATATTATAATCGGGATCTGTATTCTGATATTCCTTTTCAAGGGTTTATTTATCTGACACTATCTGATGTTTCTGAATCTCATCTCTCATCACATTCTTGAGAGACTCTAAATCAGCAACTACACTTATTCCACACCTAGAACTAGATGGGCCAGTCAACATTTTTTCATGTTCTTCATTCATCTTTTTCAAATAAACACTTAGTAGATGAGTTAACAAGTTCTTATGAACTTCCATAACACCACTAAAAGAGGTTTTGAAGTCATAGGTTAAGGAATGCAACTCATTGGTCATCTTTCTCACTTCTTCTCTCAGAAAAGTGTTGTGTCTAATAATATTTTCTACTTTAGTAATAAGATTTAGTTGAATATATTGAATCACAATTCTTTCAATTTTTTCAACATCAGCATCAGAGATACTTATTGAGGTGGACACTTTATTTTTGGATCCCACTGTAGCTAGCACAGACTCACACATCTCATTCTGAAACTTTCCCAAATCAGCCTTAATGATATATTCACTAGGGAATGACTCAGAAAATAGGTCTAATTCAGGAGATGTAACTGTTGGAATAGGAGTAGCAGGCTCTGGGTCAGCATGTACTTTGGAAATATGAGGAGGAGGTAGCATTTCCTCATCTGAGTCATATTCTAAACCGAAAAGAATATATCTTTGATTCCTATTCCACTCTATAGCACTAGTCCAATCACTTAGCTCAATGGTATCAATTCTTACCTTCTTCCCTAAGGATCAGAAATAACATCAATATCACCAATTTCTTCATCCTGATCACTATCCATAATTCCATGTCTGGGGACAGGAACAAACCAAACATTAGGTTCTTCATGAGTTTCAGCTTCTTCATCTTCACCAGGTACGTCCTCAACATGAGCCAGTGGAACTACATCTTCATATTCCTAGCCATCATTTATAATATCATTCAATTCCTGAATGATCTGTTGATTCTCAGCAATGGGATGGAGTGGTCTGTCCTCATGTCCAACATCTCTATGATCTTCAACCTATTGATCAACATGCTCTAATCCATCACCAGCTCCATGAACAGATTCCACACTGGATCTGTCAACCACTTGTTGTCCCAATTTTAGAGAGTCACTCACATGCTCAACACTTCCTCCATCATCACCATCATCATCATCAACATCATCATCAAATTCCTCATCTGATTTGCTAACATAACATTCAACTCTAGTAACATCGGTTTCTTCCTCTTCTTCATCACCTAGAATAGTTTCTCTTGAAGGAAGTTCCATAGGTGGACTAGCAGGTCCAAATGTCTTATTATTGGGACATTCAGCGATATCAGGATCAATCCTGTCATCAAAAGGAGATCCTTCTTCTTAGGCACTTTATCCTCAGCTTCCTAATCTGAATAAAAAAGAACTTCTCCTGGTTTGAGACCAGTATTAACTTGGTCCTTTGGTCTAGAAGGAAGGTCAAATGAATTGAATTCCTCATACAATATTTCTTCTTCTCCTACCCAACATATCTTCCATGGGATCCATAAGATCCTCATACATTTACAAATGTTTTTTTGAAAAGAAAAAAACTACATGCAGTTATCATTTCATCTCCATATTCTACACAATATAATTTCTTCAACATGGCAGAAATCATTATCGGATAGTATAATACAGTTTCCTTCTTAGATGACTTAATAAACTTAGAAATATATACCATAAGATCTCTGTACAGATTCACCTTTATTCCATGTTCTAACAAAAATATCAAGAATAAATCCTGATATTTCACCGTAGAGAAATCTCCCTTCCTAGGGTAGATTTGATGTTGAATGAACATAAAAAGCAATCTCACTTCTCTTTGAAATCCAATTACTATAGTTCTTTTGGATTCTTCATTTCCATTAATCTCCTTTAGAGAATTCTCATATTAAAACAAATTTGATGATGGTGGAATATTACCAGGATAGTCAGCATAGACACCATCATGAGGTACCTCTAGGTATTCATCCCATTCCTTTGAAGTGAAAACCACTTCGTTTCCCTTACCTATAAACTTCATCTTTACTACGTCAACTTCATCCAGTGATATAATTAAATGGTAATATAATTCGTGCCCAAGATGGGGATAATAGGGTTCTGCATTATCGATAAACCAACTGAGCCATCCTTGAGATTATAGTACCTTTAGCAGAAAAAAATTGCTTGACAAAATCCACTCAGCAGACACTTCCTTTTCAGCTGTACTAACCCGACTTTCTAAGATTGGTTTCCCAGTCCCACTTGTTTCACCCTTCTGTCACTTAGATGGATAAGATTTTTGAGGCTCTTCTATTGTGCGCTTATTCCTTGCCTTCGTGAAGTTGCAGATTATAACAATGTTGAGAGGTCGACCGTCAAGAGAGAGAGAGAGAGAATAAATATAGGAGGATTTACGGCTATGGAGAAGGTGAAAGGTCAAGATGGATTTAACATAATATATCGTTTAGGGATTTTAAATAATAAAACATAAAAATTAAACATGGTATGTCGAAAGAAGTTAAAGAACACCATTTCACTTAAGACTGACGAGATTTACAAAATGGCCCTTATCTGTATCGGTGTCACAGAATCAGTTTCAAGAAGATTGGTTTCACAATAATCAGTTTCATAAAAATTGGTTTCAAAAAAATTGGTTTCACAATGATCAGTTTTACAAACATCGGTTTAACAAAGATCAGTTTTAAAAAAATCAGTTTTACAAAGATCGGTTTTAAAAAGATCGGTTGTAAAAAGATCGGTTTTACAAATATCAGTTTTAGAAATATCAGTTTTACAATGATTGGTTTTACAAAGATCAGTTTTAAAAAGATCGGTTTTACAACTATCATTTTTACAATGATCGGTATTACAATGATCCATTTTACAAATTTATCATTTCTAGTTCATGTATGATGCAATTAATTCTCTCATAATTTAAGGGTTTAGTGAATATATCAGCAAGTTGGTGTTCAGATCCAATAAACTCATGAGTTATAAAAACTTTTTGATAATGACCTCTCAAATATTTATGTCTTACATCAATATGCTTTGTTCTATAATGTGATATTGGATTTTTAGAAAAATTAATAGCACTTCTGTTGTCACAGTTAATAGAGACATGTTTGAATTGATATCCATAGTCTAGTAAAGTGTGTTTCATGTATAAAATTTGTGCACAACAACTACCAGCAGAAATGTATTCTACCTCGGCATTAGATAATGCGACATAATTCTGATTTTTACTGCACCATGATAATAGTGATTTGCCTAACATGTTAAATGTCCCAGAGGTGCTTTTTCTATCTATCTTACAACCAACAAAGTCAGCATCTGAATATCTTATTAAATCAAATAGTTCTCCTCTGGGATAAAATAGTACTACGTTGGGAGTATATTTGAGATATTTGAAAATCCATTTAGCAGTATTTAGATGAGACTCTTTGGGATTTTCTTGAAAGTGAGCACACATTCATACACTGAACATAATACCAGGTCTACTATCACTAAGGTAGAGAAGACTCCCTATCATGCATATATAGTAGATTTCATCCATTGATTCTCCAACATCATCAGCATAAAACATTCAAGTGGTACTCATAGGTGTATCATTACATTTACTACCATCCAAAACAAAAAGTTTTAAAAGGTCTTTAGTATATTTACGTTGATTTAAAATAATACAATCTTTATATTGAAATATTTGAAATCCAAATGAAAATTTATGTTCTCTCATTAAACTCATTTAAAATTAAATTTTCATTATTGTTGAAAAATTAGCACATAAAGAATATTTAGATGATCAAAAGATTATATCATATATTTAAATTTGTACTATCAAAACAACTTAGGAAATCCTTTTAATAAATAAAGTAGGATCTTCAATTCCTTTAGTAAAACCTTTTGAAATAAGAAAGTAGCTATGTATATCATACCAAGCTCTTGGATCTTGCTTTAGACTATATAAAGATTTACAATGTTTAAAAACATTATTTGAAATGTGGGGATTTGTAAATCTAGGGGGTTGTTCACCAAATACATCCTAAACTATATACCCATTTAGAAAAGCACTTTTGACATCCATTTGATAAAGTCTGAAATTCTGATGCACTACTTAAGCAAGTAGTATCCTAATGGACTCTAACCTAGCTATAGGTGAAAATCTCTCCTCATATTCTATTCCTTCCTCTTGAATATATGCTTGTGAAACTATCCTAGCTTTGTTTCGAACTATATTTCTAGATTCATAAAAATTGATTCTAAAAACCCATTTAGTGCCAATGGTAAAGGTGCCTTTAGGTCTTTCAACTAGTTCCCAGACTTGGTTTCTTTCAAATTGCTTTAACGTTTCCAGCATAACCATCACCAAAAATCATCATTGATAGCATCATTATTATTTTTGGGTTCAAGCTGTGAAAGAAAAGCTTAATGTTCAACCTGGTTTCTTAAAGAAGAACTAGTTTGTGTCCCTCAATTTAAATCACCTACTACAGAATCTAAATGATGATTCTTGAGAGTTCGAATACCTCTAGAAAGAGTTGATATAGACTCCTCATGATTGTCTATTGATCCAAACTCAACAGGTGATGATTCATGAAGATTCCCAGAAATGGTCACTTTTACATGGGATTCACCATCATTATCATTAATGTTCAGAATTGACATATCTTCCTCAAGATTCTCCAGAGAGGATTTGAGTTCATGTGGATCAGTATTATCAAATTTGACATGAACTGACTCTTCCACACATTTGGTCTTCTTATTTAATACTTTATAGGCTTTACTGGTTGTAGAGTAACATAGGAAAATTCCATCATCACTCTTGGAGGAAAATTTGTCATGATTATCTTTAGTGTTAAGTATAAAGAATTTGCAACCAAAAACTCTAAAGTAGATAACCTTAGGATTCCTATTGTTACAAAGTTCATAAGGGATATTTTTAAGAACAAGTCTAATCAAAACTCTATTAATGGTATAACAAGCTGTGTTTACAGCTTCAACCCAAAAATAAATAGTTAAATTATATTCACTAAGCATAGTCCTAGCTATTTCTTGAAGGGTCCTATTTATTCATTCCACGACTCCATTTTGTTGAGGTTTTCTAGGAGCAGAGAAATTGTGACTGTTTCCATTGTGTGAGAAATTGGATTCAAACTTCTGATATTCAAACTCACGACCATGATCACTTATCGAGGACTTAATTCTAAGTCCACTAATATTTTCTACAGAATTGTAGTATATGATAAAATAAGAACAAGATTCACTTTTGTGAGCTAGAAATTATTCCCAGGTGTACCTAGAAAAATCATCTACATGAACATAAACACAGTGTTTCCCATTTAAACATGAAATTCTTGATGGTCTAAAAATATCCATGTGAACCAACTCAAGTGGTTGAGAAGTAGAAAATTATTTCTTTTGTTTGAATGAAACATGTGATGCTTTCCCTTTTAAGAAGGATTGCACACTTTTTTATATGGGAATTCCAATTTAGGTATGTCTCCAACTAAACCTTTCATAGTCAGTTTCCTTAGAGAGTGCACATTGCAGTGTCTTAATCTTCTATGCCATAGCCAAGATTCCTTATAAAAAGCATTTTAGTAGGAAACATTTTACTTAGAAAACGAATTTAAGTCAACAAACTACACATTCTCATATTTGAGAGCAGTAAATAATATATCATTTTTGAAATTAAAGAAATTACATGCATCATTTTCAAATTTGTCATTGAAACCATCATCACACAACTGAGAGATACTATGTAAATTTTAATTTAATCCATCAAGAAAAAGTACTTTGGAAATTAAAACAAGTATTAGGGTTACTGATCTGGCCTAATCCAATTATTTTTCTCTTTTCATTGTCACCAAAGCTTAATTGACCACCATCAACCTTGATTAGGCTCTCGAAGAATGAGTAGTCTCCTATCATATGTCTTGAACATCCACTATCCAAACACCAAAGAGTATTACATGAACTCTTTAGGCAACATCCCTACAAAACAGATTAGACAAGGGGTAACTTTGGTAGATAGATTTTATTGGGTCCTCAGAGGTTATCACGTAATATTTTGGGAACCCATACTTGTCGCATAGATTGACTATAATCAGCAGATATATTTTTTGACATACTTAATTTGATTGGCCCTTTGGAGAATTTTTTATCATGAAATGGATCAGTACTTGAACTAGTAGTGAAATGTCCAGATTTTGAAATAAATTTAGTTTTAATGATCCTTTATTGTCCAGGCCTATATCCTTGACCAGATGTATATTTTTGGGAAATTTGTTATCCTAGAAACTGAGTCAGGGTATCTCTACCAGTAGAAAGTTTTTCAAGATCTTTATTTAATTGTTCTTTGGATAATTTTATTTCAGCATTTTCTTTTAACAGTTGAGAGAGTTTTTGTTTTTCAATATCTAGACATGTCTTATAATTTTCATTTAAATCATGTTGTCTCTTTAATTATTTATACTTTTCCTTGAGCTAATTAAAGGTATCCTCAAGAATTTCACAATATTCAAATAGTTCATCCTTAGTCATATCTTCATCATTATGTAACTAACTCTTATTCGCGAAATTATAGGCATTATGCATAGGAGAGTTAAGTGTTACCTAAGACGTCTCTGTCATGAAACACATGTTGGCATGATTGTTCTGTTCACTATCAGAAGCATCAGATCCACTGGCACTATCTTCTAAGGAACTCCATGTAGCTTTCGCAGCCTTTTTATATCCCTTTCTCTTGTCTTCATATTTCTTCTTGAATTTCAGTTTGGGACAGTCTGCATTCACATGACCTTTTCATTTGCACTCATTGCGGATTATTTCATTTGAGTTTTCATTCCATTTCTCTCTTTTTTCCACTATCCTTTACAATCATACATTCCCTTGTAGTTTGACTTTCTGAATAATTTCATTTTTCGATAAACTTTTTTAACCTTCTAGAAATATAAGCCATCTCTTTGTCACTATTTGAATATGGCTCTTCACTAGTGGAGCTGTCTACAGGATCTTGAACTTTGTCCTTTTTTTGTTCATTAAGGTAGTAATCTTGAATGCTAATGACTTATTCCTTGGTTTCTCATCTACATATTGATTCACCTTATGTTCTTCCCCATTCATCATAAGTTTTCCAATAATCTCTTTTACTGGTAGCAGGCTTATGTCACATGATTCTCAGATGGAAACATAAGTTCCCCTCCTTCTATCAGGTAGGCATTGAAGAAGTCTCATAATCTGGTCCATGATATCCACTATTTTTCCAATCAGACTCAAAGTGTTCAATATTTCATTGAACCTAAGATACATTTCAGAGATAGTTTCATCAGGCTTCATCTTAAAATTATCATATTTAATAGTGTTTATATTTAGTCTAATTTTTTTAACATTATTTTTTCCCTCATGAGAAACAGCTAAAGTATCCCAAATTTCATATACAGTTTTACAAGAAGATATTCTATTGAATTCATCATCACCTAGACAATAGTACAAGGAATTCATTTCTTTACAGTTATTATTATATGTAGATTTAGTCAACTGAGACCATGTATCCCTAGAAGTAGCGGGCAGTATATGTTTCTCTCGAATTGTGTCCCATATTTCCGGTCCCATACTCTCTAGATACATTTTCATTTTAAATTTCCACTAAGCTTATTTATTACTATAAAATAAAGGTGACCTGTTAGTAGAAGAACCCTCAACTCTAGTTTCACTAGTTATTTAGAATTTGAATAACAAAAAATTTAGATATGACAGAAATTTTAAGATATTTAAGATACAACTAAAATCATAATTGAAAATAACTTTAAAAAAATGAAAATAAACAATCCTACGATACCAAATGTTGGTCGGAGTTGACACTCAATAGTTGGGGTGAATTGTGTTCCAATTAAAATTGCCGTCTAAAAACTTTATGGTAATAAAACCCACAATTTTAAAAACGTCCCAGTTAATTTAGGCAGTCGAAATGTAAATGTTACATTGGTCAACATGTTTCTAAAAGGGTGATTAGTCCTCAGATAAATCAGCGTAGTACACTAATTCAAAATTTGAAAGTCATTTAATGAATTAAAAAAACACACAAACTAAAAATAACTAACAATAAATGTGTATGAAAAAAAAATTATGTTTTAGAAAATATAAGCATTGGATAAAATAAAACACAATAATTGAAGATTAACACAACAATGTAAAAAAGAGGTTCAGTCACAAGAAGAGACCTAATCTTCTCCACATGGTGATCACCTACCACAAAGCTGTTTATATAAATAAACATTTAATCCACACCTTGGATCGAGGTTTAAAACAGAACACCTTGCTTTCCAGGTAACACTTAACCTCTACCACAGTTATTCATGGGAAACAAAAGAAATAAGATATTGAGTATGAGGATTGTGCGATATCCTCCATGTATTCTCAGGAGATAGTGTGTGTTATAAAAATAAATATTCACACTTATCAAATAGAAAATATAATACACAACAAAGTTAAGGATGAGAATAGAGTTAAGAATTATCTATGTGTTGTGATCTAAAGCTCTAGATTCAATGAATATTGAGAATATGGGATTTGAGTCTTCTGCTCGATGTTGTCCTCAAAACAGAGTATCATAGTTTCTGAAATCCAACATCAGGGATTGAAAAGGTTCATCTCGTTGATGTCTCAATGTATATTAAGTCTCTATGGTGATTATAGTTTGTCACAAACTTCTAGCAATCTCAAGCGCTTAGTTCTTCTCTTTTCATTTTGGCACAATCTATGTATCAGCATGTACTGGTACTATCATCATCGTCTCTTTAATGTAAAAGATGATGTCCTCTTATACTCTATAATCGTCTATGCATAAGGATATCCACACATGCATATACCTCGTACTTGTCTACGAATTAAACTATAGACAACATTAAATATTGTCAAAATCATTAATTTTTCTACATATGACCGTTAGAAGTAAATTTGAATTAATAAAATAAAAACAATTATTTATATCAATAGGGGAGTAATCTTCAGTCTTTTTTTTCAGTTTCATAACTTCGGTATGGCATCTTCAGTGTGTCATCTTTGGTGGATCGACTTCGGTGTGTCATACTTCGATTTAGGTGTGTCATGTTTGGTGATTTGACTTCGGTCTGTCGAACTTCGGTCTATCGTACTTCGGTTTTGGTGTGTTATCTTCAGTGAGTAAACATCAGTCTGTCAAACATCGGTGTGTCATAATTCAGTTTTGGTTTCGGTGAGTATTCTTTGGTGAGTAATCCTTTGGTCTGTTGAACTTCGGTGTGTCATACTTCAATCTTATAACATCAGTTTTTCATACTTCGGTGAGTCAGACTTCTGTCTGTCAATCTTCAGTTTCAGTGTGTCGACTTTGGTCTTAGGGAAACTAAGAAATATTGTGAAGAATCTATCATGTATATACCATTAAAAGATGAATTTTTTATCAATGTATATTTAAAAATACACTTGTAAACATATCGATTCATGACTTATATGTAATTGAAATATTTATGTAAATGTTGTTGTATGGAAAAATTGATTCACATAGAAATATTACAATTTTCATGAAAGATATGAATCTGTATATTGATATTATTTGTGATTGTGAAAAATAAATTATCCTGAATGCTCCAACAGCGAGCTTGAGAGTCGGTTAAGGTCTATGTTATTAATAATATTTCATTATAAATGACTACATAAAATCAAAATATCATTAACCTATATCATAGTCTAATTTGGATGCTTATAATCACTACATTTCCATCACATTCACAATTAATATCATTCCTCATGGTTCAAGCTCTTGACTAAAACAAAAAAAATCATAGTTGGAGAAACAATAATCAAAATCATGAAAATCCAATTATAGGATTTCTAAATCATGTCACCATCTTTAAATTATATAAATCCGTAGGTTTACCCGAGGTAATAAATGGTTATAATCAATTCAAATCAATCAAGATGGTTCATAAATAAAATATGAATTAACCTAAGAATATCGATCATAAGTGTCAAATACGGTGTACATAAAGGGAATTGTCATTGGGCATCAAAATAATGGTTGAGATATACTTAACCAACTATTATATGGGTTACTTATTCAATATTAATTTAATAAAAACACAAATACACTTGCTGTGTCATTAAAATGACGTATTTCTTTGAAAATTCTTGAATCTCTTACTTAAAAAATAGAAGATGTTCTAATTATATAGACATATCCTGATGGTTTATTTCTAATTTTATCTAACATTAATCCTCTAAAAACTATACATTTATATAATACCAACTATATAAACCCAAGCCTTTTATACATATTATTTCATGTTATTTTAACATAAACACCCACTAATTAAAACCCATAGATCTTGAGGCCTATTATCTCTAGAAAACTATATATATAAAACATCAAAAGAAACTAAAACAAATCTTATATTTTTATTATACTCAGTGAGCACCTAAATCACTTTTAACTTTTAAAATATCATTGTATAACGTATGGAAAACATAAAAGAATGGTGTTACCTAAAAATCCCTATATAAAAATTGACATGATATGGAAACAATACATGATTCAATGGTATAAGATGATGTCATAAAATATATATCCTATGAGTAATCACATGTAAGAATAACATAATGAACATGGTATCAAAATCCTATATAAAAATATAATATATTGAAGAAACATATAACATGATCTAAACATGGGTCAAGGATAATTTCCAACACAACATCACATGGTGGATAGAGTTCCATAATGGATTAGGATTTCTCATTAATCCCTTAAATAACTTCTAATAAGAAAAAATAACCCAATGCATTTGATTGATATCTAGGAGAACCCATCATAACATGTACATGCCTATGTGTACCAAAAAAAGGTAATCATTTGTAAGTTATGAACATAATAATTAGCAATAAAAAGAAATGAGCTGTACAATATTTCTTTAAATCATAATAAATGAAGATTTCATAAAGAAATAAATTGTTAAATAAAATTAAGGTATATATTAACCCATAAAATTAGGGATAATGAGAAACGAATATGTGGAAGATACATATATACATAATTTTTGAGAAATTAATTACATCCAAGTTTGTCATTATTGGTGAAATATTATTTAAAAGAGCACAGAAAATATTTCTTGAGGAAAATACCATTTTCAATTTATAATCAATTCTATAAAGTAAAAGAAATTATGAAATATTATAGAAAAATTTAATTTCAAATGATATATGGATTAATGAAAATTAATTTTAAAACTATAAAGTTTTCATGATGATGATAATTTTTTTTTCTGGATTTATAAGCTAAAAGAAAAATTCCATAGATTCTTTTCTAAAATATTAAAAAAGGACCCTATTCATAAAAAGTCAGAATGATTCCATTTAAAAAATTCCATAAAAATTAAATAATGGTTAAAATGTTTTTAATAAATCATTATAGAATTGTAAAAACATTATTTAATTGAATTAAAGAATATATATAATTAGAATATAAATATTCTAGATCTAAAAGAAGATAGAAGTTTGGTATTACATAAAATAATTCTTGATGATTCTTTATTTAATTTGAGGGGAAATGGAAGAAACAAAATTTAAACAATATTCATGAACAATGGAAAATATAATATAATATATATATATGTCAAAAAATAATATTATCTGATACCCCCCAAGGAAACCTTGAACGTAAATAATATCGATAAGAAAATAGATTGTAACATAAAGTTATTACCACTTTGATATCGTTTGAATCAAATACCAATAGATGATGTAAAATAATTGAAAATTAAAATACATTTAATTAGGAAAAATTCATGATATAATATATAAAATGGGAATAATATAAAAAATATGAAATTAATTAGATGTATAAAATTAAAATATTCCTTAATGAAGAGAAATAGAGATGGAATCCATTACCTCAAGTTCGAATCGTCATGTACATACCTTATCTTCCTAAATAAAAAACATGAGATATTTATTTAATTTATGAAGAGAAATTTTCTTATTTTTTATTCCTTTTATTTTTTAATTATCATATTATATTTATTTATTGAATCTGTTATTTATATGTCATATATTTTGATGATATTCAGTCTATATATCTAAAATGACTATGGTAGGATTAATATGGTAAAATAATTCATTGAAAATAATATATTTAATAATAATAATCATGGTGTAATGATAATTTATAGACATTAATTATAATTTTAAAAACAATAATGCAATATGGTTATGAATGATAAACTACGTTTCAATCTTGGAGATAATAATCAATACATAGGCATGTGTAACATTTCAATTTTTTAATAATCATTACGGAAAGAAGGTAAGTATTATTATATCTTTAAAAAAATATAATTGTATAATAAATAGCATATTATTAAATTAAATACACTTATATATACCATCCATGTGATGAAGTGGCGAATAATTAATCCCATCACTTTTTAGAGGCAGTGGTCCCCACTTACACATTTTTGACATTATCAGTTTTTAGAGAATGGATACATAAGAAAATATATGGAATATTACTATTCTAGAGTGATAAAAATATCATGAATACCATTTATATACCTTAAATCCACCATCCTAACGAGTTTTTAGAGGTGATGAATGAAAACAGATTATATCAGTTCGCGAGGTGGTAGTCCACCGTACACACAAATGGTGGTTCTATTTTTAATTTAATAGAAGAGAATATGGAAGTATGTTATTAAATTACAAAAATAACATATAATTATTTGTTATATATTTATTTTATTATATAATCAGGGTTGAATAAGAATTTATGGATAGGGATTAAGAAAAAAACAAAATCCCTAGTTAAGAACAATACCTCTTAGTTGGACATATTCTTTACGATTGAATGAAAATAATTCCAAGGTAGGATTTTTAATAAAAAATTCATATAATATATGGTAAGTTGAGAATGTAAATTATATTCATATGTATTCTTTGAACCACAATTATTCTGATTCATGATTATAATAAGACAGGAGGTCCCCTTTTATAAGTGAGGGGTGACATTTTTGTAAATTCCCATAACTTTTCAATAATGGGATGCGACTCTCTATAGGAGTGTATCCAAATTTTTTAAATTAAGTAATTTAAGGAAGATAAAGTCAATATAAACCACCAACATAAAAAATGTTCATGTTTTAAACATTTTATCCCCTTTACCTTTATGGTCACTCACATTTTCAATTTTAGTTATCTCTATAGTACTATGTTATTACGTAGGAAATTTATCCTTAAGGACTAGAAATATAAGGATCCTAATTATATGAATTATACCACTAATTCTAAATGTAATGTCATCATTATTTAAAAAAATTACTATGTGTGTGGAAACAAAATTTTAACAAAGGGACATGTATTTTGGAAATCCCAATTTTAACCTTATCATGGTAATATTTGTTTTAATCTTTTTACTATTATTTATAAGAAAAAAAATATTACTTTATATGAAAAAATAAACTATTATGATTCCAAATATTGAATAAATTTAATAAATTTATAATAAAAATTTTGAATAATTTATTAAAAAATAAACACATAAAATTCAATATAAAACCATTTTTTCTGGGAAATGCATTTTCCTTGAAAAAAGTGATATTATATTAACTTTATACATAGAAATAATCATAATATTAAATTAAATTAATAATTAAATATATATAATATATTAATTTCATTTAAATTATTCCATTATTGGGGTAATTTTAATTAATTAAAATGGGTAAAATTTATGAGCTTAAAAATAGTTTGCAGAAAATTGTGTTTTTAAGGATAAATATAAATTTATACCAAAATAATAAAAAGTGATGATTGAAATGAAATTAATTATATTATTATAAATAAAATTATTCTTAATTATACATAATAAAAAATTAAAAATATAATAAGAATTCTAAATGAATTTAGTTAAGTAAAAGAGATAATAGTGTTTTGAAGAATTTATAATTATCAATATTCATTGAAAGATAAATCATTTTAGAAAAGTCAAAACATTTCACCATAATTTAATTTTGATATGATGCATTAGAAAATTAATTTCATTTTATCAAATAACATTTCTAAAATTTAAATAAATTGTTTAAAATATTTTATCCCAAAATGTAATAAATATCATTTTGGATGAAAACATATTTTTTTGAGGAATAAAACATCATTACAAAAAATTGAGTTCTTTTTTCCTAAAATTTTGACAGTAAATTTATATTGAGTAGGATATATATATATATATCATAATGAAGTTTATACTCATTATTCCCAATAATATAATGGCTAGTTTATGATGGATATGATTAAATAAAGATACATCATTATTCATTTAGGTTTAGTGAGGCATGTCTTATATGCTATCAAAAATACTTTTTTTTTTAATTTTATGGTGTTACATTGATGATTCATCTAGAAATCCCATTTCATATAACCCTTCTGGAAGATCTAATCACCTATAGTTTTCACTATGATCAATTTGGATGGGGTATGTTGATTAATTATTATCAACTTCATCATTCACCATGTTTTGATCAATCAATGTGACCTTATCATTAAATTGAACACTTCATCTTCAAAAGATCAATTTATTTCCATTACCCTAAAGCATACAATTTTTTTCTTCAACCTAATCGAAAAATAACCTCTCTTGTGAATAATCCTTAGTTTTTTTCCAAACCCATAACATCAACATAGGCAGTAGTGCTAAAATAATTTAGGTTGGGAACTTCTGCTAGTTTTCTAGAACACAACATTCCAAAAATCTCCTGCTCCAATGGTGTCTATGATATCCCAGAACTAATATTTTGGTATTTAAATTACATAAATATAATGTTTCATATAAATATATTCAAAATATTTTTTTATAGTTTTAGGGATTTTAGACAAAAAATTAACTAAAAAAACATGTCCCTTTTAACCACATGGAATTTTTTCACAATAAGAGATACTTCATAGTCCATAATGATTCTTCAATACCTCAAAAAAATTATCGACATAAAAAACTATTCTAACTATTTTTAAATTATATTATATTCATAACATTGGGAAATGTAAATATAATATAGGGGTGATATCAAATTCCCAAGAAGGGTAAACACAAGAGATGAAAATTATAAATTATAAGTGACGATAAAATGAGAATATAGGTAAAATCATGATACATAAGAAAATCATACCCAGAAATGTATAGGTTATAAATCATGTATTAAACCTTGATATTGAACATTATATTAATAAAAAGAGTGTTTCAATAAACATGATCCATGATATCATATCCTAGTAATGAGAATAGATATAAAACTATGAAATATTATTCAAATATAGCATTATCATTTATATAGATAACATTACATTCATTTTTCACACCATAAAATCCCATAATTTGGAGTAACTAAAATTTTTCTTGAAAATACGTTATATCACGAGATATAAACATTAAACCATTGAATTGGAGTGATATAATGGTCATACCCATCTTAGGATTATAATTAAACAACTTGTAATTATTTTGTAATAGAACGACCAATCCTTGGTTTATAATAGAACATCCCATCCTTGGTTTATAATGGAACCAGTAATCCTTGGTTTATAATATAACCACCCATAAATCATCCATACATTTGAGTGACACTTAAAAATAATTCATTTTTCACATAAAAATTAACCCTTCAAAATAAAATTGTATTTATTAAACATTTAAAATGATAATAATTCAATTTTATTGAATAGAAACTCATTGAAATAAAATGGATTTAATTAAATAAACATTAATGAATGCATGGAAAAAAAATTATTATTATATGGATTCTAATTATGAATTCATTAATAATTATATGAGTATTCAAAACATGATAAAACCATGGAGAAATAAATGGGTATCTAATGAAATTATGTAACTTCAAAAGAAAATAAAATTAAGTTAGGAAAAGGAATCATATGGTATTTATGCATTATTGTTAATGGTTATATAGTTATATCAATAATTTACAGAAATTAATTGATGTATGGAATAGTGGTGAGTATACATCAATTAAAGGAATAAAAATAATGTATTAACAAAGTAAATACTTTTAGTGAACAGTAAGGGTCATACACAATGGATTATTTGGAAAGGAAAAGGGTGTGATGGATAATTTATATTATAGAAAATAATATTCACAATGTATATAATGAAATAACGTGGATAAAATAATATAAATTATATCCTCAATCAGAAAAAAATGTATCAAAGGATAATGAATTAAATGAAAAATAATTTTTAAATTTTTTAAAAAACCACAATGAAAATAAGAAATTTCCATCATCTTCTGAAATAATTTTGAAAAATATATATTTTTTCTATTACAAAAATAATATTTATTTTATAAAAATAAAACATCAAAAATAAATATTTTAATAAAATGCCAATATTTTTAGGAAATATGTGTTCCAATAGAAAAAATCAAAAGATTTCATTTACAACATATTCATAAAATGTTACAGTTATAGGTCATGTGCAAAATTTACTTCCAAAATGGAGGAATGAACAATATTGAAAAAAATTATTTTTGTAAAATAATCTTTCATATTAATTATCTAAAAATCAATAAATATTATGAAAAAAAATAAATAGTTGAAAATAGTTTAAGGCAATATTTATAATGGTATACTATTATGTGAGATAAAAACTAAACACACTAATTTGATTAAAATTAGACACTATTTCTAGAAAAATTTATGATAAAATAATTGGATATATTGTATTGAAGAAAATAAAATATTATTGTGCTAAAATTTTACCTTGAAAAATAAAACATTGTTTTTTTCATAAACATGTATCAAGAATTTGAAATTTGAGGATAAAACCCCATGTGACTTGAGTAACACTTTAATAGAAACCACTTGAAAAATAGGGAATTTAATTAATCAAAAAATATCATGAATATCGATTATCTCAAGAAATAACAGCTCTATTATAAATCATATTTTCCACTAAAAGGAAATTATCATCGTAATGAAAAACAAGTCTAAAAGAGAGGAATTTTATATGAAAAAACATTACATTTTTCACTATATAGGCAAATTTACTCTAAGATACAATATAAAATATAAATATACTAATCGCACATTTTAGTGAATTTTTCATATTCATAAACTTTTATAAAATTAATTTATATTTATTGTTCACGTTCATGTCAATTGGGTATTATATATTGTTTGATGTTGAGTGTAGGTAATATTAATAATTTTGAACTAGGTTTATAATAGCCATGTTGATATTCATTCTTAATCCAAATTTCATCATTTCTTATCCATTATAGTTACCTTAATTTAGTTGCATAATGGATTTATTAAGTGTATATTGAATTTCATGAGTACTTGATTTATGATCCTATGATATGAGATCTACAATAAACATATTAAAGTGATTTTTATCCGATGAAGGGTTTCTTCTAAATTTGTGTGTTAAATAATAATGTCTCATATGAAAAAAAATCAAACTCAGTATGTACATATTTATATAATATTTTAACATTAATGATGTCTTCATGATCATATATCACATAATTTCATATCATTTTCAAGTAGATTGTCAAACTAAAAAAAAACTGTAACATACCATGATTAATGGATTATTATAATCTGATTAAGTTAAAATATATTTATTATAGTAAAAATGATATAATTTATTGTTTTTATTTTTATATTATTATTATTATTATTATTTGCGATGAATTTATCGGTATAATTTTTTTCAAGGAATTAATAAATGGTTCTCATATATGATTTCTTATTTTATATGGTATGTTTTATAAAAATTGTTTACCATTCATATTATTAAAGAGATTTTTCAATTTTTATTACCAAATATTTAATAATATAATAAAAATCATACTTATCATTTTAAAACATTATCACAACCATCCATGTAAGGAAATTATGAAATAAAAAAATACAATAATTTTGTGGAGGTGGTAGTCCACACATATGGATGGATGATGATTTCATTTTTCCATAGAATAGGGAAAATGAATAATATGGTTTATAATATAATAATGAAATATATTTAATAAATATTAAATTATATATTAAATTTAATATTATAACTATACTTGTAAGGATGTGAAGTAAAATTAAACTCATTATTTCATGGAGGAGGTCATCCGCAAAATACTTGATTCAAAATTTCATTTCTATTAATATAAATGGGGTGTGTGGTTACTTCTTGTACCACCATTTAAAAAAAATAATATTTAATAATGAAACTTAGTAATTCATTGCTATTTTTTAAGAAATTAAAGAAATATTAAAGGTAATATTTTTAAAGAAAAATGGAATATAGGTTTGGAATCTATTCCACACTTCTTAGATGGTCATTTTTGTAAAGGGGATAAAACCTTTAAGGGGTGATCTTTTGAGATTAAAATAACTTCTATAATTTTTATAGGATAATTAATGGTAGTTTTTTGATGTTTTTGAACAAAAATAATGTGGTCTTTTTGTGAGGGAATGTGAGTTGAGGAGTTTCTATTTTATAAGTGAAAAGGAGTGTAATTTTTATAAAAATAAAAAAATTTCAATAATTGGAAGTAAATCTCAAGGAATGTGGAACCAAAATTGGGTAATAATATAGATTAGATGTGAAAAGGTTTGTAAAGGTCTCATAAATACATTCATACCCAATTTTTAAATATGTTTGTGGTCATTGTCTTAGAGAATCTTTAATTTTACAATTTTATATTTTATCATGTTAAAAGGATTTTACCTAGGGTAAATTATACATTATGATGAAAAATAAAATGAACCCCATTAAATAATTTGGATATAATTAATACAAATTTTAAATAAATTTTATTTGATTCAATTTATAAGAGTGATAAAAAATAAATTTAAAAAATAAATGCCCGACTAGATAATGTTTTTTAAAATATACAACTTAAGTTCTAAAATGTTAAATATATTCATATAAACATTAAAAATTATATTTTAAAATTATATTTATAGTTTTAAAGTAGATATGCTTTATTATAGAAATGTTTTATAAATTTTATATCCATACATATATATGAATAATTTCATAAAAATCAAAGTACATCTAAAAATGCTATTTTCACTATTTATATGGAGAATAAAAATTTTCAGAAAAAACATTAAAAATAACACTAAGAAAATGTTTAAATTTAAAATTCCAAATTTAACTTATTTTTATAATATTTAAATTATATAATTTTTATATTTATTAATTTTTTAAAAATAAAAAATATGTAGAAAAATATTTTTTTTTGATAAATTACTTCTTTAACATAATGTTTTATTAATATTATTTCATAAAACATCATAAATAATTAAATTATTAATTAATAGTTTAAAAATATAAATAATACCAATAATAATAAAATTTTAAATGCGATCAATTTATTTTATTAATGTGAAATACTATACCATTTTTTGTAAATGGTTCATTGAAATGCATTGTTTTTAAATATTAAAGAATGAGAATAATAACATAACACAATATTAATTGATTATTACCTTATATGTACCAGTGTTTAAATTATTCATGTAATTTTATTATTTTATGGCTTATTTTAGTCAGGAGTTATGTTAGATAAGAGTTTAGGGTAGCAAATTTTTTTAATGATAATATTAATTTAAAGAATCCAAAATCTCATGTTATTACATTATAACCCTTAAATAAATTGTATCCTCAAAATTTTAATTACTATTAACAAATGAATTTATTTTTGTGTATTTTTAATATATTCATCATTCAGGATATAACTTTTAATATGAAATTAACCTTATAATATTTGGTCATAGAAAGTTACATTTGTTTTCTCAAAATATATGGTTCAATAATACAGTCATGTACATGATATGTATATAACCAAATCATATATTTTCTATAACACATCTCTCCAAAAACCAATTTAACCTATTATATATCAATAAAATATTATATTATAGATTACCGTACAATATAACTCTATTATTAATCATCAAATGTGTTATCCACGAGTATATGAAGCCATAAACTAGTTAATATATATCATAATCTCTAAAATAAGATAAAAATACCTAATATACCATGGTTTACTTTTTATTTAAATAAATAATCAATTTCAATGCTATCAATAATTTCATTAATAATTTTCCAAAATAAATCAAATTTTTATTACCTCAACATCAAGAATAAATTAAAACTATGCTTTATCCATTCCCCAATCACATGTTCTTCAATAGTCATACATAAAAATATATACATTTTTAGAATTACATTCCAAGGTTATTGATTACATTTAACATGCTTTTTAAACTTTTAGAGTTGAACTAATGAATAAAAATCCTTAATTGTTTCAAATAACTCCTCATGAATATTAGAATATATAATAACTACATTGATAAATATCACTCACTAATAAAAATGACTATTATTATTATCATGAATTAATTTCTCTTCAACTACCAACCTCAATAATTTTGGTAAGACTAGGAAGCTAACCTTTTCTATAATGAAAGGAATATTATTATATTTTCATCCACAGAAGCATGGTACCTTATTTAGTTAGAAGACATAGTGGTTTTTCGATCACATACCATTCTCACCATAATATTTGTGATCATATCTCAACTAAATACTAAAACCTAGTTGGTTATGATAATATCCAAAATAAATATAGTATATGAATAGGAAATCATAATACTAAGATGTATTATGTAGTGATACCATTATTTCAACATATGATACTTTCATTTAAACTATGTCACACTTGGTTAATCCTATAAAACTCATTGTTATACATTGTTTACATTATGATTTTCTCTCTTATAATTATTATCATAATTTCTTAATGTAATAAAGAAATAAATACATAATAAAAGTTTGTAAAGAGAATGTTATTAACTAAATCATATCCACTTGGAGTGTCAAACTAGGTGTGCAGTTCGACCTCTTTTTTTTTACATTAGGTGAACATCAAGTTACTACCCAACCCTCGCTTTTTATGGTTATTAACTTTAGGTACATCTATTCCAAATCCTAAATCCACTTGTAGAATCATTTAATGGATGCAATTTCATGGAAAATCAAACAATCATTAATTCTCCCAAATTTGAAGATGTTCTCCAGGACCTAAAAGTTACTGTTATACTTCACACTAGTGTATCTACTAATGATCTTTGACCATAACCCATGTAATATTACCTCAAAATCAATAAAGGTTTATCTATTATAATCACCATTATATATCTACCTTGGATGAAATTTCTAATTTCTAAATTAATCTCAACATATTAAATAAAAATATTAATATATACATATATAGTCTATTCTGATACCAATTATGATATCCTAGAGAAAATAATATCATAATTTTATGAAAAAATATATTACATACTAATTTATTTTTAAGATCATTTATTTTTAGAGTTTTAGAAAATATTAAAAAATATTAACGGACAAAACTCACTCCCTCTTACCTAATGAGAATTTATTCAAAAATTATAGAAAATACATAATCCATGATGATTCATCAGCATAACCCATAAATTCCACACATAAAAAACATTTCTTGATATTATCTACTTTTCTTCTCTTCATTTCTTGGGGAAGTTGAAATATAAGAAAGAGTTGAGATAAGATTCTCCATAAGGGTTAACATAGGTTATAAAAATATGATATCATAATTTGGAATAAAATGAGGATATGGGCTTTATAAATATTCATAGTGAAATCATACTTAATAAAAATTATGTTATAAAACATGGAATAAATATTGAAATAAAATAAGACATGAACCAAAAGAGTGGGTCAATAAACAAAAGCCCATAGATTATTAAATATTCCTGATAATGAGCATAAAAATATGGAACAACCTATTAAATATGGAACATACATTAGTATATGGTAGTTTATATTCATGTGGTACACCATCTATTCTCATATAGATGAGAAAGTAAAAATTTACTCACAAATACATTATCTCTTGAGATATAAACCTTAAACTAATACATTTGAGGGTTATAATGGACCCACTCATCTTAGGTTTATAATGTCACCACCCACCCTTGGTTTATGATATAACAACCCATTATATGTTTATAACAGAAGAACTGGTCCTCTGCTTAAAATGGAACAAACTTTCTCTTGGTTTATAATGAAACACATAGTCACTCATCCAAACATATGTGTGACACATAAAAATCATTCAGTTTTAGCATTATAATGAAAGGGTGAAAATAAAATTAGTTTCAAAAAAAAATTAAGACTACAATCATTAAATTTTATACAATAAAGAACCCATAGAAATAAAATGGGTCTCATTCAATATATTTTTAAGAAACCATGGAAATAAAATGGGTTTCAAATGGATTTTTATAAGGAAATCATTATTATTCCACCAATAATCAAAACATAATAAAACTGTGTAAAAATAAATATGTATCTAATGAAATCAGGTAAGTATCACGTTTAATATCATTCATTCAAAATAAAATTAATCATAACGAATCCCCAACATATAGAAAATGGATATAAATTTTTGTTAATAAATTTTCTAAACAAAAAATGTATGAAATTAAGGTGAACACCATTCAATAAAATTAATAAAAATAGGTTATTCATAAAGGTAAGACATTGGGTGAAAAGTCAAAATCATATATATTAGTTTATTAGTAAATATAAAGTGGATGACGAATTATTTCTAAGATATAAAAGAACATTTATAATCCATAAATAGAAATAATGTGGATAGTATATTTTTACGAATAAACTTTAATAATAATAAGATGCATTAAAAGATAATAAATTAAATACAAAAATTATATTTTTAGAAAAATCACATTGGAAAAATGAAATTTCAATATTCTTTTGAAAAAAAGTAACATGATATATATTTAGATGAAGAAGAAAAGTAAATTTCCATTTGGAAACAATTAAAACATAGTGATAATATTTTTAATAAAACAACAAAAGTTGATAAAATATGTGTTCCCATTTAAATTATTAAAATAGACTATTTTCAATATATTAATAAAATATTAATGTTACAGTTAACATTGAAAAGTAATTTTTAAAAAGGTGAAGTGAAACATTTGGAAAAAAATTTCCTTTGAAAAGAAGACTTCAATATTGATTTGATGTGGCCTTAAAAATATATTTTTTCCATATATTTTTAACTATGTTTTATGATTTAATTGATCTTTCTTGTGCTTTTTAATTTATATTTACACTTTTGTAATTTTATAATTAAATTCATCAATTTAATCATTTTTTGTAATTAATGGTGTATATAAGCTTTAAGATAATTAATTTATCTCTTGCTTTAATTTTATAGTCTAGATAATTTATATTTACTTTGACAGTTTTGTATGCATAATAAATAATTTTACAGTAACAAGCTAATTAATTAATTCTACATTTTTACTTAGATAATATAATCTTAATCTAATATTGCATGTATTAGTTTTTAATTAACATTAAGTAACATAATGTTTTAGTCAACTTTTAACAATTAATTAATTAAAATATTATATTATAAACTTATTTTTGTTTTATTAAGTCATGTTAATAATATTCTAACTCTAGTTTATTTGTTTTTATAAATTTACTTACTTCTTTCATTTGTTTTTAATTAATTATTTCATTCAGTTTAATTTATGTTCAATTTATTTTGTTTGACTATTTTCTTGTAGTGTTACGATGCCACAACAACAGTTACCTGTCATGGTGTCTCGACAAACTGTGTCTGTTACGGTCTCACTATGACATTCCTCACGAATTCACCGTAACCTCATTTTAGCTATCTCACTATTTTCCTCTTTACGATGTCTCTTTTCTGGCACCATGACCTCTTTTCACGGACTCATCATGTCCTTCTCACCGTAACCTCACGGTCTAACCGTGAAACCTCCATCATAGACAACATAACCCATTTTTTGGTTCCACAACAAACCATCCAACTTATCACCATCTCACCGCTAAGGAGGAGTCTGCTTTGCTAGAGCAGGATCACATTGTCGCCACTGAAGATGACAGATGTTGTTCGCTGCGGGAGGAAGAGTGAGGCCACACTGCTTTTGAGCTGCTGAATCCTCTGCACCTCTTGAGCCGCCGCTGGAGCTGGTAAAAGCTACTACGAGGAGGTCTATTGCAACTAGGAGCTGCTGAAGAGAGCCGTACCACCTGCTGGATGCCGTGGGAAGCTCGAGCTGGAGGTCGTGCTGCTATATGGATGAAGGTGGATCCGAAACCTACTGGTAGTGTCGCGCCGTGATGGAAGCCAAAGTAGATGACCTAGTCCACTACTACTAGAGTGAAGTAGATCCACCGCACCGCACTAGGCTTGAGGAGGGTTGTTTGAAGAACCTAGAGTATGCTGCACCACGCTCTGGAGCTGCGCTGAAGGAGGAGGAAGCTGCCGTGGGTTGCTGCTGTCCACTGTTTTTCCAAGAAGAGATCGGTGCTGTGAAACAATTGATTCAGTGATAAGGAGGAGGCCGGCGCTGCTCTATGGGAAGAAGTAGAGCAAAAAACCCTACTCTCCCCTGTGGGCCGAATTGGGGAAGGAAGTAAAGATAATAAATAAATAAATAACAATTTAATAAAATAATAACAATAAAACTATAATAAAGTAAAGTAAAAAGAAGATGACAAAGAAATAATGTAATGTTGAAGTTAGGGTTAACTTTAATAAGTCAAAAGTATAAAGTAGAATTTATAAAAGTTTTAAAATAATTTAAATTTTAATAAATTGATATAACATAAACTTAAAATTCAAAACTAAATTAATAATAATTGTTAATAATTAATTAATATATTGTTTATAGTTCAAATGTATATTTAATAATAATTATAAAAAACTATAAAATATACTTATTAATTTAAATATTTTTTCTAAACTTAATTTTTTGTTCTAATTATTTAATTAAAATTAACTAATTAATAGATTAGAGTAGAAAATTAATTTCTTAAATAGTAATAGGTAAATTATTAATACAATCTATAATATTATCTTAATTACGTATTTATTAATGTTGTCAATTTTAATTAATTAGTGAATCATTATGAACTAAAAAATACTATTTATTAACATAATAACTTTTTAATAACTTATGTGTAACCATGAAATATTAAGTGCATAAGTTTATAAATAATATTAAAGTAAATAATTTTTTTATCAATCTACTACTATTAACTTTTATTGAGTAATTTAACTCTTATTTAAAAAAAACTATTTTTCTTTCAATGAGTTATCATTTATTTAATTTTCTATTTTATTAGTGAAAGTTCATTTAAAAGACAAAAACATGTCCAGGTACATTCAACTAACTTAGCAGGAGTTATTTGTGAGGGAAATTCTAGTGCGACATGCCGGCTGTGAAGAAACGCAAATTCTGCGATACGTAGGTGAAGATCTTTTGAAGTCGGTGGAGATCGAGCAGTGACATGCAGTAGATGACAACAAGGTATTAAAATAGAGCAAGAAGTAGAATTTTTGGATTCATTCAATGAGACACGCTCATTCATTCGACGAACACACCATTTTGAGAGTGAGGTTTTTCGGGAGATAGAGAGCAACACTGGAGACAAGATGGAGGCCTTAGAGCCTGAGTGCAGAGTAGTTTTATGGGAGTTCTTATTCTTTCATGCTGTAATTCTTGTACTCTGTTCTAGTATGTTTTAATTTCATGTATTTATAATGAACAAATAAATTGGCTAAACCATTGCGCTTGAGGAATTACAACTTATACTGGTACTTTTCTTCCTTTTTTACTTTCATACTTCAATGTGTTCAATATCAATTGGCGAGATTGATGCTGAGTTCATTCAATTGCTTTTCACCACTAGAACTTAATTTTTAAAACTCCAAAATCAAATTGGAGAGATTGATTGTGGAAACATCATTTAAAAATAATCAATTCACAATTACTTCGTGACTTATGATGAGTTCGTCCTGTAGTCACTATCTTTTCGAAATTTTCACAGTTGATTTGTTTTGGAGTGGCGAACTCTGAAATCAATCATCCTGTGTGAATTAACACTTGGCGAGGGAGATAAGTCACTCTATTTATGGTAGTGTAAATCAGTATCTTTAAATTGAATCAAAATACTTATAAAACTCGTATAATAGAAAATTTTCCCCATTCATTTTACTTGATTTTTCACTTATCATCATTTTATATCTTTGTTTCTTAATATTTTTAGCTTCTTTCTTGTTTCATTGCAATTTTGAACAAAATCTCAAAAGGTTTGTAGTGTTTCATCTGTGGAAAAATAATAATAAAATAGAAAATTTATCCCACTACTGACAATAGTGGGATCTTTTGAAAGTTTTTAGAAGAATAGTGGTCAAATTTTCTTTCTCTGTGGGTTCGACCCTGCTTTCCACATATACTGTAGTTAGTAGGAATATAAATATTAATATTTTAACGGATTCAACAATGATTTAGGTCATGTTTTTTTTCATCGTTTTCGGGGAAGGCACAAGCCATTGAATAAAAAAAACAATAAAAAACACATATATATAAACCTCAAAAAGAATTGAAAAATTTGAAAACTATAAAAAAAATTTATTTCACTTCTTGCTGTTTTGTTACTGTTGAATATTGTTTGTTGGTTTTTTTATGAGCAAAAGACACTCTTCTATTACATTAGATTCTTCAAACTCATAATTAGACAAACATTTAACTTCTCCTAAAAACATTGTAATGGAGAATAAGGATAATATAGTTGATCAAAACATGAATATGCCACAACCCGTAGTTCCAGCCCATCAATTACATAGGCATAGGGAGTTTCAAATTACAATAGTATCATGTAACCCATCTTGTATTAGGTTTATCCATATGACTACGAACTATGAAATTAAGCAGTCTCACCTTTCTCAACTTCCTCCATTCAATGGTCTGCCTGGAGAGGACTCACTTGAGTTCATTAGAGAGTTCTATAGTTTTATACAACAAAATACTCTGAGAGGTCTCTATTAAGAGGAATTGAGATTGAATATGTTTCCATTTTGTATAATGGGGAAGGCAAGGACTTGGTTTCAAAACTTATATGAAGAAATTTTTGAGACCTGTGAAGAGGTGTTTACTGCCTTTATATCAAAATTATATCCAAGGAACACCACCTCTGAGATTAGGCAAAAAATTACTAGGTTTGTACAGGATGAGGGAGAATTATTTCATGAGACATGGTATAGGTTTATAAGTATCCTATTAAAAAGTCCCAATCACCAGTTTTCTCCCCATCTACTCGTGGAGACTTTCTATAATGCTCTCACCCCTTACAACCAAAATTTAGTTGACCAATTCTGTGGGGGTAACTTTTCGGACTCCACTGTTGATGAACTGAAACAGGTATTTAAAAATCTTGCACAAAAATCCTAGAACAAGTGTTCTAGGAAGAGGGTCGTCCATAGAGGTGAAGACAATCATCAGGTTGTTGTTGTTAGTGATAGCATCTTAATGGAGTAATGTAATCACTATGGGATGTTCAGTCACACTCATACAAGTTGTCCTAATTTTGATCTCCCTGACCAGTTTTATGAGAGTTCCAAATTATTTGTTTTTAGAGATAGAAACCAAGGTAAAAATGATCAACACTCCAATTAGTACACTTCTAGTTATCAAAATCACCCAAACTTGTCCTGGAAAGAATAAGGTGTCATTAAATAGACCATTTCCCCTAACTACCAATCACACCCTAAAATTTATATCTCAAATAAAAATGGGGGAAAATCTTCTAATTATCAAGGGGAGTTAAAGGGGTGGTTACAACATGTTTTGGGAGAAATCAGTTCATTTAGGAAGGAAACATATGGTAAGATTCACAATTTAGAACATTAAATAATTCAAATGGCTAAAGATCAAGGTGATAAAGAAAAGGGAAAACAGCCCAATAAATCTATTCTAAATCCAAGAGAGAATATCAGGGTTGTAACCACTAAATCTGGGCTTCAAACCCAAGAACAAGTTAAGCTTCACTCTAGGAAAACTAAAACTGATGAGAAAATTGAATTTGAAAAGAAATGTATTTTTGATATAGAATCTGGGAATCTGGACAACATTGTTCAACCTGAAAATAATTTTGAATTTACACCTGAAAAAGTTCAAGTACCGAGGAAGATGAAGTGGAAATTAATTAAAGAAGAAAATAAAAACAAAGTAATTGAGGAGAAGGAGAATAATCTACCTATTCTTAAAAATTATTCCACTCCCATTCCCTTCCCTAAAAGAGTGAAGAAGAATAATGAAACTGACTATTTGAGGTTTCTTTAAATGATTCGAAACATTAGTATCAACATTCCATTTGTAGAATAATTAGATAAAATCACATCATATGTTGCTTTTACCAAAAGGTTTCTAAAATATAAAAATGATTGGAAGAAGCTGGACAAAGCTAATCTCAATGAGGAATGTAGTGATTTTTTGTTAAATAAGTTTCCTCCAAAATTAAAAGATCCTGGTAGCTTTATTATTCAATGCAAAATTAGATCAAGTGAGAAACTAAATTGATTGTGTGACTTAGGAGCAAGAATCAATCTTATTTCGTACTCCCCGTTTAGAAGTTTGGGTCTTAGGGACTTGAAACCAACATCTTTTTGCCTCCAACTTGCTGAAAGGTCACTCACACACCCATCAGGGAGGGTGGATGATCTATTAGTGAGTGTCGGAAAACTGATACTACCCACATACATCCTTATCTTAGATATAGAGTGTGATGAAAAAGTCTCAATCATCTTTGGGAGAGCTTTCCTTGCTACAGCTGGTGCTGTCATAGGTGTGTCCACGGGGAAACTCACTCTCCAAGCTATTGATGATGTGGAGGAGTTTTTACTATTTGAAAAGCCTCAATATGTGGTTGGTTGTGATTTAATAGATGTTGCTGAGAATCAATGTTTTAAAATTGTTGTCCGAGCAGAATTTGGTTCTTTTCCTCTTGAGGTCACAGAGATTTTGATTCCCCAGCCTATTGAAACTTTTCATCATGCCTCTATTCCTGTCCTAGTCCTTCCTCTAGATGAGAAAAATCTTTCCATAGAACCCATTTTAGAAAGTGATTCACATTCTTGTCCCAAACTGTCTCAAACCATTTTTTAAAATTTTCCTTTTGAAGTCGACTGTCTAAGGGGTTCTAAAGTTGGAAAATGTTCTTGTCTGAGTCCTGATGAAAAACTAAATTATGCCCATTGTGAGAAAATGTATTTTTTGGGAACATTCATTTCTGATCCGTTTTATGTTGATTATGATGAATTCCAACCTGAATATAAAATATTTACATCATTTGAGTCATATGTGGACATTGGGTACCACCTGTTGGAAGTAGACTATGATTCCTTCTTCCAAGAGTTTTATGATTTATCCTTTTTGCAAGCTGTGTTATGAATATTTGTTGAAAATACTGATGAGTTTGTTGGTTTTTTTCTTCGGATTCTGGGTTAGAGCTGACCTTTAAGTGTGGGGGAATCCATGTTAGTATTACTTGTCAAATTGGTGATTTTCATATGAAGTTGTTAAAAATTTATAGAGATGAGGAAGTGGTATTTGGGGGCCAAAATAGGCTGGACAGTATATTAGCAATTTTTTTGTTAATTGAACTTTTGGGAATATTTCTTGGTTCTTTAGATGAGAATGTTTTGGTTGATCTGATTCTGGAATCGTTAGATAATAGTAATGTTCACATTAAAAAAAATTCATTCCCTTTAAATGATCATGGATAGAAATATCTAGGGAAATTTAGTCTGGCTGGGGACTTTAAACCTAACTCTGCATGGGAGGCAACCCATGGCTTTTTATTATGTTAATAAATAATAAAAAAATGTGATTAAATAATTTATAACTGAAGACTTTAAATTCAGTGCTTCAAAGGAGTCAACCCATTCTCTTTCTTTTGTGTTTACTTTTATTTCTATTCTTGTTTTACATTTAATAATGTCATGTTGTGATGCTTCTTGTATGCACTGTCTCTGCTAGATTTTTGTTCTTGGTTTACATGTTCTTTGTCTCTAGGATGATGCTACTATGTCATTTAAGGAGTAGAATTCTCATACTGGTAGGAAATTGAAAAATATATTTGGGGAAGTACTCAATTAATAATTGTTTCATATCATTTTTCTTCTCCTTAATTCTTTAGAAAAAAAATTCTACTCATTAAAAAATTTCTGCTTGTATTGAAAAATATACTACATTTGTATTGAAAATTGTGTTACATTTTTTTTCTGTATAAAATTATGCTGCATTTCTTTCAACTGAATTTTTAAAATTCTGCATATGTTTAAAATCCTAAATGTATTGCAATGTTATTCTTCTATATGTCACTGTTTAAATAAACAAAATATATAGGTACTTCACTGCTAGAAACTGAATTGCATTGTTATTAAAATCTTTCACTACATGAAATTAAGTGTCGGGGGGTACTTGAAGACTGAAAAACGTTGTTTTAAATCTGATTGTATCTTTGAGGTGTTTAGCATGAAATTTTTATACTATATTTAACATATTATTGAACTCAATCTGTTAAAATGCTTGCACCCAGTACATAGTGCACTTACACCTTCTCTTCTACTTTTGAGCTATATTGAAAATCTTTGTCATTGGACATAAATGTTAATGCATACACATTTTAATGAACCTGCTGTTTATTTTTTTATTGTGTCAAACAATAATTTTTGAACTTCAAAGAGACCCTTTATACATGTCATAAATCTACTTAATTGAAAATCTGTTTTGAACGTTAATTGTGTAATTGTTCTTCTCCACTTTTTAAAGTCAACATTGGGGAAAAAGTTGGGTTTTAAGTGTGGGAGAGGGGGTCAATTATTGACTCTCCTTTAATGAAATCCCATCAATTCCCACTGAAACATCAAACTTGTTTTCATAAAATGGTTAAAATGTTTCAAAATTCTATTATTTTTCTATATTTTACACTGAACTCAATTGAGTCTTGCATTAGTACAAGGTCCTTGTTGGTAGTTGAGAACTTCTTAGAGTTTGAAATCAATGAGTATGGATGATTGCTGAGTGGTTTTAATTGGTTATTGAATGGAAATTTAGGTTTATGAATTATTTTTGAGAGTTACATGGGTACCCTTTTAATGGAATTATGATCATAACTTTTAGAAATGGAAGATTGATTTTGAACATAGGTGACTCATTTATCTTTAACTTTTTAATGTAATTTCCTGAATGAGCCAATGTAATTTAATTTTATATAAATATTTCTGAACTGGAGTAATTTGGGAATCTAGGATCCCACGATGAGTCTTTGAGACCCACGATGCTGGGTGCATTTCTGTTAACTAGAATCCCTCTATACACTTGGAATAAGTGCATTTCACAGTGCTTAGCACAATGATACAAGTCTTGGGAATAAATAAATAAAGTGTCTAGGGTCAAAAATGAGCTCATTAAGGTGAGGGGAATGTTGAACTCCAGATTAAGAAGGGATCAAATGGTTTATATGGAAATCATTTATGTTGTATCATTGAGGTGATTCAAAAAATATATTTATTTATTTTTGGAACCTAGGTGAAAAAGTCGAAGTGTAATGTTCCTATTGTTAAGTTCTAAATTCCATTGATATTTTATCTCCTATGATTCTTGGATTTAGAACCTCATATTGGATTGATGTTAGTCACTAAGTTGTATCACATATGAGGCATGACATATTCATTACATGATGTTTCATAGTTTTCATGACTACTAGTGAGAATTTGTTCTAGGCAAGGTTTATATGAGAAATTTATTTTCTAAAAGCCTATTTACATGTTTATGAAGTTCTCTGTTAGAAGTTCTAACATGTAACATTTTGAGTAATTTAATAAAAACATTTTTCTATTTCTCAATGATAATAAAACATGGGTTTTTTAGGACAAAAAATGATTAAGTTTGGGGGAATTTGATGTGGCCTTAAAAACATATGTTTTGCCACATCTTTTTAACCAATTTTAAATGATTTAATTGGTCTTTCTTGTGTTTTTTACTTTATATATACACTTTAGTATTTTTATAGATAAATTCATCAATTTAATCATTTTTTGTAATTAATCGTGTATTATATGCTTTAAAATAATTAATTTATCTCTTTCTTTAATTTTATAGTCTAGTGTATTTTTATTTACTTTGATGGTCTTGTCTACATAGTTAATAATTTAATAGTAATAAGCTAATTAATTAATTCTACATTTACACATAGATAATGTAGTCTTAATCTAATATTGCATGTATTAATTAATAATAAACTTTATGTAACATTATGTTTTCGTCATCTTTTAACAATTCATTAATTAAAATATAAGATTATAAACTTATTTTAGTATTATTATGTCATGTTAATAATATTTTAACACTACATTATTTGGTTTTAAAAGTTTAATTAATTTTTTCATTTTTTTAATTAATTATTTTATTCAGTATAATTTATGTTAAATTTATTTTGTTTGACTATTGTTTTGCAGTGTTACGGTGCCACACCAACCATTTCCTTTCACGGTGTCTCCACGCACCGTGTTTGTAACGGTCTCACTGCGAAATTCCTCACGGAAGCACTGTAACTTCATTTTGGCTATATCACTGTTTTTCTCTTTATAGTGTCTCTTTTCTGGAACCATGACCTCTTTTCATGGAGTCATCGTGTCCTTCTCACCATAACCTCACAGTCTCACTGTGAAACCTCCTGCACAGCCACTGTAACCCATTTGTGGTGCCACAATAAAAGGTCTAAATTCTCACCGTCTCGTCTCTAAGGAGGAGTCCACTTTCCTAGAGCAGGATCACGTTGTCACCACTGAAGATGAGAGCTAATGTTTTCTGCGGGAGGAAGAGTGAGGTTGCACCGCTTTTGAGCTGCTGAAGTCTCCGCACCTCTTGAGCCACTGCTGGAGTCAGGGAAAGCTGCTGTGAGGAGGTCCATTGTAGCTAGGTGCTACTGAAGAGAGCCACACAACCTGCTGGATTTAGCAGGAAGCTCGAGATGGAGGCAGTGCTGTTGTATGGATAAAGGAGGAGCCGAAACCTGCTGGTAGTGCCGTGCCGTGATGGATGCCGAAGCAGATGACCTAGTCCACTTCTGTTGGAGTAAAGTAGATCCACCACGATGCACTGTACTTGAGGAGGTTTGTGTGGAGAAACTAGAGGTTGTTGCACCACTTGCTGAGACGTGTTGAAGGAGGAGGAAGCCGTTGCAGGTTGCTGTTGTCCGCTATTTTTATGAGCCGAGATCGGTGTCGTGAAACTATTGATTCGGTTCTAAGGAGGAGGCCGATGCTGCTCTGTGGGAAGAAGCATAGAAAAAAAGCCCTACTTTCCCATGTGCGCCGAATTGGGGAAGGAAGTGGAGATAAAAAATAAATAAATAACAATTTAATAAAAAAATATATATAATAATAAAAGTATAATAAAGTAAAGTAAAAAGAATATGACAAAAAAAATAAAGTAATGTTGATGTTTGGGTTAACATTAATAAGTCAAAATTATAAAGTATAATTTATAAATGTTTTAAAACAATTAAAATTATAATAAATAGATAAATCATAAACTTAAAACACAAAACTATATTAATAATAATTGTTAATAATTAATTAATATACTTTTTATAGTAAAAATGTATAATTAATAATAATTATAAATAGACTATAAAATATACTTATTAATTTATATATTTTTTTAAACACAAGTTTTAGTTCTAATTACTTAATTAAAATTAACTAATTAATATATTATTCAAGCTAATTAATTTCTTAAATAGTAATAGTTTAATTATTTATACTATCTAAAATATTATCTTAATTATGTATTTATTCATGTTGTCAATTTTAATTAATTAGTGAATCATTATGAAATAAAAATTACTATTTATTAACTTAATAAATTTTTAATAACTTATGTTTAACCATTTAATATTAAGTGTATAAGTTTATAAATAATATAAAAGTAAATATTTTTTTTATCAATCAACAACTGTTAACTTTTAATGAGTAATTGAACTCTTATTTTTTTTTAAAAATAACTATTTTTCTTTCAATGTCTTATCATTTATTTACTTATATATTTTATTAGTGTGGGTTCATTCAAAAGACCAAATCATGTCCAGGTTCATTCATCTAACTCATCGGGAGTTAGTTATGATGGAAATTCTAGCGCGACGTGCCGGTCGCGAAAAAATAGACATTCTACGTTATGTAGGTGAAGAACATTTGATGTCATTGGAGATCGAGTAGTGACATGAAGTATATGACAACAAGGTATTGAAATATAGAAAGAATCATAATTTTGGGATTCATTCACCAAGACACGCTCATTCATTCGACGTAGACAACATTTCGAGAGCATTGTTTTCCGGGAGATAGCAGAGCAGAACTGGAGACAAGCTGGAGGCCTTGGAGCCCTAGTGCAGAGTAGTTTTAGGGGAGTTCTCCTTCTCTTGTGTTGGAATTATTGTACTCTGTTCGAGTATATTTTCATTTATTTTACTGATAATGAACAAATTAATTGGCTAAACCTTTGAGCACGGGTAATTACAACTTATACTGGTACTTTTCTTCCTTTCTACTTTCATACTTCAGTGTGTTCAGTATCAGTAGGCGAGATTGATGATGAGTTCATTCAATTTCTTTTCACCACTAGAACATAATATTCAAAACTCCAAAATCAAATCAGTGATATTGATTGTGGAAACATCTTTTAAAAATAATCAATTCACACTTACTTTGGGACTTACAGCGAGTTCGTCCTGTAGTCATTATCTTTTCGGACTTTTCACAGTTGATTTGTTTTGGAGTGGCGAACTCTGAAATCAATCAGCATGTGTGCATTATCTCTGGAAGAGGGAGACAAGTAACTCTCATTATGGTGGTGCAAAGGAGTAACATTAAATTGAATCGGAATAATTATAAAACCATTATAATGGAGACTTTTCCCAGTGCATTTTACCTGATTGTTCATTTATCAGTATTTTATATATCCGTTTCTTACTGTTTTTAGATTCATTCTTGTTTTATTGCAATTTATAACAATAAATCAAAAATATTGTAGTCTTTCATCTATGCACAAATAATAAAAAAAATAAAAAAATTGAAAATTTATCCCACTGCTGACAACATTGGGATCTTTTGAATGTTTTTAGAAGAATAGTTGTCAAATTCACCTTCTCTCTGTGTTCGACCGTTCTTGCCACATATACTGTAGTTAGTAGGATTATAAATATTAAACTTTGATCGGCTTAAATGACGGTTTAGGTCATGATTCACTGAAAAACAATAAATATTATCAAATGAAATATGGGATGGGAAATATTTTGAAATACTATTGTTTGAAAACCCACATCATAAAAACAATATTAAATTTCATTTGTGAAGGGTTATAGAATATTATTATGATAATAGAAAATAATTCATATTATATTTACCTAAAATATAGGAGAACATTTTTTGGAAGGAAAATATGGAATTTAAGAAAAGAACCTACTAAAATATAGAGGTTCATTTTTTATAACATTATACATTTAGGTGGGCAAACAACCATGTGGTAATATTTGAATAAAAATATATATTTAAGAAAAATAATAAAATATAACATATTTAAAATATTTTAATTCTAATAAAAATGATAATGGGCCTATAATTTTTCAATATAAAATAAAAATGGTTTATAATATAAAAAAGTCTCAAATAATTGAAATTTGTTGTAAAAACCCCTTATTGAATAAAAATAAATTTATTCAAAACCCATTGAAAGAGAGGACTTGTAATTGAAATTAATCAATCATGGTTAGAGGTTATTTCATAATATAATATCTCAATTAGACATAGTTTTCACCAATCAAAATAAATTAGGTGTTTAATAGAAAACATGTCTCAAAGAGAGGAATTTACGATGAAAACCCCTTAACTTGCTTCCCTTCTTAGTCAAATTCACTCTTAGATCATATTTAAAAAACATAAATATCACAATAACCTTATTAATAACAAATAAAATACATGAAAACATTTATAAATATTATTTATAATTATTATCTCTATTTATATTAGTTACTAATTACCTATTTTCAATGTTTTGTGTTGTTAATCTTGATCATTTTCAACTAGTTTTATAATTTCAATATTGTTATTCATTCATATCTAAAATTTGAATATCAAATTTAAATTAATGACACATTAACATAAGATTTCTAATGATTTTTGAACTATATATTAACTTTCATGAGTACATTAGTCATTATCCAGAATGTTGAAATCGAAAACGAACATTTTCTGGTGATTTTAGCCCTGTAAAGGGTTCTTTCATAATTAGTGAGTTAAACTATGATGTATCATTGATAAAAAAAATTATTATTTACCATAATTATAAAATATTATACAATTATTTTTTTTCTATAATCATCCATGATATAATTTAAGAGCATTATTCACGTTGGTGGAGAAGCCAACCTGAACATGAACATACCATGATTAATAGATGATTATATGGTGATTAAGTGAAAATATCAATAAAATAGTAGGATATTATTATAATTATTTTATATTAGTGTTATATATCATAATTTTAATAAATTAGGGGAATAAGGTATTTATATGTAACACATTCATAATATTAATAAATTGTTTTTCACTTTATCTGTTGTGTAAGATGACTAATTTTATAATGATTGTTTCTCCATCAAATCATTTTGAGAATTATTAAATTTTTTTTCATAAAGAGATATTTAGGTAATAAGATTCATATATATCCTTTAAAACCATTTCATGACTATATATTTAAGGCAATAAAGAAAATAATAACAAAAATCAATCATTTTATAGAGGGTGTAGTCCATAGGTATCCAAGGAAAACAATTTAATTTATCATATAAAGGGGAAATGAATTAGTATAGTTCATTATGTGAAAATTTAAAATATATCACAAATATAATAAATATATATTTAAGGGTATGAATGAAAATAGTACACATTTTCTCTTGGATGCGGTAATCTGCATAACACAAGATTCACATATTCATTTTATTAATTTACATAATTATGGGTGGTTAATGCTTCTATAATTAGTAATATAAAATACTAGAATAATAATTATATTTATTTTACTATTATAATATTTTTAAAAATGGTTTTGGGAAGAGTAAAGGAAAATAAAGAAATTTAAAATATAAAGAGAGGTTAGGAACATATACCTCACTTCTCGGATTATCATTTATGTGAAGGGGATTAAAACATTGTGGGGTTTACTTTTGGGAATAACAAACCCCACTAATGAACTTAAGATATTTTAGAAGAGGTTTTTTTATTGTTTCGGTGAAATATAGGGGGGTTTTATGGGGGGTAATTGAGGAGATGGGTTCCCCTTTTATAAGTGAAATGGAGCGGAAAAGATTTAAACACCCGAAATTTTAGTTAATGGGAATTAAAACTCAAGAAATTTGGAAATAAATTAGAAATAATTTATAGGATAAGATATAATTTCATTAAAGGAATAATCCCCATATTCCTATACATTTTTAAACATGTTTGAGGTCTTTTACTCAAAGATTATTTACTTTTCCAATTTGTGTTGTTACTATAGTAACTAGTTTTAACATTAGATATCACAACTATTATAAACCAAAATAAAATGGAATATATTAAATAATTTGAAATTAATGATAAAAATATCTAAATCTAATTTATTTGGTTCAATTTTTAATATTGATAAAAGTTTATTTTCAAAACTATATGAATAATACATTAAAACAATATTATTAAAAAATGTAACATAAGTTAAAAAATTACTAATATTGGTTTATATATTAAAAATAACATTTTAAATATTTTTAATTCACTTATATATTAAAATTTAGGTCTTATAAAAATCGTTCTAAAATTTCCAATTCATTTTTAAATAGTAGTAATGTCACATAATTCAAGTTAATTTTAGGAATGAAATATTTCACTATTTACATAAAAAGTCAATCTTCTTAGAAAAATACGAAATATAATCCCTCATATAATTTTGACATTCATAATTAAAAATGGAAGTTATTTTAATCAAATTAAAATTTTATTATTTATATATTTATTTTTTTAAAATTGAAATACCAAATAAAAAATTAATTTATCAAATAATGAATTCTTAATCCTCAAGTGTCTTATCATATTTCATTTAAATTTAATAATAGTGGAATAATGAGATAAAAATTTAAAAATACAAATAATAACTATTTTAATAAAATTTTAAATGTGGTCAATTTATTTCATTAATTTGATATTATATACCAATTTTTTGATCTGTTCTTTAGCCTGATTCTTTTAAAAATATTAATCAGAGAGAATAATAATTTAAAATAAATTAAATTGAGGATTATCATTTTATCTAATAATTATTTTATAAGTAATGTCATTTGAATATATTGTGGTTAATTTTAGTTGTGTTTTTTGTTGGTTTGGTGTTTCATGTCGAATAATTTATTGTGGATAATATTAATTTAATGGATTCAAAATATTGGGTTGTTATAGTGGAGAATAACTTATGTTTCTTAGAAAAGCTCTATAATTAATTTATTTAACTCAAATATCCAAATTTTGTTTTTGAAATTTTGTCATATAATTTTAGACTTCAAAGATAGTTTATGGTTGATCCTCAATGCTACACTTTTTTCTTGTGTTTCTAGAACAAGATTATCAAATTTATTCTTTTTCTAGAACAAAACCTATATAATTCCCTTCAAAAAACTTATACACCATTATCATAACATAAAAAAATACCTTATTTGTGGTATCTATTTCCACTATAGCCCTCCATCAAAAAACACAATGAACACCTTGTATTGTTTTTCCGAAAAAAGTAAAATTTTACTTTATTTGTTGATTCATAGATGAATTTAGTGTATTAAATTGACCCACCATGAGAGAAAATGGGTAAAATTGAATAACAAATGATGAATTTGTACTACATCTAATATATAGATGTCCATGCATTTATGTAAAATAATACCATTATCAGCGTTATTGGGTATAAAATCCTCACATGATCTGAAATATTTGTGACCAATATTTAGTATACCCGTATGCATTATGAAATTATTTTCCTTCCCACTTAGGTTCCCATGATGGAAATTCCATAACTCTGGAAATTCAGAAGCTGTCTCTATAACAATGGTTTTTCTATATGATCACCCCATAAGATACAACATACCATCATTAACACCTCTATAAAAAAAATGCAATCTTGATTAATCTTATGCACTCCATTGGAAAGTCTTATTCAAAAACCTACATCATCAATAAAACAAAAAAATAGATTCTTCCATACACCTGGTATGTGATGAAATCCCTACTAGTCCAATAAAATTCCATTTGTTATTCAAAATATTATATCTCTCACACCCACGATTTAGAAAGATTTATAATTTACTAGATAAACATTAGTAAACATTCTAGAAATATAATTTACCATGTATCTCGTTTCATTAATAGAATATAATTATTCTTGAAATTAAGGATCCTTGATTCCAATTAAGTATTAACACCCTGTGTTAAAAAATCATCACCTTAAACTATAATGTTTTTTATACATGAACATTATGAAATACCCTATTCTATATTCATAATGTGATCCTTGTAATATTTCTTTATGTGAATCTTCTTTCAAAAGTACCAACATATGGGCTCATTCCATGAAAAATTAACTCGACTTATTTTCTGTGACCTATCAACCAATTTCATTTAATCTTTTTATTGAAATAAACTTCCTCTACCTTCTTAATTGACTATGGTTATAGTAGCTTCTGAGAATTATTTTTTCCAAATCTCTTAATTAATATTGTTATCATGAATGTTCATAAATATTAGATCAATATTCCTTCATGAATTTCTTATGGGAGTAACCATCACTTCCCATTATTCTATTAGAAATGATATTGATAATAAATCTTACAGATATTACAAGAACACAATGATGGATAATTCTATCAAAATAAAAATAATATTTAATTAAATAAAATTACTAGACATTGGTATTTCTTCTAAATTCTCTATTCGAATAAACTTATAATTATGAATAAAATATTTATTGTTGTTTGAATCAAAAATATATATTCCAGATCCTACACTATCTATATTATTGTCAGATTATCATATATGTCTTCCAAGTTCCATCCTATCAATCCTTTTCCAATATTATTTATCAATTAATTATAGTTTGAAACATTTTACCAAAACATCATGTTCATTATGAAATATTCAATTATCTATCTACATCCTCCTGAAACAGATGTCTGTAAAATTGATCTTTTCTTTTTGTACCCTTCCTTCTTTTGATTCTATACCATTGAAAATATCCGAATCTTGATAAATAAAAAATTAATATGAAATAATTCTAAATAAATATTATACGATTAATAGTTCAAAGATACACTGAACCCCATTTTATAATAACACTTGTTTGGATTATAATAACCACAAATCACTGAAAAAATCCTCTAGAATATTCAATATTCAAATAGAGATCGATTAATCTAGTGAAAGGAAGAATCCCTACAAAACCGATGTACTAGAATATATAAATGAAGAAACACCTAATTCATCTCACTCGATCAACACCCTCACACAATAAAGAAAATAAATGTATAAAAAAATCATATCAAGAAAACATTGCAACACCTCAAGCTTCAACGATGCGTTTCTCTTTGAATAATACAATAGTGTTCGATATACACAACATCGAGTTAAGGCACACCACAACCAATCAAACTAGCCATTTAAAAAGAGGTTATATATATTAATAACCACTTTTTTAATTATACATATATACTGTAAAATTTTTACATTCAATTTTTTTGTTTCATAAACATAATATAAGGAAAAATTCAAATTTTTAGACAAAAGATTTTATTTTTAAAAAAAATGCAGTTTTCCACCTTTTATAGAGTAACCCTTTTTAAATAAAATATTTGAAATTTTAATATAATTAATTTAATGAAAATAAATTATTTATTATATTTGTGACATAAAATTTTAGTTTGTATAATATTTGGGAACTTTTCGGATAACTTTCATACTTTGATGAATAGTGAAAAATTCTAAATTTTAATTAAAATCAACTATTTTAATCGCAATATTTTATAGTGTTAAATTATAAAGATGTGTGGTTTTATAATATAATTATATTATAATTTTATCATCTAATATAAATTAGGTCATTGGATGTAATTTAACATTTAATTTTACATTAACACAAGTCAATCTTTTGATAGTTTTTACTTCTTAAAAACATGCTTTTTGGTTTTGACAACTTGAATTAATTAGAAATTGATTTATGAAACTTCTATGTTTTGAATTTGAAAAAAATGGATTGCATATTTGGAATCCTTATGTCCAAAATTTTTAAATAGATAACTTTTATTTTTATACATTATGAATATATAATTTAGAAAATATTTTATTTACCACGATTAAGGGGTAAATTCGGTAAATAGGGTAAAAATATAATACTATAATAATATTATATTACCCTAACACGTGTTATAACCCTATTTTTTTATAAATTTTCGACCATTGGAATCCTTTGGTCGATTTTGGGACCCCATGGAGCCACTTGAGTGTGATAATGACATTTTATATTAATTAAATTAAAGTAAAGACAAAAATAACAAAAGCCTATAACTTTTAGTAAAACAATTTTTATATGAGAATATATAACTTATCAATTCTAATATAAATATTCAATAGAAATATAAAATTATTTAATACATCATGATATTTCATTTAAAATTTTTAGACATAAGATAATTATATTAGTTTATGACTCAATAATGATGTAATATTTAATTTTTTAATGAAATATTAAAATAAATGATATTATAAAGATCAGAATAAATATAATTTGAAATTTTAATGACATAATCGAATTTTATAGGTTAATATGACATTTTAGGGGTGATAAAATAATTTTTTTGAAGTAATAAAGCTGTTATGACTTTAACAAAAATCAATTATTAAATTGTATGAAAATTGACATAAATGAGTTTTAAAAATAAATACAATATTATTAAATGATATAATATTCCAAAAAATATAAGGATTAGAAAAGGACTTAAATAATGATATATATGTCACTAATGAACCCCTTGATGTTCTCTTGGATTCTTATTGTTTGTTTATTGTCCATTTATTATAATAATACAAGAAGACATCGTAAATGATAAAATATTTAACTAAGAGTTAAATATATATAATATGGTTAATATGGTGACCTAAACTTGTCTAAAACATATTTTTGGAGATTATTTCGACCCATCACAAACTTATCCTCGAAATAAATTCATTTGGATACATTATAAATCAAATATGACTATATAACAAAGTAATATTTCAAGATTTTCCTAATGTGACCTTCACCTCCTTTATAAAAGGGTACTTAACCTTCTATCAAAATAACACATCCAAAGCCATTTGATTTTAAAAAAACCTTCTAAAATATCCTCCCAAAAAACCTCACTTAAACCTAGAGGAATTACTTTGATCAGATAGCCATCCTAGGGAGTCCTTTTGATCAAATCAAAAGGAAGCACCCGAAGAAAAGGTAATAATTTCATCACCACTATGAATGTTTTTTTCTTCTTGCACATCCTCTTTTTTTTCCATACCCAAATAAAAAATCTAGTACCTTATACATAATGTATTTTTATTATAAATATGCTACAACCATATTTATTATTCTATCCATCCTATGAATGACAAAGTCATCATACATGCGTACTTACGGTTTACCATCTCAACGTCATGGTGTAGTTTGTTATTCAAGACTTCATTATTTTTATGGGTATAAAGATGAGTAAAATTGATTTTAATATTAAATATAACAAGTTAATTATTCTTTATATATGATATACCATCCAATTAGATATTATTTTACCACCAAAAGAATGATTTTTTTGCTCGTGCATATGTACGGATTACCATCTCCAATAACACGATGGGATGCATTCCCCATCATAACAATACAAGAATAAATTTCATTTTATTTTTAAAAAATAATGTTTAAGAACTTTATATCATTATATATATGAATCAAATACATCCTATCCATAACAAACATTACTTACATAACAAAACCTATAATGGAAAACAAAATAGTTAACACCCGAAACAACGATACTACTAAATTATTATTAACAAAGAAATATTAAAAGATCATATCTGATATCATATTTATGTATGTGGTTATTTTATTATTTAATATCAATTATTTAACTATTATACAGGAGGTTAATGTTTCCATGACCAATGAAAAGTACACGGTAAGCGCTAATTTTACAATCTTTTTATTATCTGAGGTTGTTAATACGTAAGTATCTTCTGGGACCTCCTTATCATCCACATCCATGTTTTTTAAAAATATATTTCAAAACATTTTTACTATTTAATATACTATGGGTTAAATTAATTTAAATCCTTTTTTTACTTTTTATAAAATTGTTTTAAAGGAATCTTCTTGTGGTTTTCAAAACAAGGTACTCTATGACCTTTTCCACAAATTAAGGTAAAAATGTTTTACTAACATATACAGAGGGTGTAGCTATATTCCGCCATTATAACAAATTCAAAGCATCCATTAAAATTTTATAAGAATATTTTCAAAATAAATTCTTTCTTTTATAATTGTTTTACTTTTAAATGATTCCAAAATAGAAAAATATATTTCTCTCAAATAGTTTGATTTCATCTATGTGAACGTCCTCTGATAGATTTTACAGTTGTTTGAAGTTGATTTATTATGATACAATATTCCATATTGTATTGAAGGATTTGGGATATATTTGACTATGGATGTGTTGTTTTTTATACAATTCATGGTTTATGGTTAAATTATTAACATTTTAGAAGCTAGTTTTAATATAAATGCTTATGTTATGTTTCAACCTTTTAATATGTGTAATGCATTGGACTTTATAAGTGATGGGTGGAGCCCACAATAGATCCTTGATTAATCATAAGGTCTAATGAGACAAACTTGTGTCTTGGCATAAGGCCTTTACAAAATCGTATTTGTATTCTTGGCACGAGGCCTTGACTATGTGGTTATGATGTCTCACATTATGCATTCTGTCATTATGAAATTGGATATTGATATTGCATGTGATTATTAGACTAGTAGAATATCCATGTGAATAGTTAAATGAAATTATTTGATTTATCTTTTCCATATAATTATGGATTTTATGTTTTAAAGGCATGTGTTTTAGTATTATACATTTCCATAAATGTTTATGCTTATCTATGAATGATTCCGCTATATTGTTTTCCTTTCTGAGTATCTGAGCTAACCCATTTTTTATGTTTTATTTTTTCCAGGATGTGAAGAAGTGTATTATTAATAACCTATAGGTATAGGCTAAGGTATATTTGTGTGTTATATGGAGACAAATTTTTTTTTTTAATTCAAAATGTAATGTAAAACTTATGTGTGTGTCTAGTACTTCCAAGGATGCTAAATTGATCGGTCATTCGGGAAATGATTCCTTATAACATGCCAATGATATGTAATAACACATTGGCTCTGGGTAACTAGGGTTGTTGCAATACAGTTGGTATCAGATAAATTTTAGTCCAATCCTTAGAAACTAGATTTAAAAAAACTCTTATTAGGGTACATTAACCTAAATAAAACATTGATTATTAGTATAGAAAAGCATCCTAGAATATTGGTAATGTTGAGAGTTTTTGAGTTTTCCAACCAATACATCCCTATCTGGATATGTTCAGGTAGAGGAAGCTCTGGAACAGATGAACCTAGGAGTGAATACTCTAACAACGAGTTTTGGGCTTGACCCGGGGTATCATGATACACGACAATGGGGCCTTCTTCACTCTTAGTTACAACACTCCCTAGGGATATTATTAGGATAATTCAATTTTTCCTTACAAACCATTATGAAGAATTTATGACTAAATACTTTTTCAAGGAAAACATTTTCATGATTATGGATTATATCCATAAATTGTATAATTTATGTTATGTGTTTTACAAGTATGGAATTATGTTTTTCGATTCATAAACTAATCTAGTGTATGCCATTGTTTAGAAATAGTGCCTATTGGAAGGAATGGAAATAATATCAATGCAAGTAATCCATGTAGGTATTACCCTCCATTCAAGATAATTATAGTGGTGCTGGTGATGCACCTACTACTGATCATATTCTCACCATACTAGGATAACTCACTCAAGTTATGAATAATAAACATACCCGTATGGAGCACATTGATCCACAACATAGATGATCAATGTTAGACCAATTCATGAGGCAACAACTACCAACATTAATGGGAATAAAAATCCACATGTAGATAATCAATGGATAAGTTCCTAAGAGAAAATATTTCATGCTTTGGGGAGTAAAGAAAGGGAAAAAATTTCCATGGCTATTTATCGCCTCACGAGAGATGCAAATCAATGGTGGCCATTAATTAAAAACACAAAAGAAGATTAATAAGTATAAAATACGGAATGGAGGTAGTATAAATATATTTTCTTAGAAAAATAATTTCCTCGTTACCATCGAGAAGATATGGAAAGGCAATTTCTATGTTTGAGGCAGATGGAGGATGTGAATGTCGCAAAGTATGAGGCTAACATTACAAGGATAACAAGGCAGGCTATAGACTATATATACAATCCAAGGAGTAAAATTGATCCATTATTTGATGAGTTAAAACCATTTATCCATTGAGAATTAGTAAAAAAATCATTCGAGACGTACGAATATATAGTCTCATGTGCTATAAAGACAGAAAAAAATAATCTAATTATTATGAAATTAAGGTAAAGAAATTGATGAAGGGGACATTGGAGAAAGAGACGAATAAAGGGGAAAATGGAAAGAACGATTTTCCCTTATGTGATTGTTGTGGGAAGAAACACCCTTTTACTTCCCCAAAAATAATGATAGTTTGTTACAAGTGTGGAGAAAAATGTCACAATGCTGATGCTTGCAAGGTAAAGAAAGAGGCTGCCAATGTTGAATGATACAATTGTAGAGAAATGGGGAATTATGCAATTTAATGTCCTAAGATTCAATGAAATGTGCCTCATAAAATGTCAAGGTATCAAGGCCTAGGTTATGTTGTTACTACAGTTGAAGTGGAATAATTAATGTATTTGTGTTTTGGGATTTAAGAATTATATTCTGGTTATAATAATAATGTGATATATATAAGGATTTTATTTTTGTACTTTTTGTTTTCATTAAGGTTTTAATATGATGAAGGTAATAATATATTCTGTATGTTACAATAAGATAAACTTTACATTGTTTGGGGAATTTGATGTTACAATTGATTTTATAATTTAATGACCTTTTATAGAGAGTTTGGACAGTAGTATTTTGGATAACTATAATGGTTGGAATGGATTAAGTTGATCATTGGATAGAATTGTTTATTGTTAAAACATTTCAAACGATTTATTTTGGAATATCATAATACTATAGTTTTAGAAAAAGGACAACCTACAGGTTGGGTGATAACTTGTCTCGTCGGATAAAGCTATTGGAATCAAACACACAACCAAAGTGTGATAAGGATTTATAACCTACCACTAGCCTACAAGAAGTCCTTAGTTATAAAAAATATATTTTTCTTCATTTAAATGGTATATGTTTTTATTTTTAACCCTATACAATTATGATAAATAGAATATTTTTATGGTCTATTATGTTTTGGAGTGAAAGATGAGTTTGTGGTTGTAATTTGTTAAAATATTTAACTCTACTAATCATGTTTTTTTTTCATATTTTATGAGGATATTAATTCATAATCTTTAGGGAAAGGATCATAAAACAAAAAATGTGGTATCCTAATACCTTATATTTTGTTGATCTGGTGATATTTTAAATCCTCAAAGATTTATAGCTTCGAGGCCCACAATTATCCATTCAGTTGTTTTTGATTGATGACCTAAATCACTCCCTATAAATATTTACGTTTTTACTCCAATTTTAATTTCCCCCAGTGTTCTCCTATTCGAAATATTAATTTGGTAGTGACTTTTTTATTTCCCTTTCCCACTTATTAAGAATAAATTTTTTTTACCCTATTTCTGATGTGGGTTCCCATGAAGGTATTTTCTGTTTTTTAAACTTTTATTTTTGAAGAAAAATATCAAATTGTGAGGAGTCTATTTATTGAAGAAAGGAAGAATGTAATACCTCAAGATTCCACTAAATGTCTCTCCTTTAATAATACTATAGTATGCGATGTACATAACACTGAGTACAAGCACACTACGACCTATCAAACTAGAAATTTAAAAAGTTGTTATGAATAGTTATAAAAAAATTTGAATTTTATATATATCCCATATAATATTAACATTCATATCTTGTGTTTCTAAAGAATAATATCAAGATAAATTATATTTTTCATATAAAAGAAGTATTTTATTTCAAAAATGCAGTTTTTTTATCTTTTAATGACGAACCATTCTTAAATAAAATATTTGACACTTTTATGTATTCAATTTGATTGAAATAAAATTTTATTTATAATAAGGATGTAGAAAAAGATTTTGATAAATTTTTTGGCACTTTTCTAATAACATTCATATGTTGATGAATAGTGAAAAATACTAAAATTTTATTTAAAACATCAATTTCAATCAAAATAATTTATAGTGTTAAATTATAAATTTTTGTGGTTTTAATGTATCAGTAAATTAGAATTTTATTATTTAATATAATTTAGGTAAATTCATGTAATTTCATTTTTAAATTTTACATAATCACATGTCAATCTTTTGATAGTATTTACTTCTTAAAAACCCGCTTTTTGATTTTGACAATGAGAATTAATTTTAAATTAATTTCTAAAACTTCAGTGTTTTGAATCTAGAAAAATTAATTTCATATTTGGAATCAAGAGGTCCAAAATTTGTAAATAGGTATCTTTTATTTTTAGACATTATGAATAGTTACTTCAGTAAATATTTTATTTACCATGGTTAAATGTTAAATCCGATAAATAAGGGAAAAATATAATATTATAATAAATTTAAATTACACTAACACATGTCCTACATCTATTTATTGATACATGTCCGAAGATGGGAATCCTTGGGTCGATTTTGGGACCCCATGGGGCCACTTGGGAGTGATAATGATGTTTTATATTAATTAATTTAATGTAACGAAAAAAATAACCAAAGCAGGTATCTTTTAGTAAAACTATTTTTATATGAGGTTATATATTTAATATCCTCGACTATAAATAGTTATTAGAAATATAAAAATATTTCCTAAATCTTGATATTTTATTTATAATTTTTAGACATATAATAATTATATTTATTTATCATCTAATAATGATTTAGTATTTTTTTTATTATTGAAAGAATCGAATAAATGATATTATAAATATTAGAATAAAAATAATTTGATAGTTTTGATGACATAGAATAATTTTATAGGTTAATAAAAAAGTTTAAGTTTGATTAAATGATTATTTTTTGATGTAGTAATTTTTTTATGACTTTAAAAATAATCAATTATTATATAGTGTCTAAATTTACATAAATGTGTTTTTAAAATGAATACTATAATATTAAATGATATATTATTATTAAAAATCTATGTTTCGGCCAAAGTAAATAGATAATGATATATATATTATTAATGAACCACTTGGGTTTCTCTTGGCTTCTTATAGTATGCTTATTAACCATTTATTATAATAATACAAGAAGACAAGGTAAAAGTAAAACTATTTAACTAAGAGTTAAATCCAAAATATAATGTTAATATGGTGAACTAAATATGTATAAAACATATTTTTTGAGTATATTGAGACCCATAACCACCTTATCCTCAAAATAAATCCATTTGGAGAAATTATAAACCTAATATGATTGTATAATAATGTAATATTTTAAGCTTTTCCTAAAGTGACCTTCACCTTCCTAATAACAGGGTACTTCCACTTATCTCAAAGTCACCCATCCAAATCCTTTTGTATTGGAAAATCCCCGCTCAAATATCCTCACTACAATCCTCACTTCATCCTATAAGCCTTACATTGATCAGAATGCTGGCCGGAGGAGCCCTTTTGATCAAATCAAAAGGAATCACCTGATGAAGAGGTAATAATTTCATCACCTCTTGAAATGTTGTTTTATTCTTCCACGCCCATTTTATTTTTTGCTTCCATACCAAAATAATAAATCTATTTCCTTATATATACTGTGATGTTATTATAAATATGGTATAACCATATTCATTATTATGTCCATCATATGAATGACAAAGTCACCATACGTGCGTACCTACGGCTTACCGTTTCCACGTCGTGGTGTAGTTTGTTATTCAACACTTCATTTGTTGGATGGGTATAATAATGAGTATAATTAATTTTAATAATAAATATAACATGTTATTGATTCTTTATATATGAAATACAATCCATTTATATATGATTTTACAATCAAAATATTGATATTGTCGCTCGTGCGTACGTACTTATTACAGTCTCCACAAATGCGATGAGATTCATTCCCAATAGTAACCATTCAAGAATGAATTTCATTTTATTATTAATAAATAACGTTAAGAACATAAAATAATTTTGTATATGAATAAAATAAATCCTATCTATTGCAAACATGATTTACGTAACAAAACATACAAAGAAAAATGAATTAGTTAACAACCGAAACAATGAAACTTCTAAAATATTATTAACAAAGCAATATTATAAGATCATATTTGATATCATATTTATGTATGTGGTTTTTTATAATTTAATAAAAATTATTTAACTATTATATAGGATGTTAATGTACCCTCGGACATGGAAAAGTACAAGGTAATGGTAAATTTTACAATCTCTTAATTATCAAAGGTTGTTAATACGTAAGTATCAACTGAGACCTTTTTATCATCCACATCCATATTTCATAAAAATTTATTTCAAAACATTTTTAATATATACTAGAATATTGGTTAAATTCATTTATACCCATGTTTGAATTTTTATAAAAATTTTACAATGGAATCTTTTTGTCATTTTCAAAACAAGGTACTTTAGGACCCTTTCGAAAAATTAAGTAAGAATGTTTTTTAACTTATACGACTAGTGCGACCGTTTTCTGCCGTTATAACACCTTTGAAGACTTCCCTACAAGATTATATGAATATTTTCAAAATAAATGTTTTCTTTTATAATTATGTTACTTTTAAATGATTTCAAAATATAAAGAGATATTTCTTTGAAATAGTTTTGATTTCAAATATGTAAACATACATTGAAGGATTGTACACTCGTTTGAGGTTGACTTATTATAGTAAAATCTTCGATATTGTATTCATGGTTTTGTAATATGTTTGATTGTAGATGTGTTATTTTTTATACCATTCATGGTTTGTCGTTAAATTATTAACATTTTGTTTGCTAGTTTTAATATTAATGCTTATGTTATGTTTCAGCCTTTTCATATGAGGAATGTATTAGACTTGGTAAATGATGGATGGGGCCCACTATATCTCTTAGATGCATTTGTAGGTATCCTGATAAAAACTAGTGTATTGGCAGAGGGCCTTGACAAAATCTTATTTGTAGTCTTCGCAAGAGGCCTTTACTATGTGGTTATGATGTCCGACATTATGTATTCCATCATTATAAAATTCTCTATTGTTATTGCATGTGATTATTCGACTAGTAAAATATTCATGAAAATAAGTAAATGGAATTATTTGATTTATCCTTTCCATATTATGCAGAATTTTATGTTTAAAAGGCATGTGTCTTAGTCTTATACATTTCATTAAATTTATATGCTTATTTATGATGGTTTCATCTATAATTGTATCCTTACTGAGCATCTAAGATCACCCCTTGCTTATGTTGTATTTTCCCTAGGATGTGAAGAAGTATATTATGACTGACCAATATGGATAGGAAAAGGGATATGAGTGTTTCTATAGAGACAAAATGTTTTTTTAATTCATAATGTAATATAAAACATATGTGTGTATCTAGTATTCCAAGGCTACCAAAATGATCGGTCTTTTAGGACACAATTACTTGTATCATGCCTATATTATGTAATAATGCATTGACTCTGGGTAACTAGGGATAGGGCGTTACAAAAATAAATGAAAATAAATAGTGAAACAAAATTACATGTGGTCTGAACTTTGGTCCTATGTCAATGAGATAACACTAATTTTTCCTTTCAATTCATGGATCATGAAATGATTTCAATTAGGTTTTTATATTTTCTGATTTTTATTATAGTTATTTTTCACCCATGAGTACAAATAGTCCCCCCACCTTATTAGTGGGTTCAATCTTCTCAACCTATTCCACCACCTTTCATGATATTCAGGGTAACCACCATTTTCTTGAACACACCTAAATTCATGAAGATAATGTTTCATCAACAACTAAGATTCTGTGAATAAAAAATTAATTAAAAAAAACTATAAAACTCTTCATACATAGCATTTAGAAAACCACCAAACACTAATACAAAATAACACTCTACATATATTTATCTGAGTGGTCTTTTTGTGATCCATAAAATCCACAGATAAACTTCCAAACAATGAACAAGAGAAATTTGGGTTTTGGAACATGTCCCTACCACATACGAGTCTTCTACTACTTCTAGACTCTATCAATGTCCAAAACCATGTTCTATAGTTCCTCCATCCAAATATAGGGAATCAAAAATTGAAATAAGACTACACATTCCCTAACACCACATTTGAATTATTTATTTATGGTTTGATATATTCTTAAGGTCATTTAGGTTATTTTATGATGGATTTGGGTAACTAGAGATTCACTAAGAGTGATTTTATAGATTATAATAATTTTTAATATATTCTAGAATTATTAGTAGGAGGAGGAAAATTGATAAATTCATATGCATGATTTTATTATAATACAATAATGGAATTTTATGTGATATTACTTAGATATGTAACATTAATTGGATGATATTTATGAAAATATTGTAGTCTCACTATGATATGTAACATTTTTAAAATTCTATATACGGTTTTCTGGATGATACATAATATTTACCATATCATATGGTATATATTTTCTAAAGCTCTCACTGGAATGTGTAAATGAAAAATTATTATAAGGAATCGTAAAATATTTTAGAGCATACGAAATATATTTTTTGATGTTGGTTCGAAAATACAACAAAGGAAATTTTCTATTATAATATATAAGCTAATATGTCAAATAAAAATGATTTTTAAAGGCATGAGTAAGATTATATTCAGAATACATACAATTCTCATGAGTAAATAAAAGTCATTCTTGAGTATTCATATGATATTTTAACTCACTATGGTGTATAAGATATCTTATTTCATTAATAATAGTTTCCTTTTGTAAAATTGTAGATTTAATGATAATGAAGTCAGAAAATGATTTAATAACATTCAAGTCATATAAATCACTATTCTAATGGATTGATCTATAACTGAAGCAGGTTCAGAATGAGAAATAAATTGAAAAAATTGGGACAATATTGTAATAATAATTCCAGTATTTTAAAAATAAATATCTAAAATTACTTATAATGATAAATATCATAGGTTTTATGATAAATGAATTTGAATAGTTTTAAATGGTAATTAAATGAGAATCTACCTTATAGGATGTTGTACCCATGGAAGATGATAATCCTTATAGATATTTTTTGAAGATCCATTAATAAATCATAATAGAATGAATGTAGATGATATAACAGGAATCCTACCAATAATATAAAATGATACGATGAATATATGAAGATTTGATGATGAATAAGGTTGTGAGTGAAAATGATATTAATAAATTGATACTGTACTCTATTGAATATTCCCTCAATTCAAGATAGTAAAATAGAATGTGGTGATATAATAGAAATAATATTATGTGTGTCAAGGAAGAAGAAGAGTTATGAGTGAATACCTTCAATATGATACACATATATCATATAATCCAAAAAAGAAGTAGTTATAGAATGTTAACGAAGGTAAAAAAATTATACTACATTAATATATATTCTTTTAATTGAGGTTATTGAAAAAGAAGAATAATACATAGTTTAGATAATGATATTAAATAGAATTATAGTATAAAAAAGTTTATATTTATTAACTAATCCTCCTATTGATGAATAAGATCTTACTAGTTGATACTTGTGAATATACTAACAAATTGAGGATCTTATTTAGTGTTACGTTTGGATAATATATTATAAATCTACATGACTAAATATTATGAAAGAATGATAAGATTATAAAGACATCTAGATATTTTATAGGATTTTCATAATCTAGAAGAAGGGTTAATGTTGATAATTTCTGTACTTATTATTAATTAATTAATATTGTTGAAATTTTTATCTTATACACAACCTTATTGTAAAAAGGAATGGATACACACATTGGGATTTTACATTGGGAAAATAATCTATGCTACTACCAAGGTTTATATACTTCCTTGAATGTTGTGAAGAGTGTTGGGAATTCATAATGAGATTCATTTTACATAAAAATGGGGTAGTTCTAATATTAATAGGGAAAATTTAATGCGAAATTAATTCATAAAAAAATGGTCATATACATTCACATACATTCATAAAGATAATACAAGATTTTACTAGAAATTACTACTGGTATCAGTCTAATCGAGATTCCTTGTGATTGGATCTATGATAATACCAAGGCATGTGGATGATTCAATCATGTTCATGAAATATAATCCATACATCTTCTAGGGTGATTATGAACCTAAAAAGGCATAGGTGTGGCTGAATATAATGAATTATATCATCAATTTAATTAGTACACCATCAGAGATGAAGCCAACGTGGCGAATTATAAGCTTATGGATCACGCAAGCCAATAGTGGGATTTGGAAGTGTCGGATAAAATTGATCATGGTCTTAGTTGGGAGGATTTTGAGGAATTTATTAACAAACAATTATATCCTAACACATTCACGATCCAACAAATGAAAAAATAATTCTTCCAGAAGAAGGAAAATATCTTTGTCAGAGAATATGTGGATAAATTCAGGCATTTAGTTTGCTTTGCAACATAGGTTGTGTATAGTGCTTCCTTCAAGAAACATCGTTTCCAGTTCGGGCTAAGGTATGAGATTCACTCGAAGATTACTATACTATGTATTACAGAATATATTAAAATAGTAAAAAAAGTGATAGTTTTCGAACATTATATCTTAGGACCTGTGGGAGGAGGAAGTATGATGATACCTAAATGAAATGGTGTAAACTCGAATACTCAGATAAAGTGGAAGTGGGACACCTATTTTTAAGGTGAGGGAGGAACATAGAATATTATTGCCGGATCAATGAACCTTCCTCCATAATGCAAGAGGAAATTGGGATGTTTCCAATATAGTTATCTTGACCACATAAAGCAAGAATGAAAATCACAACCAAGAGAAATCCATATCTTCAATAATATGGGACATATTTAGTTTTATTGTTGCAGTACTATGAGATGAGGTATTCAAGACATTTCTCATGTGTCTCATGCATCATATACTTCAACAGGACGAGGTCAATAGAATAAGTCTTATAGATATAGAAGAGTTATCAACGGTCATTCTAGGAAAACCATGACTCATTGAAAAGGTCAATATTATAAAGGAAACAATGGGAAGAGTGTAGAGATGAAGAAATTTTATGGAGATGAGTAGATTATTTTATATGATATGGCTATAATGTCTATGGTGAGAGGTACAATTATTTTTAATTCTACCTGTGTGCATGTGCTGTTTGAAATGGGTGAATTACATTCCTTCATTTCTTTTATGAGACTAATTTTCTAAGTTTAAAATTAAAGATGATGCCTTAAATTTTTAAAAATCAAACTCCTCATGAGAAAAGGGAATGTAGATCTGTCTTTTATAGGGTGTGCTCTATAACATTTGATGGAGCTGAGCTGATGTGGGGCTTCTCAATGATAGAGATAAATGCATATGTTGTAATCCTATGTATGGATTAGATGAGAAAATTTATGGCTCACATAATCTAGTATAGATCGAAAATTTGTTTTCTGACTAAGGACGGTGTTGAACATCTCTTTATAGGAGAACGAGTTGTGAAAGTGGGTGCAATGAGCATTTTTGCACCAGAAGTGAGAAAAATATATGATCAGTTAGTAACATTTATTTTGGCATCGATGAAATAGAATTCAGATATCAGTTTCCTAGTAGTTGTGGATCAATTTACAGAAATCATTCACAATAACGTTTTAGGGTTACCTCCCATAAGTGATGTGTAGTTTTCAATTGATATCTTTCTGGGGAGCAGTCTTATTTCCCTTCCTTCTTATAGGATTGAACAAGATGAATTATGATTGTTGAAGGTGCTATTGTAGAAGCAATAAATCAAAGGTTACATTTTTCCAAGTACATCTCTACAGGAAGCATTAGTGTTGTTCATAAAGATATAAGATGAAACTCTTCAACTATATATTGATTATAATTTTCATAACCATATTAAGATAACATAAATGTATCCACTTCCACACATTGATGAATTATTTGACCAATTTAGGTGTTCCCAATTGTTCTAAAAAATTTACTTGAGTTCAGGATATCATCAATTTTGATTAAGAAATGAAGATATTATAAAAACAACTTTCAGAATCAGATATGGCCACTATGAATATGTAGTAATACCTTTCGGTCTCAGAAATGAACCAAAGATCATTATTGCATTGATGAGTTAGATATTTAAGCAATATATGGATTTTTTTCTTATGGTAGTTGTGGATGACATATTATTGTACTCCAGGACAAAGGATGAGCATAAGAAACACTTAGTGACAATGGTGGGCATCTTGAGAGACCATAGTTTTTATGGAATATTATGAATGTGTGATTTTAGGAAACAAGATGTATGGTTCCATAGCCACATCATTTCAAAAAAATGTGTTTCAGTGGATATTATAAAGATTGAAGCCGCTATCTCATAGAAACCACTGAATAATGTCTTTGAGATATGATGATTTCTTGGTCTAGATAGTTATTTTTGACACTTTGTGAATGAATTATTTTGAATAGCTTCACTAATGACACCTTTGAAAAAGTCCAATTTTCAATTTTGATGGACTAATAAATGCAATAAGTTGTTCCAAGAGAAAATAGTTCATCTCACATCATCACCTATCATGATTGTTTCTGAATATGGGTAGGGGTATGTGGTGTACTAGGAAGTTTCTAGATATCGGTATGGGTGTGTTCTCAGGAAAGGATACCATGTGGTTTTATATGGTTCAAGGGATTTGAGAGTGCATGAGAAGAACTACCCAAAACATGATTTGGAGTTACCTATAGTTTTCCATGCCCTGAATACATGGAGACATTATCTATTTGTTGAAAAATTTAGTGTGTTCATAGAACACAAAAGCTAGAAACATGTTTTCTCGTAGCTGGATTTAAATATAATGAAATGGAGACGGCTGGAGTATCTCCAAATGTTTGATGTTGACTAAATGATTACACTAGGAAAAGGTAATTCAGTGGATGATGCATAAGTAGAAATTTATGTTTACAGCTAGTAAAAAATGCTTCGATAAAAGGTAGTTAATGTTGGTCCTAACCGATATGCATGTGGAATGTGAAAATCAATGTGATGTTGTTGTTTTCTTTTTAGTTTCCATTTTTCATCAATTGGTAATGATTAAAAAATTGGAAAAACTTCCATTGTAGAATGTATGGTTATGAGTTAGAATCTCAATGGTGGGGAAACCATTAAGGGCTTGAAACTTGTAAGGAGTTTAGTGTTTTGGTTCAAATATTGGATGGTTTACCTATGTATTTTCAGTAGAATCTTCTTTTTTTTCTCTCCACCATTTGAGATGGGCTGTACATCTAGGTATGAAAAAGATGTACAAGGTGTTGATGGGGCAATTTTTGTGGAGAGGTATGAAACCAAAAGTTGTTGATTTGGATTCATGGTATTTAAATTGTTATCATGTTAAGGTATAACATTAACAACCAGAAGTTATGTAGTAGTGTTTATCAATTCCAGTGTGGAAATTGGATTATATAGTGATGAATTTTGTTATAGGTCAACCCTGAACTGTTTGGAAACACAATTCCATATGGGTGATAGTGGATCAGATCACAAAGATGGCCCATTTCATCCTTATTAGTTAAACACATACGGTCGATGATATGTCCAAAATCTATATCCATTAAGTGGTAAATATACATGGCATACAAATTTCGATCATCTTAGAAAGAGAATCGAGGTTCATGACTCATTTCGGGAAAACCTTAAAGAAATCCCCTGGTACTTAGATGACTATTTTTATGTCGTATCACCCTCAAATGGATGGAAAATTTGAGGGGACAATATAGACATTGGAAAACCTGTTTCAGGCTTGTGTAATGGATTTTGGTGGCTCATGGGAGCATCATTTAACCTTAGTGGAATTCCCTTATAATAACAGTTATCAGTCCTCAATACATATAGCACATTTTGAATCATTTTATGGGCATCCTTATTATTCTCCTCTATACATGGTGGGAAAATATGTGACATCACTAGTTGGGCCCAAACTAGTCCATGAAACAATGGAGAAAAACTAGTTGGTGAGAAAAAGAAAATAGATGGCTCAGAGTCATCAAAAATCTTATGTGTATCAATATCAATGGTCGCTTTCCATTTTAGTGAGTGATCATGTGTTCTTATGAATTTCTAAATGTCTTGGACATTGTCATTTTTGGAAGTAGGGAAATATATCTCATAGATACATTGGACATTTAGATATACTGGAATGGGTTGGAGAGGTGGTATATCAGCTTGAATTACCACCAAGGTTATGTTTAGTGAAAATTTTGCTTCACATATCTTAGTTGAAAAAGTATTAGCCTGATGTTGAACAAGTGATCAGATGGGATCATGTTGACCAAGTGTAGGAAGATACATTGGTAGACATTCCAGTGTGGATTGTGGATTGGAAAGGGAATGCCTTGCCTGGAATGATCATTATTCTAGTGCGGGTTTTATGCTGCATGATCTAATAAAATAAGATACTTGGGAACACGAGAAGGAAATAAAAGAGAAGTGGCTGGAACTCTTTTAGGACAAGGATGGTTTTCAACATTCAGGGTACAGAAACTCCAATGGTGGGGGGAATTTAGTATCCCAATATTCTAGTATTTAACCCTTAATTTATGATTTTGTAGGTTTATAAAGTGTAAGGATTAAGGATGGGATAGTTGGGTGAACTTTCAATGTGTTTTTGGGGCCAAAGGAGAGGCACGCAGGCCATGCATGGTTAGTCCAAACCATGTGGTAAGCCTAGTAAAAATTGTGATAAAATGATGTTTTTGGGCTATAGCTTCAGCAAGGTGAGAACATGTTTATGGAGACTATATGAAGAGGCTATTGTGGGGGTAATCTAGAATATAGTATCTAACACACAATTAACACATGGTTTGTTTAACAGTGAAGTATAACCGTGTGTAGAGTCAAATCTAGATCCTTAAAAATAGGATCTTACACGTTTTAAACATAAAATTCTATTTTCTTTCTATTATTTACCCCTAATTAATGATTCCTCTCCATTAAAGGTAGTAGAACCTATCCTAAGAGTTTTGGAACCTATCTTGGCCCCATCTTGGCTATTTCAAGCCTGATTCTTACTGTTAGTGACGATGTTCATTGTTATTGTCACGTCTTCTTAGATATACATAGATATACTTCACCTCTATTATTTTTTTCTAATATCAACATGAATTATTGGTAGATATAAGAATTTAGATTCAAAATTTGATGATATTTGGTCTTAATCGTGATAGGTGAATAGATCTAAGGTTGTTTCGTAGAATTCTTACACATTTGTCTGAGCATTCTTTGCCCACTTCGGTTTTCATTAACAACATCAAGGTTGGTGGATTTAATATCTAATCCACTTATAATAATTGATTATAATGATTTCATGTTCAAATATTTATGATCAATCGATTTTAAATTGGATGTTTTTAATTGTTGGAAATCCTTCTTTAGTGATGGTCAGGAAGATTGGGGAATATCTAGAAAATTGGAGCCTTGGGTTAAACTGAATGATGCTCAATTTGAAAATGAGGATATAATAATGGGTATTTTTTTGGAATTATGGAAATAGTTTTAATTAATTGGTTCTTAATTTATAGAATATTTTTATATAAAAGGAATGTTTGGATGGAATTTGTTTGTCTAAGGTTTAGAATAAAAAAATATTTTCTGAAATGGTTTGAATTGGGTTATTTGAATGATTCTTCATATATGGGTTGTGTGAGTTCATGTTCAATGTGATCATAAATAAGGTACATGTACCACTAGGTTACATGGTGCATGACCTTGGATCAGGGTAGTGTGTCATTGGGACATAAGATAGTTAGATGAGAGATTGCTGATGAATTTTGAACTCTCAAACGAAGTATGCATGTGTGTGTGTGTTGTGAAAAATTTAATGGGTATGACAAAGTAATAATAAGAAATGGTTTTTAATGACTTTTTTGGTTTTTTATAGATCTATGAAATATATGAAAATTTGCTTAAATAACACTTGTTTTATTTGGTTACAAATGGGTTTTGATCTTCCTTATATTGTGATATAAATGGTTTTGCAGATTTTTTTACATAAGTTGTTTTATATAATTGTTTTTAACCATTTTGTCCTAGTGGAATGAAAGAGGGAGTAATTGGGGAAACCAATTTAGTTTTATACTCACACCTTCTTTTTCACTTCATTGATTTTGCAGATTCAATCTTCTAGGACATGGGAAAAGGTAAAGTGCCACTTGTTTTTAGCACCACATCATGATACTTAAGCTCTTTAGTGATTATAGAACAAAGATCTTGTGGATCATTGAGTCTTATGGTCATCTCAGAGTCTTTGTTTTTTTTTTCTATTAATTTTTATTATTCATTTGTCTTCTATTGCAGTACTCTTTGATGTTTTTTATATGAATAAAATAGTTGAGTTGTCTTACTGTTATTCATGCATCACATTGTGAGGTGTTTGGTTTTTATTTTTTGAATTAATGGTCTTATTCTTAAGGAGTAATTCATAAATCAGGTTCACATGAAACCCTTAAACATTTATTTCCAGCCTTTGGAAACATGGTGACCTCTTTTAATTCCAAGTAATGATTGGTTGTATTCTGAGTACAATGGGAATAAGTGGGTCATTACAATTTATATAATAAATAACGACTAAATATTTATAAAATTTATGACTTGTTTTTGTTAGTATCAGAGTATGGTCTTTTTTTTTGGGATTCAGATTAGAAAAAAGTATTGAAAGCTATAGGGATTAGACTAAACATAGGAAAAAAACTAATTTATTTTTATTTATAGAGTTACTGGATTCCAATAAAAAAAGTGTGTGTAAAATAGTTGGATATTTTATCTATTACATTTGATCCTTGTGGTAATAACCCTAAAATGGTGTATTTGGTGTTAAATCAATCATCTCCAAGATCATGATTTGGTTATATTATGGAAAAACAATTTTAAAACTCTTAGAGGAAATAATTTTGTAAATTAAAATTTCATTAAGATCATTTTTTATTTTAATGAATATTCCAGTGATGTTTTTTTAGGAAAATGTTTATATATAACTTATATTTAATCCTATAAATTTATAGTATAAGGAATCCATGCAATTTATGATTTATTAAATCAATGTTGGTAGTTACCGATTTATATTTTTCACATTTTGAATAATATCTACCCAAATATTACCTCCATTGTAGTCAGTGTCCAGAAATAAGAGGAACAAAGTCAACAATTAATGTGACGGGAAATATGATTTCATCCCAAATGTGATTTCTAACCAGATGGGAGTGGGATTTTATAATTTTATAACAATACTTATGAAATTTTCTCATGTTTTTAACAGAAACATTAGTCATCGGGAAAACCCACATCCCCCTAAGAACAAGAATGTTTCAATTGAGACCATTATTTCAAAAATGCATCTGAATTTAATTTTATTTTCATATCCAATAAACATGGAATAATGGATCAAATCCATCAAGAAGAACATCTATGTAATAAAATAATATATCAGTGAAACTATTATCATGGTTATTTATTTAATTGAGGTAGAATCTAATCAATGGTAGATATTGATAAAAATGTGATACCTAAGGATGAATATGATGATATGTGGTGAAATTTTTCTGGAAATTGTTTTTGGATAAATATTTCTCTTACCCTCTCTAACTAAAATTAGAGAGTGGGTTCCTTGGCCTCACAAAATAGGAAGAAGTATCCATTGGGTTTTATGTAAGGAAATTCAAAATACATGCAAAATATTACTCTAGGTATTTCATTGAACTTGTATGTAAAGGGGAAATATTATTTAGTGATTTAAGATGAATCACTTAAAATATATGGAAATTTGAGACATTAACAACTAAAAAAACATTCAACACGATCTTAAATAAACAACAGGGATTAGTGAATCTCTAGGGTCTAATGGTAAAGGAAATAAATATCAAACAATTTATTTCAATTATGGTGGTGTTATGTATAACTCTCAAGGTTGAAATAATGTACAATATCCTACTTTTCAAATGTGTGGGAAAATATACCTTGTAATTTTATGAAGGCAAAAAATAAATTTCTTATGTTTTGGAAGAAATTGAACTTAGATATGTAATGTCGATAGGAGAAACCCACCAATGTGATGGAAGAATGGATTGATCCAAGAAACATTCATCCTATGTTCAAATTTTTTTACTTATAAGGAATAAGGAATCTATGAAAATCAATGTACTAATCCAAGGGTTAGCAATGATACCCATCAAAAACAACATACATGGCCGAGAGAAAAAGTGAAGGATTATTATATCCAAACAACAAATGTGGATCATGATTATTACGTGATAATTGTAATGAAAATAAATCATTCATGTACTATTAGAAAAATATATGATCTAGGTACTATAAATTCGTTCATATCATGCATCAGTATTATATCTATTCCAACACCACTTCAATACGTATATGTGGAGAAATCTATGAAGACATAAAAGTGGGAAATTGTTATATCCCATGAATATAATATCTCCCCTAAACACATTTTTTGGATGAATATCCAAGTTAACATCATTGTACTCCCTTTAGCAGTATTATATTGAGTTATGGGTAGGTATTTGCTATCATTTTATTGTCATATTATAAATTTTTAGAGAAGGAAATCACTCTCAATATCTATTAATCAATAAGAAGGAGGATGAATCCTTTTGAGAATCATAAAATCACAAATATATTGTATTTCCTTATAAAAAAGTCTATCAAACATAATTGATAAAGACTATGGAAAAAATCATTGGTCATGATATTAACATTGAAATTAAAAATGTTTGTTGTTTTTTCTAAATAATTTTATAATATTCCATCAATCCTAGAGGATGATTTTCAAATGATAATCATTCATAAATATTATCTATTATCCAAGAATAATTATATATTTACACTATTAAACATAAAGATATTAGGAAAACTCTATAAGAGATTTTGTACAAAGATATTATATGCCCCAGTGATTCACCATGGGGTGCACTGATCAAATTTATCAAGAAGAAGGATGGGGCAAATCACCTCTGTATGGATTATCATGTGTGAAAAAAAATAAAAAAAAATAAAAATCATCCTCTACCATAGATTAATGATTTTATCAATATAATTTGTGGACTCTAGTACATATCTAGGTTGGATCATTGGTTAGGATGTTTTCATGTAATGGTAAATACGGAACTAATCCTCATGACTACTTCCTATACTACATTTGGAAAATATGATTTAAGAGTGATGAAATTTTGACTCAATATAGATTTATCGATCTTTATGGCCATAATGATTTCTGTAATTTGGGATTAACTCATAAAATTTGTTGTAGTATTCCTAGATGAAACTATTATCTAATAAAAAAGGAAGGTGGGGAACTCGATAAATTGGATATTTTAGTAATCACCCATGAAAGGATTAGTTATATGAAAAGTATTGTAATTATAAGTTATTGGAAGTAGAAAGTAACATTTTTAGGGAATTTTTCACTAAGAAATGGATTTCTACATATTCATTTAAAATGGAGGTAGTTTTTGGATGGAACAAAATAACACGTTTAATAAGGATCCATATATTCATTGGATTAGTTGTGTTGTATAGTCAATCTATGATTATCTTCTCTAAATTAAGAAGAAAACAATACATGATTACAAAAAAGGGAGGGATGTTTCTCGAAAATGATGATTTTAATTAGAGATTTATTATGTTAAATAATATTTTACTCATTGAACCCTATTCTCACATTACCCACTAGTGGGGATGGATTTTTGATCTATATTGATGTAAAAAAGGGATTCAATGTATAATAATGCAAGAGGGGAATCATATAGACTATGTACTAAAATAATTTAGTATCCAAGAGTATAAATACCCAAACATTCATCTATAATTGGTTGTTGTGATCATCACATTAATGATTTGGTTACAATAATTTATGGGGAGAAGTGTGTCACATACATAGATTACAATACCGAAAAGTATATATTTAAATAAAATAATATCATTGTTTCCCATTGAAGGAGGTTATAATTGATCATGGATTATTATTGCTCAATACATTATAATATTTTGAAGGAAATCACTGGGATATATGATTTGAGTAAAAATGATCACACAACTATATCAATGATGAGGATTAAAAGGGATAAAATATTCATATATTAGAAAAATTTGTACACATGAACCAAAAAATGAAATTAATCCTACATTGAATAAAGAACTAACAACCATACATTCCTGAGAGGATAAAGCTGGTGTATAAAGATGAAAAAGAGATGCATTGAAAGGTAGTGAATATTATCATTTTCAACTTTACTAAAGATGGAGTAATAGGGTTTGGAACCCAATTATGTGTCCCAAAATATAATAGAACATGTATCTTATAGATGATATAAATATAAAATCTGTCTTTTTTTCATATTGGAATCACTAGGATGTATTGTGATATGAAGAAAAAAATTTATCAGGATAATTTGAAGAGGGACATTGATGAATTTTCATATATATTAATGATATGACATGGTGTCAAATATGATCGATGAAATTATTTGGGTATTATTCCAAAACATTCCATGCCTATATGAAAATATTAAATCATAACCAGGAACTTAATTATTGGAATCCTCGTGAAATCTAAGGGAAATATGTCCATCTCAGTGGTAGTCGAACTCCTTGTAATGTCAGTACAACAAATTTCTTTTAAGGAATATTTATCTTATGACCAACATAACAAGACATAAACAAGATAAGTTTTAAAAATTCATTGGGTTCCAATTACTATTGTATCAAATTTATAACTATGGTTTAAATTGATGTTCTACAAAGGCATCTAGTAAGTATTCCATAAATAGAAATGATTCAGTACTTCTTATCACCCTCAAATGGATGATTAGTATTAGAGAACCATTACATCTTTATAAGATTTGATAACAAAATTTTAAATGGATTTCCATGTATGTTTAGATCAATACATTCCATTAGTAGAAATCTCATGTAATAGTAATCTATAGTATGGTAATAAAATTACACCTTACGAGGATCTGTATGGGATGTGGTATTAGTCTCCAACATGTTTTCATGAAATTTGGTGAGATGAATCTTATGGGACATGATTTTATTTAATAGATGATAGTTAAGGTTCAAAAAATTCATAATCATATGAAATCTATAGAATATCAATATGAAATATATGTATATAGTAATTAATGAGACCTTGTGTTTATCATGTAAATGATATATTTCACGTTTTATTGATAATAATTTTTTTTTCACATGCATCTCATGTTTTGAGAGAATAATTAGATCATTTGGTTGATATCCATTCTTATAAGAAATTACTAGTAAAAATTCATTGACACTTACATAAAATGTTTTAGAAAAAATTTATTTACCTTGTTATGGTTTTGTAGGAAAACCAAATGATTGAATAAGAAACGTCTGAATTATAAAACACTATAAAGGGAAGATATCCCCACTTGATTAGGTATTTAATAAATCATCTATGATGTAGTACAAAAAAGGGAAATAAATGGAATACTTATTAATATTGTAATAAATACCTTTTAAATTTTATAAATATTCATTAATTTTATTTTATTGTGTTTTATTCATTATAAACATATTATGAAAATTTCAGTCAAAATAAATATGTTTTATAACAAATAAAATGTTGTTTTAATGAACTATATAGTTTATATAAAATCATGATTAAAATTCTATAGAATATTAATTATAAATGTTATCAATATTTTTTAAATTCATCATGTCAAAATTATTTTAGGTAGAGTTTTTTATATTTTTCAACAACGATCTATTTCTAATGAATATAGAAGATGTTAATTATTTTTGGAATTTTCATTTTATTTTAAATTAGTTAAATAGTAATATTCAATTAAGGATTTTTTGAACACTTAATTAGTTCATCTTTATTAAAAAATTAAAATAAATTATATTATAATCATAAATATATATTAATTTTTATAAAAAAAAATTTATATATAAAAAAACCATATTAGTAATGTTTTTCCTATCAAATTTTAAATAAAATTCATCCACTTATAGGAGTTAAATTTTATTAAATTTAATCCATATTTTTATCTAGAATAATAAAAATTTGTTATTGTGGGATACCTATTTTTTCGTAATTGATTGTAAAAAAAATGTTTTACCACATGTAAAGTTAAAACATGTTTATTGAGGGTTAAAATTAACTAATCAGAATAAAAAATAATTAAATATTTCTAAATCCTATTTTTTGGACATATTTCACAAGTATATCATAAAATATTCATAAAAGGTATTTTTTATGAAAATTTACTTGAAAAAGATAATAAAATATATTATATTATTAAAACAATTCCATACATGTCTTCACCCTCGCATATTAAAAAAATCCACACCTCATCTCCTCTCCATACATAAATATCACTTTTTCATCCAAAACAATCTAAAATAATTGATTACCATTCCTCAACACATCTTACAAAACAATTATTGGTCATAACACTAACTTATTAAGTATTTTTGTCTGAACATATTGATGTTTTTTGAAGAAGAGGTATACTTCTTAACTGAGGATTTTAATGTTATTTTTTCTTCTAACTCCATTATATTTTATCGAAACTTGATGAAATAATAAAAAAATTATCTTTAATATAGTGATATTTTGTTATGTTAATTTTATATTCTATATTCATCGCATCTTCAATCAAATGGGAAATCAATCAATCATTCAAGTTTACGATGGACTATCAACTTACAAACTAATGTAATTATTTTTCCCTCACAACCTCTCCTAACTAGTAATAATGATATATTTATTATATATATATATATAAATTATATTATTATAATTCTAAAAAAATAATATATAATTTCTTTTTTACCTTTCAATCCATTTAAAAATGATATTTACATTCATGCATATGTTTAGATTACCTACTCTATTATGCCTTATGGAATGTTTTTCATCACTAAATCCTACGAATGGTATATATATGTTTATTTAAATATATAATAAAATATTTATTATATAATAAATAAATTAAAATAATAAAATTATTCTTACCTTGTTTCTCTCATTCTCTTCGAATAATGAAAACGTTACTTATTCAAAGGTACACCCTACTTACTACATGATTGTAATATTAATCATTTCTTATAACTGTATATACATGTTGTTTTTAAATTTATAATTAATATATAAATATTATAATTATTTCATGATTATTATTCTAGATATGATTAAATGAGGACTACATTTACCAGACATAACCAGATGAAATAATGTCAGTTCTATAGATCAAATATAATCCCAAATTATAATGAGAAATTACATAATTAATTAATTTAATATAATGTGATATAAAATAAAATATAGTGACTAACTAAATTGAAATCCTGAATAATAAAACTAAATAATTTATATAATTTCAATATTAATGATCATAAAGAATGATTATGATTAGTCCGACTTGAGGTAAAAGACACTTCACAATAATAAACTCAATTTAAATGATTAAAAGATTTATTTTTGAAATATTTTTCATCCACTTCCATATTCACATAATTAGTTTATTAATTTTTTTATAAGGACCTTAATAATTAATTAATGAAATTTTATGGAGATTTTTATATTCATTCATGGATTTTTAAAATTATTCTCTTGTTGAATTTTATAAGGAATGTTTTCAAAAAAATGAAAACAAGAATACACCATTTTAACGTATATATAGTCAATTATTTTTTCAATAAACATAATTATTTTTATTTTTTTATTCCATTACAATATCTCATGTTTTGTTTAATGAAAAAGCATTATTTCCTTTATTCTATGTAGTATCAATAATTTTTTTCAATGGAATGTTCATTCTCATATCCAAAAATGTTTTTCCTATGGGTGTATGAAATATTTTTATAAGTATTATTATGGAAAATAATTGTATACTCTGTCTAATTAATAATAACATTATTTGGAATTATTTATGAATAAGGGTTTGAATGATATAACTCATTATGAGGGGTGATCCTAATATAGAACATGATGATGGGAGAGCCTAATATAACAATCAAATACCATGGGTATAGGTATAATGTTAATTGATTATTGGTGTATTCTATGATATTATTGGAATTTAATGTATAATTTATTCCATTTTTATGATTTATTGATAGAGTGATAAAAATATTAATTAACGGGTTTCTTACAAAATTTATCATACCATGTTATGGGTTTATATGAAAATCTTATGATTTCACAATCTTAGAAAATGTGATGACATTTAATAGGTAGTTTATCATAATTCATAAAGGTGAAATGCATAAATTTTTTAAAATAATATCAATAGTTTTTCAGAATTATTAAGAAATAATTATATTTTAAGGATTCCTTTATCATTTGTTATCAAATATTTTATGAATATATTTTTGCATAAAATTAAATTAAATTAGTATAAAAATGTTTATTTTAATCTAAATGAATGTTATTAAAATATGAAATTATTATATTTATTCATGTAATAATGGGTCTCTCTATTTTATTTTTTATGACATGTTCTTTGATTTTTTTCATCCCATATTTTTAATTTTTCCTTAATTTTTTTTGGATGAGTATGGATAATGATGGGATCAAGAGAATAATTGAAAAAAAAATTGGAATTTTTTTATCAGAAAATTTATTCTATTATGGTATTAATGGATAATGAGTATAAGTTTACACATTATGATTTAATATTTATGTATCTATGATTGATGAAATATGTCTATGAAACTATATTCATAAAAGAGCTTTAATTATATAAGAAAAATAATTATTATCTAAGGATATAATTCAAGGACCGTTTATGGATAGTTCATTACAGATATATAGCTTCATGTTGGATGATCTTATATACCATGAACATGTATCATGTATTATGGTGAGAAATAGTATATGACTTTTCAGGTCGGCCCTGACAGGTTCTCTATAAAAAATCATCAAAGAATGAATCTATTTTATTGGTCTGTAGGTATCATAGAGTTATAAGAATAAAATATTAGGTTGAATGTGTAGATATAGACCTCACAATGTTACAATAATATCTAACCTTAAAAAACCATGTCTGGACATGCATTTTTTTATGATCCCTTGAGATTGATTTTGGAATTATTTAGAAAACCATATGATATTTCTCTATTTCTTTCTATGTTTTCCTTCAATCTATTTTAAATATGAGTGTTAATTTTTTTATGAATCTAATGGTTTTATTTTAAAAGTATTGTTAATATAATCAGGTGTAATAACTTGTGTTTAATAAATATTTCCTCATATAATAATATATTTGAATCTAAGGGAAAGATTAATGGGGAAATTCTAAGAGGATATCCCTCCAGTTAACACTGGTTTAGTTGAAATGGTAATCTATGTTATTTGATTCATGGTTCAAGTTTGAAATAGAAACATGAAAGGGATGGTGGTTCATGATTTGGATATTACTAAATAAAATCAACCAGTATTTTATGGTATAAAAGGAACCCAATACCCAACATAATGGATGGATATAATATAAATGATTTTCAATTATACAAATAATTTGGATGATTCAAAGGTTGGATATTCTTCATTTATGATTGATGGACCCATATTATTTTGATGGGAGTCCATCATAAGAGTTATATTATATATGGATCTCACATAATAATCTTTTATGAAGCACAAAAATTAGCAGTTCCACACACTGAAATTACATGAGTAGAAGGTTAGGGATTTTTGGACATTTGATTGTGGTTGAAATTTAGTTATAGAACATTATACTTATTTCACCATGTTATAACTTTTTGTACATGATCTCACCGCTAACAACTAGTTTAATATTAGATTGCTTGATATGGGTTATAAAATTTATAACTAACCAGTTATAATTTTAATTTTATTGATTTCAATTTTCATAGTAGTTTATAATTCCATTATTGATAGTGGAGACTTATCCAAGAGACATGTAATAGTAGAGTTACTGTTGATTATGAGTGTAGTTGGGGTGTGTCATCCTCCTTGAAAAGTATGTGTTTTAAGGGTTCCCATTTTATTTTAGGATCTTTTATAGGGGATTCCTATGGATATCCTAGGATGTTATCTTCCAATATAGATGAATTAGTCATTCTAATCCATATTTTATGGAAGAACCTAGTATTTTCTATTACTGTTAGTAATTTAATCATATCAATTATTTTTATATGAAGTATCCTAGGATTTGTATAAATAGATCAAAACATATAATAATTTAATTGGTATATTAAGATATATTAAATGGTGGTAGACCTCATTATCAGGATATAAGGGATAAATAGGTATCAATGAAAGATCATGGAGTTGGTGAAGATGGTTTTCATTAATTAATGGAGTATGAATAAAGGAAATCTGATGTTTAGATATCTATAGTGAGAGGTACAATGCATATTCCATCCTCTATAGTCTTGAATCTCACAAATGCTGGTGCATCCCAATCCATTATATCAACAATGATGAGTGATGTGATGTGATTATAGTATGAGATTATTTCATTCATTATGAACTTTTGCACTTCCCTAGGAAGGAATGAGGAATGAAGTTATTAATCTTGAGTGTGGGTATTTGATCAAAGACTAAGAGGTCTTATTGAATTATCTATATCTTTACATTGATATCACCAATATTATTATTTTCATTATTTGGATGATTATTTTTTATTTTTAATCAATTGATATAATAGTTGAGTAAAATTTATATTTCCAGATGTTGTTCGTCATAACTTCCAGGGTGAGAGGGATCATAGAAAATGAAGATTGTGTCCAAACATTTCATTGAAAAAATATTCTCTTTTAATATTTTTAATATGTTTATTGACACCACAAACTAATAGATTTGTGTTAAACATCCTACCATTGTTATGAGTACCCTAAATATTTTCTTGATGACTTTCATTTACTACCACCCTAGAGTTAAGATGAGTTTTTTATTGAATCCACTAAGTTTAAGGAACAAAAATTTCATCATAATGAGCATTAGGATAAAGGATTTATTCAAAATAGTGTGTTGCCTTGGGATTATATTCTCTTTATATGAAAATTAGATGGAAGCCAATTGATTTATTTTTATTATTGAAATCACAATCATATTAATATTAGTGAAAAATATCATTTATGAATAAATAATCATCTCTCTGATGAAATTAAGGGATATATATGGATTTCAATGATTAACCTATGATTTTGGAATCGTACGTTATGTGATCAAGTGGAGTATATTCATATGATATCATTCATCAGTACATGTTGTCATAATTAGTATTTTGTTTTACTATTCAGTCCTACCAACACTACCACAATGTTTATGGCATTGATAAATGGGATCTTTCATCATATCATAGACTCATTCATAGTTATTTTTGATTTTGATAATTTGCTGCAATAAATGTTAGAATAGGAAAACAAATATAATTTAGAGAGTTTTCTTCAAACTACAAAGTAACATGAACCTTATGATATGAATTCCAAATGTTTGTTTTTTATCAAAGAAGAGAAGTTTCTTGACAATGTTCTATTAGAGAGATGAATCCTTGTGGTTATTAAAAAAACTCAATTGTTTTATTCCTAGTATCAATTCAAGAATGAGTTCAAGATTAAAACATTTATGGAAATGTAGGTTATTAATGATGAGTTGTTCAGGATTTCTCCAAGCATGACTTTCCTATGATTGATTTGAACTATAAGGTTTTTATTATTGAACACAATGATATTTTTTTAATATCATTCGGGGAATTGAAGGTGAGGTTATCTTTATATCCAGTTATGATTGAACCAAAATCTACATTGGATAATTAAAACTTCCTTAATGCCTCAGTTATATGATTTGGATGTGTTATGATTGAGGAGAACAGATGGTGTCTTGTGACTTCCACTAACATGACCATAATGATAAAAATTATACTACATATTATCATTAATTTTTTGGGGTGATTATTAAACTGATTCATTTTTTCTAATTTATCTCTATAGATCATTTTATTATATACTCTAATCATAATAGACTAGAGTATATTTTAAACCAGAGATAATTTATTATATGGTGTAGAAAATAGGTTGTGTATGATCTAATATTGTTTTTCTTTTTAGTAAGAAACGATAAATGGTACTATGTGGATACCATTATCACGAATTCAACTACTCAGGGTTGAATTAAATAGCATAATAATATTCATTAATGAGTCTATTCAATGACATGCACATTAATAAAGAAAATGATGAAAAAGAGGATTACTAGGATTGTGTGAAAGATGATTCTTCATTTGATGATTATATGAAACATTGAAAATAAATAGACATTTATTGTAATGGTTTTTGGTTAATCTTTTTTGGTGGGGAGTCCTCAGGGGAATGGTCTTAGACACTTTATTGAGTATTGTATTTATGATGTAGATTCATTGTTCTAATAATACCATGTAAAGTGTTGATTGATATCATAAAATGGTCGTCTTCATCCCTATAACATTGGGAATTGAAAACATTAAATATTTTGAGATAGTGTTATTGGTTGTGAGGGATTAGGTGGTTTATTGATGGTTGTTTATCATGATTCTTTACCTACTAAAATATTAATTTAGAGAACTAGATAGTTAATTTTTTGTTCCGAAATTTACTCATTCTGGTATGAAAGTGGTATGATATATCTATTCACTTCATTGGGGGTTTAAGGAAGACTCTGAGTAGGAATGATGGGATTTTTATGATAATTTATGCACTCATGTAATTTCCTTATTTCCATTAATTCAATGTGATGGGAAAAGTGGTGGAGATTTGGAACCTAAACATTGAAGAGATCATAATAATATATGGATTTATTGTTATATTATTTCAAAAAGTGAACCATGACTTAAATCATAATTTTTTATTGTTTATTCGGAGAAAATGAGTACTATATTGAAATTAAGTATGGTGTATCACCCACAAATTTATGGAAATATTGACAAACCCATTTAAATTATTTAGGATATACAAAGGGTGTATATGATTTTATTCAACGGTATATGGGAAATATATCTTCCCTAAGAATATTTCACATTTAAAATAATTTATCACGAGTCAATTGGAATTTATTTTTGTGATGTTTTCTATGCTATGCTATGATAATATCATTTATGATGTCTATAGATAAGATAATATTCCATATCTTGACCGAGTCTTGTTCAAGAGATGATCTTGAAGGCATTTTTTATTCAGAATTATTTAGGGATATATTAGAGTACAAGAAAATATATAAATACCATCATCATTACTCATTGTAGGTCTATGTTAGTGATTGTGTTTTTGATGGAGTTTTTATTGGTTAGGATTTCATTTATTTTAAAATCATTGAATGTTTGGATCAAGGTATGTAAAATCCTTATAAATAATTTAACAACATGGGATTATGATATATAGTTAGAGATTCCCTACTATGTGATATTGATTCCTGAATTGTATTAGGTTTCCCCACTGAGGATGTATCATGAAGTGCCTTCTCATGTGTTAGAGTGGGATGATGTTGACCTTGAGAGTAACAGCTGACCTATTAATCCATATGATCATATTATATACCCTTAGAATATAGTAATATGTGTAAAAATGATTCCCTTGGTCAATGTATTGTGTCATTCTTAAAGAGATTAACCCAATATATGAGAGGGTAATGTGATGAGGATTTAGAAAATGCCATAAAAAATAGCGAGTCTTAAATCTTTACTACTTCTAGGAATGAAATATTTATAGTGGATCGGTTTATAACACCCTCAATATCCATGTATTGTTTTTCATTGTTATATTCTCTTTCCAAAAATGTTTTTTTAATGAGGTTTTAGGATATAATTGATAGTTTCAGAGGATTAATGTGACTTTGGGAATTATTAGGTGCACCAAAATTACAATTATTTTATAATATGGGCTATTTTCTACCTAGAAACTATTTGTGGGCCATTGGATGGGGAAAAAATACCAGTACTGAGTGAAGACATAAGCATGGGATGTTTGGGGTCTTATTTTGGAACATGGATAGTGTGGCCACTACCATTCCGTGGTCAAGTGTATGGTTACACCAAAATGACCATTGTTTTTACATCATTCCTTGAGGGTAATTGTGTTGGGTTTCATAGGATTGGTGTGATTGAGGAAATCAAGATAGTGGAAGGAATCACCATGCTATGGTGATTATTTTTTATAAAATAAAATATTTTATTGGGATACTAACCAATCAAGAAAGTTACTCTTATTTATCATTTTTTAGTTTCGATGTTATTAGAGGGTTTTTAATGTTATATATATATATTTATACTCTTTTGAGCTGTTCATACTCCTCCTACCACTAAGGATTCAGATATAATTTATTCTAGGAAATGATATGGATATTATTTCTACATTAAGCATCTATGTAAGTAGATCCCTGTCATGACCCATCCTCGGGGCCCATGCCGTGACTACCCATGCCCGCCTTCCATAGTCCAGGGGCTGTCGACTAGCACCGAAGGCATAAATCCCAAAAAAAGGTAAGTAATTGCAATTATAAAAGTAAACAAACACATCAGAGAATGCAACAGAAGTAAGCACTATGTAATACGGAATACAAAAGTATGTGATGAAAGGAAAAGGTGCTAGAGATATAAGCCCAACAGTAAGTATTGTACAACTGAAAAGCTAGTACAACTGTAGTAAAGTAAAACAATAGCTACTAAGTCATCCTCTGAGAATTCCCACCTGAAGGGTGGGTACATATGGACTCCTCAGCACCCCGGGTCTGTCTGTACGCTCTGTGTACGTCTCATCAGGTGGTCCACCTCCGGGTACCATCCAACTCTACAAGTCTCCTCCTCGATCAGTGCTGTCAATCGTCTGCATCCAACACAAAGTAGTGCGGGCATAGCTCATGCAGGGGTGAGTATAAAATACTCTGTAAGGACCAAGAGACTCCCAAAGGTCTCCCAAAATCCACGAAGGATAAACCACAGAAGAAAGATACAATCACAAAGTATCAACCAACTCTACATAGGTATATGCCCATACATATACCTAAGTCATCAATCCCAGTTCGACTCCAAATCTCGATCCCAAGAACAACCGAGTCCACATAGGAAAGAAGTCAATCTCATAGATGATAATTATAGAAAGTTAAGACTCAGCTCACACATGTATACATCATTTGTATAACGATATAGATGATTAGATGTAGCCACTGATTTATCTTAGTTGTCGAACCCACATAGGATACAAGACCAGTTAAGTTGTCGGACCCACGTAGGATACTGAACCAAATACTCTGTTGGACCCACTTAGGATACAAGAAAAGAATTAAAAACAGTCAGACCGATGTAGGATACAAGTACATAAGTCAAACTGTCAGAGCCACTTAGGACACAAGTACAACAGTCATCGCTGTCGAACCCATGGAGGATTCCAGTACAGTTTTTGTTGTTTTTGAACCCAAAGTGGATTCCAGTACAGTTGTCGTCATTGTCAAACCCACGGAGGATTCCAGTATAGTTTTCATCACTGCCGAACCCACGGAGTATTCCCGTACAGTAGCCATTGTTGTCGAACCCACGGAGGATTCCAGTACAGTTGTCATTACTGCAGAACCCACAGAGGATTCCAGTACCGTAGTCGTTCCTGTCGATCCCAAGGAGGATTCCACTACAGTTGTCGTCAATGCCAAACCCACATAAGATTCCAGTACAGTTTTCGTCACTACCAATGCCACGGAAGATTTAGTCCTGTCTCGTTTCTGTCGAACCCATGGAGGATTCAGTCCAGTCTTGTTGATCTCGCATCCAGCTCTAGTGTTCCCGCCAACTGCACGCTCGAATCTAGGAGGGACTGCCCCTTGAGAGATGGGGTCGATACATCAACTATCAAAAAGTCATGAGTTGATGTATCCCGAAGTTCCGTCTCATCATAAGGAACCCAACGTGACATACGTCGTATCAATCGGAGGACCGATCTGAGAGTTATTAGCATTTTTGTTCCAGGGTCCCAGTTGACAATATGCTCGTTCCAAACCCGACCATTTTCCAAAGACATCCAAAAGTGACTTAGAGTGTCGCAAAAGGACCGCCTTGTCGCAAGGGTCCCAGTGCGGCAGATGGCACGTCGATCAGACACATGGTCATCAAGTTATTCACTTTTAAGTGTAACGGGTCCGGCCCGTCAAGCCCGGTGGGCCGGTGGGATAGCCCATCCTAGCTCGGGGGACCGACCCAACTAAGGGGTCGGCCCAGTCCGATGGGGTGTGGCCCGGCCCGGTGGGGCGCGGCCCGGACCGGCGGGGCACGGCGCGGCGCGGCCCGGCAGGCGCGGCGCGGCCCGGCAGGCGCGGCGCGGCCCGGCAGGCGCGGCCCGGCCCGGCAGGCGCGGCCCGACATAGATGTCACTACCCGGCCCGCGGCGGGGCGCAGCCTGACCTAGCTGGGTGCGGCCTAGCCAGCTGGTCGAGCAGACTAGGGGCCACAACCCCTGGTTTTCTGAAACGGCGGTACCAAGCGGTGCCTCCCTCCTATTTGTCTGACCAAATCCTACCGGTCTTCCTAGCGCGAGCGGCCCGCATGGGTGGCCTGCTGTTCCCCCAGCGTGGCACCCTCCTGCTGTTGCTGTGTCTTCCCAGCCTTGCTGGCCACCTGCCGGCTAGTTAATTCGCCGAGTGGCCCACAGAACGTGGGACGCAGACCTATGTAGCGCGACCCCCTCATGGCGCCGCGGTTCCTTCGGTCCGACTAGATTTAACCGGTCGATTCTTCTTTGGTCGAGCAGCCCGCTGTTGCGGGTCACGGTCTTTCCCTCTCTGCGCGGCACCTGGTGCCGTGGTCCTCTTCGGGACGGTGTGCAGCCGTCGTTGCTGTCGCAACCTTCAGTCTTCACTGGCCCCGATCGTCACCAACTCCAGTCGCCTCCACCTCTTCCAAAACAGTCTCCATCACGAATAAAAAAAAACTACGGAGGGTTATCGGGCTGTGTTCGTTTAGCACGCGCCCTCCGCGTTAGGAGGTAGAAATTGGTCATAGACGATCACTAGCATCCAACAAGAACGAAGGTATAATTTATTAAAATTAAATTATACAAACAACCTACCTCGAATTAAGGTTCTTTCATAGTCAGAGTCGCGGGGTCACGGTGTCAACTCATTGACATCGGGGAAGAAGGTGCCAAGGATGGCGCGTCGTCGTCGTTCCTTGCGGGTGGCTTCTTCTCCTTTGGCTTCGCCGAAGATCGAATGAGATGATCATCGATCTTCAGCGGTTCCTCATTGGAAGGATGATGTTCTTCATTAAGATAAAAAATCTATTCTTTGATTTCTCCAGAGCATTTTCAAGGTTCTCCAAACACAACGAGTGCAAAAAAAAATAATTGTTAAGGCTATTATTATATTCACATTAGAATTTCAAAATTCAAACACTTTAATTAATTAATTGAATAGTTACATTAATTAAATGAAATGTGTTGGAAAAAACATATGGGAGTGTGAAGGAGGTGGAATGTCACAATTAAAGAGGGGGAGTTAATGGGGAGTTTAAGGGTGTTGAGGGGAGATGGAAGGGTTTGGGTTACTGTGGGCCCCACCACACTAAATCCTCACATGGGTGGTTAGGTGGGATGTGGGACCCACCTCCACCTCCCTTTTAGAGATTATAACCACCCACCAAATAAAAATATCTAACTCATTTTTTAATTATTTTTAGCAACAAACCCCATAATTTAACTTCTCCTCCCGATAAAACGCAACTACAGTAAAGGTCCCCTTAAGCGAATTCTAGCATTGCGAGTTCATCGGTGCCTTCCGATCTCTATTCTGGGCACTAGTTCAAAAGATAGAAAAAACAACTTGTAAGTTTACTAAATGTACCCAAACAAAACTTCAAAAATCGATTTCAGGCACACCGAGCCTCGGAATTAGTTGCCATCAAAAACCGCAGACTCTTAAAATTCAAAAGAATAATGAAAAAAAATTCCTTAAAATTTAACAGTCTTTATATTACACCATAATTTGGGCTTTATGTCCCCGTAGAGCTACAACACACACTAGGGGAACCAATTAGGGTACTGAGCATGCATCTGAGCCTCCCTCTCCCAAGTGCTCTCCTGGAGGTTCCTGTGCTACCAGCGAATGCACAGTGGAGGAATCGACCATCCACGTAGGACCCGCTTTTGTCGATCCTCGATATCCACTAGAACCTCTGTGAATATTTCCCCGTCATTGATGTCCAGCTCCCTGTGGTCGATGATGTGGGTCGGGTCGTGCACGTATCTCCTCAGCTGAGAAACGTGGAAGACGTCATGCACTCGGTGCAACTGAGGTGGAAGGGCCATGTGGTAAGCCAGCACTCCTACTTTGCTGAGGACATGGAAAGGTCCGATGAAGCGCGAAGATAACTTTCCACCATGGATAATTCCCTGTAGACCTTATCGAGGTGAGACCCGTAGGAAGACGTGGTCCCCATCCTGGAACTCCAGTGTTTTCTGTCTCCAATCAGCATAGAACTTCTGTCCTGCTCTGTGCAGTCTTCATCTGCTCCTAGATGACTTGCACCTTCTCCATCGTAGCCTGAACCATCTCTGGTCCTATAAGTGCTGACTCCCCATGGTTAGTCCATCATAGAGGTGACCTGAAAGGTCATTCATACAATGCCTCTCTGACTCACTGAAGTAGTGTAGGATTGACTGCAAGGGACTGCAAAAAGGCTTCTCCATCCCTATCCACAAAGGATATCTGCAACGCGTTCAACTACTCTGTTTCCTCTCCTAGTAGCTGAATGCCTGATCTCCTTCTGAGAGAATCTGCTACAATGTTACCATTCCTTGGAGTAAAGACAATCTCAAAGTCATAGTCTCATAGGAACTCAAGCCAACGTCACTATCTCAGGTACAGGTCCTTCTACGGAAAGACACACCTGAGACTTTCGAGATTAGAGTAAACCGTACATTGTTCGCTCAACGAACTATGGGTGTGACTAGCCATTTTTAAAGAACTCGACTACACCATTTATCGCTTATGTCCTACAAGAGCTGCTAAGATTTCTCCTTTTCTAAAAAAAGAAATCTGGTCTCATCCCCTTGATGAACCATGTTCTATTCTTAATATAGTCAATCCTAACATGAACAGTACTATTTCATTCCATGGAAGACGTCGTAAGGCCTCGACGCTACTAACAAGAGATTCAACCATTACTCTCACCTCCAAGGGTCAAGTCACACTCTCTACATTAGTGTGTGGTCGCTGGGTCTCCTTCAGTAGGAATCTCGAATGTGAGGGCCAAGTCAACGGTTTTTACCGGAACCTCTCAGTATCAACCATACAAAATGGATATGGAAGAAAACGTCACACCGAAAAGTGTCTTTTATTACTACATCTCAATGTACAAAGACACAAAGCATCCAAAAACAACGACAAAAATGAAGCTAGTCCCGCTCATGTCCACTTGTTGCTCGATCAGATCCTCTGCCACGTTCGCCCACTCCCGGTGGACCTCCACGGTCGAACCTCTGGCTCTACCTGGAAAGTCCCTATACAACCTTCTGCTAATATTCTAGACGGGTTGGGAAGTCTCGAGCCATGTGACCATGCCCGATGCATGCATATCACTGTCTTCTCCTTGTACAGCTGGCTCTGTTTCATGTGCACTGCACAACCGAACCTGTATCCTGAGTTCCCCAACCTATTGGCCTAGTCTTCTTGGACTTCTGCGACAACTATCTACTATCATGTGCAGAAGACTCTGCTATGTGTCTTCTTGTGGAGGGTCTCACCGTTGGTGACTGCTCAGCGAGAAAACCCTCCACTAGAAGGTCTCTCTCTAGCATCCCCACCTACATCGGGATGTTGAGGGTGATCATAAAAGACCTGATCTCATTCCTGAGTCCCTTCTCGAAGGTCTGGGCCCTAAAAAATGGGTAACGTATCATATCTGCGGAGTATCACGAGAGGTCAGTGAACGTCACTGAATGCTGATCTAGTGTCATGCTTCCCTGCCACAGATGAAGTAACTCTTGAATCCGCACCGCACAAAGGGTGGCCGGTACAAACTCTGCCCGAAGCAGGCTCTCGTAGTCTGTCCAGAGTAGTGATGCCTCGTCATGCACCTGGAGCATTAGGCTCTACCATCTGCCTGCCTCTGCATGTAGGAGACTCGCAGAATGGATCACCATAAGGTCGGCTGGTTTCTCTAACAATATGAAAACTCTAACGATATCCTCCAGCCAATCCTTAGCTGCATGGGGGTCTATATCTCCCAGGAACATGGGTGGATTCTATCGCTGGAACTCATGCAACGCACTCAGGCGGTGTGCACTCTCTGCTACTGATGCTGGTGGAATCGGTGGCCCACCTGGTAGTGTTACCGCTGGTGCCTCCGCTGTGATGGGGCCCTTCACCGAGGCCTCGTCGCTCAACGGGCTACCATTTCGTATGTAACTTTGAACCCTAGCCGGCTGCCTTCGTGGGTCCATCCTGAAAAGGAACAGGTGCACCATAGTTTAAATAATATACATGGTGATCTGACACAATGTATCAGAGAGAAATTTTTTTCAAAGGAAAGACACACCCAATCAATGTTTGCGTTCAGTAAGTTGGAATTCAGATATCAAGGTCCTGGTGTATGGATACGTCAGCCGCCACACCAACACTGGACTCCATGGACTAACAACCACACTCAATACTCATATCACTATTGCTTCATAGAAAAGAATGATCTGAGTCCTATTTTCTGTGGTAGAACCAACTCCTCTGATACCAATTTTTCACGACCCATCCTCAGGGCCCGCGATGTGACTAACCTATTCCAACCTTCCATAGGCCAAGGGCAGGCGACTAGCACAAAAGGCATAAATCCATATAAAAAGGGGAATCATTGCCTTTATAAAAGCAAACAAACACAATAGATAATGCAACATAAGTAAGCACTAAGTAATATTGAATACAAAAGAATGTTCTGAATGGAAAAGGGGTCTGAAATACAAGCCCAACAGTATGTACAGTACAACTAAAAATCTAGTACAACTATAGTAAAGTAAAACATAAACTACTAAGTCGTCCTCCAGGAATTCCCACCTAAAGGGTGGGTACAGATGGCCTCCTCGGCACGCTAGGTCCGTCCGTCAGCTCTGTGTACGTCTCACCAGGTGGTCCACCTCCGGGTACCGTCCAGCTCGACTAGTCTCCTCCTCGATCAGGGATGTTTGTCGTCTTCATCCAACACAACGTAGTGCGGGCATATCCAATGCATGGGTGATTATACGATAATCATTTGGGACCCCGAGACCCCCGAAGGTCTACCAGAATCCATGAAGGATAAACCAAAGAAGAAAGATACAATCACGAAGTATCGACAAACTCTACTTAGGTATATGCACATTTATATACCTAAGTCATCAATCCCAGTTCTGATACAACTCTCGAGCCCAAGAACAACCCAGTCCACACATGGATGAATTCAATCACTTTGATGATAATGATTGAAAGTCAAGACTCAGCTCACACATGTATACATCTTTCATATAGCGATAGAGATGATATGATGTTGTCACTGATTCATATAATCTGTTGGACCCACATAGGATACTAGACCAGCTAAGGTGTTAGACCAATGTAGTATACTAGACCAGCTACTCTGTTGGACCCACTCCGGATACATAAATAGAAGTCAAAACAATCTGACCCATGTAGAATACAAGTACAGAAGTCAGAATTTTGGACCCACTTAGGATATAAGTATAGTAGTCGTCGTTGTCGAACCCACGGAGGATTCCAGTACATTTGTCGTCACTGCCGAACCCATGGAGGATTCTAGTACAGTTATCATCACTGCCGAACCCACAGAGGATTCCAGTACAGTTGTCATCTCTACCAAACCCACAGAGAATTCTAGTACAGTATTCATTGCTGTCGAACCGATAGAGGATTCCAGAACAGTAGTCATTGCTGTCGAACCCACGGAGGATTCCAGTAAAGTTGTTGTTGCTTCCGAACCCACAGAGGTTCCCAGTACAGTAGTCGTTACTACCGAACCCATGGATGATTCAAGTACAGTTGTCATCACTGCCGAACCCACGAAGGATTCTATTACAATTGCTGTCTCTATCGAACCCACGAAGGATTCAGTCCAGTATTGTTGTTGTGGAACCAACAGAGGATTCAGTCCAGTCTCGTCGCTATCGCAGCCAGCTCTAGGGTTCCCACGCACTGCACGCTTGAATCCAGGATGGTCCGCACCTCGAGAAAAGGTGTTGATACATCAACAATCACAAAGGCCTGATTTGATGTATCCCGAAGTTCTGTCTCATCATAAGGAACCAAACGTGACAGACGATGCGTCAATCAGATGCCCAGTATGAGAGTTATTAGCATTTTCATTCCAGGTGTCTGGTTGGAAATATGATCATTCCAAACCCAACCTTTTTCCAAAGTCATCTAAAACTCACTTAGAGTATCGCAAAAGGACCGCCTCGTCACAAGGGTCCCATTTCCGTAGACGTCACGTCGATCAGACGCATTGTCGTGAAGTTATTCGCATTTAAGTGTAACGGGCCCGGCCCGTCAAGCCCGGTGGGCTGGCGGGTTGGCCCGTACTAGATCAGAAGGTCCTACCCGACTAAGAGGTTAGCCTAGTCCAATGGGGTGCGGCTCGACCTGATGGGGTGCGTCCCAACCTGAGGGGGCCCTGCCCGGCCCGTGGCTGGGCGGACCGGTGGGCGCGACCCACAGTTTTCTGAAACGGTGGCGCCAAGCGGCGCCGCCCTCCTCTCCGGACGGCCAAAGCCGACCGGTCTTCCTGGCGCGAGAGGGCCTCTATTCCCCTAGCACGGCGCCCTCCTGGAAACTCGAGGTCTTCCCAGCACAGTCAGCCGGTTTGTCTTCTTAGCGGCCCACAGACCTCCGCTGTGCAGCGCCCTCGTGGTGCCATGGTTCTTTCGGTTTGGCCGGCATTAGCTGGGTGGTTCTTCTTCGGCCGGGCGGCCCACGGTTGCAAGTCGCGGTCTTTCCATCTCCGTGCGGCACCCAGTTCCATGATCCTCTTCGGGCCGGCGTGCGACCACCACCGCCTTCGATCGTTGCAACCCCCGAGCATCGCCAACTCCAGTCGCCGACACTTCTTCCAACACGGTCTCCATCGTGAAAAAAACTATGGAGGGTCATCAGGCCATGTTCGTTCGGCCCACGCCCTCCGCGTTAGGTGGTATCAATTAGTCATAGACGATCAATTTCATCCAATAATAACAAAGGTATAATGTATTCAAATTAAATTATACAAGCACCCAACCTCAGATTATGGTTCGTTCATTGTCGGAGTCGCGGGGTGGCGACGTCAACTCGTTGACGTCGGGGAAGAAGGAGCCGAGGATGGCGCGTCATCGGCTTTCCATGTAGTTGGCTCCTTCTCCTTTGTCTTGGCCAAAGATCGAAGGAGTTGATCGTTGATCTTCGGCGATTCCATATTGGAAGGACGGTGTTCTGCGTTGAGAGAAGAACAATATTCTTCTATTTCTCCAGAGCTTTCCCAAGGATCTCCCAACACAACGATTGCCAACCAAAAATAACAGCTAAGGAAATTTTTTTAATCAAACAATAATTTCAAAATTAAAACACTTTAATTAATTTATTGAAGAGTCCCATTAATTAACTGAAATGTGTCGGAAAAAATTTAAGGGAGTGAGAATGAGGTGGAAAGTCACAATTAAAGAGGCGGAGTCTAAAAGAGTTGAGGGGAGGTGAAAGGGTTTGGGTTCATGTGGGCCCCACCACACAAAATCCTCACATGGGTGGTTATGTGGGCTGTTGTCCCCACCTCCAACCCCCTTTTGGAAATTATACCCACCCACCAAATAAAAATATATAACTCATATTTTTATTTAATTTTAGCAGCAAACCCCAAAAAATATCTTTACCTCTATATAAAATGCAACTATGGAAAAGGTCACCTTAGGCGAATACTGGCGCTGCGAGTTCATCGGTGCCCTCATATTTTAATTCTGAGCAACGGTTCAAAAGATAGAAAAAAAACTTGTACGTTTACTGAACATACCTTAACAAAACATCAAAAATTGATTCCGGGCACACCGGGCCTCAGAATTAGGTGACGTCAGAAACTACGGACTTGTTAAATTGCAAAGAATTATGAAAAAAAATTCCTCGAAATTTCAGGGTCTTTACAATCCCCCCTTTACAATGATATCCTCATTAATCTAGGTTGATTATGATATCTATAACATCATTGTTAATATCAATTTTCAACAGTGAGTAATTCTTCTTTATTATCAATTTATGTGGCTCTACACAACATTTTTTATTCATGTAACACCTTTATTTATTAATTTGGAATAGGAAAATGATTTATTTAATATTTATGAGGGATATTTTGTGTTTATGCATGTTTTTTTGTGGGGAAAATTATTTAGAAAATTATTTTTTATAAAAATCATTTTATGAACTTATTGTGTCTAATGAAATGTTTCGTAGATGGTTTTGAATCTAAAATATCCTTTCAAGAATGAGATTGTTAATGATTTTTATTTATAAATAAGTTTTTACATTTTGATCAAAGTTTACATGATCTTTTTTAGTAAAATATGGTAGAGTTGGATCCTCAGGTGTATGGGTTACAGGTATATATGAAATATAGTGTGTGTGTGTGTTGCACCACTATAGGATTCAGTTGGGATACTAATAGACTATGGTAAGGCATGGAAACATTAAATATTGAAATTATTTCTTAATAGATTTATTTTTTTTCCAAGTTATGAATTCACATGGTCGAGAGAAATTTTGGGCATATTTTTATTTATGATAGATTTTTTTTTTAAATTTTATAAAACACATATCTATCTTATGAGTTCCAATGCTATGTTTTTATTATTCTACTCTATGTAATAAATTGAATTCATTCATCTTAATTGTCATTTAAATATGATATTTTCAATAGAATCTAAATGGAGTTTTATATAAAAAATTATCAAATGAAATTTATTTATGAATCTGGTTTTTTAATTCAAGAACTACTAGTTTCAAGGTAACATACATTTTATAGATTTATGTTGATGTACTATAATGAATTTTCATCACACCCTACATATATCATTGGGCTATGAATACATGGTTTCATAGGATCAATGTTTATGAAATGGTCTTGTAGATTTATGAAATAAATTGGCAGATGTCTCTTTGAGGTTTTTTGGGATGGTGGTGAAGGCTAATAACATGAATGCATTTATTTTTATGGGTTTAGTTTGTTTTTTGGATTATCATTATATCTTTCATTTGTTATGTCTAATCATTATGAACCATATCTTACATTATCTACAATAATATTTTATATTTATATTGTTAATCATGAGATATGATATTTTTTTGTTTTAGTGTGAAATCATTCTCAATGTTATTTGTGTTGATATCATTGTTCTTATCAAATGATCATGGTGAGAAGGAAATAAATTTCGATCTTATAGTTATCCAAATAGGGTGATGTGGCAGGCTAACCCTGGTTGGATCTATATACAATCCACATTTCATTTGAGAGCTATATAATTCTCAACCATTATGAAACATATCTATTAGGGAAAAATTACATATTGTAGACCAAACAGTAATTTAAAATTTATAAGAATAATATAATTATAAAAAATATAAAATATTTCAATTCCAATATAATTACCAAAGAAATATTCATTATTAAACTTTATTAAATACCCTTCTAGTAATCTTCCCTAAATAATTATAATGAATTTTTTATTTTTAAAATATCTTTTTAATGAAAAATCCCCATAATGATTAGAATGAGATATTCTCAGAATAACCATATAAACTTATAATTAATTCTTCAAAATGAATAACTTCAATGATATAGAGAATATGTTATCATGAGTTAATATTATAAAAATATTGGTCTTCACTCAACTAAAAAGAATCATAAGTTAACAATAGAGAAAACATTTAAATAAATCATATTTAAAAAATATGTCAATGTTCCGGGAGATCTAACAATGACATTAAACATATCATTTTTTTTAAATTTCATAATTTTATTGAAAGATTTTTGAAAACATAAATATGGATGATAAATATTTTAAAACAATTAAATAACCTTTTTAATGAAAAATTCATTTCCACTATATTATCTTTTTAATCAATAGAGAACTTAAAGAAAAAACCTGAAAATAATTTGTAAAACAACTACAATTTTGTAATTGAATGATAAAAATATATACATATTGTAGTTAATAAACCACAAAGTAAAATGTGTTTGAAATTTAATATGTATCAATGAATGGAAATAAATATGAGAAATCCCTTACCTCATAATTTTCTCATCATGTATGCCTTTTACATTCCCGAATATATAATTTATATTGATTTTATACATTCCTAAGTAATTATATTATATTTATTCACTTATTATAAACCATTTTATTTAGTTTATTACCATATATTAAATATTTAAAAATTATTTAATTACACATTGGATAATTTGGGGTCATTCAGCTTATAATATTAAAATATTAGTAGTGCATTCATCATGATCAAAGGGTTCATGAACACTTTACCTCTTGAATCAAAAAATATTTTTAATTATTATTTTTAATTATTAATTATACTTTTAAAATTATTCATGTGATGAATCTATGAATAATGAATCACATCATTTCATGGAGATGGTAATCCGTACATATACATTTAAGACGTTTTCATTTTCCTACATGGTGGAAATGAAATAAGGTAGATAATATTTTACTTTTACGTAATCATAAATATTTTATAAATTTCACATTTAGTCAATATATCAATATGTATATCAATTCATTTGTGGTGTAATTGAAAAAATAATCACATCATTTTTTGGATTTTGTAGCTGACATGTACACATGAATGACATTATAATTTAATATTGGATGGTATGGGTAAGACGATAAGTAATATAATATCTCTTTATAATTATAATGGATGCATGAAAATCATATATAATATTCAATTACAACATTATAACGTTCCATGTGAACTAGTGATGGAATAAAAACACATTTCATCGTGGATATGGAAGTCTATAAGTATGCATGAGTGGCATTTTCAATTTTTATAGGAAGGAAATGATATGAATAAAAGGTTATAAAATAAAAATATTTACATTAAAATATATTATTTATAAATAAGTTATTATTTTATAATAGTTATGATTAGATTTAGGGATATAGATGTCATGACCCCCACCCTCCAAAGATACTCTTCCTGGGATGGAAAAGAAGAAAGGGAGTAACGACCCCCTAGCCCTACCTCCAGTACGCATCGGGTTGGATACTAGCACCAAGGGTGGAAAAATATCAGAATATGGGAGGTTTTACCCATTATAAGTAAAAATGAACTTGATATATGAGGGATTATTCACAAGGAAACTCCAATACACAATAAATAGAAAACCAAAACCATTCCACATGCATGTGAAAAATGGAACAAATAAAAATAAGACGACTCTAAATTAAATACCAAAAGTAAATATAGGAAGAGACACAACTATTATAATGATTTGATCTATTAAGTTAAAGATTGGTTTGTGAAATCCTAAGGGAAACCTAAAAACTATTTTATAAATCTAGGGTGAGCATAAAGGTATAATATGTAAGAAAACCAATGTCTATGACGCACATGTGAAAGAGGCATACTAAGGAACCCATGAGAAAACAACTGATGAAAAAAACCAAAGAAGGTATACAAAACAACCAACCTCACCAAGGCATGATCACCATGTACCAAAAGTCAAGTAATATAATAGAAATCATATCAATGATAGGTTACCCCTCATAGCTATCCCACTATTTAGCCACTCTCACACCCCAACAACAAATGTCATAGTGCTCCCACAAATTCTGAATATTCCACATAACATTCTACCTGAAAAAACCTAACCCAAACACCACATCCTTCTGGAACAAACCTATCCCTCATAACACATCCCACCCACAAACACCTGGGCCTTACAACACATCCCTACCACACACACTTGGGCTCCACGACACATCACATCTCATCCTGAAGACACCTGGGAAATCACAACACAACTCATCCAAAAAAACCTAGGTAAACAAACCAACTCTCTCATAGACACCTGAGATACCACATCCTAATAAATCCTTCCTAATGAAACATAGTCTATCACCACCTGGAATAGGGTTTAGGGGAGAGTGGGTGTCCATCCACCCATCCTCCTGCTAGAAAGTTGGGAACATCATCCTTCCCCGTGAAAATGGGGGTGTTTGAAAAATAGTACTCAACTAGGGTGGGGTGTGTATTGAAATAATAATGAAAATACAAGTGTATAAATATATGATATAAAGAACTCATGGAAAACCTATGGGTTCTTAAACAAACATCCAACTCACAACCCTACCCCATTTAAGAGTACCTCTAAATGCACAAAACCACACAACATGTCCCAAAATCGAATGTACATTTCAAAAATATTTTTTTAACCATTTCTATTATGATAAATAAGGAATTCCAAACCTTTCCAAGATTCATTAATAAATGATTTATTTGTTACATCACATAATAGGAAACCACTAAGCATAACACACAACAATAATGACAAAAACAATTATTTCATAAGGCGAAGAGTCTGATAAATTATGGTGGATCCAAACTAAAGACACATCGTTCCACGACCTCCACATTTAAAACTCATTCCTGATATATCATATATATATTTCTAGATATAAGGTGGAGTTTTATTCATGTTATTAATGGTGAAGTACCCATACCAATACTATTATCATTCTTAAAACTCATCCCACTTAGATAACATATCAACTGATCTAACCACCAACACCCAACCCCATCTAGTAACACACTACAACACAGCCAGTTCATAGCCCTTCTATATAGTAAATCTCATCCACCCCACAATTAGTAAATATATCGACCTGAGATACCATTACACCACTCATCCCATCTGACAACAAACAACCATGATCAAAACCATACTACATCACAAGCCAGAACAATCCCACAAATAACGTCATCCAATGTACCGTGGGAAAATAATTCTAGATTTAACAAGGCATCCCATATTTAATTCCACCTGTAAATTCATGGGATATTACATAAATTGAATGATCCTGGGACGTCAATTCATTAGTTAAATATACATAATTAACCAATTTTCTTATATAAATTTCCAACCAAATATGATCAACATGCATTCCATAGATCATCTAGTGCACAAACAAGGCCCCCTATGGCTATGACTTTCAGTTGGTAGTCATCCCATAAAAAACAATATAAACTATAAATAAGTAAAAAATAAGGATCTAGCGTCAATTATAACACCCCCTTGAATATTGATCTTAAAACTATTAAACTGCTTTTGATAATCTATATCAACTATATTAATAAGGAAAAAATCGTAATCCCCACCCCAAATAATTCATAAAGAGGATAGAAGATGGGAATGCTTCTTCAAAAGGTTTCCAAGGCTATTTGTATGAGAATAGACCACTCAATAGATCTCTGATCACCTATCCCACAGAATCTGCCACTATCCAAAAATTCTGCGACAACACAAAACCAACAACATCCAAAGAGAACCCATTATAACCAAGGGAGATCATATTCCTTACCATTCATATAATAAAGGGCATAAAATGGGGATCATCATGGAAGAAACATTAAAATGGAGGAAGAACACACCTTGGATTGAAGATGAATTTTAAAAGATCGAAGGAGATAACCTAGGAATCAATACATCGTGTAGAAATCTTAAAAAGGACAAAGAGGGGTCTCCGGCTCACTTGGGATTGAGGGAGAGTCGCTATAACCATAGGTTTCAACAACCCGAGGAGATAGAAAATGCTTAAAACATTGCACTAGTGGGGGATAACATGAACTGTAATCCCCTTTCACATTATATAAATCCTTGAGGATTGTTTTATTTAAGAAACACATCACCTTTAATTTTTTTTTCAAACCTTGAAATACTATATTATGTGATCCACCTGAAACAAGCTGTGAAACCAATATTCACACCATATAAACTACTTACACGATGTTAAAGCCCATCTAGAACCTGGCTGCCGCCACGACTCCCTTGAAAACTCCATGGACCTCCTTCAAACAACTCCATCATCGGTAATGTAATGGACCAAGATTGCATACACCGTTACATTACATACCTATAAAATTATTCTCATGCTCGAGAATCCAAAACCAAGCCTAGAAGGAAGGGGTTCTACAGAACCACCCCACGAGATAAATCTCAAGAGTCTCATAACACCTCAAATGCCACCACTATCCAAACATGCTGACCCAAATGAACACATAGACTCTCCACAAAACCACACTACCTAAACAATAAGATACCTCCTTTCACAGAATAATAATTCCACCCAACTACTGCACAATCACTACATCCAATGAACTCCACTATCACGAACATACAAATTAGAAAATTCCACCCTCCATGTCAAGATAATATCATCTATGTGTGTAAAATTCTCTATAGAAGTTGTTTGATCACATCATTGTGGAAGAATATCCATTAGGAATATGGTCTTTACCGCTTTATATTTCAAGACATTATCACAGAACATTCCATACACAATCATAAACTAGGAGAAAACATCTCATCTCATAAAATAATAACGTTCAAACATCACATTTCAGAGAAAAATAAAAATAAAAAATCAAATGAACTATGAGTTTGGAACTCATATTAATTTCTCTCTCCCAGTTACTCTCCTCCTAACCACCATGCTTCCAAAACACATGAACCAATGGAATGGGTTTTACATGCATCACATTCTCTTGCTTATATTGGATCTCCACTGGCCGCTCCACAAACATCATGCCATCATTGATTTCAATATCTCCCCAATCAATGACATGTGAGTCATCTTGTAGATACCAATGAATTTGAGAGATGTCTAAGATATCTTCGATACTCACCAACTATGGTGGAAATGCCGAATGATACGACACCTTGCCTAATCACCCTAACACCTAAAAGTATCCAACGAACCTGGGATAAATATTAACCCCTCTTCCAAACCTACTATGCTGACAATAGGGGGAACCATCATGAAAAGGTGGTTCTTAACTTCAAACTCCAAGGGACCCCTTATGTGATCGACATATGACTTCTGTTGGTTCTGTCTATCTTTCATCCTCCAATGAATGAGCTATGATTTCCCTATCCATCTCTACCCTACATTTAGACCAAGAACAACTATTCCCACATCCTACATGCTGCACAATAGAGAATGTCACGGTATCCTATAAAAATCCTCAAATAGATCGATTCTAATTGAAGAGTGATAACTATTATTTTAAAAAAACTTAACCAAGGGAATGTTTCAAAACCATGATCCACCAAAGTACAAGACGAATGCCCTCAATATATCCTATAATGTTGGGATACTATTCTATGTATTCCAATATACATGGGGGTGGAATGTAGTTCAGAGGTGTAACAAGGTGAGAAAAATCATGATCCAATCCCCTATAGACTCATGGGGATAACCACACATCCTGATCTGAGACTATGGAACTCAGAACACCATTAAACTGCACCACATCATCCTCATATCTCTTGTCCAAGGAATCTACTGCCCTCAATTAATAGATTGCTAGGAAGAGGGATGGTTTCATCTATAGATCTACTATCACCTAGATAGAATCATAATCTCCTTGAGATCTTGGTATCCCTGTGAGGAAATCCATTGAGATGTCATCCTATTTCCACTCAGGAACATGAAAGGGATGCTAGAACCCACCAGGAACAAAATGATCAGCCTTTAACTACTGGAAAAAAAATTACTTGGGCACAAAATCAACCACTACCTGTATTATCGAGGGCCACCAAAACTACATCATTATGCAAAAATACATATTGGAAACTCTAGGATGGACTGCCAATGGCGGTCCCTGAAATTAAAAAATGAATTCCCTGTGCACTGCTACCAGAACAAACAACTTTCCAAAAAACAATATATGATTCCTACTATCCTCTGACCAACCCTCTAGAGCATCACCATGATCAACACAATAAAAAAATACCTCTTCCTTTGAGTCCCACCACTGAGAATCCTCCAACTGCTGCATCAGAGAATAATGGACTATCATCTGAAATAAAAATCCTATAACATATTTTATTTATACATCTAAGTGAAAGGCTTCCAACATCCCCTTCACCTTCCTAGTATCCGTAAACTCCCAAAAAAAAAATACTTATATGATTTTCTATTCAATGAATCTACAAATACATTCCCCATCCCTGATATGTATGAGATGTCAAAATTGTAGTCCCAAAGAAACCCTATCTACCTCTACTGTAGCAAGTTTACATCTTGAAATGAAATGATATACCTCAAAATACTGTGATCTGTGATGACCATAATGAACTCCGAAATGAGGTAATTCAACCTCAACTTCAATGTGAAAACAAACACTTTTATCTTGAGGTCATGGGTAGATTAGTTAATCTCATTAATATGTTACTATCTATACCCATACGAAATCACTTCCTATAGCTGCAGCAGCACAAAACCCTAACCCAGATGGGAAGTATGAAAAATCACCTCAAACATAACCCCTTACTTAGGAAACCAAAGAACTGGTGCACTAATAAATATTACATTTAGGTAACCGATTACATCCTGACACTGATTGATCCACACAAAATGTTGGTCGTTTCTAGTAAAAGTCTTCAATGATGATGAAAAATGAGAAAAATTGTCTACAAAACTCCAATAATAGCCTATGAGACCATATAAACTGCTATCTAATGCCACATTATAGGGTTCAGCCCAAGAAAAAACTAATTCAAACATTGATAGGTCTTCCACCAATCCTTGTTGATACACCACATCCCCAAAGAAAATTTACCTCTCATGTATCTAAATTACAAATGGACAACATTCCAGGGAGATGGTTGCATAAAATAACCAACAAGATAGTTATGAGATTCTAGATATGATCCACCTCTACTATCAAGTAGATTACGATGTCATTTAAGAACAACAAAACAAATAGATCACTAAAAACATAGAACAGATAGTTCATGATCCCCATGAACATGGTTGGTGCATTCGTAACAACAATTGGCATGACTAAAAACTCGAAGTTCCCATAACTGCATCTGAAGGAACTTTTCAGGATATCACCCTCCTTTACACTTAACTAGTGATATAAAGATTTTAAATGAATCTAAAAATCCATCTCACCCCTCTTAGATGGTTGATAAGATCATATACCCTTGGAAAAGTGCAACGGTTCATGATAGTAACATGATTTATCATCGTACTAATGATGCACAACCTCAGGACACCATCTTCCTTCTTTGAGAAGAACACTAGATCACCCCATAGAGACACACTTGGCTAGATAAAACCCTTCACCATCACATAATATATTTTAATGTTGAACTCCCACAACTCAGAAGGTGGTATCTGATATGCATCCATAAAAATTAAAGAAGCATTTGTATCCAAGTGTATCTAAAAATAAAAAAACGATGATAGTGTTAGCATCAAAACCTCTTTAGGGAAACCATCCATCAACTCTATAACATAATTGGGAAAATTTATGATCCCTGTATCTATTGATTTCACTAAAAACTTATCCATCCATGATATATGCAGATCCACATACTGACTGCCCACCTGAAAACCCAATTGCTAACTATAACCACATGTTGAACATCCACATCCAAAAACTAAACTATTCTCTGAAAGAAGTTGATAATATCACACACATAATTCAACCAGTCTATTCCATGGATGACATCATATAGATGCATATGTAGTTAGAAGAGGGACCCATGGGATTCATCCTCAATCTATACCCTTGACACACATCAAACAAGTTGGTTCGGATTTCAACTAGTTCACTCAACACTAGGGGAATGAGAAGCCTCTCTACTTAGAGTCCCAGATCATGGTCTACAATGTGTGCAACAATAGAGTGAAAATATTTTAAATCAATAAAATCACAATCATGTTTAATAAACAAACTAATTGTACATCAGATGATCTCTGGCCCCACTGGAACTATTTCTTCCAATGTGTGCAACTAACTATGCCCAGATCCTCCGCCTCTCATCTGTAGACCACCCCTACGGCCATGATCGGGCCATGGTCCTTGAGCACAAGGGACATACATGGGTTGGCCTCTACTTGACTTATATCCTCTCAGTGGTGAAAAATCATGTTGTCCAAACTACTGAAACTATCCCAATAGAAACTACTGCTAATACTGATTCTGGACAAATACACCTCCACTCATGGGACCCTCTAACCCATTGGGAACTGGCCTATGCCCCAGGGTTGGCCACCATGGGCCTCCCTGGGGACGTTCAGTGCACTGGTGGGTAGGACATCCCAATACCTCGTTACCCAACAACACATTTATTGTAGTTGGGTATTGGCTTAGTGGTAAGCACCCCATAATTCTACATGAAAAATATGTGTTCAAAACCCATTGAGCGCAGGTACTATAGTAGTACTGCAGCAATGAAGACACTGTAGCAACAAAGAGAATTGTAGTAGTAGCAGGTCACTGTAGAGGTGGTAGATTATTGTATCAGTGGTGGAGACTGTGTGTTACTATAGCAGTGTGGGTACTGTAGCAGTAGTATTCACAGAATGGGATTTGGGAAAAAAATGGTACGACGGGCCATGTAATGGGATAAATGCCCACAGGGCCTCCAAGATATGTAATGGGTCTCACTTTACCTAATTAAAGAGGTCTTTGCTTTGGTTAAATAATAAATGAGGCTTTGGCCAGAAACATTAAAAAAACATCCGCCCCAAACCCCCAAGAAATTAGAAGAGACCACTAGAACAAGATGGCTAGATCGGAGGCATCTCGGGCTATCTCCCTTCCGGTCAAAAGCGTGAAGGTAATAGGAAATGAGATCTATGATTGAAAACTCTACTACTTTAAGAAATTGGTTGTATACCCTATCATAGTATATTTACTGGTGACTGAATCCGCTCAGTCACCTATTCTTTCTTCTGACCACCCGATTTAATGTTAATGTAAAATTATTAATTGTGTATTGGATTTAATAAAGAAATTCCTCCATAAGACTTATCGCATGAGAATCCTCATCTAAAAAGTGATCTAGGAATAAAAGAACGAGATCTTTGAACATGATCCCCAACTCTTTCACTAACATACCCCCATACTGGTGTGACAGTATCTACTGCCTCTTTTCAGCCTCCATGGTCGAGGAAAGGAAATTCTCTCAAAACTATATCTTGAAGTCAGGACACTAAATATTTTCCTTTATCTATTCCAATAGATACATATTCCACCATTGACATATAACTCCTGACAACTGGATGATATCCAAAGTAACCCAATACTCTATCGAGGAACGAATTCAATTGAAGGCGATATCAAGCTCATCGAGCATTCTATCTATCTCCATGTATGAAACACTTCCCTCATACATACCCAAATTATTCCACTAAAAAGTTCTCAAATTCCTCAACCACAGGTTATCCACCTCAAAATAGATCAATCCTCCATCGATCATCCAAATCATCCTACTAATCCTCGACAGATGAAGCCACATGCCAACGACGACTATGAGCCATAGCTGAAAAGGAAGAAAAATACTTCCTAATCCCTAGTAGTATGGAGTATTTATTTTGATTTATTTTAGTTCATTTAAATACATATTTTTAATTCATTCTAATTTTTTCAAACCAAATCTATTCAAAAAATATCACAAGTAATTATGATTCATGTACCTTTCCTAGGGTCTATACATGACAATAACTATTTGAAATATGTCCTATACCAATGATTTTGGGAAAACCGTTGGTATAGGTCACTAATTTGGACCTTTACCAATGGTTCGGCCAAAACCATTGGTATACGTCACTTTTATGGATGTATACCAATGATTTTGGATGTGGGGGACCTATACCAACGGTTTGGACAAACCATTGGTATATGTCCATTATAGAGACCCTATACCAATGGTTTGGCCAAAATGTTGGTAAAGGTCCCCCCTATACCAACAGTTGGGCCAAAACCCATGGTATAGCTTCCAAAATCAATGATCTTATACCAACGGTTCTCAAAACCATTGGTATAGGTCTATACCAATGCTTTTGAGAACCCTTGGTATAGGTACATGTATTTTTATGGAATCTTCTTATCGAGAACATTAAATAAATCAAAATTTAAAGTAATTATTATAATACATATATTATATATATTTATGAAATTATATTCACAAAAGTAAAATTAAGTTAGTGGTTAGGTCATTCAATAATAAACTGCAGGTACTGGGATCAAAACCAATCGAATGCTTCTTTTTTGAAATACATATACCAATGGTTATATGGAACCGTTGGTATAAATTTTTCATATTACTTATACAAATAGTTTTGAAAACCATTGGTATAGGTCTATACTAATGGTTTTGGGAAAACCATTGGTATATACCTATCCTCATGGCTTACTTGGCCCCAGTTTCCCATACCGTTGGTATAGGCTATACCCATGGTTTGGAGGCCTATACCAATGGTTCCAAACCATTGGTATAGGGTATGTTTTCAGTAATTAATGGTTTATCCTCACATGGTCGTTTAGTAGGCTAAGAGTCCCTGTGTCAGATCATGGGGGGCCGAAAATTCACATGTCCTAGTTGGTATTCCCTAGCCTTCGCCTTGCACCAAGACCACAAGACACTATTGGCCTACACAAACATGAAATCATCACAATTTATGACTCCAAAATCTCTCATATCTCTCAACCATCACCTATGACAACACTCTATCATGAACCCTCCTTGCAAATATTCCCCTCCTAGGCTGGTGATGAAAAAAAAGATATAAGGACAACTCAAGTCCAGCATCCAGTAGGCCCTGGGTTGGCTACCAGCACTAAGGGTGTAAACAAATCTCAAAATATTGGAGGTATTACTCCTTATAAGAAACCATGATAAGGGGATATGATAGATCATCCATAAAGAAATTCCATGAGATAATAAAAAAGAAAACGAAAATCATCCCATATGAATGTGAGAAACAAAACTGATACAAATATAAATGTCTCAAAAGTAAATACTAATAGTAAAGCTAGGTAGTGACACAAAAAATATCACGATTTGAGAAAGTATGGTCCATCATGGTCCACAAAATACAACAAAAATCTAAAAAACGTTATATATACATAGGGTGAGAGTATAAGTATACACAGTAGGAAAAAAAATATCTCACATGCACATATGAGAGAGCGATACTGATGCACTTATGGGAAAACATTTGAACTGAATGACACCTAAGCATGTATACTGACCACCCAACCTCACTAAAACATACTCACCATGTAACACAGGTCATGTAATATATTATAAATCACATTGTTCATATAGTAACCTCCACCACTTTTCCATTGATTAGCTACTCTCATACCCTAAGGGAAGACATCCTACTAATCCCACCTCTTCTGAAAATAACACATCATATTCCACCCCTACATAACTAGGACACACACCACTTCCAACCCACACACACTTGGGCCCCACAAAACATCCCACCCACACACAACTAGGCCTCACAAAACATCCCACCTGCACTCACATGGGCCCCATGAAAAATCACTTATCATCTGGGGGACAGTTGGGAGAGCCCAACAAAACTCACCCTTATGGAACCTAGAAAAATAAAAAACCACACCCATAGACACATGGGATACCAATTCCCAACATATCATGACCAATAAATCATGGTCCATGACCACTTAAATGAGGGTGTAGGGAAGAGTGGGAGGACAACCATATATAATCCCACAATGATGTTGGGAAGGACACCCTCTACAATGAAAATTGGTGTGTTAGACACATATATATCAACTAGGGTGGGTTTCATATAGAAATAAAAAGGAAAATACATGGGTGTGCATATAGGAAATCAAAAATTCATGCCCAACCTGTGGGATCTCAAATACACTACCAACTCACAACACATCCACCTTTGATGGTACCTCTAAATGCACAACACCACACACCAAGCCACAAAACCCATTTAAGTTTTCAAAATAATTTAATTTACCATTTATATTATATTAATCAAGCATCCAATACCATTTTAAGATTAGTTAATCAATTATTTATTCATTCCATTACAAAAGACACATCATTCAACTACCTCCACATTTGACAACCATTTATGATATATCATATATCGATCCACAAATATCAGGTGATGCTTTCTGCATGTTATTAATGGTGAAGTACCCATAAAAACACTACATTCATTCTTCAAATTCATCCTAATTAGAATAAATATCAATAGAAAAAACTACCATCTCACAACCCCATATGGTAACACACTACTATATAACCAGTTCATATCCCTACTGTACAGTACTTCTTATATACTCCATAATCAATCAATCTCTCCACTGGAAATTCCATTACACTACCCAAGTCACCTCACATCACACAACCATACTGACAACCATAATACAACACAAAACAGAATAAACACACATATACCATCACCACATGTACCATGGAAAAACACAATTCCAGAAAAACAAGGCATCCCTTATTTATTTCCACTTGTTAATTCATGGGTTATTATAACGACCCAAAGTTTCATTAATAGAAATCCCCCTTGATCTAATTAAATGTATATTTCTGTTTATATAAAATGACATCTTTTTTGGTTTTATGTAAAGAATTTTAACCGTTGCTAATATTTTCATTGAACAGTGATCATATGATTTGTATAAATATAGGACTTTAACAAATCCAATTTACTTAGAAAAAAGAAGTGATGGCCTCATCAAGTAGAATTTCTCCATACGAAGACCATTTTTCGGAGCTCGTGAAAGAGGTGGCATCCTTGGGCTTCGCTCTTGACCAAGCCCAAGCTGAGATTCGTCATTTCAGGCTTGAATGGGACCATCTATGGGAAAAGTGGAAGTTGATAGAGATTATCACTTGAGCAATGTTATCCGAGCCACCCCAAGAGTTTGTCACCATCGCACACCTCACCCTTAGGTCTTATGCGGCTGTTTTAAGGGGTTATGTAATAAATAAATAGTACTATGTTCATGTACGTTATTTTTTTTGTATATAATAATGAATATACTTTCTTGTCATTATTGATACATTGTAAATAGGTTTTAAAGTAAAAATAATGTTTTTAGTTATTATTTAATTAAGAATTATATTTTATTAAATTAATGGATTTTTGAATTAAATAATATTTTAATAAAATATAATAATTATTATTAAATTAATTGTTATTAAATATAAATGATATTATAATTTTATGAATGCAATTGTAATTTTTATTAATGTTTGAAAGTCATTTCTGTCAAAAAGCGTGAATTTTCGATAAATGTCGGTTTTTATTTTAAAAGTGAAAATTATCATATTTAAAAACTTATTTAGATAAAATAAATGTTATTTCTGGAATTAGGGCATCAGATCTATCCAACGGTGAATTTTTCATAATTTTCTCAGACAGTCAAATTTTTGGGTAAAAATTAAATACTGTTTAAATATATAATATGTTTTATGACATCATAATGACCCAATAGTGATGTAATAAAATACAATAAGCTTTATTTTCGACCAATATATGTTTTAACATTAAAATTATGGGATTTTGGGTTTGTTTGAATTACTTTTCAAAGCATTAATGGACCCCTCAAGACTTATTAAACACCTTGTCTTTTTAAATTGTTTTCCATGGGAGTGTGACTCACCTCCACATAAGCAACCCTATTATTTTAAGATCATCGGACTTTTTCCTTATAAAATATTGTTCTCCTATTTTCTTTTCCAAAAAAAATGGGTAAAAACCATGGGATGGTTTGTGTTTTGGATTAATTAAATGTAAGGGGTCCCAAACCTAAATAATAAAGAATTCCCTCACCTTTCCTATATAAACCCACCCAAGATCCCACTTCCTCCTAACTCAAAGCCTTTTAAGTTAGTCCAAACTCTGCCCTACTCTCTCTAAAATCCTCTCAAGGTGCCCCATGCCCCCCAGAATCCTCTCAGAAGCCTCTATCTAGCCTTTGGAAGCACACTTCCAAGTAAGGGTGTTTTATTCCTTTCTCATTTTATCTAATTTTATTCATATTTTTATGCCATTTTAATTTCAATTATAAATTCTGGGGTATGGTTTTTCACCTCCCCCATACTTCCATATTATTGTTTGAATGTTGGGATACCCCTTTCTCCCTCATTAAATTCCTCCCATGTACACCCGTTACCATGCCGAAATTTCGAAATGAACTTCTCTCTCCTCATTTACATTCAAGCAATACTTTTGTATCATGAATCTAAATTCCATTAAAATTGTTTGGAAATGTATCTATATGACCCCCTTACTGTCATATATATGTAAATATGATGAGGAACCCCTTTCTCTCTCATCAACCATTTTTATGAATTCTTTTCTCACACCGTTACACTGCCGAAATTGCACTGATTTTCTATGCCAATGCCATTGTGTAGTGAATACCATGCCCATTTCACCATCAAGGGTATTAACATTTATGCACATTAACATATTTATTATAACGTTTCATATATTGACTCCACATTCCTTTATCATGGAATAAATGATTATGTTTTATGAATCCATGTTTTATGATCCACATGGCACACTTGTGCTTGAAATGAAATGATTAAGAAAGGTGCTCCCTTATAGCACTCCAATGCATTGGGTAAAGTATAGTATCATGATACATCATGTTCAATGAGTGTTGAATCATTTTAATTCAAGTGAAATGAGGGTTTACTCGTGCTTTATGTGCAATGAGGATTTAATCATGCTTCATGTGCAATGAGTCTTGGCTCATGCTAGTTCCATGTTAAGTGTTCTTGCCACATTTCCATGTTATGATTATCATGCTTTATCATGAATTTATGTTCATGTTTCTATTATGATCTATTGATATGCCTATTTCCTAACATGTATTGTACTCCTCTTGTTATTCCATGTGTATTCCCTTATTGGGATTTATTGCTCACCCTTTTCTTATGCATGTCCTCGGGTTTTCCCATGCAATGCTAAGTACAATGGAATGTAGTGGTCATGTAAAGAAATTTATCAATAAAGATATTTTATTTCATGTTTTAAGTTTTTATGTAAAGATCCTAAGGCCCAAAGACACTAAACCTCTCGATCATTTTTGTTTTATCAAGTGATGTTTTATATAATAAATCGTGTTTAAGTTTGTAATCAAAGCAGGGTTGTCATAGTTGGTATTATAGGAAGGTTTAATTATTTTAGGGATTAGGATTAGAAAATACTGTTAAAGCCTTAGATACATGACTATGTATAATAAAAACATCCATAAATTTTGGTAAGTACTGAGTAAGTTGTTTATCAAAAAAATACATCTTTGTCTGGATACGAGTAGGTAGAGGCGGCTCTGGCACAGATGTATCCTAGGGGTAAAACCCGAAAACACCGCTTTGAGCTAGACTCGAACGGGAACTGGTGCACGACAATGGCACTTGCTAAACTCTTGGTTATGACACTTCCAGGGGATATGTTTTGATAAATTCACAAGCTTATTATTAACCCTTATTAAGGTAATTAAAATAAATGCCCCTGAGAATATATGTTAGAAAGTATATCATGAAAAAGCAAAGATTGAAGCCTATAGACTCATGAGTTAAGAAAATATTAGTCTATTTATAAGTCATAAACTTTTGCCTTTGGATTACCCTTTATGTGTTACCCCTATCTTTCCTTTTATTCCAGCCAATGGCCGCTAATAGGAGGACTCGGGCTAACAATCGTTGCGAAGATCAGTGTGATGACTGTACTAATGAGATGCCCAATCCATTGGGAGCGGGAATCGCGAACTTTGTCACACTCCTCTATCAGCTAACACATGTTTTGAATAGAAACATGAGTCAAGAGGAATTTTCAACCCCCCCTTAAGAATGAACAAGTCACTATCAAGATCTTCATGAGATAAAGGCATCATACTTTTAATGGATCATATGATCACATGATCATTGATTAATAGATCAACTCCATTGAAAAGATCTTCTCCATCCTTCAATGTTTTGAACAATAGAAGGTTCTCCTGGAAGATTATCGTATGGAGGGTGATGCTGATCAATGGTGGATGTTGATAAAAAATATGAAGCCTGAGGAGGAGATCAAGGCGTTGGAATGGACGGATTTTCAGAAGATGTTTTTTGATAAATATTTTCCATGCACCCTTCGGCTTAATATGGAAAGGTACTTCTTTTCCCTCAAGAAAAAAGATCAAGAATCTATTGTAGCCTATGAGGTAAACTTCACAAGGCTTGCACGATACACTTATGGCTTTATCGTTACCCTAGAATGAAATGTTGACCGCTTCCTTGGTGGGTTGAAGCCTAGCCTAAAGAAAGCATTAGCAATCCGTGACTTCGATAACTATGAGGAAATTTTATGATGTGCCCTCATGGTCGAAATAGAGATCGGAGAATCAAAGGGGTATCCTGGGGATAAGAAGCGTAAGGTGGACTTCAATACTCGTAGTACGATGTATAAATACAACGGTGCTAAAAAGATCCATCACCCCACTTTCCAAAAGTGAGTAAAGAAGCACCCTGGAAATTGCCATAAGGGGATGAGGAAATGCTTCAGGTGTGGAAGAGAAGGGCACCAAGCTATTAACTGTCGGCAAGAACGACCAGTGGCTATGACAGAGGAGAGGAAAACTCCCTTAGAACCTCAATGCATTGTTCAATGCTACAAATTCAAAGAACTGGGTCATTTTGCAAATCAGTGCCCTAATCCAAGGGCTTTCGGAGGCAACCAACAACCACCAAGGAAGCAAGGAAGAGATTTTTCCATCACTTCTGCCGAAGTGCACCCTGACAATGAAGTGGTGATTGGAACGCAATTTATTCATTCAAGAATATCAAACATACATTTTGATTCAGGTTCTATGCATTTTCTTATATTTAGAACGTTTAGTAGAACAATCCCAGCACCACCACAAATCATGGAAGTGAATATGTCTGTGAATACAGGAAATGGGTAAATCACTGCATCCCATGAATATAAGTCCTCCCCTGTTATAATCTATGGATTGAATTTCCCAGAGAACCTCATCATACTACCTCTGGTGGAATTTGATGCAATTCTTGGCACGAATTGTCTTTCCTTATATAGACCCAACATAAATTGTCAGGAGAGGGAAATCACCCTAAATATGGAGAATCGATCCCAAATTCTTTACATGTGTAAGGGGGAAGATGAATCTCTTTTAGCTCCATCATCTCAAGCATGAATATTACTGCCATATGAGTACGCGTATTTGGCTCAGATGATTGAGTCCAAGGGAGAAACCATCCTTGAATAAATGCCTATTGTGAGGGAATTCGCTGAAGTGTTTCCTGAGGAACTACCTGGTCTTCCTCCTAGAAGAGATGATGATTTCTAAATTGGAATTATACCCGGGGCATTACTCATATCAAAGACTTTATACTGAATGTATTTTTTAGAGCTTGAAGAGATTAAAAAACAACTACAGGAGAATCTAGATAAAGGGTTTATACTCCCAGGTTCTTGACCATGGGGTGCACCAGTCCTCTTCATCAAGAAGAAGGATGGGTCAATGCACCTTTGTATCGATTATCGTGAGCTCAAAAAAATCATGATAAAGAACAATTATCCTCTACCATGAATTGATGACTTGTTCGATCAGCTGTGTAGAGCATAATACTTCTCCAAGGTGGACTTGCGGTCGGGAAATTAGCAAGTAAGGGTGAAGAAGGAAGATATACCCAAGACTGCTATTCACACAAGACACTGTCACTATGAATTCATAGTAATTCCTTTAGGAATAACTAATGCTCCATCAATCTTCATGGAATTAATGAATAGAGTATTTAGAGATTACCTCAACAAATTTGTGGTAGTCTTTATAGATGATATTCTAATATACTTCAAAACCAAGGATGATCATGAGGAGCATTTAAAAACTATACTAGAGACTTTGCGCAAGGAGAAGCTCTCTGAAAAGTACAACAAGTGTGAGTTCTGGTTAAAAGGAGGTCTCATTCTTGGGCCATATCATAACAAGCAATGGATATCTATGGATCCATCCAAAATAGATAAAATTGAGTGATGGCTGAGGCCAACATCAGTAACCGGTATCTGTAGCTTCTTGGGGTTAGCTGGATATTTTTGATGATTTGAGAGGAATTTCTAACAATTTTCCAACCCTCTTACCAAGGTAACTCAGAAGGGAGTAATGTTTTCTTGGAGTGATGAATGCGAAGAAATCTTCAAGGAGTTGAAAAGGAGGCTTATCACTGCGATCGTGCTCACTTTACCCACAAGTGGGGAAATTTTTGTGGTATTCAGTGATGCTTAGAAAAAAGGCTTAGGCTGTGTGCTGATGCAGAATGATAAAGTGATAACCTATACCTCAAGGCAGTTGAAAATCCATGAGCGACACTATCCAACACATGATCTGGAGTTGGCGGCGGTGATCTTTGCATTGAAAATCTAGATGCATTATCTATATGGGGAGAAATATGAGATATATACTAACCACAGGAGTCTTAAATATATATTCACACAGAAAGATCTTAATATGTGCCAGATAAGATGGATAGAGCTCATCAAGGATTATGACTATTCAATACATTACCACCCTGGGAAAGCGAACAAGGTGGCAGATTCCCTAAGTAGAAAGTAACCAGTGATTGTATCAATGATGAGAATTGAGAGGGATCCAATCTTCTTAGACTTGATGAAGTTGGACATGGGAATCATAGGGAAGGGAACAACATAATTCAATTCACAAATGATTGTTCAACCTTATCTTTTGGAATGGTTAATGAATGCTCAAAAGGATGATGTGTGAATTCAAGAAAAAGTGGAAGCTATCGAAAAAGGGAAATCCTCAGAGATTAATGTTAATGAAGAAGGAATTGTGGGTTTTGGGAAAAGACTATGTGTTCCATCATGTCCGGAGCTAAAGAAGGAACTTTTGGATGATGCACATAGTTCAAATTTCTCTATTCACCCAGGTAGCACAAATATGTATCGAGATCTCCAAGAAAACTTTTGGTGGGATAATATGAAGAAGGATATCGCTAAATATATATCAAAGAGCCTGGTGTGCCAGCAAGTGAAGGCATAGAGGTAGATGTCTAAGGGGATGATGAAACCATTTCCTATACCAGAATGGAAATGGGAGAATATCACCATCGAATTTTTCACCGAACTTCTGAGGACATCCAAAGGCAACAATGAAATCTGGGTTTTTGTGGATCGTCTTACAATGAATACACACGTCATTGCTATTCAGGGGGATTTCTTATTGGATCAATAGGAACAGATATATATAAGGGAAGTGGTAAGGTTTCATGGGGTACCACTATCTATTGTGTCTGACTGAGATCCAAGATTCACCTCTATGTTTTGGAAGAGTCATCAACATGCTCTAAATACTGAACTGAACTTCAGTACGACCTATCATCCTCAAACTGATGGCCAATCTGAACGGACTATCCAAACACTTGAGGATATGTTGAGAGCGTGCTTAATGGAATTTAAAGGAGGATGGGATCAACATATTCCTCTGGTTGAGTTCTCTTATAATAACAGTTTCCATTCGAGCATCCAAATGGCACCATATAATGCCCTGTATGTGAAAAGGTGCGAAACACCAGCATTTTGGGATGAGTTTGGTGAACATAAGCTGCATGGACTATAAATGGTCGATGAAATGGTGGAGAAGGTGAAAACCATTCAGCAGTATATCAAGGCAGCCCAGAGTCGACATAAGAGTTATGCAGATAATCGTCAAAGAGACCTTAAGTTTAAAGTTGGAGACATGGTTTTCCTATGCATATCTTCGTGTAAGAAGGTTATGAGGTTTTGAACTAATGGGATGTTAAGTCCAAGGTACATCGCCCCCTTCGAGATTTTTGATCGTGTCGGGGATGTGGCCTATCGACCAGCACATCCACCTACTATGGCCAAAGTATATGATGTCTTTCATGTATCCCTCAAAAGGAAGTACATATTGGACCCTTCACATGTACTCTCTTCTGAGGTGGTACAATTGGAAAGTGATCGTTCTTATGAGGAGAAACCAGTGAAGATCATAGATCATAGTGAAAAAGTTCTATGAAATAAGACAATTCCCCTCATCAAGATGTTGTATAGAAACCACATGTTTGATTAAGCGACTTGGGAATTTGAGGAAATAATGAAGCTGAGTTACTCACATCTGTTTTAGTGTGGTAAAAGGAAAATTTTGAGGGTGAAATTTCTTAAGGGGGGAATATTTTAACGACCCAAACATTCATTAATGTAAATCCCCCTTGATCTAATTAAATTTCTCTTTATGTTTATATAAAATGTAAACTTCTTTGTTTTATGTTTAGAATTTTGTCCGTTGCTAATATAGTCGTTGAATAGTGATCACATGATTAGTATAAATATACGACTTTAACAAATCCAATTTACTTAGAAAAAAAAGACGAGATGGCCTGATCCAGTAGAATTTCTTCATACGAAGCCCATTTGACAGAGCTCGGAAAAGAGGTAGAATCTTTGGGCTTCCCTCTTGACCAATCCCAAGCTGAGCTTCATCATGTCAAGCTCTAACGTGACCTTCTACGGGAAAAGTAGCAGTTGATAGAGATTACCACTCGAGGAATGTTATCTGAGCCAACCCAAGAGTCTGTCACCATCGCACACCTCACCCTTTGGTCTTATGCGGCTGTCTTAATGGGTTATGTAAAAAAATAGTACTATGTTCATGTACATTGTTATTTTTTATATAACAATGAATATACATTCTTGTCATTATTGATGCATTGTAAGTAGTTTTTAAAGTACAAATACTGTTTTTTGTTATTATTTAATTAAGAAATATATTTTATTAAATTAAGGGGTTTTTGAAATAAATAATATTTTAATAATAAAAATATTATTATTCTTAAATTAATTTTTATTAAATATAAATGATCATTTTATTTTATGAATGAAATTGTAATTTTTATTAAGGTTTGAAAGTCATTTCTGTCAAAACCCATGAATTTTTTATAAATGCCAGATTTTATTTTAAAATTGAAAATTATCATAATTAGAAAATTATTTAGATAAAATAAATGTTATTTTTGGAATCAGGACGTCGAAATTATCCAACAGTGAATTTTTCATAATTTTCTGAGACAGTCAAATATTTGGGTAAAAATTAAATACCGTTTAAATATATAATGTGTTTTATGACATCATAATGACCCAATAGTGATGTAATAAAATAATAGAAGCATTATTTTCGGCCAATATATTTTTTACCATTAAAATAATGTGATTTTGGGTTTTTTGACTTACTTTTCAAAGCATTAATGGACCCCTCAAAACTTATTAAACACCTTGTCTTTTTAAATTGTTTTCCATGGGAGCGTGACTCACCTCCACATATAAAATCCTATTATTTTAAGAAGATCATACGTTTTCCTTATAAAATATTTTTTTCCTCTTCTCTTTTTCAAAAACCATGGGCAAAAACCATGGGATGGTTTGTGTTTTGGATTAATTTAATGTAAGGGGTCCCAAAGCTAAATAATAAAGAATTCACTCACCTTTCCTATATAAAGATACCCAAAATTCCACTTCCTCCTCACTCAGAGCCTTTTAAGTGTGTCCAAACTCTGCCCTACAATCTCAAGAATCCTCCCAAGGTGCTCCAATATCCCAAAAATCCTCTCACAAGCCTCTCTCTAGCCTTTGGAAGCACACTTCCAAGTAAGGATTTTTTCTTCCTTTCTCATTTTTGTCTAATTTTATTCATATTTTTATGACCTTTTAATTTCAATTATAAATACTGGGGTTTGGTTTAACACATTCCCCATAATTCCCTCTTATTGTTTCAATGATGGGATAACCCTTTCTCTCTCATTAAATTCCTCCAATGTACTCCCATTACTATTCTGAAATTCCGAAAGGATCTTCTCTCTCCTCATTTACATTCAAGCAATAATTTTGTATCATGAATCTAAATTCCATTAAAATTGTTTGTAAATGTATCTATATGAACCCCTTACTTTCCATTACATGTAAATATTATGAGGAACCCATTTCTCTCTCATCAACTATTTTTATAAATTCTTATCTCATTCCGTTACGCTGCCGAAATCACACCGATTTTCTAAGGCAATGTGATTGTGTAGTGAATACCATGCCCATTTCTCCATCAAGGGTATTCACCATTATAAACATTTAATTATTGATTATAATGTTTCATGTATTAATTCCATATTCCTTTATCATGTAATAAATGATTATGTTTTATGAATCCATGTTTTATGATCTATGTGGCACACTTATGCATGAAATGAAATGTTTAAGAAGGGTGCACCCTTATAGTGCTTCAATGCATTGGGTAAAGTATAGTATCATGATACGTCATTTGCAATGAGTGTTGACACAATTTAATTCGGGTTCAATGAGGGTTTACTCGTGCTTTATGTGAAATGAGGATTTACTCATGCTCTATGTGCAATGAGCCTTGGATCATGCTAGTTCCATGTTAAGTGTTGTTTCCACATTTCCATGTTATGATTATCATGATTTATCATTCCTTTACGTTCATATTTCTCTTATTGTCTATGGATATGCCTATTTCCTAACATGTATTGTACTCCTCATGTTATTCTATGGTTATTACCTTGCTAGGCTTTATTTCTCACCATTTTCTTATGGATATCCTCAGGTTATCCCATGCAATGCTAAGTACGAAGGAATGTAGTGGTCATGTAAAGGATGTTTCCAAAAAAGATGTTGTATTTCATGTTTTATGTTTTTATTTAATGATCCTAAGCCCCAAAGACACTAAACCTATCGATCTTATTTGTTGTATCAAGTGAAGTTTTATGTAATAAATCAGGGTTATGTTTGTAATAAAGGCAGGGTTGTCATAGTTATTACAGAAACTGTCTGATCATGGGGGAATCCATTCATTAGATGAATATTTGTAATTAAAAAATTTCCATATATAAGTGTCCAAAAACAATAAAAAAAATTCATTCCAAAGATCATTTAGTGAACAAAAAATATCCCCCAATGACCATGATTCTTAGTGGGTAGTCCGCCCCTACATATCCCAATATCAACTAGAAACAAAATAAAAAGTAATTCATGCATCACTTTTCCAAACCCAAATTATATTGATAATAAATTGGTTCGATTATATTTTTTAATCCATATTCCACAACCATAATAGGGAACAAATCCATTTCCCCGCCACACCTAATGAAAAAAATAAGAGACACGAAGGGAAACCAACTTCAAAACAGTGCTAAATATCGTCACATGAGAACTGATATAACAACCATTGTCTTTATTACACACCTAAACATAAATTATTAAATAAAACTATTAAATTGATACAACATAGAAGATATATAGTTCTAGTGTCTTTGGGTCTTAGGAACATTACATACCAACATAGAATATAAAACACAACATCATTATTAAAAAATTATTTTACATGAGCACAATATTCCAACGTACTTAGCATTGCATGGGATAACATGAGGACATGCATAAGAAAATGGTGAGATATAAAGCCCAGTGATGGAGTAAACAATTCATAACATTAATAATATAGTATATGTTATGCAATAGGCATATCAATGAAGTATAATAGAAACATGAACATAAAAGCATGATATAGCATGATTATCATAACATGAAAATGTGGCATCGACATTTAACCTGATATTAGCCTAGGAAAAGAATTATCTCACATGGTGCATGAGTAAACCATAATTTAATATGAATTATCATTATTAAACTCTAATTTAAATTCATGTATCATGTTACTGATCTTTATCCAATGCGTTGGAGTGATATCTGGGTGCACCCATCTTAATCATTTCATTTCATGCTTAAATGTGCCACATGGATCATAGAACATTAAATCATTCAATATAATCATTTATTTCATGATAAAGGAATGTGTAATACATACATGAAACTATATAATCAATAAGTAAATGTGCATATAGGTGAATACCCTTGATAGAGAAATGGGAATGGTAATCACTACACAATGACTTTGGATTAAAAAATCATGGTGCAATTTTGACAGCATATCATCGTGACAAAAGAATTCATAAAAATGGTTTATGAGTGAGAAATGAGTGTATAATCATATTTACAGGAAATATATTGTAAGGGGGTCATTTATATACATGTCCCAATATATGTAATCTAATTTATATTCATAATACAAAATATTTTCTTGAATGTAAATGAGAAGAGAAAAATTCCTTACGGAATATCGGCATGGCGACAAGTTTACATGTGAGGAATTAATGATATATAAAGAGGTATATCATCATTAAAACATAATGAGGGATGTTTGGGGGTGGTTTAAAATCACACATAAACATTTTTAATTGAATATAGATGGGTATAACAACATAATAAAATTTGGACAAAAATGAGGAAGGATGAAATACCTTACATAGAAGTGTGATCCCAATGGCATGGGGATGATTGAGATAGGATTCCTTGGAGCTTGGGGCACATTGGGAGGATTCTATAAAGAGTAGGTTATATATTGGTTGAGATCCAAAGGCTTTGAGGGTTGAGGAAGTGGGAGCTTTAGTGGGTTTATATAAGAAAAATGAGGGAATTCTTAATTATTTAGGTTTTGGGCACCACACATAAAACTAATCAAAACCACAAACCAACCCATGGGTTTTGCCCATGTTTTTTTTCAAAGGAAAGGTGAAGAATGTATTTTAGAAGTTCAATTTCCAGACTTCATAAAATACTAGTCTTTCTTTATGTATAGGTGAGTCACAGTCTCATGGAATCCATTTTAAAATGGAAAATTATTTTATATGCCATGGAGGGTCCACATAAGCTTTGTGAAACAAATAAAACAAACCTAAAATAACATTATATTAATGGTAAAAAATATTTTGTCCAAAATACAAATTTATAGTATTTTATTACATCACTAGTGGGTAATTATAATGTTATAAAACACATTATACAATTAAACGATATTTATTTTTTGTCGTAAAATTTGACCATCTCAGAAAATTATGAAAAATTGACCATTGGATAATTTCGACATCCTGATTATAGAAATAATATTAATTTTATCAAAATATTTTTTATTTATATGTATTTTTCTATTTAAATTAAAAACCTATATTTATCTGAAATTCATGTGTTTCAACAAAAAATGAACTTTAAACATTATTAAAAATAACAATTATATTCATAAAACATATAAGATTATTTATATTTAATAAAAATTAATTTATTAATAATATTTTATTAAAATAATATTTAATTAAAAAATCCAGTAATTCATCATAATAGATTTCTTGATTGAATATTATTTAAAAATACTATTTGTGCATTTAAAAAAATTTACAAAGTTAGAATGACAAAATGAATTCATATTCTTTATAAAAAATAATTTAAATAATTATAGTGCTAGTTTATTGTTACATAAGCCATTAAAACTCCTGTATAAGACCTAAGGGTAAGGTGTGTGATGATGACATACTCTTGGGGTGGCTCAAATGACATTGCTCTGGTTGTAATCTCTATTAACTACCACTTCACATGTTGGCAGTTCCGTTGGTGCTTAACGTGTTGAAGCTATGATTGAGCTTGATCAAGAGTGAAGTCTAGTGATGCCACCTCCTTTTTGAACTCTGAAAAATGGTCTTTGTACAGGGAAATTCTACTATATGAGGCCATCAATGCCTTTATCTGAGTGATTTGGATTTGTTAAAGTATGATATTTATACTAATCATGTGATCACTATTCAACAACTATATTAGCAATGGTAAAAATTCATAACAGTATTTTGAAATCCAAAAAACTAAAACGACGGAATTACAAACATTTATATGATCATTTTACATAATAAGACATTTAATTAGATCATGAGGTATTTTGTTTAATAAAAAATTGGGTCGTTACAATATTCTCCCCTAAAGAAATTTCTCCCTCAAAATTTCCTTTTCCCACACTATAGAAGATGTGACTAATTCTTCTTCTTTACTTCCTTCAATTCCCAGGTTTCTTATTCAAACTTGTGGTTTCACCAAAACACCTTGACGAGGGGCATTGTCTTATTTCGTAGAACTTTTTCCCTATGATCTAATATATTCACAAGATTCTCTTAATAGGATAGGTTATTATAAAATTGAATCACATCTGGATTAAGTACATTCAATGTGGCAGGTATGTACTTTCTCATGAGTGGTACATGGAATATATCATGTACTTGAGACAGGTTCGGTGGTAGTGCTAGTCGATTGGCCACTACTAAAATGCTATCTAGGATCTCAAACGGTCTAATGTACCTTGGAATAATATTTCCCTTCATCCAAATTCTCATAACTCTCTTCCACAACTATCTTTGGAGGAATACCATGTCTCTAACATCAAACTCTAGGTCTCATCAATGATTATTAGTATAGATCTATTGTTGAATCTGAGAAGCTTTAATGTCTTAATGGATGGTCTTAACCTTCTCTACTATCTCTTAGACCTTTTTTATACATAGGATTTTTCGCTCCGCAACATCATCCCAACATGCCGGTGTCCCATATAGGGACTCATTTGGATTCTTGAGTGGAAAATATTATCATAAGAGAAGTTAACCAGAAGAATATGATGACACCATGATCCTTTGACGTCCTTTGAACATGATTTCAACATGTCCTCAAGTGATTGGATAATCTTCTCGTATTAGAAATCAGTTTTAGGATGATAAGGTATACTGAAGTCCGACTCTGTATCTAGAGCATGTTGAATACTCTTACAAAATATAGAGTTTAATCTTGGATCACAATTAGATAAAATAGATAGTGGTACTCCATGTAGCCTTACCACTTTTCTAATGTATATCCATGCTATTTTATCCAATGACAAATCCTCCTGAATTGTAATGATGTGTGCAGTCTTTGTAAGATGATACAAAACAACCCAGATAGAATTGTTTCATTTGGGTGTCTTTGGAATTTTTGTGATAAAGTCCATGATGATGTAATGCCTTTCCATGATGGTATTGGTAATGGTTGCATCATCCACTTAGAATGATACCCCTGAACCTTCACTTTCTAACATACCAGGCACATTTATGTATACTCAGTGATCTCCTTCTTCATGTTATCCCAAAATTAATTCTCTCAGAGATCTCGATACATCTATATGTTTCCTAGGTGAATGGAGAAATTCATATTATATTCATCTTCCAAAAGTGTTTTCTTTAACTATGGATTTGATGGAACACATTGTATTGACCCAAATCTCATAATTCCTTCTTAATTAACATTGAACGTTGAGGATTTCCCTTTTCTAATAGTTTCCACATTATTTTCAATTCACTAATCACCATTTTGAGCCTCCTTTAACCTTTATAAAATAGACAATTGAGTAATCCTTTGTGAAAGTATTCATGATTTTCCCTAATTTTTGATTCCCATGTCCATGTTCATAAAATCTATGAAGATTAGATCTTTTTCAAATCTCATTAATGAAGGAATCGATGGGTCCTTTCAACTTAGAGTGTCTTCCACATTATTATCCTTCCAAGGGTGGTAATGGATTGAGCAGTGATAGTATTTGATTAGTTATAAAAAATTTCATTAGTTAATATTCATCTCGTTCTGTGCGAATATATACTTGAAACTTTTTTGATCCGTGTATATTTCAAACTTCTCCCCAAATAGTTATGTTCGCCAAAATTTTAAAGAAAATATTACTGTAGAAAAAACAGGATTATGCGTTGGATCAATTTTTCATTAACTTTGAATTTCCATAAAGCATAGTAAATAACATTGTCATTTTTCATCAACACACAACCCCAGAACCTCTTCAAATCATCACTAAATACCACAAAATGTTCTCCACTTGTGGGTAATGTGAGCACAGGTGCAGTGATAATTCTACTTTTTGACTCCTTGAATCTCTCTTCACACTCAACACTCCAAGAAAACTTTACCCCCTTCTAAGATAGCTTGGTATGAATGTTGGAAAATTGTGAAAAATTTCTCACAAATCAGCGATAATATCTATCTAACCCCAGGAAGCTACAAATATTTATTACCGATGTTGGCCTTGGACATCCCTCAATTGAAACTTTCTTGGAGGGATCCATAGATATCCCATTGATTTAGATGATATGACCTAAAAATGAGACCTCCTTCAACTAGAAATCGAACTTTTTGAACATTGCATAGACCTTATGCTTTGGAAAGGTCTCTAGTGTAGTTCATAGACACTCCTCATACTCCACCATGATTTTGAATTATATTAGAATATCATCTATAAAGACTACCATAAATTTGTCTAAGTAATCTCTAAAGACTATATTCGTCATGTCCATGAATATTTATAGAGCATTTTTGAGTTTAAATGGAATTACTAAGAATTCAGAATGCCCATATGTTTCCTGAAAAGTAGTTTTGGGGATATCCCCCTTCTTCACCCTTACATTGTAATATCCCAACTGAAAATACAACTTGGATAAGTATTGTGATTCACATAGATGATCAAAAAGTCCTAAATTCAGGTAAAAGGAAACTTGTTCTTTCTAGTGATTTTTTTGAGCACACGATAATAAATGAAAAGGAACGTTGACCCATCATTATTCTTGGTGAAGAGGGCTGGTGCACCCCATGATGAAACTCATGGGCATATAAACACTTTCTCCAGATTCTCTTGTAGTTTTTTCTTCAGCTCCCCATGATCCAAAAAATCCATTATATATGGTGTCATGGATATTGGTAACATCCTTGGTATAATATCAATTGATAATTCAACATATATTCTAGGATTAAGACAAGACAATTACTAGGGAAACACTTCAATGAATTTCCCCATAATAAGAATTTATTCAAGGATGGATTCTTCCTTAGACACAATAATCTGAGAAATATACGCATACTTATAGGGAAGTAATATCCACAATTGGGATGATGGTGCTAATAATGATTCATCCTCCTACTTGCACTTGTTCATAATCAGGGGCATATTCTCCCAAGGGAGACTGATATCCCTCTGATGGAAATTTATGTTGGCTCTATATTGGGAAAGCCAATCAATAACAGAAATTGCATCAAATTCCACTAGAGGGTGTATGAAGAGTTTCATTTGGAAGTTCAGTCCTAAAATTGTTAGAAGGGTGGAGTTATATTCATTGGTTGCAACGATTTCCCCATTTTCCGTTATCACTGAAATATTTTCTTCCTTGATTTGTGGTTGTGTTGGGATTGTTCTACTAAAATTTTATGATATAAAAGAATCTGTAAAAATATGGTTGAAAAAACTCCTTTTCCATTTTGATTTGGGATCTACTCTATCCAATATAGACATATGGATGAGTACTTTTAAAAGAAAAAACATATAAAGGGGAATCCAATGAAAAAAAGGGATTTCATTTAAATTACATTTATTTCCCTTACTTATGAATTTATAGGCTTCAATCTATGTTATCCATGATCTATTTTCTAAAATATATTACTAGTGGAATTTTTGTTATTACCTTAATTATGTTTCATACTAATCCTATTAATTTACCAAAGCATACCCCCCTATAGTGTCACAACCAAGAGTGATGTAAGGCCCATTGTCGTGCACCAGTTCCCGTTCGAGTATATCCCTAAGCGGTGTTTTCAGGTTTCACCCCTAGATACATCTGTGTCAAAGCCACCTTTACCAACTCATATCTAGAAAGGGATGTATTTCCTTGATAAACAATTTACTCAACACTCAACAAAATTTAGGGATGTTTTTATTATATAATTAGTCATATCCCTAAGTCTTTCACTAGGGTTTTCTAATCCTAATCCTCAAAATAACTAAACCTGTCCTCTAATACCAACTATAACAACCATACCCTTTATTAGACACATAAAAATAATTTATTACATAAACTATTCACTTGATAAATCTTATTAGATCGAGAGGTCTAGTGTCCATGGTCCTTAGGAACATTACATAACAACTTAGAACATAAAACACATCATCTTTATTGAAAACTTCTTTTACACGACCACAACATTCCTTCGTACCTAGCATTAAATGGGATAACCTCAGGACATGGATAAGAAAAAGGGTGAGATATACAGCCATGTAAGGGGGTAAACAAGGAATAACATGAAGAATACAACACATGTTAGGTAATAGACATTTCAATGGAGCATAAGAGATTCCCGAACATAAAATAATGATATAGCATGATTATCCTAACATGGAAATGTGGTATCAACATTTAACATGATATTAGAATGATCCAAGGATCATTGAACATTTATCATGAGTAAACCATATTTTCAATTAAATTATCATGAGTAAACCCTCATTGAAATTGACATATCATGATACTAATCTTTACCCAATGCATTAGAGCACTATCAGGGCACACCCTTCTTAATCATTTCATTTTATGCATAAGTTTCCACATGAATCATACAACATGGAATCATTCTAAATCATCATTTATTCCAAGATAAAGGAATTTGGAATAAATAAATGAATCTATATAAAAAATAAATGTTCATAATGTTTAATATCTTCTATAGAGAAATTGGTATGGTATTCACTACACAATGTATTTGGCTTGGAATGTCGTGGTGCAATTTCAGCAGCATAACAATATGACATATGAATTCCAAAAAATGGTTGATGTGATAGAAAGGGGTGTATCCTCATATTTACATTATATGTACAATAATGAGTTCATATAGATAAATTTCCCATAATATGTAATGGAATTTAGATTCATAATAGAAAAGATTTTCTAGAATGTAAATGAAAAGAGAGAAATTTCATACGGATTTCAGCATGGTAATGAGTGTACATGGGAGGTATTTATAAGTGATAAAGAGGTATTTCATAATTCAAACACAAGGAGGGAATTATGGTGGTGGTGTGAAATCATACCCCAACATTTTTAATTGAAAACAAAAGGGTATAACAACATAATTAAATTTAGACAAATATGAGAAAGAAAGAAATCCCTTACTTGGAAGTTTGATCCCAAAGGATTTAGAGTGGCGTAAGAGAGGCTTCTTGGGATTTTAGGGAACCTTGGGAGGATTATATAGAGAGAATGGAATGGGTTAGTTGAGCTCTAAAGGATTCAAGTAAAGGGTATGTTGGATCTTGGGAGGGTTTATATGTGAAAAGTTGGGGAATTCCTTATTATTTAGGTTTTGGGAACCACACATTAAACTAATCAAAAACACAAACCAGACCATGGTTTTTGAAAATGGTTTTTGAAAAAAAAAGATTGGAAAACATTATTTTTTATGGAAAATTTCACAACATCATAAAATATTAGGCTTTCTTCTGTATAGTTGAGTCATAGTCTCAAGGAAAACATTTTAAAAGGTTAAAATCTTTTATAATCCTTGGAGGGTCATGTAAAGCTGTCTAAAATTAACAAAACAAACCTAAAATCAATTTATTTTAAGGATAAAACATATAATGGCCTAATATTCTAGTCATTGTATTTTATTAAATCATTATTTTTTCATTATGACGTCTTAAAACAAATTATATAATTAAACTGTATTTAATTTTTACCCAAAAAGATGACTATCTCAGAAAATTATGAAAAATTCACCATTTGATTATTTCATTGTCCTTATTCCAAAAAGTGTATTCATTGTATCAAAATAATTTTCTAAATATGTTAATTGTTTTCTTTTAAAATAAAAACTGACATTTATAAAAAATTAATGGGTTTTGACAAAAAGGTCTTTCAAAACTTAATAAAAATCACAATTGTATTCATAAAAATTGTACAATAATTTATATTTAATGTAAATTAATTTAGTAATAATATTTTATTAAAATAATATTTAATTAAAAAATCCACTATTTCATCAAAATATATTTTTTAATTGAATATTAAGTAAAAATACTATTTTTGATTTTAAAATTATTTACAAACTAACAATGATAAAATGAATGTATATTCTTTATACAAAATAATTTAGATAATCATAGTGTTGGGGTCTTGTTACGTAACCCCTTAGAACACCCAAATATGACCTAATGGTAACGTGTGAGATGGCGACAAACTCTTGGGGTGTCTTAGATAACATTTCTTCATTGGTATTCTCTATTAACTTCCACTTCTCCCATAGGTGAATCCATTCGATCTTAACGTGTTGAAGCTCATCTTGGGGTTGGTCAAGAGCAAAGCCTGGTGACACCACCTACTTTACTAGCTCCAAAAAATAGGCTTCGCATGAGGAAATTATACTAGATGAGGCAATCACTTCCTTTTTCTTAGTAAATTAGAGTTGTTAAATCCCTATATTAATATTAATCATGTCATCACTGTTCAATATCTATATTAGAAATGGTAACAATTCTTAATGGTATTTTGAAATCCAAAAATATAAAACCAAGGAAGTACAAAAGTTTTATATGATCATTTTACATAATAATACAATTAGATAGGTCAATAATAATTTTAATTAATAAATGTTTGGTTCCTTATAGCTAACCACTCAATAGTTCTCAGATAACCTCTCCCGCATGATCTACAACCATCCAAGGATATCGCAGAACTAGCACACCAAAAAATACTTATTAGAACCCCATTATAACCAAATTAGATAATCCACCTTCACATTACTATAATAATGGGAGGAAAATAGATACCAACCCTTATGAAACCACAACAATAGAGGAAAAACACACCTTGGATTGAAGCTGAATTACTGTAGATCAAATGAGAGAAGCTATGAATTAATACATGGAGTAAGAATCCTCAAAACACTAAAGAGGGGTCACTGGGGGTCTTAGGGTCAAGGGAGATTCACTATAGACATAGGGTTTTACATCATGAGAGACTTTAAAAGACACAAAATGTTAAAGTAGAGGGGGATTACATCACATGTATTCCCATTTCATGTAGTGTAATGCCTCAAGGGTAGATTCCACTGAAAACCCCATTGAATTTCAATTTTTTTTCAAACACCAAAATACTACATTTTTTAACCATCTAGTTTATGATATGAAACCAATTTTCATATCATGTAATATAATTACATGACGTGCAATCCTTGAAGCCGCATTGTTGCACCCTAAACTCCCATGAGAACTCACAATACCTCCTTTAAACATCTCTTACAACCAAAAACAGGAGAAGTAGTGATTCAGGATTGCATAGACCATTAAAAAATAATAATAAACAATCATAAAGGAGCCTAGTTAATAATTATACTGCTTTTTTTAATATCCTCATATCACTCACACCTATACAAATAGTTTTTTTTTGAGTTAAGAACTTTTAGTTCATGGGTAAGGTACCTTGGAATATATTTGGATTATTCATGGTATAGTTAGAGAAATAAATTTTCCTAAATAATTGGGTTTTTTGGTTCCCATTTATATGTCAAGAGAGTGAAACACTTTAAAATATCCTTCAATTATACAAATTATAAATTTATTACTCTTGGGAACATATAACACTACATGAATTTTTATAATTATTTTTTTCATATATATTTTATCATTTCTATATTTTTTGAAACATGAAAAATGAGTTTAAATTGAATTATTCACAAAAAATGTTTAGATTTTGTTAAAAGAAACACCATGCTTAGATCTCACCGCAGACAACAATGATTTTAAATAATACATTTCATATTATTAAATAATTATTATATTAAATGATAGTTATCACATCGCTATTGAAATGGAGGGTATAAAATTGGATAAAATAAATTATGAAAATATATGGTTTTAAAATGTATATATAATGAATTATTTTTTGAAAAACCATTTAGAAATGAAAATATATACTTTTTGAAAATAATGGTAATATTATTCTGAAAAAATATTTATTGTCCATAAGCATGGGTTTCTTTAATAAATTAATGAAATAAATTTTACCCATTATTTTAATTAAATGTATCTATTTTATATTCAATCAAACTACCATCATTCAGCTTATGTGTTTTCTATGAAATAGATAAGAATAAATCCAATTTTATTCTTAAAAAATTATTTTTCTAATGAGCAATTTTTGTATATTTTTGTGCACTTATTTATAAAATTAATGTTTACCACATATAGAAAATTAATTTGATTAATTTTTTTTGATATAGAAGTAAAAAATATCTTATTGTAATTTTTTAGAAAGCATTTATTTTTTTAATGGATTGTGGAAAATAATAAATATCAATTGAAAATTGATTTTTTCATTTAAATTATTTCAAAATAATGTTATATTTTTAATTTTTCGTAATTTAATATTTTATTAGTTATATATAAATAAATAAAAAATAATTCATTTGAGTAAATTTCATTATATATTTATATATAAAGGCTTTGTAAACTTTTAAACATTTTTTCTTGGATAACCCAATTCCACATAATGAATATTATATGAATTTTAAATTAATTTCTTTAATTTTTATAATTTAATTTGAAAAAAGTATTTTTTTTATTTAGAATCAGAATAATTTATATTATCTAATAATATCAAGATAAATTTTGATCAAAATGAACTACGAATGCAGTAAAAATTAATTATCATTGTTATGGTAAAATGAGATTAAAAGAGGTTAAACTAGAATTATAATAGAAAACTCATATATAAACAAGTATGAAAACAATTTTATAGAAATATATAAACCATTATACCTATTAGGATTTATAATGGTCCATTTTAGATCCTTTTGAAATATAAGAAATGTAGAGAACTCAATTATATTTCTATAACACCAAGGGTGTCCTCTCTCCCACTTATGAAAGGCCACCCACTCTTCACTTTTCCTCACAAATTCAGACCCTTATGGTTTTGACAATAACAAATTAAATCCCTTCCCAAATTATCTCCTCTTAACCAATAAGAAATTATTTTTTTGATATTCATTTTAGGATGAATTTAATGAAAACCTAAGAAGGATACTCCAAGAATATATAACATCCATCAATGAGGATTTCCATTTTATTTCTTATTCTAAACCCTTAAATTATTATTATATGAGGATTATATAATAAAATTAGAATCTACCATATAATTAGATGTTTTAATGTTAATTTAATGACCTATAAACATATAAACTTCAATCAAATTGGTTACTAATTCACTGTTCATGTGTATGGTGGACTATAGCCACAAGAACCTATATATTTCATTTTATCAATTAAAACCACCCAAATATTGAAAAAATTATGGATTTATTATTTTTATGAAATAATAGTGATATTATTCTTCTTTTGAAATTATTATATAAAATGTACATTCATCAGTTATATTTGTTAGGAATACGATAATGTTGCTTGTGTATACTGTGGACTAGAACCTTATAAAGAGATGTGTTTCATTCATGCATTACATGGATGGTATTAATGATTGGTAAAATGGAAATATATGTTTTAACTGACATTAAATGTTTTTTAATGTCAAATTTTCATTTAATTTTTTATCATTTAAATCCAAAATAAAAATTCTAACAGATTTCATGCGTACTCATGACCTTATGTCTCTATAAATGTTTTATTTCATTTTATATCAGTAAATTTTATTGATAACTATAAACTCTATAGGAATACCGGCCTATACCCATACTTTCCATGAACGGTGGGTATAAGTGATTTGTTCTATTCTATACTTACTGTTCTTGCTAAACCATGGAAATAGGGTTCCCATATTCGGGCAGGAAGAAAAAACCTTGTATGAGAATTTCGTGGGGAAACCTATACCCATAGTTTACACTGAATCTTGTGTATTAGTGGGACTATACCCATATATTTCATAAATCATGTGGACAAAAATTGGGAATAAAACCTATAGCCACAGTTCTCAGAAAACTATGGGTATAGGTCCCTATATACAAATTGTTTTAGAGAACTATTGGTATGGATTTTAGTGTCGAAGCCTATGCCCATAATTTATTAAAACTATGTGTATAGGTGAAACCTATACCTCAAGTTTTACTGAATAGTGGGTATTGATTCCCCTGTGTATTTGTGGAGAAAAAATCAGGCATGAACACATATATCCATGGTTTTTACCTATAACAACGGTTTATAAATATATATAGAGTATATATATATATATATGCACTATAATAAATGGTTTCGTGTAAAAGGACCTAGTATGTATATAGGCAACGAGGGTTTGAAACCCACGTGCGACATTTTTTATCCTATACCCACGATTCTAAAATCATTTGTATATCAGTTATAAAGTGTGGGTATAAGTCATTTCAATACCCACACTGTGAGGACAAATGATTTTATGAACAATAAGTATAGTCTATACCCATGGATTGATAACCATGGGTATCTGTATTTCAAATCAAGGGTATAGCTTAGGGATATACTGATAACTCAGTATCCCACGGTTCCTTGAAATCGTGGGAATATCCTATACCCTCAATTTTGTGCACTATACTCATGGTTTCAAAAAGTTTGTATCATTTACATTTCATGTAGGGAAATACTTATATAATTAATATATATGATATTTATACCACTGATATCATTCTAAAGATTACGGATCCATGATAAAATAATGTGGAATAAAATATAGCAAGATAAAATGTATATGAAAATCAAGTGGTTAATACTCAAAAAATAACAACAACTTGGAATTATTGTGAAATAGTTAATAAAAGTACATAATCAAATATTATATTTTATGATATATATATATATATATTCATATATTAAATTTATAATAAACATATATATGTTATACATAATATTTGATTATGTATAATGAAACTGAAGATTTAAGGTAATAGAAATCAGTCTCACAATTACATTCTTCAAGAGATATTCTATATTTACAACATGTTTTATCTAGGGGTTGTATTTACATTCCATGAATTTATATTATTTTTATTCAATATAACATTATCTTTATTAAAATACCAATTATATGATCTATTTTTCCTGGGTCAAATTCTTCAAAAGTTACAAAATTTGAAAGGGAATTTTGTCTCAATTAACCTTCTTTGAGGAATATGTTACATTATGAACCTTTATTATTTTATGAGGTGTATATACATACCATTTTACTTGTATTATAATGAATATATTCATCTTTTTAATATTTAATGTCTCATTTCATGTTATTCCTCTATGGGGATTACATTTCAACATTACCAAGGTGGTTGATGAATTTATTTTAAAATCACATCATTTACTTGGATTGATTATAATTATGCTTCCGATGGAAAATTATTATGATCCATCTTTAAATAAATTCATAACTTTAATTATCCCCTTTTTATTTTATAATAATACATCTTTACCATTTATTATCCTATATTTATGCACTCATTATTTGAAATATATTATTCTAAGAAAAAAATTCTTTTCGACTGAAAACCAATTCTTTATTCAAAGACCATGTTCTATAAAAATGTTTTCCACAGGGTTTTTAAAATTTAATAGTTTTTTTATTAAATATGTTTTTAACCGTCTTTTACAATTTATAAATTTTTTAAAAGGAATATTAAATTTATTTTAGAAAACAATACAAGTTTTGATTTTAATAATAGATGTAAATAAATATTTTTTAACCTGTATGGAATGAAATAATCTCCCCATCATCATGATAATTATTTTATTTGATTAACATTGTATACATTCTCAAGGATGATTTCAAATAAAATTATTTTGAAAAATATTTATGTTTGAAAATGTTTTTTATCGTGAAAAGAATAATTTATTTATGAAATGCTTTAAATTATTATTATATAAGTATTTATATGTTTTCATGGTTATTTTAAATAAATTATTTGAATAATGGTTTAATTTTATAAAAGTTATTTTCAATGAATAGATACATTACTTACGAAATGTTCCAACTGATCTTTCAAAATCATTCACTATATATGATGTTATAATTTGATATAATTTATTTTATACATGGGATATGAACCAAGGATACAAATTTTATTCTTTCTGTGAACATTATATGATATTCATCAAAATACGTATATGAAATATGTTTATATTGAATATATAAAACCAATATAGAACTCTTAGAAAACCCAAATTTATATAATGGTTATTATATTATGAAATTAACAAATTTGTATGAAACCTATCTATTTTCAATAGATTATTATATAAGAAAATGTTTATGACACCCTTTTAATTCCATGGGATATGATATTATGAATGATTTATGTTATTGTGGAAAAAATCTACATGCTTTTCATTATGGGATGTTGGTTATGTTATAACCAAGGATGGTGGTAAAATTAAATCCATGGAAAGTAGTTATGTTATAGAAAATTGTAGTGGATAGGTTATATAAAATTATTGAAGAAACATATACATATATCTAATGATTTTTGTAATGATTTATATCACATTAGATAGACTGAACTGAAATGGGGAGTGAAATCAGTTCAGAAAGAGAAATTGTCTATTATGGTGGTCTTGGGAGTGATCCTTGTGAAATATGATAGTTTGGGTAGTTAACTGATTATACAATGAGGAATGGTATTCCACTGGGGAAGATGTATTGTCTCTTACAAGAGGTTTAGCCTCCCATAATTTTCCCTAATATATTTTTCTAATGAGCTAAGATCACTAAGGGAACAATTTTAATTGTTTTGGTGTATGTCATTATTATATGTCTTATTACACTATTATTCTCCAATGGATCATCTTATTTGGTTATCATGTTATTCATGTATTTTGAACCACATATCTTTATTCCATGACCCATGGTTATAGTCTTTGATATGATTGTTAAAGTTTGAAATGTTATTCTCATGTACACATACCATTATGTTATTATGATTTCAACATATATCCTTTTTCCATTATTGATTATTTTATATCAACCACTATTATATTTCCTTTCCAAGTGATATAAAGATATGTTTTACATAGGATTATTAAAGGGGAATAACTTTATAGGATGTATAGATGATCTTATTGAAATGGGTATATTGTGTTCTCTGATTCCAATGAAACAAATCTATTATGATCTAAGGGAATGTGTTTGTATAATGTGATGAGTATTTATATAAAAAATTGTAGCATCAATGTATGAAATTCTTGGGTACTTATTTTTTGTCTTATAGAAATAGTTTTCACCACTGGAAACTAGGTTGAGAAAACAAGAGTGAGATACCTATGGATACTTATAAAGATATGTCTAGGTATGTCTCTAAGGATAAGTATAAGGTTGAGTAATGGTTTATGAAAACTTCATGGAGTTTTGTTAAAGGATATAGTTACTAGGTTTTATGAAGTTACATTCTAATTGGGATACTTCATGTTTATGTGGTTTTAGAACATATGTAACTAGTATTAGCTGTCCAAAATACGTTGTATTATGTTAGATTTGATCAGTAACTAGTGCATGAAAACAAGAATATCTCTACATTTAGTTTTTCACACCCAAGGGATATGATTTAGAATTTAAAAAAATCCTTACCAAAAATTTTGAAGGATTTAAATAGAATATGTATATGAATGACTTAGGATAAACATAAGGTGTAATAGATTAAGTGTAATCTGTTATAGTTAGACAACTTATAAGTAATTTTTTTGCAGATTATTTGGTTTTACACTATGATTTTTGTTTCTAGAACTATAATTTCTATTTTTAGTTTATGGTGGAAAATATATGGAATAATTATATCATTTAATGTGATGGATGTTTTTATAATGATAATCCAAATAGGAATACTAATAGTGTAATATAAATTTTGATTATTCTAATTCAGTTTTCAGAAAGCATTGTTAAGCTTATATACTTTAAATAAATCTTTGACTCACCAAAGTAGAAAATAAATGATTTAGATGAAGTTAGGGTGATATCTATTGTACAAGAAAGAATATTAATTTTTCATGGAGTAATGAATTTTGGAATAAAAACCCCAGTGTATGTGTAATAGGTAGATAAAGATTCATTAAATGTGGAAGATAATAACATGATATAGGTAAGTAAAAAGAAAAAATGAAGAGTTTAACTTACACACTGGATAAAAATATTTGTCTTCCTAATGAATTGTCAATGGATTTCTGCTTAAAATATGGAATGTATGGTAAATATGAAAATTGATGTCTTATATGGTATTCTTGTGATAATAAACAGAAAGGTTGAATGAGTAATGGTAATCTTGCTGATGACGAGGATACTACATATTTAATATGATAAGATTTATTATTAAGGAGTAAGATAATGAATTATTGTTAATTTTTGGATAAATATGTGTGATGGTTGATGTATTTTTTATTGTAATTTGATGAATATGTATGTGGATAAGGAGATATATAAGGATTTTTTGGTATTTGTTTTTCAATATGAGTTTAATGTGATTTAGTAAATTCTAAATATGTGTTTGAAAAGTGATTTAATTGAAAGGTGATTGGGGGAGATGATCATTTATATGTTTCTAAGGATGATAAAATTCTTTTACATTAGCTGATTAGATTATTTATAAGGATTAATTAAATTGGATAGAATTTAAAACCTTATAACTGATAAATGATTTTTTGAAAAATTAATTTATGTTATCACTGATGGTGTTTTCATCATTATTAGATCTTTTGATTATGTTCAATAATAAATTCATTAATTCATGTAATGAGGAATCATACTTGTTATAATTTATGTTTTAGTGTAATTTATATTATTACCAATCTTCAGTAGAATAAATTACCATGGTATTCAAATATTTTTTTGTGACCATTATGAGAGTCATAACGATAAATAGAAGATTAAGGATATGTTTATTTTGAGAAAATTAATGAACTAATATATAAATATTTAATTTTAGGAATGTTTTTAAGTTTATAAACTTAAATAATGGTTTAAGTTGAATTTTAGATGTGGTTTTAGAGACTAACATATTACTACACCATATAAATATTTTCCCATATTAGAAAAAATAGATCTCTTTTTAGAAATTTATATAATGCATAATCAGTATTTTATAGATCTTGTTATCCATTTGTGATTAAAGAAGAAAAAATTTCATCATCATTTTATTGTGTAATATATGATGTAGTAATTGAGAAATGTACAACCAGAGGATGAAAATGTTCTTATGATTCAATGAAATACTAATCTATATATGCACAACCACATTTGAAAATATAAATCATATTAAGATGGTAAAATACCAATTGGAGCTCAAATAAAACTATATAATGTTCATGATGTGTTCTATGTATCACCCATAAGGATGCACATACCTTATCCTCAATTTGCATAGATCTTATAAGAAATACCACATGGGAATGAGATTTCTTAGGGGAAATAATTTCAGAGATTCTAGATCAAATAAAGAATGTTTAATGAAAATATCCCACTCACGTGGTCAATTTTTTGATGTTAAACAACTAACATAATGAATCATTGTGGGAACCTAGTTTCATATTAAGGTAGAATTGAATTTATTTTTTTTGTAAAAAAGTGACAAATTTCAATGGGGAAATTAGTCTCAATAGCGGTAGAATGTTACACCCTATGATTTTTTGAAAAAATATTTTTCAAATAAATTTATTCATTTATATATATTTAATGACACAGAAACTGATTTTATCATATGTTATATGAATCATTATTTGTATCTTGTGTTACACATAACATAGAGCTTGTCTTCTTTTACACACAATAATGAGTTTAAATGAAACATGTCATATTATTTAAATATAACTATTTAATATGATAATTATCAGCAAGTTGTTGGAATAGTGGTTATGACTATGAAAAATTAAATTGTGAATATTTTTTAAAAATTTATTTATAATAAATTTTTTATTGTTCAATTAATTAGAAAAAAAATTAATTCAATTTGAAAATGAAGGAATCTTCTTATAAAAACTATTTTTATATCCGCATACATATTTTTTCAATAATAGATTATATAAGTCACTATTATTAAATTATTTTAAATAAATGTATATATTATATATTCAATAAAATTTGTAACATTTATCTTATGAGTTTTTTAAAAAATAGACAATAATAAATATAATTTTATGCTTAAAAAAGTATTTTTCTAAAAAATGTTTTGTTCTATTTTAAACACGTTTTTAAAAATACTTATCCATAATTTTTGAATCATAATTTGATAAAATAAAAATAAATTTTTAAATTTGAATACTAAAATTTCTTTAGGGTGAAATTTTTGTATTTTTTTAATAATCTTATTTACTTTGTTAATAGTTAAAAATAAAAAATGTAAATTATAAATATATTTTTATTTTTATCTATCTATAATTATGATATTATATTTTAAACTGATTTAAAGTCAAATTTATTCATTTATACATAAATTAATTAAATTTAACGAATTTTATCAATCTATTATAAAGTTAATATATGAACCCTTTGTAAAAATTTAAACTTTTTCCCTCTAAATCCCTGATTTCATTTCACGTCTACAAGACTAGTGTTAAATTAAATATTTCAACATATGTGATTATAATTTCTAAAATATATTTTATATTTGTAATCATAATAATTTTATTTTCTTATATGTTCATGATAATGTTTTAGAAAAATGTATAGTGGATTCAGTAAAAATTAATTACCCTTGTCAAGGTAAAAATGTGTTTACCCAAGGGGGGGGGGGTTAAATAGAAAAAGTAATGATAAAAATGATCAAACACTTTTTAAAACTATTTTATAAAAATAATTAAGCAATTAAATATATATGGTTTTTTAATTGACCACTCTTTCCAATTATGACATATGTAAACCATCATAGTACACAATTCTTTTTAAAAAATTCCAATTATGTCCTCTCCCAGGGTTATAAAGGGATACCAACTCTATTCTCTTCTTCATAACATCAAACCCATTTTTTGTTATTCGTTACAAAAATAAATTCCAAACATACCTCTATATAATCATATAATCCTTACTTCAGAGTGAAATCCATAATAGAAATACATTTACTGAAAATATAAAGAGTATACATTTAGACGTGGTAATATTCATTAGTGAGCATCATTTTATTTCTCCCTTAACCCATAAATTATTGTTATAACATTATTAAATAATATAATTCGTATCAAATATTTAATAATTTTTTTAAGGTCATGGGATAAATCTATTTCCACATCTATAGAATGGGTTACAAAATCATCATATTCCTGTACAACAATCTATAGGCTCGCAAACCTATGTTGTTCATTTTTCCATTAAAACCTATCATGGTTAGATATTATGATTTAAATATTATCTTTATATTATTTATATGATGTTAGTGTGGCTTTATAATTATTAATTAAAAATTACTTCATTATTTTAATTTTTTGGGAATATGATCAAATCCCTCTGGTATAATGAAGACTAATGTATCACGAAATGATGTGATGAATTTAAACATCACATGGAAGGTGATAAAGATGAGTTTTATACAGAAAATTTATATACATCAAATTAAGATGAATATTAAATGTTGACATATCATCTACCATTACTTCCGTGAATACAACAATAAAATGGAGACAATGTTCATGTATACACATGACTAACATATCCATAAATGATGTATTTCAGTTTCTATCATGATTTTTGGTTAGAAAAAATGAATATATATTGAATAAATATTTTATTTATATCATGGTTATAAATTCATAAAATATGGAACCATTAACAATTTAATAGAACTAAAAATATAAATAATCAAAACACATCCAAAAATAATGTTGTTATTACACAAAATGTAAATTTAACATGGAATTATTAATAAATGGGTAATAAAATGTAATAAAAAATCATAGATAGTATCAAATATAGACACACACACACACATATATATATACATATTATTTTATTATATATATATATATATTATACATGGGTTTGGTCAGGTATAACAGAATTCATGACCTAAGGTAATGGATTTTTGACATACTATTACATAATGTGAGAAAAATGCCATAATAACCAAATGTTTCATTTATGGGGTGAATATAAAACCAATAAATTTATTTTATAATAACATTATATAAATTTATTTATATTTACATATCCATTACATGATCTCTCTTTTATGGGGTTTATGGATCAAAAGCAACTGAATCAGTATGAAATTTTTGTTTAAGTTTTCAATATTTGATACATGTGTTATACTGTACATATGTATTCCTTAATGATGTGTATATAAATACAAATTGAATTTTATTATCATGAATTAATTTATACCCATATTATTTTAAGTTTCCATATATTTTATTCCTCCATGGGGATTATAGTCCAATGTTACTAAAGTGGTAATTATTTTTATTTAATAACTAAATAATTTATCAAGAATGATTAAAATTATGTTTTTGAAGGTAAAATACTATTATAAATACATAAATAATGTCATTATTTTTTTTATTCTATGGTTATTTCCTTAAACTACATGTTCTCCAACATTTTCCACTGTTTATGTACTCAATATTTCAAATAGAATGTTTTATGAAAATCATCTTTTCAGTCAAAACACTATTTCTTCCGAAAATATGGTTCCTAAAGAAGTTTCAATTTTTTTTTTCATTTCATTAAATTGATATATTAAAGTCATTTTTTACCCATTATTGACATTTTATCAAAATAATAAAAATGAATCATCGTGTAATTTTGAAAAACTATGCCTGTTTGCCTTTTACCAAAAATGAAAAAATTGATCTTTCTTTAAAAATGAGTGGAATGAAAGAAACCACTAGTCATCATGAACATTATTTTAATTTAATATTAATTTATATTTTATGATGTTTATTTTAAAATAAAATTATTTTCAAAAAAATTATTTTTTAAAAAGTGCTTTTTTAATATGGGATTTAAATTTTCATGATTACATTTATTAAATTAATTTTAAATCCTACATAATATTTTATCAGTGTTATCATCATAAAAAATTATATTGAAAATTTTTAATTTTATAAAAAGTGATTATAAATGAAATGTTACTTTCTTTATGATTTATTCCATATAAACATTAACAATCCTTCTCCGTCTAAGATGGTATCATTTGATATAATTTATAATTTATTGGGGATATCTAAGAAGGATACCATTATTATTATTATTCTAAATTGTATATGATAATTATGAAAACATATTTACGAAATTGATTTATATTCCATGGGTTATGAAATTAAATATCTCTTATGAAACCTTGTTCTTTTCATATGTTATGCTATGATAAAATGACGAAATGATTATGAACCATGTCTCTTTCCCACAGGTACTGATATAATGAAATGTTTATGAAACCCTTTTCATGTCATGGGTTATGATATGATTAATTATTTTACGATCTTATGGAACATATATGTGTTATTTTTATTATGTTATGTTGGGTATAATAAAAACAAGAAAAATGCTTACATTATAAGAAATGGAGGTGGTTACATTATAACTAAGGATGGTAGATAAGTTGTAACCAAAGATGTGTGGAACCTATATATACATCCAATTAATTGGATAAATATTTATATATAATGAGATAGACATGACTAGAATAGAGGGTGAACTCTGTTTAGTAATAGACATTGTCCCCTCTAATGGTCTTGGGATTAATCATTGACTACAATGATGGTTTAGGGAGTGAAACCATTACACTATGAGGAAAGGGATTCTTATGGGGATGGTGGTGTTCCCATCTTAAGAGTTATAGCTTCCCAAATATTGGCATTATTATTTTTTTAATTATCCATGACAACTAAGAAAATTATTTTCTATGGTCATGTGTCTATAAAAATTATATCTATTGTGATGATGTTTTACTCTAATAGATCATTTTCGATGATTATATTTTGACTAATGTCTAATGAATATACAATATTTAATCCATTACTCATGACAATGATCATTGATATTAATTGAATTGTTTTCAATGTTTATCCTCACATCCATATACCCTTGTGTTCTTGATATTCCTACATATCTCCTTTGTTTACCCTTACCGAGCAGTTCATCCCACCATTTCTTATGTTTCTATTCCCATGATATGAGGTTTTTTTTCTAATTATGAGTACTAATGTGGACGATATCGATTGGATACATTTAATATCTTTTATGAATTAATAATATTTTGTTCCATGATTCCAAAGGCATAATAATATTATGATCCTTATGTATGTGTTTGTATAATGCAATGAATATTAATCTAAAAGGAAGTAATATCTATATATAAAAGCCTCGTTTTACTATAAAACATGAAAATAAATAAATTATATTAATAATATTGTATGTCATGGTTTTAAATAATGTCATCTAATTTTAATTAACTGATCATTTCATGGCATTGTCTTTAATATAATACCTTAATTAACATGTTTTACCATTTACCCATGAAACTATTTTTTTACATTGTAACTATTAAATATAAAAAATGGATGTGGAATTATATCCAAATATGGAACTAATTAGTAAATATTTTAATTCATTTTTAATGATTCATTCTCTATAAGCTACATCATATAATTTTAATATATGTCTGAAAAACGCAATAAAAATTGGTTTTTTGGAAAATGGTTTTTAAGAATAAAATGTATTTTCTACCAAAATTTTGTATAATTCATATAAATTAATATTAAATTATATTTGTAGTTAATTTATAAAAATATTAATTTAAAATAAATATATAATATAATTGGTCTTTTAAAATAATAGAAATGAAATTATAGTTTTTATAAAAAATTTTATTTTTCAGAATTCACCAAAAAATATATTAATTCATGAAAATACCAAAAAATATATGAAATTAATATTTAAAGAAGATATTTTCAAGAATTATTTTCATATTATAAATAAATATTTCTAAAATGGATAGGAAACAGTAAAAATATCTACGCAAAAAATTAATTAAAACCTATTATTGATTAAATTTAATTTTCAATCAATAAAATGAATTATACCCATTAATTTTTCAGCATCTACTATTAGATGAATATTAATATATGATATTAAACATATGAACTTTATATTTAATTTAATTCACTCATCTATATAAATTAACATAATTTACATAGATAAATATATATTATCACCAAATTTTGTTTTTTAAAAGCCATCTACTTTATTAATATATGATTTTATTTAAAATTAATATATTATTTACTCAGAAATTGTAAAAGAATATTAATTAATGAAAATATTCTTAATTATAGATCATAATGTAATTAATAATGTTCATACCCACTAATCTAATGGTTGGGTTATAGTTGTAATATTAATATAAAAAATTTATTAATATTTTACAGATTATTTAATTCTCAATATTGTGTGTGGTATATGTAATCGAATATTGAAATATTATTAAAAAATCTAAGGTTGTTATAAAAATTATCTCCTTAAAAATATAAAATTATCTTCTATCTATTTTATAAATTTATTTTCTATTAACATGCTTCTATTGATCCATGAGACATTATAGGGTGAAACAATATAAACAAAACATCGTACTATTTCCAATTGTTAGGATCACCTAATTGGTCATAAAAAATTAGAGGTTGTGAATCATTGTTCATAATATTAAAAAAACCTCATATTCTTTAATTTTTCAATATCATTAAAAAATTATCTATGGTGATACATAGATTAATTTAACAACATACATTTTATTGATCTGTTACTCCTTAATTTATGAAAAAAAATCCTTAGGGAGTGGTCATTTTATCTAATATAAAAATAATATTGTTTTATATCATGTACTTTCTACAAAAAATGTGTTTGAATATTAACCTCATATAATTATTTTCTTCGAGTAGTTATATTCTTATATCACAAAAATAAATGAAATAATCTTTGAATAATGATAATTAATGATTCTACATCTTTAATACAAGACGAAAAAATATTGATCTTATTCATATTCCTTATACACTATTCTCAACCAAATATTCTATAAAACTCACAATATTATATCTTTCAACACCATATAATAATTTCCTTGATTATTTCATAGGTTTTCCCTCCTAGATATTTTTGAGTCACTCCATCGATATCATGATGAACACCTCTTATTTATATCATTAAGGGGTTATCTATATGAAGATAATTATTTTTTATTTTTCTCAATAAATAATATCCATAATATATCATCAATATTATTTACATAATTTTTTTTTGGAATCAATATTATTTTTGGTGGAATATTATATCTTTATTTAAAATGGAATATTTTTCTAATTTTCATAAAATTCAAATCCCATTAAAATAATCGTAATTAGTATCTATTTAATTGAACACGATACACTAGATATTTCATTAATAAAATTCTTTATAAAATAAATGGTAATTAGTAATTCATTCATTATTTTATAAATTAATGAATTTAAAGAATCATTCTGTCTTTAACCTTCTATTGTGATGTAAATATCTTCATTCCATTAAATAGTCTTCATATTTTCAATTATTCCCTACATAAATACTTATCCTAATTTTCATATTTTAATATTTATATATAGAAATAAAAGGTCATAAAATTAATTTATTTCAATATTTAATGATATTTGATTATATGTATAATATTTATAAGATCCCATATATATCAGTGATGTATAATGCCTTCGACAAATTTATAGCCACATCGTCGTAGAGTTAATCAGTAATAGTCACATAAATTGTTACAAATTATTATTTAATATATAATTTTTATGAGTAAGAATACTATAAAAATGTTCTATGAATATATATAACATAATAAAAATTTCATAAATTTGTTTGCCATATAATATTATGGAAGCCATTCTAATTATATTAATTCGCTTATTTATTAATAGGATAACCTTCTAATGTCAAGATATACCATTAAAAAATTATTACAAATATTTATAGAGCCACTCATGATTAAACTTTTATATATATAATGGCCCTTATAATGTTATACATAAGTAAAATTCTATAGCACCTTCAAATTACAAAATTTACAAAATCAGTTCAAATTTCATTTAGTCATACTCATTGATTCTTTAAAACTGTAAATAAATTTAAATCATCAAACACAAGTTAAATTCTACTAGATATTACAATATGAATTCATATTTCTCAATGGATAGATTCTCAAAAAAAATTAACATAATTTTAATTACTTTAATTATAGTTCTTTATAGCCTTATTAATTTATATACCTATAATTATTTTGAAACATTGAAATTGGTATAAATTATATTCAATTTTATATCTCATTATTTTTATAAAAAAATTATTAGATCAATAATCATAATATATAATAAAAATATTTTCCAAAAAAAGAACAACATCCTCAAATGGTATCATCTTTTTCTTGGTCAAACACATAGGACTAATCCACAAACTATAAAATGATTTCACATTAATATTCTCAGAAGTAACAATACCATGTAAAGGGGTAAATAATGTTCTTGAATCAGAGACCTCAAATCCAATGTTCACTCTACCATTCTATCAATCTATGCACTATACTGGGATATGGAATACAAGAACATGGTAAATTTAGATCACATAAAATGATTCCTATCAAATTTTAAAATATAAATCAATAATGTTGTTGTCATTGTTTCCCTATGTCATATTTAAATATTCATATTGAATTGTGTTAAAAAAAATTTATCCATATATTTTCTAGATTTTTTCAAAAAATATCAATTTTTCATTTTTAAAATAAAGGATTATTTCCTATAAATTTCTATCCTCAAATTACATGCACCTCATATAAATAATTAGTTAATAAACTACTCTACTATAACCGATTTCATAGACTAATTCTATTATGACCCAATAAAATAGAAGATATATTTAAAATTTAAAATTTCATAGATATACTACCATAATTCAAATGAGGCCTCCATTATGTTGTGATTGTCATTAAATGCTCCCAACATATATTGTGAATTATTTCACTATAAAGGAATTATTATCAATATTTATATCCTAGATATTCTATAAAATCCCATTTTTAGGATCTTTATATTCCATAATGTGATCTCGTAAAATAATTATAAGATCTATACTACTTGTTGAATAGTCCTCTTGCAAACCACATAAGGCACTACTTCCCTAAAAAACAATCTTGAATTATTCTATGAATATATAAATAATTTAATTTATATGTATATGGTTATGTAGAAACTATACATCTAATTGCACCATGACATGTTCAATATGTTCACGGAGTGACCCCTTCACAAGAAGGAACCATATATTAATTTCATACCTAGATAAAATGTTATAGTACTAAACTAAAACACAAAACATCACAATGGTTAAATTTAATGGTATAGTCCAACATATAATAGCCCTTATAAATATGTATAATTTACCTTATATGAAAATTTGACATGTAATATATATTCATAAAAAAAAATTCATAAGTTTTTTTTACATAACCACTATATGATTGAGTTATTTGGAATTTATACCTTTAATTTTTTGTTATTAAACTAATGTAGTTATCATTTGACTTATGCACCATAATTATGTTGTGAGTATATATATAATAATATAGAATACACTATAAAACTATTGATCATTTCTAGATCCATCAAATCATCTCTAACCCTAATTCTATGGAATTTGTAATCAATGTTAGAATTAAACAACTACTAATAAACATAATGGATACCAAAACCACCTTCTTAAACCAAAAAAATATTTATCCTTGGATATAATATATTTACATACCATCACTCATACTAATAAATCAAACAATAATAAAATTCAAGTAAATAATAGAAAAATTACATCAGGACTAACCTATTATATATTGGATCCCAAATCTATAATTACATGGATTAATTTTATTGGGGGTGGAAAAATGATTTCTAGTGGAAACTATATATAATATAAAATTTAGGGAAAAAACCATAATAAGAAAAATTCTAAAATTTGTTATTGGGAAAGAAGAGCCATACCCACAAAAACCATTCATGATATATAGATTAAATATCAGCCCAAAATATATGGCATTCCTTATATAAGTAGATAAAAAATGATAGAGAAAATGGTTAATGTTGTCTTGCTATCCTCGAAATAAAACTTGGTTTCCCCTCATTTAATTAATTTGAATAATCTATAAACCTTAAATAGAAAATTTCAAAAATAACCCTACTATACAACATGTACTCAATAACCACTTACCATGTAATAACTAGACTCTAGGTACTATTCATAAGTCCATGATATGGCAGGAGGAACACAAAGAGCTACAATAACTATATTGGGAACACGATGTACCATGTCCTAAAAACATGTTATTTGGGGGGAATATGTATTCATTAGCATTCATCCAACAACATGACCATTTTATCAAAACCAACCCACAATCCATCCCCAAACGCTCAATAAACACATATAATACTATAAAAAATTGTTAAAACAAAAACCAAAACTAAAATTGATCTAAAAAAAACATGGGATGTCAAAAACTCCCTTTAACCGAATAGCTCATCCTAAAGCCTTCAATAACAATAAAATTTACAATGACTAATCAAGAAAACCTCTCTATCAAAGAAACCCTTGAGAAACCATGATTATTATGAAAACATTCATTTATTCATTATTAAAATGACCAATGAACATAATCAAACTAATTTTAACAATTTGTAAAACCATTTTTAATTAAAATGTAAACGTTCACATCAAAATTAAAATATCTAACACATTTCTAGTACATTATATAATCACCAACTATAACCCATATTTACCAGTAATGAAACACTCCATTTTCATTAATCATACTTGTTATATAACCCTAATCCAACCCAATGTTGATATATTACCCACAACACACAGTCGACCAGAATTTCCATTATGAAAAACCTAAACCTACATAATTATAATATACATTTTAATGTTAATAGATCACTAAAAAATCAAAAATTATTATATCAATCACATGAAATTGATCTAAACAAGACATCCATATTATTAATCAATATATAGTCAAAATGTTGACCGTCCAAAACACAAATTGTTGTTTACCAAGACCACTTCCTTGGAATTAACATGCACAAAACCCACAACTATTACCTCCTTAACAAAACTTTTTCTAATTGATATATCAATTTATAACTATATTTTGATTTATTGTTAAAAAAATTTACATTTTTTTGATTTATTTAATTAATTTTACTTCCAGATTTGATTTTGTTTAAATAATTTGGATATGATTAGAATTTCACTTTAATCTATGAAAAATTGTTGATATTTTGGAAATTTGAGAAGTTATAAACAATTAAAACCATATTATGAAATGTATTGGTGTCAAAATTTGAAAATGAAAATGAATACCTCATATAGTATTGAATAACAAACATATATTAATTCTATATTTAGGTGGACCAGAAATCCCTAATCTAGACAATAACATATTCACAAAATAAAATTTACTTTATATATTTATTTAATAATGAATAGAATGAATCTATGGAATAAATAAATTGTTTAGGTTATATTTTTGTAAATACATAAGATGAGGCTACACAATATTAAAAAAATAATATCTATTTATGTCATGGATTTGTCAACTGTGAAGAATTCGATAATTAGTGTGTATTCATTTTATATTGAAAAATATATATATAATGTGATTTCATTAGGAAATATGTAAAACAAAAAATTAGTTGTGTTATTCACTATGTAAATTGTATATTTATGTCATAAATTTTATGTTAATAGAGAACTAAATGTTTGAAACATTTCAGATTTTATATGGATTTGTCTTTATATATTGGTTATTTAATTTCAATTCATTTAACTAATAAAATATTCCATTGAAATTGCAATGACCCAATATTTTTTTAAAAAGTTTCGATATATTGAACAAACATTGTAAGATCGACCTCATAAATTAAATGGAATAAGCCATTATAGTTTATGTGGTTAGAGAGCAATATAAATTTCAAATATTACCACCTTGAATGGATATAAAGGTATCATGTGATCATGTGAAATTTTAGTTATATTACTAGGGAGTTGTGGATTATAGAAAATTACATGATAATGAATTCATGGGATGAATAATTTTATTATCCCATTTATATTTACAGATGTGAATTTAGTATTTACGTTTTTTTTCAATTCTAGTTGTTTCGTATTTTCTGGTGGTGTACATGATGAATTTTCAAATGAAAATGTACAATATTCCCCAATTAGAGTATATTTTGTATCAGGTTTATATAACAACTTGGGAAGAACTATGTTCATAATGTTATTAATGTAAATAAATGATATGGAATTATTTGTGTTATTGTGGATATGATGAATTCAAAACTCACCAATATAATGACAATAATTATCTATCTTATATAGGTTCTCCCTAATATGAAGGATGTCAAGGTAGTTACTAGGAATAGAAGTAAAATCATTAAGAAAGTTAAAATCATCAAACTTTTAAGAATAAATCAGAAGATATAAAATCCATATTTCTAATTTAGTTTATTGATGTAATATATAATTGGATTTATTATCTTCATATAAATCTCCATGAAAAGGGATAATATACTACTCAAATTTCTCAATTTATAAAAAATTTCAATTCTCATGTATGTAATTTAATTTTAATAGTAAATATAGGTATTAAATGGTTTTAATAATAAGGCTTGGAATAGTGTGATAAGGATGATAAATCATTCTATGAAACAAATGATGAAAAAAATGGATTTCTTTAATAATGAAACATTCTTGGAACACCATGAAGAATTTGTTTTTGAAAGAGATGATCCACATGGTAATGAAGAAGAATTATAAAAAACTCGGGTATCCCCTATATTATTATAGGAAAACAAAAATGAACAAAAAGATTTCCTTTTTAGACTATTATAAGGATGTGAAAACAATATGATTTAAATTAATGATTATATTTATAAGGAGAAATAAGACCAATTGGTTAAATTATTGCAAGACAAAAAATTGAATCAAAAAATAATTATATGTTGATGAAGTGGATAATAAACAAAATAACATTTACTTCCCTGATTTTATTTATAATGAAGAAGAAGGTGACTAACTAAAAAATATAAAATAAGATAAATAGATGAACATGTATGATGTCATCACTAAAATTTACTAGAAGAATATATAGTATAATGTTTTGAAAAACCTTATATGAATAAATAATTGATGAAAAACATCAATTAATTGAAGAAGATAATGAAACAAATTTTGTGGTGATGAAAAAAATAAAATCTACCATGATTTTGATATCCTTGTATTTTCATTATATCATTCCTAAAGTTACAGCCCAACACAAACAGAAATAAAAAATGAATGAATTGAGGAGGAAGAGTACATTTTTACTTGATGAGATGAAAATACATGTTAATTTTATAAGCAAAACTCATAATGTTATAGCACACTCTTATTGTATAACAAAGGAAAATATCTATCTATAAAACATAAATTTGTTTTTATCAGGAGTAACCCAGATTTTAAATTTTTGACTAAGAAATTGGATAATTTATTATATTTGTTTATGAACAAATCCCATGGTTTTTCCCTTTATCTTTATGAGAATAAATGTTTTTGATTCTATAAATTCACATGTGTTTTTTATTTATTTTCCAAGGTAAATGAATTAAGACAAAAAATAGAATAAGGGAATAAGCAGTAGAATTTTCAAAAGATGAAAATCATGAATGGGGAGTATTTTTTATACTTCTCTATATTCATAGAACACTAGTTTTTCTATCATATATTTAAAATTATAATATGATGTACTACATGAACATAAATTAATATTATTCTTAAATAAATTATTGAATTATATTCTCTTATATTTTCTAATCCTGAACACATATGAACATAACAAATATATATTGATATAGAGGGTAATTTGAAATATCTTTCCTGTAAATGAAGAAGTTATATATATGGATTTTAAAATTCATTTGAATTCTTCAAATATTAGTTTAATAAAAATTATAGCTAATTTGATCACATTTATTGATGTTGATTACCATATGCATGAAAATAGTAAACATATAATTGATTTTTATTCCATGGCCTGATGGATATTTATTTCCTTCACATTCCTACAAAATTCTAGATGAAATTTTTCATAAATTTTCATTGAACTTTTCTTGAATGATACAATGGTAATTTCAACTTATGAGAATTTTTATTGATATATTTTCAATGATATGTTTAAAAAAATTAATTTTAAAATGATTGAGTAATTTTATTATAATCCCTATTTTTTGTGATCCACCTATACATTGATATTTCTTAAAAAATATAATCCACATAGACCTTGTTATTATTTATACATGATACAATTCATTATTTTCCATTCTTACCCAAATCTTTTTATTTATCAGGTTATCCTATAGAATGAATTTGAGAGGATGGTTTTTCATGGATAAGACTCATTGTTGTATATTGAGAGAGGAACACAGTCTGATTTCATAGGATTTGGGGTTCAGGTTCATGATTTCTCTTTTATTATATTTTATTTATTATCTATTTTATTAGAAATTATAAAAATAAAAAACCAAATGTAAAAAACTGGATATTTCCTGGGTATATAAAATATAACCATTACCATACCTATTATTGAAAATTATTTGGGTTTGTTTGGTGGATATGGGACTTATCCCTAAAAAAATTCAGAACAATCGATTAAAAAAGATGAAAAAATACACTATAATTGGAGAAAATCATTCTATGTTATTACATCATTAATAATCCATTAAATTATCTTTCAGTATGTGTGTGATTCCATTTTATTTTATGAAGGATCATTTCATTACAATATACTTTATAATATAAGAACTTATTCTCTAGTGTTTAGCCTCTTTTTTATCATTTCTTATATTTTTCAACAGTTCATACATACCGTTATCCTTGTATACATTAAATATTATTTTTAAATACTGAATATTTTATTGTGATATTTGTATTTATGTCATGGAGAATGATGGTGTCACGACCCGTCCCCCCCCCCCCCATGGCCCATGTCGTGACTACCCCAAGCCTACCTTCCATAGGCCTAGGGCTGGCTACTAGCACAGAAAGGCGTATTCCCTAGAACCGGGAAGTCATTTCCTTAATAACCTGTAAATTCACATCACCAAGCACACAACAACATACGAACAAAATAAAACTTTATAACAAAAAGTGTGTTGAAAGTAAAAGGGAACGGAATACAAGACCAACTTTAAAGATATAAGTACTACTAAAATACAATACCACTAAAGAATGAGAAAAAACAACTACTTGATCATCCTACGAGGTTCCTACCTGTAGGGTAGGTACAGATCACCCAATCATCACTCCACATCCACCCGTCTCCTCTGCATACTGACATATCGTATGGTTCAACTTTGGGTACCATCCAGTCTTGGTACTGTCACCCTTAGTCAGTGATGTCTGTCGTCTGCATCTAACTCAACAAGGTGCGGGCATATCCCGTGTAGGGGTGAGTATAATGATACTCTGTAGGGACCCTAAGACCCTCAAGGTCTCAAAAATCCACCATGGATAAACCACAATGTATAAAAATCACATATTTCCCTACTTCAGTATATGCCAATACATAAAACTGAGTTATCAAGTAATCTGTCTCAAACATGAAGAAACATAGAGGTTCTGACTGAGCTCACAATAGGTATATCTTTAGGTATGGTAGTAGAGATTATTAGTTATAAATACTTATTCATCTTATTCTGTTAAGTGGTTCTTCTGCTGACCTGCACATAATACCTTGCAGCTGACCCACACACGATCACTCGGAGCTGACCGACACAGGATCGCTGGAGCTAACCCACACATGATCACTCAGAGTTGACCCTGACAAGATCGCCCAATGCTGACCCACACAGGATTTCTAGGAGCTGACCCACATAGGATAGGAAGGATCTCACCCACATAGGATCACTAGGAGCTGACCCACACAGGATCGCTACGAGCTGACCCACACTGGATCACTTGAGCTTAACCACACAGGATCACTAGGAGATGACCCACACTTGATCACTAGGAGCTGACCCACACAGGATCGCTAGGAGCTGACCCATACAGGATCACTAGAGTTGAACCACACATGATCGCTCGGAGATTTCCCACACAATATCTCTAGGATCTGACCCAGACAGGATCACTAGGAGCTGACCCACACAGGATTTCTAGGAGCACTATTCTTGTCACAGCCAGCTACTCAGTTTCCGCACTAGGATTTCTCATCTACAGGAGAGTCCTCTCCCCAATCCACTAGTATATTCTCTAGCTTCCACGAAGTCCCATGATTAACTATCTCAAATTTTCGCCACATCATATGTTTCTCAACGCAACATATGGTGCATTAATCGGATGCCTGGTCTATGAGTTATTAGTCTTTTAGTCTCAAGGGCCAAGTTGGATTCGTGCTTGATCCAACCCAACTATTTCGTAACATTATCCAGAACTCCAGTGGGTCATACCAAAGGGACAATCTGGCTCAAAGGTTCCGGAACCACTGACGGTTCGTTAGATGGACGTCTGGTGCCAAAGTTATGACCCAAGTAAAGTATAGGGTCATATCTAGTCCGGGTCCGGTCTGACTCGATCGGACCGACCCCGCTGGGGTTGACCCAACCCGACCCACTGGGTCAAGTCGGGGCCACGCTAAGGGGCCATGCCTGCTTGGCGGCCTGGCCTGGGCAGCGACACATGAGGGGTCGTATGTGTCGCAGAGGCCGCAAGGGCACAGAGGCCACAAGGGGGCCACAGAGGGCTGCAGTGGCATAGCTAGCCACATGGCAGCTGAATGAAGAGATCCCACCACAGCAGTTCGGCCGGGGTGGCATGGTGAGGCCGCATCGGCGGTTCGTCCGGGGCAGCCTGACGAGGTCGCGTCGGCGGTTTTATCGGGGTGGCACGACGAGGCCTCGAGGGCGGTTCGGCCGGGGTGGTGGTTCGGCTGGGGTGGTGTAGTGAAGCCGCAGTGACAGTGGTCATGGAGTGGCACTGTTGCACCCTCGCTTTCTTTAGGGATGGCGGTGGTGCCAGCCGACAGTCTACTGCCCCTTCGTGGTTGGTTTCCATCCTCCTCCATCATGAAGAACACCACAATTCATCACTTGAAGTACAGAGAAGAATTTCCATGTCAGTTTGGCCCACAATCTCCGCATTAGAGCAGTAGCATGTGGCTCAATAAGAACAAGAGTATCACGAACATGTTATAAAAAAATAATCAAACCCCCTCCCTATAATCCTCAGCAATCACTATTCCCAATCCCACAATAGAAATATAAGGGGATAACATGGAAAGTGAAAATCACATTGTAGTAAACCCCTACATCATTTATTTCTTGTCGCCGATGTGGAGGGAACAAAGGTCGTTGATGACGTCCTATGTTGGATTATGTCCAGAGGAAGAAGCCAATGTCGACGTTTTTCGTTGGATGTACGTTCTTTGTTGAAGAAGTGTAAACCACCCAATATTTCTCCTCTCCCAATTCCACCAAATTTGGAAAGTATCCAAAATGTGATATGTTTCCCCAGTTTAATTGTTTGCACAATTTAAAATTTGGTTAATTAATCACATAGTTTTGAATAATTAAGTGGGGGAGGGTTGGAACAATTATGTGGGGAGCTCAAGAGGTTTCTCTCTACTTAATAGAGTGTTCAAGAGGTTTCAATCCTTGGGTTGTGTCCACCACCATAACCTCCCATGGGAGGTTAGATTAGTTGGTCCCCACCACCATAACCTCTTATGGGAGGTTTTAATTCAGGTGGTCCCCACCTGTGAAATATCCACATGGGTGGTTTCAACATAAAATAAAAATAAAATGTCACACCATTTTATTTTATTTCATTCCTTCATAAAGAAACTCAAAAATTATCTTTCACCCTCGACCCACTGCTGTCAAAGTGAAATTCTCCTTAAGATAATACTGGTGCTATGAGTTCATCGGCGTCCTCAAATTTCAATTCCAAGAACCGATTCATAATTATAAAAATACCCGCTCTTACATTTACTGAACGTAGCAAAAAAAAGTTTAGAAATTCATTCTGGCCACACCAGGCCTTGGAATCACACGCCATATATTTTCACGAACTCATAAAATTACCAATTAATTTAAAAAATTTACATGTAAATTAATGGTCTTTAAATTCTCCCCACCTCAGATATTTACATACCAGTAAGCCACATCACAAAACTAGGAAAATGAAAGGCATGATCCTCCTCAGAGTGTGTCCAGTACTACCTGCAAATGACAGGCATGCTCCTCCACAGAAGCTGAGTAGATCAGAATGTCATCGACGAAGACTACTACAAAGCAATAAATGTATGGTTGAAGGATCCTATTCATGAGTCCCATGAACACTACTGGAGCATTGGTTACACCGAATGGCTTAACTAAGAACTCATAATGGAATACCGACATCTGAAGGTTGTCTTCTGCACATCCTCATCTCGTACTCTAAGCTGGTGATAGCCTGATCTGAGGCCTATCCTTGAGAATCACTCTGCTTCCTTCAGCTGATCAAAGAGGTCATCAATACTCAGAAGTGGGTACTTGTTCTTCATGGTCACCTGATTCAGGTGCAGATAGTAAACATAATGCCTTAAGATCCCATCCACCTTCGTGGATAATAGAATCGGGGCTGCACAAGGAGAAACACTAGGATGAATAAATCACTTCCCCAACAAGTCCTCTAGGTTTATCTGCAGCTCATGAAGCTTTGTAGGAGCCATCTGATAGGCTGGTGTAGATATCAGTGTATTCCTAGGGTACAACTCAATGTAAATGTCCACCTCTCTGCCAGGAGGTAGACCTGGAACATCATCAGGGAAGACATCTATGTACTAGTCCACCACTACAGAATAGCTCGGATGCTCTAAATCATCCTCTCCAAGGTTAAGGCTAGCGAACTGATGTGTTATCAGCTGTGCCCCCCTCCGGGTAAGTACATCCTACACTACAAAGGCTCCCTTCTCACCAGTGAAGGTAAAACTGGTCCCATCCATGTGGACACATAGCACATTGCGCCTAATACAGTTAATCTAAGCATGGACTGTAGATAACTAGTCCTTAAACAAGATGATGTCATAAGGCCTCAACGCAGATATGAGGATATCCCAACTGATGCCCTCATCAACAATAGTATGCTCACACTGCCGGAACTAGTGCGTAATCGTCAAATCCTCTCTTGTAGGAGTCTCTAGACGTAAGGATTGAGGCAAAGGCTCCATCGGAATATCTGAGCTCCAAATGAGTGTAGTGACAATAAAAAAATGACTGGCACCTGTATCTATAAGTACTGTAGCGATAGTGGAGTAGAATCAGATCATACCTCCTATAATTTCTGGAGTGCCATGATCATAAGCCTCAGTTGTTTGGAGCTGTGGTCTCCCCTGTCCACCTACTCCCTATAGTCGGGGTGGACCTCCTGGTGGTGGTAACATATCGAATCGTCGTCCACCGCCAGCTGCATGAACAACTCCTCTACCATGTCAAATACTCCATCTGGACCTCCTTGACCGAAACTCTGTCTCTGATTGGGCTGTACCTAGACCGTCTTCTGATCATCTGTACGGTGGGTCGGACAGTCACGAGGCTTGTTAACCTTCCCGCCGGATATGTAACACTACCCACTCTTGGCATGACTGGCTCTGCCTTGAGTGCCCTGCACAACCGATCATGAGCCATGAAGTCATCCACCTTTTGGTCTAGTCCTATTGGAATTCTCTGTCATCTGTCCGCTGCCAGCTACAAAAGACTCCTATATGCTATGATTGGTGGTGGCTCTTGTTTCTGGTGACTACTCTGCAAGGAAACACTCCATTGAGAGGGCTCTCTCTAACACCCCTGCCTACGTCAGGATGTTGAGTGGGATCATCGAAGACCTGATCTCCCACCTGAGTCCCTGCTCGATCATTCTGGTCCAGATTAATGGGTATTGCACCAAATTTGTGGAGTAGCGTGGGAGTTCTGTGAACCTCGCTGAGTACTGGGCTACAATCATGTTGCCCTACTGTAGATGAAGAAGCTCTTGTATGTGCACTGCACAAAGAGTCTCTAGGAAAAACATTGCCTAAAATAGGCTCTCGAAGTCTTCCCAAAGAAGTGTCACCACTTCGTGAACCTGGAGCATCAAGCTTCTTCATCTTCCCACTACTTCCTGTAGAAGGCTGGCGGAAAGGATCACCATGAGATCTGATGGTGTCCCTACCAGTTGGAATACTATCACTACAGCCTCCAACCAATCCCGAGCGGCATGTGGGTCCGTCTCTCCACTGAACCTTGGTGGCCTCTTGCAGTAGAACACATGCAACGTGCTCAAGAGGCATGAACCCTCTTCTACTGGGGCTAGCGGAATCGGTGGCCCAATGGGTAATGGTACCACTGGTGCCTTCACTGGTGCCTCTACTATAAGAGGGCCCAACACTGAGGCCTCGTTGCTCAGTGGGCTATTAGTGCATGCTACTATCAGAACCCAAGCTAGCTTGCTGGCTGCATGGAGGCCTCCTGAAAAAAAAAAGGTGTTCCATGGTCAATAAGTTATACCTGGTGAGTTGATATAAGAGATCACAAAGGAAACTCTTGAAAACACACTCGCAATCAGTGTTTTCTTGAATTGATTCGGAAATCAGTAGTCATGGTCCTGGTGTATGGAGAAGTCGGCCACCGTACCAACACTGGATTCCCTAAAATAATAACCACACTCACTACTCTTAACAATATTTCTGCTAAAATGAATGATTAGAGTCCTATATTCTGCAGTATAACTGACTCATATGATACCAATTTTTCATGACCCTTCCCCCCACCCCCCTGGGGGCCTAGGTCGTGACTACCCCAAGCCCACCTTCCATAGGCTACGGGATAACGACTAGCACCAAAAGGCATATACCCTAGAACTAGGAATACATTGCCTTTAAACCTGTAAAATTACATAACCAAGCACAAATTAAGATACGAACATAAGAAAACTATATACCAAAAAGTGTGCTGAAAGTAAAACACCTCGGAATACAAGCCCATCAGTAAAGATACAAGTACAACTAAAATACAATACAACTAAAAAAAGGTAAAAGATAGCTATTGGATCTTCCTCTAAGGTTACTACCTAAAGGGTAGGTACAGATTCCCTCCTCATCACTCCACGTCCACCCATCTCCGCTACGTACCGACATGCCGTATGATCCACCTTTAGGTACCATCCATTCATTGTACTCTTAGCCTCCTTCAGCGTTGTCTTTCGTCTGCATCCATCACAACAAGGTGCGGGCATATCCCATGAAAGTGTAAGTATAATGACACTCAGTAGGGACATTGGGAACGTCAAGGTCTCACAAAATCCACCAAGGATAAACCCCAACGTATGAAAATAACAGATAACCCTACTTAGGTATATTCCTATACATATACCTGAGTTATCATGTAATCCATCTCAAACATGATGAAACACCGAAGTTATAACATAGCTCAAACTAAGTATATCTTTGGTTTGGTAGTAGAGATGATTAGTTATAAATACTTAATCATCTTATTCTGTTAGGAGGCTCTGATGTTGACTTGCACAAAATCTCTGGGAGCTAACCCACACAAAATCACTATGAGCTAACCCACACAGGATCCCTGGAGCTGACCCACACAGGATCCCTAGGATCTAACCTAGACATGATCATGAGGATCTGACCCACACAGAATTACTGGAGCTAACCCACACAGTATCACTAGAATCTGGCCCACATAGGATCGCTTGGAGCTTACCCACACAGGATCACTAGGAGCTGACCCACACTGGATCGCTGGAGCTGACCCACATAGGATCGCTAGGAGCTGACCCACATATTATATCTATAAGATTACCCAAACAAGATTACTAGGAGATACCCTACACAAGATCTCTAGATATGATCCATAGAGGATTTCTAGGAGCTATCCCGCACAGTATCTCTAGGAGCTGACCCACACAGGATTGCTAGGAGCACTCTTCTCATCACATCCAGCTACTGGGTTTCTGCATTAGGCTTGATCATTCTTGGGAGAGTCCTCTCTCCAAACCACTAGTATATTCTCCATATACTAGGATGTCCCATGAAGAAGTCCCTCAATGTATTTCCATGTCATAGTGATCTCAACGCATATGACGGTGTGTCTATTAGACACTCGGTCTATGAGTTATTAGTCTTTTAGTCCCGGGGGCCCAGTTGGATTCTTGCTTGATCCCTCCTTACTATTTCCCAACATTATCCAAAACACTATTAGGGCATACCAAATGAACAGTCTCACTTCAAGGATTCCAACGCCGCTGACAGGTTATCAAATGGATGTTCGGTGCCAAAGTTATGGCCCAAGTAAAATATAGGGTCGTATCTGGTCTGGGTCTGGTTTGACTCAGTCGGACCGACCTGGCCCAAACCGCTAGGTCCAGCCAGGCCCGTGGTGGGTGGCCAGGACTGAGCAGTGGCCCGTAAGGGGCTGTGGGTGTCGTGGAGGCCCCATGGGCACGAAGGCCACAAGGGGGCCGGAGAGGGCCACTAGAGGCCACAACGGCATGGTTGGCCACGATGCAGCGTGGAGAGAATGCGAGGTAGATCAGCCTAGGCGGTGTAGCGAGGACGTAGCGACTGTTTTTCTAGGGCTGCGAGGCAAAGCTGCAGTGGCGGTTTGGCCGGGGCAGCGTGGTGAGGCCGCAACATCGATTCGACCAGGGCGGGGTGGCGTGGCCGCAACGTTGGTTCTACCGTGGTGGCACGGTGATGTTGTGATGGCTCTGGTCACAGAGCGGCGCCATTGCACCATCGCCTTTGTTGCGGCTAGAAGTTGTGCCGACTTATGTTGTCTTTCCCCTTCGTGGTTGGTCACCGTCCTCCTCCATCGCTAAGAACACCAAAATTCATCATAAGAATTACTGAGAGGATGGGCCATGTTAGCATGGACCTCACTCTCTACATTAGAGCGATTGAAAGTGTATCAACAAGAACAAGATTATCAACAACCTGCAATGAAAGAATAATAAAACACCCTCCCTATAATCCTCATCAATCACTATTACCAATCCCGTAATATAATTAGAAGGGGAGAACATGGAAAGTGATAATCATATTGTAGTAAACCCCTACCTCATTGGTTTATTGTCATCGATGAGGAGGGAACGATGGTCGTCGAAGACATTGTAAATTGGAGGATGTCCCTAGGAAGAATTTGAAGTCGGCGTTCTTCATTGGAGGATCATTCTTCCTTAGAGAAGTGTAATCCTCCAAATATTAATCCTCTCCCAATTCCACCAAAATTGCAAAGTATCCAAAATGTTATATGTTTCCCCAATTTAATTGTTGGCACAATTTCAAATTGGGATAATTAATCACATTGGTTGGCATAATTAAGTGGGAGAGGATTGGCACAATTATGTGGGGAGCTCAAGAGGATTCTTCCCACTTAATAGGGATTTCAAGAGGTTTCATGCCTCTGGTGGTCCCCACCACCATAACCTCTCATGGGAGGTTAGTTCAGGTGGTCCCCACCACCATTACCTCTCATGAAAGGTTTTACTTCAGTTGGTCCACACTTGTCAAATATCCAAATTAGTGGTTCCATAATAAAATAAAAATAAAATGTCACACCCTTTTATTTTATTTCATTCCTTCACAAAAAACAGAAAAATTATCTTTCACCCTCGACCAACTACTATTGAGGTGAAAGTCTCCTTAAGAGAATACCGGAGCTATGAGTTTAACGATGTATTTGGATTTCAATTCCGAGCACTGGTTCAAAAGTTAAGAAAAACAGCTCGTATGTCTACTGACCATAACCAAAAAAAAGTTCAGAAAATTATTCCGGTCACACCGGGCCTCGAAATCACGCGCCGTAAATTTTCGCAGACTCGTAAAATTTCCATTTATTTAAAATATATTTACATGGAAATTCTGGGTCTCTCAAGATGAATCAATATAGGTATTTTATTTTGAATTTTTATATGAGTTAGAAGCATTACAGTAAATATAATTGTTACCTTGAGTGATATGGGAGAAAACTCATGGTGAGTTATATCATAAATGGCATGGATGTTAATGAGAAGTTAAAATCTTTTTTTAAAGGTAAAATTTATTGAATTGAGAATTATAAACTAATTATGTTATACGAGTTCATTCTTAAGTTTAAAATTTTATTTTATATTCTATTATTATAAAATATTTTTAATGTCATCCAAATTTGAAGTATGCGTTGATGATCTATGGATCCTTGGTGTTTCACTGATGAAATGTTTCTTTGAGGATAAGAAAATATTTATAATGGGGTATTTTAAAATCTACATTTTAATTTTATATTTTTATTCTTTATCAAATTTTTGTATATTTAGTTTTTGTTGATTGAATTACTAATCTAGAATCAATTAGTTTTTAATCATACTTAGTGAATAGGATTGGAATTGCTTTTGAATCGGGAATGAAATGGTTGAAAATGTGAAAATATCTGAATATATTAACTATTCATGCTGAGTCACAAAATTTTATGGAATGACATTGAGAAAATGGTGACAAATAAGGGATATATGACTATAGATAAAAAATAATATTAATAGATTTAAGATGGATCTCATGAAAGAAATACAAAAATGACATATATATAATTTTAAATACGGGTCTTCAAACTTGTTTCAAAGATTTTAATATCGAATTAATGATGTAATTAAATTTTATACATTGTATATTTATCATGACATAATTCAATTTCATAGAATATTTATATCATAAACTCTATTTAGATCACGATATGATCATTGGAGATAAATTTTAGAATTAAATACTACACAATTTTCTTGTTGTAGAAAACATTTTATATTTTAATTCATCTTGAAAGATGATACATAGAACAAATTTTATTTAATTAGTGATATTAATTGTATATTTACATAATGAACCTAATTTCAAAAAATGTCTGAAAAATATGATTAGGTATAATTTTTCGGTATTAACACTCATTTGATTGGTGCATATCATATTTGGTCTGGAGGCCTATAGATATTTGATCAATCCATGAAGAATCACATCATTCGATCAACATTGTAGATCTAATATAATTGTTTCAACCTAGGGATAAATTTTCATAGTTTGTTTTTTCTTTCATCATTTATGTTTTTCATAATGATGTAATATTGTATTAGCATTAATTTAATTTATATTTTTTTATTATATTTCCCATTTTTTCTCTTTTATTCTCTCTATATGGAGTTTTTTAATTCAATATTTTCAATCAACATAATTTTTGGATAGATCTGTAGAGTGGTGGTGAATCAATATAAATGGTTTCATAAAATATTTTATTTATTTATTCACATTAATGATGATATTATAAAATAGTTTTTTGTTGTGAATTTTTATCATATTTTCTATTAAACAATTGAATTATTTTATTTAGTAAAAAACTAATAAAGATTAAGGCAATTAATTCATGGACACTAAATGAGAATATTACTATAAAATTGAAAGATGGTCTTAATTTATCTTTGTTTTAGTAATTTAAAATACAATGTTGAATTCATATTCTTGGATAGACTGATAGGTATTGAACAGTTCATATATCAATAAAATTTATTTTTTGAGCAGCTAATGGGTATTATTATTTTCCAACTGTAATCAATATTTTTTTAGAATAAACTACCCATGGAAACTGATTTCTTTCCCTTATAATTCTCAGGTATTTCCATTTTTATTATATTATATATTTAAAATAATAAATGATTAAATAATTCAATTGAAATCAAATCGACCCCTCATTTGGTATATAATTTTCAGTATATTCCCTGATCATCATGGGATTCACCCTGTGCAACCACAATGCTCTGCCTTTTAATTTAGTATGATTAGAGAAAAATAAAAAATTTATATTGGAATGTCCCATGTTGATAAAATGATGGAGAACATGCATGCCACCTACTATAGATTTATAAGTATGGTAATACCATGTCCTCTATTTATCTATGGTATATTATGGGAGAATATCTAAAAAATTCCCATCTTCCTACAATCCTAACACACCTTGGGAGTAAGACCACATTATGGTAGAGTTTATCATAACAAACCACAATATTATCATTCTTTAAACAACTCATTCATAGGTGGAACTAATGACCTCCTTATCACGACCATGCTATATGTTATTATGTTAATGGTTCCTTCTTCAAGAATACCAACTTAAAAAATCCTCTTAATAATATTGCCTATATAGGTAAAATTTTATTATTTTTGATACACTATTTTATGAATAGATATTTTACCACATTAAAAAAACAAGTTAAACCTAAAAATGAAATTATATGCATATATATAATGGGTAATACTAAAATCAAATTTTAACACCATTATATTATCATCTCTCACTAATGTCAATGAAAGAAACAAAAATTTAGATAACTTGAGTTAAATTATAGGATATATTCCTTCCACCATACAATTTTTATGATATCATAGTCTTGATCTTTATTTTTCCTCTTGTTTAAATTTTAATCCAATAACTTTAATATAAAATAAATTCATAATAGTTATTCTTAATACCCACCAGTACTTATAAATCCCACCATAATTTAATATATACCCCAAGAATGTACATCTATATCACTACATTCTACACTTGAGGTATCTAAATATTCACCCTGATTTCCAAGAATAATTAAATACTTATCTCATCTCCCAAGGTTCCGCCTTCCCCATGAAAGAAATTTGGTATTGTGATTGAAATCCATAATTGTATACATAAGAGATGGATAAAATCAATTTTGTTTGTTCAATACTATAGATTAATTTTACCAAACTAACCCTCATATGGACAACAACACAATACGTCATCCATTCTATTTTATTGCACATTACTATGCTGATTTCTACCGAAGCCTTAGATAACAATTCAAATACATTGTCTAATAACATATGTAGAATACCCTATTAGTCCCACATACATTAATATAAGCCAATTATCCACCATCCTCATGGTCACATCCTTGTAAAGTATAGGAAAATAGCTTGTGATTAAGGTTTATAGGTGAACACGGTTTGATAATACCTTCTATATAATAATCCATAATAATAACAGAAATGAAAAAAAATATCTCATTATAAGAAAAAATTGACTTGATCACAATGTATGAAAGCTAGCCATGATGAATATGAAACTAATATAATATAAAATAACTATCTATAATGCATTAATTCTTAAATAATATTAATCAAATCACTTATGGGCCACTAATATACTAAAATTATGGAATATAACGAAACTCATATCACAACTATAGTGAGGATCCTACTGATCCAACCACATGATCTATTAATATCTTTAACATGTATCAACTATACATAATTATAGGTATAAATATATTTCATGGAATTTATCCATATATCGTTCTATGAAAGATAAATTCCATGCTCTATATGGAGAAAATATTTTGGTTTTGGAAATTAACACATTAGGCCACCACTAATGGGGTTATTGGTTAATACACACATGTCTAATTATTAATTTAAAATTAAATATATAATACCCAAATATATACCACTTTTATTTATATTCATTAATACATGGGTGATCACCCAAACTACATTGGATATTATGAAGAATTGATATATTACAACTATTATTTATTAGATTCCAGATGTCTTCCATGATTGTTTATTAGGAATGTCACCCAAAAGAGAAGTGGATTATATAATAGATCTCTTACCATGTACCCGTCCTATATCACTAACATCAATGTAGATTGAACAAAAAATATTAAAATAATTGAATGTTTATTTGGATGTTCTGAAAAAATGGTTCATTTTACTAAGTACATCTATATAGGAATAAAAAATGATGGTTTTGAAGAGAGTGGATGGATATAATATAATTTATTAGGTATATCATAAGCTTAAAGATGTTAAAAAAATAATTAGTAATTTTATCCTTACATTGATGATATGGTCGAACAATTTAGGGGATCTAATTGGTCTAAATTAGTGAATTAGGTTTGGTATTTCAATAATTGTGAGTTCGGAAGGGGAAAATTCAGTATATATATTTTTGAATAAGATATGGAAATTATGAATATTTTACTGTTAATTTTAGTATTACGAATACACTATAAATCTACATGAAACTAATAAATAAAATTAATCACAGGAATTAGGTTTCATTTGTAGTGTTCTTTTCAATGATATATTGGTGTATTATAGGAATAAATTGGGGCCAGAGAAACACTAGGCCATAGGTTTGGGAATCATGCAAGAGCATCATTTGTATTCCATGTTATTAATGTTTGGTTTCTAGATTAAAGAGGTATATTTTTTATCAATATTACATTATGTAATGTAATTTCTATATATATTTAATCTGTAGAAGTATTAATCTCTTATAAACAACTGAAAAATGTATTTTATTTTTGATTTTTTTCCTTTTATAAGGAATATACTACAAACTCTATGTACATGATTTTTAATGATTTTCCTAACCACTAAATTCATGATGTGGAAATTATTTCCTTTCCAATGAAACAGAAAACATTTTAAATACTTCTAATAATAAAATTTTATATATAAATTTACTATTATCTTCATTTCACCGTATTCTAGATTGGGTTATATATTAAATTGTGACACTCCTGATCAATGATGCGATGCGTTCTCAAACATGGATTTCATTTTGTGGCATATAGTTCATAATAATTATATTTATTTGAGAACAACTAAAAAACACATAATTTGGAATTATATGATGTGGTACATTCTTTGGAGACATTATATCATTACCTCATTAGTGATAAATTCACAATTCATATGAATTATAAGAGTTTGAAAATCATTATCTGTAAATAAGACTTGAATTTAAGACAATATGGATAGATTGAGTATCTATAGATGTTTAAAATCAAATTAATGTATATAATAGGTATAAGGAACTCTATGACGAATTAATTGAGCAGTATTTCATGTACCTAGATAAATTATGTGGCCTCAAACTATTGGAAACAAATGATTGTTATAGGTGATATTCTAGTTGAATAATAAGAAAAATGTGATGTGTTTTTGAAATTAATATTTTTGTTCATGATTAGGTTGAGTAAGATATATTTGCTAATACATATGATCCTTATTGTTTTTCACCTATGTAAAAACTCAATGGTGGAGAGGACATTGAGGGGTGGAAACTGGAAAGGAATTTAGTGTTACATTTCTGATATTGGAATGTCACAACGATGGTTTTTTCGGAACAAATTATAAGATTATTTCAAAATTCGTGATGGATTATTCACCATATGATTCATAAAATATATAAATAATTGAAAGAAAAATTCTTATGGGTTGGTAAAAAATGATTTTCAGTAGTGTATATTTTGAGATTCTTCACATGCTAGCATGTAATGTTAGGGAATAAATGACCCTCAGTTATGTTGCAGTAATTACATATTCACATGTGAAAATGGGTGTAGATATCAATTGATTTTTTTGATTATTCTAAAAATAATAGTTTGGGAGGAATGATTCCATATGGGTGATAGTGGATCAGATCAAAATTTTGTATTACTTCATCCATCTATGTGAAATAATTTGTTGGATTACATTTTTAAAATTTACATTCAAGAAATTTTAATGATTCAAAAAGTTATAATCCTAATGTATTGGACTGAAACCCTAGGTTTATGTATTATTTTTGGAAATACTTTAAATCTTCCATTGGAACACATTTGATAAGGATTATAGATTATTACATCTAAATAGATGGATAGTTTAAATAGAAAATCCAAAAATTTTAGGGAATGTTTAAGGTTTGTGTAATGTATTCTGGTTGATTATGGGATAAGTGTTTACTATTGGTTTATTTCTCATATAATAAAATTTACCAAATCTCAATACACATGGATCATTTTGAATCATTTTGTGGGTGTCCTTATCTCTATGCACTTTGTTGGGTGAAAATAAGTAAGACACTTCTAAATTTAACTATACTTGGGATAAAAGATAATAGAAGATATTCAGTTGATTATGAATAGAATGTAGATGATCCAATGTTATAAAAAAGCTCATTAGGATCACCGGAGAAGATCATTTTCATTTGAGGTGAGTAATCATGTGTTCTTGAGAATCTATCCATGGATTGGGCATAATCATTTTTCAAAGTATGGAATATTATCTCATTAATATTTATTCCATTTTTAGATACATAAATTAGTTTTTGAGGTGGTATATTGTATACATTTTTTACCATGGTTCAATTAATTACACAATGTTTTTCAGGTGTCTTTATTATTGAATTGCCAACCTGATTAAAACATTTGATTCGATGAGTTCACTTTGAACTAGAACCATATGCAATGTTGATTTATGTATATATACCGGTTTTATATAGGAAATGGAATACCATTTGTGGGAAATGAATTTTCATTGTGTGAATTTTGTGTCAACATGGATGCATTAAGGATGAAACATTGGTTTTTGAGAAGGAAATTGTAAATTAATGGATATAAATAATTTATAAAAGTAAATATTTTCTAATTTATATGGATGGAATGGCCATAGGTGAAGAGGGTTAGGTTCCCACTGTTTCCAAGTACATGTTCTTTTATATATTTATTTTAATACTGTATTATTCTTTTTTCATATTTTGGGTATATATAAGGTCTTTTTTCACATTTTGAATGTTCTTCTAGAGGAACACGTTTTGTGCAAGCATAGTAGAAAACCAGAAATATCACTTGGAAACCATGTATGGGAATATAGTGGGCACTTTAACGGAATGTGGTCAATGCATGGTTTGGCCAAATAGTCTGAATTCATAGTTGAAATTGTGTGTTAAGAAGTAGATGTAAATATATAAATGGTCTTTAATTTGTATTATCATTCTAGAAAACCATGAAGGGTTTGAAATTAATATATTATCACCACACAGTTGGGACAAGGTTATCCAAACCATGCATCCTAAACATATTTCATACAGGTTACCTTAAATTAATAGTGGTTATAATATGAATTAGATCCTTAAGAAAATATTTGTTTCATAATCATCTGATTCTAAAATTCCTTTTTATCCCAAGACATGAATTATGAACCTCTTTTGTCTTGGAGAAAACCTTATGTGAATAAAAGTGCATTGGAGGATCAAATTCACCAGTAGGTTATTTTTATTCCACGTTCTTCTTAGATCAATGGTACTTCCAAATCTAAAATCCATTAATATTTTTTTATAGATATATTTACGAGTTATGAATGGGTTTAAGATGATATATTCTTTTATATATTGGATTGAATTTGGGTTTTTATTAGATCATGATGTTTTATGATATCTTTCTTAATTTAAAAAATCATTGAAAGGTAGGTGTTTTATCTATTGACTCTACATGATTTGGACATGAAGTATTAGTTGTAATTAGATGATTCTGATGAAATGGGGTTTAAATTTATGTGTGAATCCTGATGGAAATATTATTTTTCTTATTTTCTTGGAAATTTTGGAATGTTGATATGTGTTTGAAATGATTTTTTTTTAGAATTTTACAAATATGTTTTAATGTTATAGATTGATTTGGGATATGTAATTAATTTTTTAAAGTTTGTATGAAGAAATAAGATTTTTTATTGAAATGATGTTTCATGATGTTTGATTTTTTTTGGAAATGGGTTAAATGGGATGGAAAATGTTCATGATGTACCATACTTAATAGGAAAAATTATGGATGTGATGTCACATCCTCAATGGTAAAACTGAGGTTTAGTGTGGGAGTGTATACATGGAAATAAATATTCCAATGTAAATGAGAAATAATTTAAATGGATTGTTGACGATTAACATGAAAAACTATTTTACAGATTTAATATGAACTTTTTTAAATTTCCATTAAATAATTTCATATGAATTTTCTAACATGTTTTATTCTAGTTGAATGATTTGGGGTATCATTGAGGAAATCCTACTGATTTTAGACACACCCTAAATATGAGTTCTATTGTGAAATTGTAGATTTCATCTTTGTAGACATGGAAAAAAGTTACATGTCTCAATTATTTATTGTTAGATCTTGATATAATAGGAAGGAATTTTAGATTTGGAGCATATAGGTGATAGTGAGTTATTGTGTTTATGTCACTTTAGGTTCTTCGAGTTTTTTTGGTAATTTTGGTTTTCTTGGAGTTTTTCATTTAGATTCATCATGTAATCTAATATGGTCATTTTTTTGGTTACATCGAGTTTTATTCTATACACATGCATCATATAGTGGTTTGGGTTTTATGATTTTTTTTATTTTCGATGTGTTATCATTAAATTTAAAAGCATCCCCCAAATGTTCATGATTCCATTGACATTTATATCGACCCTATTTCATCATGGGAATATAAGCTAAGGTTAAGAATATCCCTCGTCACTATTGAATCCTATGAAAAAGAGTTGGATATTAAAATAAATAGATTTCATTATATGATAAATTCATTTTCTACATAAAATATAAAGAATAAAATAATTTCTAATGTGTGTGGTATTAAAAGTTGTTCAAATAATATAAATTTTTGTCATAGAGTAAATATTTGAATATCCTCTTAATGAATTTACTAAAAATATATTACATATATTCTTTTAATTTATGAAAAATAAATAAATAAATTTAAATAAAATGTTTTATTAAAAATAAAATGAATTTCATGGATGATTTTTTATGAGTTTTAACTGGCTACTATTAAGGTGCACTCAATGGTTTTATCCTTATATTGTAAAAGAATCATAAAAACCCCTAAAAAAATATATTTAGGATCAATAATCAATTAATCATATTTATTCTAATAGGGAAATCAACTGAATCATAGAAAAAACATTAAAAATTCTAATGGAACCAATTTCTCAAATAATAGATTGAAAAGCTCCCACTATTTTAAATGGATATGGCCTAGAATAAAATATTGAAAAAAATCTATTAAAATAACTTCAAAAAAATGATATAATAATTATAAATAATATTATTGAAAAAATAATAATTAATCCTCATGTAAAACTTATAAGATACAAGTATTTTGTATATATTTCACAGTTTTTTTTAAAATCCAAATTGAAATATCTAATTAATCTATAAGGAATAGTAAAAAAGAGTCGAGAATGGAATATTGGATGATAGGGTAGAGAAGCCTTGGAATTTTATTGAATAACTCCAATATAATCACATAGGATAAATAGGTAAGAAATTTTATAAGACGTATGTAAATGGAAAGAAAATTTTGTCTTACTAATTTTATTGAGAACGTATTGTCTTTATTAGTACACTATCATATTTTTTGAAATAATTTATTTCGATTAAATAAAACATCTGTAATAGCATCTATTATAGCAACACCGAAATTTAATGAACCATAATAAACTATTAATACTATTATTCAAAAATAAATTTGATATCATTTCCATCAAATTTATATGTATGAAAAAGGAATAAACAAAATTTTAAAATTATGTAATTTTTATAACAATTAAATTATATTAATAAAATATTACATTATTTTTAGTGAATTCATCATATGATATGAAAAAAACTATTTTTCCAAGAACAATTTATACTTCTATGAAAAAACATTAAAATCTATAGCTGTAGTATTAAATTATTTTGACACACTAAAAACTATTCGGAATCCATCTTTTCATCATGTTATATAAATTAATTTTAATTAATATTTTCAAATTTTGTAAATGGAATAAGGAAAATGGATTACATATTTCAAAAATATTTAATTAATATTATATAATAAATCCAACTTCTATTTTTGTCAATATGAATTGTAAAAATATTAAAAACATATATCAATTTTAAGGTAAAACTAGTATAGTAGTGGTTAAACTAAAAAAAATAAGGGATAAAATTATCTATAAACTTGTACAAATCTCATCTTCTGGCCATATTTAGTACTTTTATTAAATAATGGTTTTTAATGGACCATGTTGTACCCTTTAGTTATATTTAAAACATGGTTACACTTTTTTCTTTCTAAAAACGACAAGTTTTTCCTCTCTCTACATATAAAAGGCCACACACTCTTCTCAAATCTCAACACTTCCAAAAAAACATTTTATCATCCAATAACAACAAATATCCATTACCATCAACCCTATTGACTTCCTAGAGGCCTTATTTTGAGTATGAAACACTCCTACTAAGTAATTCGTTATAAATAAAAATGTGTATCTAAAGAATAAATACAGTCCATCACCATGCATATAAATTTTATTTATCCCACTAAATCATTCATATAATATTAAATAAAGCTGATATAATAATTTAAATTATTCAATATACATATTTGTTAATATTTAATGTAATTATCTACAAATATAATTTTTTCTGTCAATTGGGAATCAAAACTGTCAATCCTGTGTATAGTTGAAGACCGCCTCGCGAACGAATGTAATTAATCTTCCATAAACACCTCTAATGGATAGATATAATAATTAATTTAACATATTATTATTATATTTCTGAAATATTGATACTTTTACAGTCATAATATCACATATATCTTCTTACATTCCATTCCATGGGAATATGATAATGTTTCCCATGTGTACAATAATCTACTGCCTAATTATACGATATGAATTTTTCTTATCATCATATTTACATGAAATGTAATATGAATAGTTTTAATGAACACATGATATATATATGACATATAAATTAATTTTTAGGGGTAATTTTTTATTTAAAATTATTTTGTTTAATCTATCAAGAAAAAAGAAATAGTGTTTATGTGTATGTACTACCTGACGTCTCCATAAAAAGTATAATTCATTTTCTATATTTATATATATAATTTATTTTTATAAATAAAAATATAATGAATATATTTTATATTTATATAATTATTAAAATTCAATAGATAATTTAACTATTATCAAAATATAAGGTCCAATAATACTGAACCAAAACATTAACAAAAAAAGAAGTTGTGATTAACTGAAAAATGATTATAAAAAGGAATTGTTATTAAATGGAAAAAAATTCATAAATAAATAATATATGGTATGAGATATTTAGGTATAGTTATAGAATATATTTATAAAAAAATATATTTATAATATATGTGGTTCAATCATATATGATAGATGTTGAGACATATGGTATGGGATTTATCGCATCTCGTCATTTTCTAGATGTATTTTGTCATATTCAACACTTGTTTATTTTGTATCGTTTATTTAAATTTTATTTTACATTTTATATAATTAACATTAATTTTTTAAAACACATTGTCATTATTTTCTTTTATTCTTTAATAGATATTATAGTTAAAATGATTACTAAAGAAGTAAGTGATCTTCATCTAACATTTGTTTCTTTGAGACACGTGCCTTAGAATAAAATATATTATTTTGTGTGGTATATTAACTACCAAGGAATTACATTTACAATATATATCATGATAATTATAATATATACATATCCAAATAATTTTTGTTTTTTTATGGGGCCTATAATTCAAAAGATACAAAAAGTGGTAAATATTTTATGTTACATTGTCATAGTTTATATTGACTATATTGGATTATTCATCCCATCATGATATATAATGATATAAATTTTTATAGAATCTTATATTTTCAAATAACTTATTATTTCATGAAATCACATGATTTCTTTACATTTCCCACTCTTTTTTGATCATGGTTCCCAAAAATGTTTTAATGGGGAAAATGGATTTATTTCACACTTTGGTTTATATCCATTTTTCATTCATGAACATGTTTTATAAAAAATTCATTTTTTATTTTATGATTATAATATAATTTTTTAGAGACATTTTTTTGAAAATTTTTCTTTTTAAAAATTATTTTAATAAAATAATGATATATTTTCCAAAAAAACTAAACACATGATTTTATCAAAAAAGTATATGTAAAATTATTTTAACATGTGAACCAAAAATGAAATTTTTGTCATCATGACATAGAATAATTTTAAATATTAATTTATATGATTAATGGTTGATTTAAAATTTCATTATTTCCCCATTTTTTGTGAGAATTTAGTTCTGAAAAATTTATTTTAAAATATAACATATTATTTTCCTCATGAAATGATCCATGTGATGCTTAAAAATAATTTTCATCTAAAATGAAATCCTTTGTTGTTAAATAAGATTCACTAGGGTTATAATCTGATGGTACCATAATTCTTCATTATATGTTTGATTTATTATTTTGGTGATGATTCTTTTATGAAAAATATTATTTTTTAATGGGTTATGCTATAATGTATTGATGAGACGATTATGATTCTTATTTGTTTAATTTGGGGTATAATATGATGGAATGTTTATGAAGACCCTTTCCTATCATGATTTATGAGATGAAAAATAATTTTTTATCATGTTGAAATCATATTTATGATTTTCTTTATATGATTTGTGGGACATATATCTTCCACCAATGCATTGGGTAAATTATTATAACTCACGAGATAGGTATAATAAATATGACAATGTGATTGATCCAAAAATAGAAACATGTGATGATGCTTGATCCATTATGAAATTTGAATCCAGTGTTGATTTCAAATATGTTATGAATTAATGGTCTTGTATGTGAACCTTGACATTTGAATTGGTTTCTGTACATATGGTGGTTCCACACCTATATGACATTAACATGTAGTTCATGGTATAATAACAATGATTTCCCGGTATTACAGTTTATTTCTTTTGAAATGATAATATTTTATTCCATGGATCATGTTTGTGATCCATGATATATTATTTAGGAACACTATACATTATATACATTTTATGGTCTGGGTTTTGTGAACCAGTTGGTTTATTAATGATGTTTTAACATTTATAGTTTAGTGGAAATGATTAATCTTAAATTGAGCCTAATAATGTAATTAAATGTGTTATAACAAATAAAATTATTATTTTGGGATATGGTATAATGCCCAAGACTAGTTTCAAGATTTCATATGATCTTTAGAAGTTATAGGTTATCAAAATTCACATTCCATGAGAAACATGTAGGGGTGAACGATTTGATTAAATTGTGTGAACCACTCAGAGAAATTTAGCATCCCCTAATGGGTGTTCGCATGGATCGTTAAACCATGCAAAGTGGGGTGTATGGATAGGAAGAATGTTTTTTCTCAATTATATAGGTAGGAGCATGGGCTGTACAGTGTTTCCCAATCTGTGTGCCTAACCTACATGGTTAGTTCCACCTAACTATTAAAATTGCATGTTTGGAATATGGTTTCTAAATACCATGATTCCAAATAGTGTATAGCGTGGTTCTTGAACAATGAGAGCATCGAGGTTTGGGCCTGGTTGGGAAACCTATGTGGTCTAACCTAGAACCCCATTAAAAGGGATAAATTTACCTTTTGACCCTCTCACCTTCAATGGATTTAGCCCTATTTTATTCTCTTATTCACCTATGAGGTCCCTCTAATTCTCCTAAATCCTCATAATATCCCTTATATTAGTGCTAACTTATTTATTTAATGAATTTAAGGTCATTAAGTTCATTTCAAGCATTACTATAAGTCAACATATCATCTTCATTCATGTCATCTAATGTCTTACCATATTGCATGATAAATCCATTAAAGTACCACCTACATATTTTCAAGGCATTTTATTATCCATTCCATTTATTTATTTTCAAATAAAATCAAGGATTGATATTGGTTATTATGATCATTATATGTATGAGGTAGATTTCCTAAATGTTTTCTATTAAAGTTTCATTATATATACAAGATTAACATCGTGTCATGTTCCAAATTTTTTGAGTGTCACCCATAAATTTCCTAAACCATAAATTTCATTGAATAGTATATAATTTAGAGGACATGGTAGGATATTTGACATGGTTTGTGGTCAAGACATAAATTTGCACCAACCCACGGTTTTTGTAACTCACTTGCACTGGATGAAAAATGTGTGTAATTAACCAAATCATTAATATGTTTGTTTGTATTGACCCATAGACAAGAATTATCTAATGTGGTTAAAATGAATTTCTTCGATTAATTTTAGGATTATATCCATGTTAAGCATTTTAGAAATTATGATGTATGTACTTATAATAGACGGACATGGAAGTATATGTTTCAATACCATAATAAATTGAAGATGATTAACATGTGGCTTGTGTAACCAAAAACCATTTAATCACGTGTTAGCATAACAACTGAGAATGAATCCCTAGAAGAACAAGATAAATGGGATGTGTTTTTTCTATTCATGCATGGCCTCTTAATAATCATGACCAAATTGATTGTTAGTGGAATTTATATGTTTCATAATTGATAGTTCCATTCCATTTATTTCTACAAGTCCCATATTACCACGTGTATTGAATGGATTAATTAAATGAATCAAATTCTACCCTAGATTCCTCTCATGGTATGTTTTCAAGATATAAATGAAACATAAAAATTATATATTCGAATTAGAAATTAATTAAAATATTATACTCAGGCATGGAATTACTTTTTCATATTGATACTTGGGAAAATAATCTATTGTGCATTAGGATACTCAGGAGTGGGGCCCATTATTATTGTGGTCATAACATCCCTTATTATTATTTCAATGGTTTCCCTTATTATTTATGGGAATATAATACCATATTTTGATACTCTAGAATTGAATCCATTATTATTACTGGATTAGAATTGATAATAATTATGGGCATGTTGTCCCTATTTATTTATGGGCATGGAATCCATCATTTTTATACTCAATAATAGATTCCATTATTACTTATTGGTATGAAATCCTTTATTATTCATGGGAATATTGTACCTCATTACATATAGACATAGTGTTCATTATAGTGATACTCGGTCATGGAATCCCTCATTACCTTTAATACATAGTAATTTATTCAAACATTATTATATAAGATAGTTTGGTATGGTGAAACTTATTTAAAAGTTTCACTCTTACCATATACATAGATTTCTAGTTACACCTGTAGTTTAGAATAGTACTATGTATATATATATATATATATATATATTTTAATATATATATAGTGAGAATATATAAATACACATAAAATATTCATTATTATATACATGTTTCATGGAAAATCTTCATAGTTATTCTATATTAGGATATTGAAGGTATGGTCAGCTATATGTCAATTTAAAAACATAACCCTAAAATAATTGAATTTATTTTTTTCATTAAATGGATAATTTTAAAATACAAGGAAACATATTTTTTTTGTATTCACTGGTTGGATTTCTAAAGAGGTAGTTATTAGATGCCGACTAAGTATATGTCCCACCATGTTAAGTCTGTAGGTTGGAACCTGAATAGACCTCATTGTTGCATGGTCTGGATCATGGATTATTCTCGGTGTTGTCACTTGTGTACTCAGATAATAGAAGTATAAGAATGATTTTGGGATCAAGATAATCATACAGTTATCATTGGAGTATTTGTTCTTTACATTTCACATGTGTTATATTTTATATTTTCTTCCATATGTTCCTCTTATATATTTTCTAGTTGAACACTATAGAATGAACCTGCATGAAAAATTATTCATTTATTATTTATTATAAACTATAATTTTTTTCAATATTATTTTCTAATAAAAATCCAATTTTTTATTATCATTTATTACAGAATGAAACTCTAATTATGAGGTTATATTTTCCTGACCATACGACCTATAGACAGTCGATTCTAGTCAGAATCCTCTAATGAATGTTGGGACCTAGTTAAGGCCATGTGACCAATCGACATGGGGAACCGATTCAATCTCTCATGGGTTAGGATGTTACATAGTGGAATCAGAGGTTCTTTTCATTTATGACTTTTTATTTTAGGATGATAGAGAGCATTAAATGAATGTGTTGAAACATTGTAAATAGATTTTCATGGGTCTCTTCTAACCATGAGTTGGAAAACCATCGCGATTCTAGTGATGGTACTATTTTTTATATTAATTGTTATTATATTTGATTATTATATAACTTTTTTTAATTTTTTATGTTCATTGTTTAATGATTTATAGATTTATTATATTCACATATCTTCCTAGTAGTGTAAGAGATGATTAATGTTCATGAATATTTATAAGCACATATTGATTCAAATGGAATTAATATGTCATTCCTTATAGATTTCATTATTGATTGGAAGAGGCATCACGATATGTATACCTTATTAGGTAATTATTTTTTAGGTGTACTTGTTTATCTATATTGAGTTATTTTTTCAACATACTTACCATTATAATATTATTACTAATTTATAATCCCTCTAATTTATATTCCATTCATGGTTGATTACCAATATTTGTTTCATGATAATACCATACCTTTTTGGAATTATAAAATATTATTTGTTATATAATTATTAAGAATCAACAAAAATAGTGATTTTACACATACTATTTTTGTGGTATTATATTTAACCATCTAAGTTTGATATTAATTAGACTTATCTATTCGTTTCATGAGATGAACATTAGTGGTATTGATTAAATGGGTGTTAAAATTTCATTTTATATGTTTTATGGGTTCTTTATAAATTGGTTAATGTTTAAAAATATAATGAACCCATATAATATAGACTATTTTTATTTTGATAACATGTTTGACAACTAAAATTAAGTTAAATAAATTTATATTTCAATTTATAATGGCATGAATATTGATAATTTGGGTATATAAATTCATTTAACTTATCTATGATTATTTAAGAGATATTATAAAATCTTATTTTTATAGGAAATGGATCCCTTTAATACGACTAACAAATCTATTACTTGGTCATGATTACCCTTATGATTAAAATCCTAAAGGCAAAATTGGACTAAATATGGACATTTTGGGATATTTTATTAAGTGATTGAATCACTAACAATATTTATAAATTCCTTGGAAACTAAATATTATTGGGAAACACTTACATGGGATGAAAATAGTAATTTTTATAGTGTGAACTGCATAAATTGAGAGCATATTCCAATCTATTTGACCTCATTTTGAATTGATGGGATCCCCTTTGATTATATTTATTTTATTTTCAACTTTGTATATAACCCCATGGGGGTATTTTAGAATAAAATTCATTGTTATGTAAAATGTTCACAACTTATTTTATGGTGTTATAGAGAAACATATTTTATCATATTACATGACCATTCCTCTTAATTAATGAATGATCCATTACCAACTTTTGAGCATTATTATTATGAAATTTCAGTTAATTAAACTTCCAATTATATCCTAAAGAGTGTTTTTCTATGTATCATTTAAATGAAATTTTCATTAGCCAAGTCAATTGTGAAACTATTAAATTATATAAATAGTTAAAAAAGAAAATTACAAGATAATTTACATTTAATGCTGTTTATTTTAACCTAAATAAATTAAATAGTATAATTGATTTTAAAACTATTACTTGATATCACATTATATGATTCATATGAAATTTTATAATGATTAATGATTTTAAAATAAATGAAATTAAAATCAGATAGGTCTATTATAGATAGAACCCCAGTGGAAGGGTTAACATTAGTTTACATTGCATGATTCCTTGAATACAAAACACGAATGTTGTTGTACATCCCAACTCACATCCTTCATGTTGTTTCTTAGTCTTAATATATAGGGATTAGAGCCTAGTAAACTATTAATAATTAATATACTTTTCAAATTCAAATAATTATGTTATAATTAATGTATCTTGTGTAATAGTGTCCTTTTAGATATGAAATTATTAGATTCTTGATATGATTTTATACAAATTGTGAGTGTTGTCAATTTGGATCAGTTAAGCTTTGGATAACTGTTTGATCATATAAAGATACCATGGGTAAATGGGTGGTTATATTTTATGTTTATCATAATGTGGGGTTTTATAATATGAGGATACCATTGAGATCCAGCTCATTATCATTTACATTATCCTTTTATCCATTTAATGTGAATTTACTTATTCGGATTCCCAATAATACATAGATCATAGTAGACCAACGTCTAGAAAGTGATTTAATTAAACCTATGATGATAAATTATGACCCTTAATACAAAATTAAACACAACACATTTTATCTTAAACACTTATAAAATAGTGTTTATAGGCGTGGTATACACCATGAAAACGATACCCCAAAGGGGATTTGGTTCTCATTTTAGAGAATATAGGTCTAGGTGGATAGACATATATTCCCCCACTTTGAACCAAAAAACATATAAGTCGATGACATTGATCTATTGAGGATGACCTATATAGGTGGAAGGTCCCCAAAAACATATTCCTTTTCTGTTATGCTCTATTTATCTCTCATAGATAAACCAATTCAAGGTATGTTTTTCAATCTTCCGATTTAGGAATAGTGATGCCTTTGATTTTTAATGGAACCCAGAGAGATCCATTATCAAGGATTATATCAATTTGAATGACTATTTTGGATCTAATCCATGTTGAACTATGTTTTCACAATAAAAGCTTTAGTTTTCAAAATGAAAACATGAAGCGATATGCTCTTTGAGAAATCAATGTCTAAGTTGGTGGTCAATTTAATGTGGAAACATAAGAGAGTTATTATATGTTTCTAATAGTTAGTAGAAGTATAATTTTCTTCTTTTCCATATTGATGGATGATTTATGTGATCATTAGTTGACTCTCAGACTGAATGGTATGATATTGTAAACCCACTGTGAATGAAAAGAAGGATTATATTAGCTACAAAAAATAACTATTTAAACATTGAACAACAATGAATCGATGGGTGAGTGTCATGGAATTAGGGTTTTAAAGGAGTGATCCTTGTGGGAAGGGTGACCTGATGAATTGGGTATATTTAAGAAGTCTCTCCATTGATGTGGGATAATATAATAATGAATTAGGTGACATGAGATGGATAACTAGTAATTAGAACATAAAACTGATGGTTATGAGATACGGTGTAATAGATTGTTAATTGTAGTTACTACCTTCTTAAAATTATAACTGTATTGTCAGAGAAATACACGCATATCGATTGACTATTAGTATACTCTATGTCTCAAGGAGATCATTTCCCTTATCATGAAATATTCTTATGTATTCTTAGTGAGTGTTTGTTATATACCAAGATACATGTTTTGATATATTTCATGGTTAGAGGAAGAATTCCATGTTAATTTCAAACATGCAGTGGTTTAAAGATGAGAATGGTGGATTGAAGTACACCATTGTACATTTGAGGGTGGTGATCATAAAGTAAATTAATTTTTTTTTGAAAATAATAAGTACCATTCATGGAAGAAGGGACTATTGATGGATAACATTTACAATTTCAATAGAGACGAGTGGACTTTAATACTTTATAGTTTCTTCATAAAGGGATTCATGGGGATGTGATATGTGGATAAATCTGTCTTTATGTTATATTAATGAATAGGATGATTAGAAAGTGTGGAGTGCGATATAGGCTACAGGAGGGAGACCCTAAGGAGAGAAGGTTTATGGGAACTTGAGAATGACCATGTGATAGTAATTTTGGCACTCATTTTCCATTAATAAAATGAAGCAATGGACTTATATATTCCATAGTAAATTCTAACTTAACATTTGGTTATGGGTTTGGATGAAATCACATTATAAAAATTATGATCAAGATAACTCATAATAATATGTGGATTCTAGATTATGATAGTATCAAAGGTAGTGTTATGTCATAATGATCATTTTTTGGAGATTCTAGAAGAAATAAAAAAGGCGTACATGTTTCAATGAGAATAATAAAAACAATCTTGATATGAATTGGTATAACAGATTTATAATATGAATTAATAAAACTTAATCCATATGAAATGTGAATTTTGAAAAATATTTTCACTCAAATATGATACATATAACACCTCTCGAAAAGTGGCATACTGTTGGTGATGAATCTAATTGTACAAAGTTTTAGGATGGGACAAGGTGAAGCATTATGGGATGACTGGTGATTTTTATGGAAATAAAAACATGAACAATTTTAGCTCTATGAATTTGTGATTCGACCATTTAGATCAAATTAATGAACGAAATAATGGCCTTGTAGGTGGTTTTATAAATGTGTTTGGAGTATCTCTAGGACTCTATGGGAGTTCATAAATAGTCCTTTATAATGGTGGAATAACCGTGACATTGAGTAAGAAATGTGAAATTATAGAACCTATGTTGGGGAATAATAAAGGCAAGTTGATGGAAGAATACACCATTTCATTGTATCTCAATACCGGTAGGTTATCATAAGTGTCATCTTAATATTTTTATAGTATCTTCGATCATCAGATCCAGTTTAAGAATCATAAGTACCTCATTATTTGAGTGATGCCTAAAGTTCATTGCGTATTCAAAAATTAATTGAAAATATTTAAATGAAACCTCCTGAGTATATTATATATGGTATTTTTTTCCATAATTAACCACAAATTCTAATAAATGATATATTCAATGTTGGAGAGATAATAAATTCCATTATTTTTTTACTGGTTTAATTCTCAATTGAATTCAATCTTTGTAGTTTGGTGGAAGGTATGAATCATAATTTGATCCTCGAAATAAAAATATGATGTTTAGAATGCAAACAAGTATTGTTTTTTTATGTGGATTAAGGCATGAGATTTATTTCATGAGTTTGGATTAGTATTTAGAAGGGAGGAATCTAAATAAAAATATTTCTAAGATACATGAGAGGGTGAATGTCTCACTTAATCCCTGAGGACCAACTGGGGAAACTATGAATCGGTTAAGTGGGTGCCATATGGTTTGTTATACTATGCAAGGTGGGGTTAATGGTCATTCTAAATTTCTACCATATATTACAGTGGTGGATGATTACTCTCTTCATGGTTTTCTAAACCAAATCTCTATACCTATGGTTAGTGCCACATTATCAATAACATCACATGTTTGCCTCACTGTTATCCTAAAACATATAACCACAAAATATATGGAATTTATCCTGATTAGTGAAATTTTCATGATTGGCCTATGGTTATACAAATTTTATGGCCTAACTATATTCCTCATTAGAAGTGTAAAATTTTACAATTTTATCCCTTTTGACATTAAATGGTTTTTCCAAAAAAAATTCTCCAATTTAATCATATGGTCCCCCACAATTTTTTACCTCCTACCCATATTTAATATAGTATATCCCCATCATTTGGGCTCTAAATAAAATGTATTCATGTGTGATGGAAGGGTGTTAGTATATCTAAGACACATCTTCCTTGTTTTATTCAAATATATTGTCATATGAAATTCAAAATCTGTGTGAGTTGCTTTTCCCAATTTTCATGGAGTTTAATTATTATTCTCATTTATCTTATTATAAATCAAATAACATCCCACTATTAAATGAGTGTACTATCTTTATTATGATGTAGGTGGTCTACACTTTTTCTGAAAAAATTGATACTTTTTAAAATATGATCATTGTGTTTTGTGACAGATTTTTGAAGAGTCACTCCAAAATATTTTAACCAATTACATTAATTTCCTAACCTAATACATAGTAACCTTTAGAGGAAAATTTAAATTACTATAATTTAATAAAAAAAATTTGACCACCATATGGGCATGTCACTAATATTTCCTTATGAAAATTTTTCTTAATAATAAAAATCATCACTAAGTGTGCTTGGATTCAGTGAAAATCCAGAATCCTATAATGGGATAAGAACAAATTGGTTGAATTGATTTCACGCTTATATAAATAATATTACCTTTTGAAATTATGTATTTTTTACTTTGATTTTAAGTGGTGGGAATTGAATTATGACTCACATAATAAAATTTTTATGATGACCCTCAAATGTTTAAAGAAAACCCCTTTGTAATTTGAGATGGATTAATTATTTTGGGAAATTAATATATAAACAAGATATAGGTGTCATTTTATGTCTATTCACAATTTACCCGTTAGTAATAATGATAAAAGCGATTAATATAGGATGTTAAATGTGTCATAATTGATATTAAAAAGGAAATTCTTTTTAACATGGACCTTCAAACACCATGAAGTGAATTGATTAATTAAATGAATTATATTATGGCATGGGTGCCTCATAGGTAAATTTTTATGATATTAATTAAATACCCCAATTTAATGTTGGAAATTGAAATTTCATATAGTAAAATACTAAGGCATGGAATCCATTTGTCATTATAATATTAAAGAATGGTGTACCATTAACATTACAACATTAAGAATTGCATCACATATTATTACAAGAATATAGTCGTTTATTATTTTTGACATAGAATAACTAATTATTTATGGTCATAGAGTCACTCATTATGATACTTTGACATGGAATCAATTATTATTATGGGGATAGAGTCCATTATTTTTTATGGGAATTGAATCCCTCATTATTTATGGGAATTTCATCACTTATTGGGATACTCTGGCATGACATACTTAATAATATATTGTCATGGGGTCCCTAATTATTCATGAGAATGTATTCTATTAAAAAAATGTGGATGTAAAGAATTTATATAATATATAATGATGGAGTCCCATGACACACATGGTACTTAAGTATGAAGTCTCGTGTTATTTCTTAAGAGGGATGGGAATGTCGATCCTTATTCAAAAGTATTACACTTTTCATTATTCATGGACACCTGAGTTATGACATGGGTACAAATAAATATTATGTATCTATATATGTTGATGTATATGATACTATTTACATAGTTCATATATAAATATATATATATTGATATATCAGTAGAGGTATTTTATCATATGATGAAGTCAGTATGGTCGACCACATGTCCCTTGATTGGCCTGATCACTACATGGTTATATTTATTTATTTCATTAAACAATTTTTACTATTTTACCTGCACATTACATTATTTTATATTAATTGGATGGATTTTCAATGAAAATATTGGTGGTGGGATAATGAGTATATCTAACACCCTATTTTTGATATTGATTGGTACCTGAATATACCTCATGGATTCTGGTTCAATATCATTGATTATGCAATGTGTTGTCACTTATGTACATAATGATTTGGAGCACATGACTAAAGAGGTGCTTAATAATCTCAAGGAGATACCCAATAGGGATTTTGTTTTTTTAGTTGTACATTTTTTTAATTGAATATATTTATCCTTTTATTATAATTATATTTATATTAATATAGAACTATAACATGATCTTGCATGAACATTTATTCATTTATTATTAATTTTCAGTTTTACATATTTTCATCTTTATTTATTTATATTCTCCCACTATTGATTATATTTTTATAAAATAATACTACTCATATCACGAGGGTATATTCTTTCCACAATACCACTAATAGAACCTTGATTCTAGTTGTCAGTCTCTAGTGTATGTAAAAGAGTTCTTGAGTCAATGTGACCGATCAGATAATGGAACAATTTCAATGGAACAAAATTTGGCACATTACATTCATAATATCATATCCTTATAGATATATTATTATGTTCATATGACATTAAATTTATTTATTTTATGTTTACCATTAATGTAAATCAGAGTGCGTACTTTATTTTGTTTCATTTCAACTGGTTATGACGAATTTTATAAGTACTATATTTGTAACACCCATAGATTTTCCAAAATATATTTTTCAAATAAATTTAATCCTTAAGAATGTTTTTCGCAAAAAAAGTTATTATAGATTCCATTACATGTAACTGTATTATTAGATCACATTAAACAAAAACTTTTAATATCTTTTGTTACATGTGACACCATGTTTAAAAGAAACACGAGATACTATTAAAATATTTTTATTTAATTTGATATTTACCACCAAACCATTGGAATAGATGGTATAAAAAGGTTAAAATATATTATTAAAATAAACTTTATATAAATGAATATATAATTATTTATTTACAAACCAATTAATTATAAATTAAAATATAAAACATTTGAAACAAAGGAAATCATTTTCTAAATTGTTCTTAAGGATACAAACTTGTATTATGTCAATAAATTTATAAATAACTTTTTATATATTATTTTAATTAAAATTATATATTATATATTCCATCAAAATATTAATATTAATCTTGTGGATTTTATTTATGAAGTTTAAATATAATTATTATTTTATATATTAGAATAATATTTTCCCGAAATGAATTTTTATTTCCTATTACACAGTTATTTAAAATAAAAATTTTATATTTTAAAAAAACTTATTTGACATATGATAAATTTTTAAATCATAATTTCAAAATTATATTATAGTTATTTTTATATAATTTTATGAAAATATAATATTTTCTATTAATAGTGATAATATGGTTTCCTTATGAATTTTTATTTCTAGTATCACTCTTAAAAACAAAAATCATTTTAAGATGGATTCAAAATTAAAAATATGAAAATTATATATCTAGTGATACAGTTATTTTCATTGTAATCAATTTCATATTTAATTTTTACATTAAAACATTCTATACTTATGAAAATTTTCTATTTAAAACATTCTTTATCATTGCATCTAAGGGTTTGAGTTTAAATTAAATCCTTCCTCTTCTATAAGATTAGTTTGGAAAAATGGATTCCAATTTTTCAAGTTAGAATATATTATATTATCTAAAAAATTAAAATTAATATCTCGCCATAGTTAATATTAAAATTGTAAAAATTAATTACAATTGTTAATGTAAGAATGGGCTCAATTGGGGGTTAATAAAATAAATATGGATTAAAAATGACCAAAACCTTATCCAACACTAAATTTATGGCCATATATGAATATTATTTTTTAAAAGATAAAATATATACTATTTTGGATCATTTGTTAATGTTAAATTCATGGGTACACCTTTTTCTTTTCTAAAATTAAAAGTGAGCCACTCACCTAAGTTATAAAAGTCTACCTACTCTCCTATCTCATTCGTAATTCCAAAACCCAATGGTTCTTTATATATCTACCTAATTACTTCTTAAATTACCCCATATAATCCTAGAATACTTATATTTGCCACAAATCCATATTGGAATGGATATTGGTGCATACTAAAAAAAGTTTTTTAGAGAATAGCTAACATCCCTAACAGAGGGCTTTATTTTAGTTATTCCTCACCCTGATTAAATTATTTTTATAAAGTGATTTTAAAATAACAATAGTAAATTTCATATAATTAGTTTATATAATATCTATTTAATGACCAATTTCTATTTTATCTTCCTTCAAACGGGAAATGATAATGTCTCTTCTATGTGTGACAGATTACCGCCACACAAACTAGTGTAATTATTTCCCATCACCACCACTCATGATGAGATATAATGATATATTTATTGTCTATATATTGTATTTATGATATTCTTTTAACTATGTAATCATTATATAAAATATTCACCCTAAATACAAATTATATGGAAATATCCTAATGTCGTTCGTGTGAACGATGGACTATCACTACATGAAGTGATGAGATTCGTTCTTCATTTATCCTTTAAATGGAATGTAATAAATATTCCATTAAATAAAAATATATAATATATATGAAATAAAAATTATTCTTGAATGGTAATTCATTGTTTATATTTATTTATTTTAATCCATCGTGAAAATGAAATCAGTTTATATGAATATGTATGACGTACCATCAATATTAAATGTGTATTTCATTTCCTATCGCAAACATATGTGGGTTATTATAAATACATTTATAAATAATAAATATGATTCTTAAATCATGGATAACATTCTATATATTATGGAACCAAGATAAATTTATGAGGATTGAAAATAATACATCATAACATACATGAAAAACACAACACCTATTAACTTAGATGTGATTTTAACTTGGAATTATTTAGAATTGGTTAATATAAGGATATAAGTAAATCATATATAGTATGATACAAGCGATAATCGTTCTATAATATATTCAAAATATTCTTAAATTTATTATATACAGTATTTGAAATTGTATGAAGGAAGTCGAGACTAAAAATATGTGATTTCTAGTCTGTTATTTATTTATTGGGGGATAATTCCATATTCACCACTAATTTAGTTTATGTGGTCCATAAAATACCCATAAATATATTATATGATGATTATCATTAATGTCATTGGGATTTTAATTTCAATTATAGGTTTATATTTCATGGTTTTTATAGATAAAGAGTTACCAAATCAAAAGGCAGTGCTGCCTCAATTTTTCTTCACTAGAACATACATTATGTTATTCACCTATCATAGTTTATGAAGTGTATATACAACACCTTTTATATTTAATATCATGAAACTATTTATTCTGATGAAATTCTAAATTTCATTTGATTTTATTATTTCATTTGGATTATTAATCAGTCTTACCAATGTTATAAAGTCATTATTATACAATCTCATTATTTTATTGAGAATTCTTATGAATACGATTGCAATTATGAAATAAAATGATCCATATCTCATGATCATCATTAAATTTTCCTCCCCTTTTTATTTCATTATAATTACACGATTTCGCTTAATTTATCCTTATTTATTGTACACAAAAATTCAAAAAATAGTTTCCATAAAAATTATCTTTACTCATCTCTCTGGTCGAAAACCCATTTTCATCCAAAACATTGTTTTCTATTTTTAAATTTTTTTATAATTATTATATTGATAAGATAAAATTATTATTATCCATTTTTAAAATTTTAATTTTTTCAATGAAATCATCATGTTTTTTAAACAAGGATAATTTTTCTTTAATAGAAAATTTGATTGAAATATTTGTCTTAAATTTTACTACATTTTTCAAATTTACCACTATTAGAAACAAATTTTTTTAAAATATTTAATTATTATATATATATATTGTCAGCAAAATTAATTTCAAACTACTATTTGATTTATAAATGTTTCTTTTTTAAATTTTAAATAAAAGTTTCCTAAATAAAAGTATTAATTGATTTTTAAAGAAATATTTATAAATTTTATATTTTATATTCTACGAAAATTATTTTGAAAATGTTTTATGTTTTGAGGAAGTGTTTTCACAGTGGATATGGTATTTTTATCATGAACCATTTTACATGATTTTTTTAATATTCCATTATAAAGTATCATTTTTATTCTCAAATAAATAAATTCACTTCATCTTTTTAGAATTTATATTATAAAAAATATTATGAAAATTCATTTTAACATATATGTTCCCCATGTGATTTGGAAAAAATATAATTTCATATATAAGATAAAATCCTCATATGTGTTTAATTTTTTACCAGGGAGATGATCCGTGTATAGTTTTTTCTTTATTTTAATGGTTTATTCTTATAATGAAATGATATTTATAAAACATGTTTCTCTAACTTAGGATATATGATTATGAAATTCATAGGACCCCCTTTAATTTTCTATGGGATGTGATTTGATGAATTGATAAAATAATTATGAAAAATATTAATTCCCACATGTTATGTTATAAGGAAATGATTTATAGAACCAATTTCTCTTCATGTTTTCCGAAACGTTGAATTGTTTATGAAACCAATTTACAATCATGGGTTATGTTAGGATGAATATTTTATGTTCTTGTTTCAAAATTATATATGGTTTTAATTATTGGACATTGGTAATCTTATAACCAATGACTTTGAATCAATTTTAAAACATGATAGGTTATACCTATATATCCCTCCAATTCATTGCAGAAATATGGATAAATCCTGAGTAAATGTGATATGTGTGAACCTGATTACGTATACTAAATATAAAGTGTTAACGTGACTAAATATGAAAAAGTTTATGAATATACCTATATTTGATATCCATATTATTACACATTTTCCAAGATGTAAGTTTAAAAGTTAATGCGAAGGACTGAATTTTTTTTCAATAAATTAATAGAGGATCTTATTTATAATTAAACATTTTCATAATCTTTTAAGATAATGATTATGCCCAAAAAAATTACACATTGTTATAATTTTATGGCATTAGGTTTAATTTTCATTGATTCCATTATTATTCATGTATTCTGAACTACCACAATTTATGCCATGGCTCCAGTTTATGATCTATGATATACATGTTATGGATATGAATGTTAGTCTCATGTTCTCATACCTTTATTCTAATAATATATTGATATCTCCCTTTTTTACCATCATTTATCATTTGATGTCTCCATATCTTATGTTTCCCTTATATTGTTTATTATGAAAGAAAATATGTACGATACATCTAAGTAGGATTCCAATTATTAGAAACATAACATTGAATGATGTATATATATTATGGACCTATAGAATTCTGTATTCTTAGATATGATGAAATTGTTATGGAAATTAAACGTAATCATTTGGCATGCATACCAATCATCAAACCGTGTTTTGGAATATAATTCGATGTTTCGGAACATTTTAATATTATTTTATATATATGGATGAAGTCCAATGATGTGTCCCTGGTGTCTGATTGAGTATCAGGAGCACCATTCCCTATAAAATCATGTTTAAAAGGACTGGTAGGGGCACATTGTTGGTCTAAAATGGTGTGGACGTCCAAAGGTAGTCATGCAGCCTGTTTAGGAGGGTTAAGTGTGATGCATGACATTTTCTAACCATACAAAAAAATATTCATGGTTGCATTCTATTATGAAGATATTAGAAATATGGGAAATACATGGTTTTCACTTGATTTATGAAACCATGTGCATGAATCGTGTGATCTCCCTTATTAAGTAGTAGCTTGAGCATAGTTGGCTCATGATTTTTTCCAATGTATTGCCAAACTGTGTTCCAAATTAAAGGGCGTGTCATTGATCTTTTACAATGTTTTAATTTATTATCATACTCCTACATGCTTCTCAAACATGTGAATCATATCCCCTCTACTCAATCTCCCCTTCGACCACCTCCTAGGTAAAAATCCTTAATTTGGTGTCAAAATCATGTGCCACTAGTCTCATTGGATGAATATTAGTAAGATATGTGATATATTTAATCCATTATACATTAATATATCTCTTGACTACCTTATATTAGTGAATTTTAATTTCCCCTATATTCATGGTTTATTAATCTTTCATGATTTTCTCTCAAACCAGACCTAATGAAAAACCAATTTTGGATGTGTGGGTCATTTTAAGAAAGAGATAGGTTGTCCTTACATTTCTAACATAATGTATAATTTTTATATGTTCCTTCATAATTCCAAAGGTTGTTCATTTCATTCAACACCTCTTAAATGTGGAATTAAATTTACAAAAACTAATGACTTGAATCTAGTTAATATTTTCTATGAATTTGACGTTGAGGAAAACGAGGGGAGTCAAAGTGGAACCACCCATAATGGTTTGTTCTATGAAATCATTAATTAATTAACCGGTTTTCTTATAAAACCCCACATTGAGGCGGGAAGTATTCAATGATGAATACATTTTTTTTAAAGAAAATTTAGAGGATGGAACACCCTCCATGTTATCCCTTATCTTCCTAACTGTATTCAAATTAGTTATGACCTTTATCTTAGAGAGAGTAATATACGAATTTTAATAGAATGCATGCTATCATGGTGTTTTTATACATGTTAATTTATGGTTTCATATTCCATGGATAGTCCACCTGGATCTATTTCATCTTATCAATTCTTATAATTCCATAATATTGGAATTGAAAATTTAATTAATAAAATTACTTGTTAGGGGAACAAATTTATTATAAATTAAATTGAAAGAATATATGAACATCCACATGGTTGGTAAGATGGAATGGTCTTAATCATTACCTCTTTAGTAATTGGAATTTTATTGGAATGAATTTATTTTAAAAAAAATTAAGAGATACATGTTTTTACATATTTATGGAATTCCATGTAAGGGATAATAGGGTTTTCATACTTTATGCATTTGGAGTGATATATGTTAAATCATGGATGATCTTACCATGTGGGTTACTTACCTTCATTCGAGAGATACTGGTTCCCATGGCAGAAACTCTTGATGGGATCAATGGCAATATAGTAACACTTTTCTATGAGTTATACTTGGACCACTTTATAACATACCAAGGAGGGGCCTAGAGGAGACATGTTTTACATTATCCGAAGGGCGATACATGGGATTCTATTTATCAGTCCCCTTAAATAGATTCCACTCCATTTGGGGGTGGAAATGGCATAGACCACAGTTAGTTCAAACCATTTGAGGTCGTCCTCATTATCTAATAAACCATGTGTGGAAATGGATGAGAGTAAGGGGATCATGTATAGTTTGACCAAACATTTCCAAATGGTCCTTAAGGATGGTGAGAATATATATATATATTTTTATAGTGGGTTGTGTTATGGGTTTCACACGTTTAGTCTAACGGTGTGGACAAACCATTAAGGTGCACTTATCTTGTATCTATCCATGCATGTTTGGTGAAAATATCATCAATCCATGCACCTAAAACATTAAACCCCTTAATGTTTGGATATTTAATAAAATTTGAAACAAATTAAATAGTTATTTAACATATGTTTCTATTTAAATATATCATATAGAAAAGAAATTTTTTTAAGATCCTTCATGAAAGACTATTCTTGGAATTAATACTATTTATTTGCTAGATTACCGATTAAAGAATGGAAAATATTGTGGGATCTTGATCATTGAGTAATAAATTCATTTTTATCTATCCAATTTTCTTCTTTTTATTGAAAATGATATCTTGTTAAAACTAATAATCTCCAATTTTAGTATCTTTGACCGTGCATCATTTTTCCCATGATATGAGTAGAATTAGGAGTTAGTATTTGAAGAGAACTCTGATACCATTATATAGTATGCGGTCAATAATTTTTCATTCTATTTGTGGGCTTTGTTGGGCTAGGTGATGTTGTGACACTTATTGAACTTTCTAATATGACCATGAATTTGAATTGGTAAATTGAATTAAATGGAATATAACCTTGTAGGGATTCCCTTAGGTTCCTTGGTGTTATATTAGATTTTTCCCCAATAATGGATACCCATGGGTTTTTCTTTATGTTTTTACCTTAAAATTCATGGTTGGAATTTCCCATGGGGTATGTTCTCATGATTTCATAATAATAAGAAGATTAATTATGATTAAGTAGAATTTATGTTCAAGCATTTGAAATGTTTCACATAATTTCCATGTAAAATGTGAAGTTGAGTTATTAAACGGTTATATTTAATTTCAATTGATTAAATATTTTATTCAGAAAATGAGTAAATGAGTTGGTAAACTAATGTGACATGTTTCAATTTTAATTGTGATATATGAGTGGGTATTCTCTTGTGGGGGAATTTAATGTAATTGGTTATATGAGTGGGTATAATAATATGGTTAGAATTTATTAATGTTATGAAATAGTGAATGATTACTTAGATTCCATGGATGATTCTCCTTGGATCATAAATACAGTAGTGTAATCCTTGGATAGAGTATGCTCTTTGGGTTTGGATTATGTGGGATGCATTTGGCCTTGCAACCCCATTGATCTGGCTTGCATGGGATCACATAGTATATGTTTGGATAACATGACTTGAACCACTTCCATTCTAATGTTTCCATTTAGATACTCGTAGAACTTAACGATGATTCCATTGTCAAATACACCATAGTTATGGTTATTTACGATATAATAACATGATTATATAATAAGTCTATGAGAAATATAATATAAATGTCCAATCAACTCTACTATAGATTTTCTAGCACTTCAGGTTGTACAACAAGGATAATTTTGAAATGACATGTTTTGATGAACACCAATGTTGTGTTAGTTATTTCTGAATTTTTTGATGCTTCCATGATAGAGGATATATTCCATCTTTTCTAGGGAGCCTTGAGGGGATAATTCAGTTTTAATTGTATTTTATTAGATATTCAATGGGATCAATACATTTATTTTTTGAATTAAATTCTTACTTGAAAAATAATTTGCTTATTATATTGCACAACCTGAAATGTATAGAGTTTTGGGTAGTGACCTGTTTGGATTGATTCTCAAAATCTATTTGGGTCGTTGTTGGGTACCTGAAAAACATTATGGATATAGGTAGAGACTATGGAAAGAACTGAAAATTTGATGCTTTATTTTATACCATGCTTAGGAGGATGCGATCATGGGACCTATCTGAGGCACATTATGCTATTCGAAGATAGATCTTAAAGGGTATTTTGGTTATTTTGGGATACATTTATTATCTTGTAATACTATTGAGATATTTTTACTTTTCTTCATGGACTCATAACATGTATCAACATTTTATATATGGAATAATTTCTATATTTATTTATATATATTAGTATTTGACTACTTACTTCTAATATGATTGTTATAATACCTCTGCAACTATTGGTTATTAATATTCCACTGTGTTACACAATGGTGATGATGGAAATGTATCCTCATTGACACACCCAAGGACCTTAATTCTGATCGACATCCTCTGGTCTTTTTGGAGAAGGGATTAAATCCATGATACTAATTGGGCTCAGGGAACTGCTCTATGTAATCATGGTTCAGAATGTTACCATAATTTTATCACTAATGGTTATCAATACGTCTAAAATAATGTTTATAAATTTTAAAGGAATGTATACTCAAATAAATTTTCACTAAAACATATAAAAAACCAATTTTTATTATTTCAATTAAATTTTTAAAAAACATCATTAATCTTGATATATTTCTACAATTTTTTTGAAAATTGATATTAATTAATTTCAAAAAGTGATCAACCTTAAACACACAACTCATTGTGGTATCCATAAAAATTATTTTAATGAAGACATATATGATTTTATAATTTAACACAATCTATAAACATATCAAGATTCTTATAAAAAATTAACAATGTTAAAAATATTTATAGAATATAATTAATAAACCCAAATATAAAATACTTCATCTATTTCAACTAAAAAGAAGTCATTAATAATCCTATGGGATAAAAATATAAAGTGAAAATTGACATAGAATATTTCAAGGTTCTCCCCATCCCTGAAAATGAAACACAAATGGATCACTAGAATGATATTTATTTCCATCCATTATAATATTAATTTATCCTCGTAACTTATTTCAATATTCCCTTCCATTAAACATATAAATCTTTTTCCCATTCCATTGATATAGTTTCATTGGGGTCACATTACTAATTTTTACATGATTAAAATCAGTCCTTCATATCATAATATTCTCCACCACTTGACCTCTTAGAATACTCCATCATTGTATTATTTAGTTAGTATAAGATATAATAGATGTATAGTATACTAATCATATTTTAGGATAAATGATTTGGAAGAATTTTGATATCTTTCACTCAAATAATCATAAAATTTTTTTACTTATAATCACCACATTTTATATCATGTTCAATGTTTACACAATTCCATCAGGTTCTATCAATTGACAAAAGAAAAAGATTTGTGTGGGGAGAAACAATCATAGTTGGGAAAAACATATAAAAATTTATAGGTTGTGAAAATAATGAAAAATTAGTGTCAAACTTTTAAAACATAGGTTTATACTAGGTTATTCATTATAATAATCTATTCAAATACTTCATTATAGTTTGTAATGAAAATGTGAATTATCTTAAGAATATCCACTAGGATTAAAAAAATACGTGAGAATTGAGGCATGTTGTTGTGCAAAATGTGACAATCGGGTCAAGCCTAATACACTATTCTTGAATTTATTATCCCTAGGTACATCATTGAAAGAAAAACATCAACACATGTTATCTATAAGTTGATGTATTTCTAGGTGAACATTCATAATATATACATTTAAAAACATTAGGATGTTATTCCATAATAATACTAAAATTCAATCATACGGTTAAATTCCCTAATCTATGTTTTCATAAACCTAGTTCACAATGATTCAAATAAAATTATATTAATACCAATAATAGATACCACTTTCCTTGTATCCCAAATATGGTACCTATTTTAATAAAATAATGAAAGATATAAGGAACTGCATCCTGAATGACCGAATAATATAGTATTATTGGTAAAAATGATAAAAAATATAGTCCCAAATTTCATTTGAAAACCAAAATTACTATTTTTTTTCTCTTCGTTCCGTAATACCATTACTACCCTAGCACCTTCATATATAACATTCATAATACACTTCAAAGATTCCTTAGAAGAAGAAAAAACTACGGTGTGATCGAATACTCATTATGAGTTAAATAATAAAGATCTTATCAGGAATGAATACGAATAATTATTATAGAAAGGTACATAACTAAAAACACATTCCATTTAGAGAAATTGATAAGTTATAATTATTATTTCAATTTAAATAACTATAAAAAAACATTCCATTTAATCTAAAAGATAAAAATGAAATGAATACATAGATAATATCACAGAGGAAGTATCATCGATAAAAATAAAATAAAATATTAATAATGAAAATTAATAGGTATTTTATGTAATTTTTGAAGCACATGATACCACATTCACATATACCATTTAGAAGACAACTTAAAAAAATGTAATAACTAGTTTAATAGTTACTTTACTTACTTGTCTCAAGAGAATTTCTGATGCATTGAGGGGTTATATAGTATCGATCCCCACCTTAGTGTATTGGTCGAAATCATTCCTATTATATCAAGAAATCAATTTAATTTAGGAACTAATATACATTAACATCAAGTATAATTATTGGCTAAAGGATACATATTTATTAATATTACCGAAGTTAAATAATAACATTCAAATGTAAAATATCATATACAGAAATGGGATATATTTTATTAAATAAAATAGAAATGATAAATAATTTGTACATTTAGTTTAAATTCAATATATTTTTGTAATTTGAAATTTAATATTTCCAAGGGAATACAATAACTAAATAATGAAACAAGTAAGTAAATTTCAAAAATATCCCTGTTCAAAATAATCATAAACTATCCAAAAGAAGAATGACGATGGTATCAACATATTCTAATTATAGTGATAATAAAGGGATGTTTTTATAGATTAATATTACATAAATAAAAAAATCATTAATGGTATTCATGAAGAAAAATTATTTTTCATCTTAAGAAACAAATTCAAAAACTTTTTCATTGAAAATAAAATTTAAAAACCTTTTTTTAAAATACCCTCACAAACCTTCAAATGAATATTAAAATAATTGGAATTCCTTATATTATTTAATTCCATATATTACATACAAGATTAAAATTATAATATTTTTTTTGTAAAAATGTAAGGAAAGTTACTTTTTTAAAAAACCTTGAGAATATTCCATTGACGTTTTTGGTAAAATCCAAATAGGCATAGTTTTCAAAATGACATAAGATTACTTTGAAAAAAATTTTAATGAGTAAAAATTGGTAAAATAAATTTATGAAATAAATTTATAAATTTTAAACAAATAATTTATATATTTGTTTTTGAAAAAATGGTTTTTAATGAAAATCAATTTCCAATCAAAACGAAAAATAATGTATGTTTTTTTAAAAAATAATTACCAATTTTCAAATTCTAATGATTGGGAAAATGGTAAATTTGATATAAAATACAATGAATAACTAGAGGATAATAAAATGAAATGGTATTATTTATAAATATTAAAATAGTTTCCATCCACTATATGTCATGAATAAAAAGTTTATATTAGAATAATAATGAGCTACAGACCGCTACAATGATCACAACATTGTACTAATAATTAATTAATTAATAGATTACATTTTAGAACAGTATATCCACATAAAAAAAGTTTTTACAAAATAAGTTAATCATAATTCATTTTACTCGCAATCATACACTGAAATAATAATTGATATAGAAGATAATCTTAAAGAACACGAATTATTTTAAAAAATACATTACCTTATGATTCCTTTTGGTTGAATGAACTTTGACCTATAGTATAGTGGTTTTAAATAATTTATTGAAATATCCTTTATCCATATTAATATTTATAAAATCACATATGATCCTCTTATAATATATTTTCACCCATATGTTAATAATAATTAACTATTCTCCTCATTTAATGTGTTAATATTCTTGTATTTTCTTGTGGGGTTTGTTAAGAATGATCAAGTTATTTATCAAATTTTAATGTTATATTATGAGATAAATATGAAAATTATAATTCAATTAAACCTTTAAAACTATTAATTTTTTATGATTAAGAAAAATAATGTACGTTACTATCAAGAAGACTGTAGGACGCACGTGTGCATGAGTAACATTTATATTTTAAAATGATCATAGTGGAAAGTATATAATTCAGATTTTAACTTTCCAAAATGATCAAAAAATCAAAAATAAGATGTTATATACTTATATATATATATCATTCAATTGGTTTGGTGATTAATAGTGATTCACATCTCTTTGTGAAGGTGGTAATGCACACGTACACCAATAATGTTGTCATTTTTACATGATTGAAAATTAATGAAATAAATAAATATATAATATAAATAAAAAATGATACATATTCCATGAATATCTTTATTATTTAATTATATTATGTATAATAATTATTTTTTTCTTTATCACCATCCATGTAAAGTGTTAATGAATGATAAATCACATCTCTTCATGAGGTGGTAGTCCTCGATACACATTGGTGACATTACCATGTCTCCTATGGAATGTTTTGTAAATATATATATATATATATATAATATAGTGACACAATTGGAATAAATATTCTAAAAATATGTTATATATAATTTATATCCATTATCATAGCAAACCACAAGAGGTGGAAAAATAAAAATGAACGACATCAGTTCGTGAGATTGTAGTCTGATGTACAAATGATTAATGATTTCATAGACCATTTGATGGATGTGGATATTGTTTTAATCCATGATCATATTATAAATACATAACAGTATATATATTATAGTGAGTCTATTATATCATAATGTTTAAAAAAATTAATTCAGTGGGGAAATAAATAATATAAAGACGCTCATCGAATTACATTCCGTCTTCTCCATGTATCCTGTTAGGATTGCACTCAAACCTTAGGAGGATGAATTTATAAGGAATATTATGATTAAAGGATGAGAAGATAGTATTAGGGATGTAATTTAAGTAATAAATAGATATTTTAATTAAGTTTTAATGCCTTCAAGATAAAAAAATGTGTCTTTCCTTTTATAAGTGGGGTGAGTGGACCACTTATAATTTTTTAAAATGGTTCCATCATAAAAACGTTTTTATCAGGAAAAAATCATAATAAAATGAAAATTATATATAAAATAATATCAAAAGAGGTTTTATTGGAATGAAATTGGTCTTGGACAAGTTAGTAGGTCAGTTTCAACATTATCTTCTTAGTTTAACCTCACAATAAATCCATTTTACCTTAACTATAGAAATTAATATATTACTGTTCTCACTATTCATTTTTGTCCAAAAATAATTTTTGATTATTATAAATTATAGATTATGATAATTGAAAAATTGGAACTCATTTTTTTAATTCAATTCCTAGAAGTGAAAAATTTTATTTCAAAATTAATCCTATATAAGTATGGAGAAGTCAGGTTTTAAAAGATAAGATATGGGAAGGTTTCATTGTTTTTATATCGAAGATCAATATGAAAATGATTTAAATGACCAAAATTGTATAATTATATATAATTGAACTAATATTAATTTATAATTACTGTAAAATATAATTTCACATTGTAAATAATTTATATGAAAATGTAGTTTTTAATTAAAATTCAATACTTTTTCCAATTCAAAGGAAAATGAAATATTTCAGCAAAATGCCCAAAAATTCACCCTAATTTTTTTGATATTATGATTTAAAATAATAATATTTCTATGTAAAATATATTTCCTATAACTATTAATAATTATTTTTAAATATTGTTTGCAAGGCATGACTAAAACTTCTTTAAAAAATTACATTTTTTTATAAAGAAAAAATTTAATTTAAATGACCATATTTTTATTTCTAATAAAAAGAAAATTATAATTTTTATAAATTAGATATTAATATTAAAACCCAAAAATTCAATTGTTATGGATTATTAATAATTTATTTTTAACATGTCACATTTCATTTAAACACAGTGTTGTGTGAAACACAATCTAATGACATTTTTGTGAGTAATGTAAGCTATTTGAAATATATAATTTATTTCAAAATAAATATATTTTAAAGTATATTTTTTATTATATTCATTTATAAGATAGGTATTACATTTAAAATTGTATATAATATGTTATTCTTTCATATTTTTTGGGTGTTGGAAGATTTCTTTTACTCTGGTTATGTAATGGTAATATATGATTTCTTTAATTTTTTACATCTTTTTGTAATCAACAATTTTTTGTTTCGAAAATGAGTATAATATTTATTCCTATATTCCAAAAATACACTTTTTCATCTAAAAAAGATTTTCTCATAATATTTTTCAAAATTATTGTTACATTCTTCAAATTATTTATTGATGACATTTTCTCAGTTGATTGACTTTTTAAAAATGATATGAAACGATTTTTCATGTCATTTTCCAAAAAAGGCCATTTGGAATAAATCAAATATATAAAATGAGTATTGTTTATGATATTTATTATTCTTAGGTAATTTCATTACTTCATAAAAAATTAATGTTTTAATGATTTGTTTATGTGTTTTCATGTTAATTTTCAAAGAAAATTATTTTAAAAATTTATTCTCTTTTTAAAAAATGTTTTTTAAAATGAAACATTTATTTTTTAAATAAATTTTGTATTTAATTTTTCTATTATAATTTATAATATTGAATTTATTTCTAGTTAAAAGTATTTTTATAATATAAATTCCAATGTAATTATAATTTTTTTCAGAAATTAAATAGTTTAATTCCTTAATAATGTATAATTAAATAAGTGGTATTTATAGAAATTAAAGAATCAATACTAATCGTATAGTAACAACCCATATGAGATAATAAATAAAACTTATGTATCTTAAAATATAAATTATTATAAGTTTATGTCATGGATTAAGTAAATAAATGTTTTGAAAATGATAAATTAACTATTGGTATTTTTGTGAAACAAGATAGTTTATTTAAAATTTTATAATGAATATAATGATTTAAAAAGAAGTGTATCATTAGTAAATATTCATAAATTAATATTTTGTTTTCTTATTATTAAAATATAATCTTTTTGAGACTATGATTAATTTACCAAAGTTTCATACAATCAGTTATAATTTTAAAATCTGTATTTTTCGAATCAATGATATCATAAATTAAAAAATTAATTTAGATAATTTAGAAACATTTATTCATAAAAATTATATCATTTTTAAATTCTAAATGTTGAAAAATTGTTAGGGTGAATTTCTAAGATTTTTTTAAAATAGTTGAATTTTTGTGAATAGTAAAATATAATAATTTATAGTAGATAACATTATATAAAACATATACTATTTAAGAGTCATTTTTTGATGTAAGAAACATAATCTTGAACTCTTAATCTATCTTTAAAATGTTTATTATTCAGAATAAAATTTATTTCTAGACATGATCCAAAATAATAATCTAATGAATAAAATAACAAAAAAACACCCCTCTCCTCAACTATAAATACAACCGCTCAAAACAAATTAAACTCACAACAAAAATAAATGTATCCTTTTAAATTTATTTTTAATTCCATTATATATCATATTACCCCTGTCCAAGACCCTCTAGACTGACTAAAAAGCCAAATTCATGTGCTTTAATGAGGTTCTCAATGAGAAAAGGTTCAAGAGTTTATGTTCACATTTGTTTTCTTTTAAATTTCATTTCATTTTCATTAATTTTCTTAATAGATCCTCAAAACCCTTTATAAAAGTGACATGATAACTATATTACCATAAATATATTATAATCATAATTTTTACTATAATATCCATCATCAAACCTCTCCTCTTGTTCACTTATTCTAAAAAATGAAAACATCATTTGCAATGTGTCGATTTACCATCAACATGGACAATGCGTTTTCACTTCCCACCTTCATTTATGGTCATAAAACCATAATTATCATTAATAATATTTTATTATACAAATTATATATTATATAATGTTCAGGAAAAAGATATATAAACATGATATTAAATAAAATGATATAGGTTCATAATGGTCGTAAAAACTAAAATAAAATAAAATATAGCTTTTTAATTAATATTTTATCTGAAAAATCATCATCATATTATAATAAAGTGGGAAATGAAGTGATTTAAATTTATAGAATCATATTAATACAATTTCATTCATCTTATGTAGTTTTTTATCCATTTGATAAGAAAATCCATAATGAACTAGCTATGGAAACTCTAAATTAAATACACCCAAAACAATAAAAATAAAATAATATTATCAATAAATGGGTCAACATTTGTTATAAGAAGATCATATAAGGAATTATAAAAATTAATATAGTTTTTTAATAAATTAATAAATCTCTATAAAACATTATATAGATTCATTGAGCACATTTCTATGCTTTCAAACCTAAGGTACGAGACTTCACATCTAAAATCTTCTTTAATGTATTTTTTACAAATTCTTAAAGAATTTTTTTAACTTATACGAAAAGTGTGTATTTTCCATATTTCATGTTTATTTAAAAATAAATGGACTTTCATTTTTGTAGTATTCTTTTAAAATAAGTGATTTTTTAAATAAATGTTTTTATGATTCTTGTGATTATTTTTTATAGAAATTTTCATGTTCTTGAGAATTGTTGATGATGAGGGGTGGAAAATATATCCCCTCTAATTAATTGGGTATGTTTATTTTATATGTTAATGGTAAGGGTTATTCTAAGTGTAACCGTGATGGTTACTCTATAAGGTATTTGGGAGGGTTTCATCATAAGAGATTTATTAGGGTTACATTATAATGTAGATGCAAGGGTTAAAAATCATAGGGACGATATGAGGGGTAATGTCCTATGTACATAATTACAAAAGTTAGCTATGTGGTTTATTTATGATTTCAATGTTTTATGGAAATATGTGGTTTTTACAAAGTAATTATTTGATAATTTATATGTGAGGTGTATGTGTTTGTGAAAATTATTGGATATGTTTATATGTATTCATGTACTAATGGTTTATTTCATTCTTTTAATGTCCCTTAAAATACATTCTGTGTTCATCCCACGTTTTAAAATGTTTCTTCATTTGGTTTGAAGATTGGTAATAGAATATAATAATCCAAGATGATTATTGTAAAAAATAATCATGAAAATAATTTTTATTTTATAAAAAATGTTTGTATTATGAATGAATTGGAAACTATTTTAGTACTATCTGCTTTGTATTCTTTGGGGTTGAAATGTATTAATTATGAACTAATTATCTAAAGTAGTAAACTAAAATGATATTTGAGAATATAATATTTCTATTCTATTGAATTAACAAAATTCTGTAATGTTTAATTCTAGTTCTTTATTATTGGTATCATATAATGGATTATATAACATTAGAGGTTATGATAATGATAATAGAATACCATAAATTATTTTTTACTTGTGGATATGTTGAAATGATAATGAATTTAAATATCACCACGTTTATTATTATATTATATGTGAATTTAGAATGTTTTCCTATAGAATAATCATGGATGATGAAGTAGGAAGGCACCAAGAGGGTGATAAATTTCTGAATTTGAAACCTGGAATGGTGGGAATTGGAACGAATTAATTTGTGACGTCAATGGATCAGTTGAAATATGCTATAAATTGATGTGGTATCCATTCATGAAAATACAAGAAATAACAAAAAGGAAAATAATAATCGTGGTATGTTTTATAGGGAAATACAATCCTTCTTTCATTGTATATTCTAACATAATTGTAGCTGAATGGTGGATTGAAGTCCTTAAAAAGATTTTTGTTCTAATTTTGTGTTTAGATAATGAATAGGTTATTATTTATATTTACCATTTTGAAGGTGAATCTAATTAATGGAGGCCAATGGTCAAAAATATAAGGGATAAAGAGGATATTGATTCCTTGTAATGGGAAGTATTTATAAATATGTTGATGGTAAATTTTTTCCTCATGTGAATTTAAATATGATGGAAAATAAATTAAATGAAATGAAAAAATATGAGGATGATTCAATGGACAAGTATAAGTAAAACATAACTTATTTTTAAAGGTCCAATCCAAATCATTTTGGAGATATTGATATTAAAATCAATCATTTGACTTAGGATTAAAGCCAATATATCAAATACATTTAGCCTCCCATTGATACATAATTTTTGAGAAACTTGTTTGTTATGATGATAGGGTAGAAATTGAATTTTCTTTCTGGTCATGTTTACATTGACAATAAGTATATTAAATGGTATTTATGGAAGTTAATTGTATGAATCAATTAATTAAATTTTATGGTTAGACAATAGAGTATAATTTTTGTGAAAAGTGTGGTAAAAATCATCTTATGTTCTTCTATAGCAAAAATTGGATGTTTTTTTGATGTGGAATGTTTGGAAATATGTACTAATTTTATAATTAATATTATCTTAATATTAATTATAATAACAAAATATAAATTAGTTTAAATATGGGGAGATGAATAGTTATCAAAATACCTGCACAAGGAAAAAATTTAATGAGAGTAAGTATCCAAAGTATAATAAGAAAAGTGTAGTGATATAATTTTTAGCTACTTTTATAGATGTTGGTCCATCCAATAATGTGGTATCTGGTACATTTTGGTTTTCTCATATTTTTCTAATGTATTGTCTAATATGGGGTATACACATTCCATTATTTCTGAAAAGTTTAATGGAAAATTGTAAATATGACATTAAAAATGAATTAAGAACTTGTGGAGAAAACACCCTGGTGAAATATTATGGAAAAAGGAATTATATGAATCTTACTATTATTTTTATGGAAATAAATTACTTTCAAACCGTGTTGTTTTTCCCTTAGAATTGTTTCATGTTATTATGGGTATATAATGACTTTCTTTTTATCATGATAGGATTGATTATAGAGATTAAAAAATTTTCCAAAAACAGTTATGATTTTATACATGAATATAACAATACCATTGATATAATATCTAGAATCTGATAAACTATTTAAATATGGAAATGAATTTTATCTTACATGTATTTTTGGGAACAATTAAACTATTATGATTAATGAATTTTTAGTGGTAAATAAATTCGTGGAAGTTTTTTCAGATATGTTTCCCATTTTTATAATAGAACGTGAAGTTGAATTTACAATTAAATTAGTTATTATTTGTTGATGTTAAGACAATCTAAAAACCTCATCATCGAATACCTCAAGTTGACATTTTAGAATTTAAAAATTAGTTACATTATTTTATTGATAGTTTTCTATTCATTCTAGAATTTCTCAATGGGGTGCTCATGTTTTATTGCTTAAAAATAAATATGGTTCCATAAAAAATTTCAATGATTATATTGCATTTAACAATATTATTTTTAACAGTATGTGTCTATGACCTCATATAAATGACTTGTTTCATCTGCATTAGGGAGTTTAGTATTTTTTAAATAATGAATTGAGTTTACATTACCATAAGTTAAAGATAATGTAGGATGAAATTATAAAAATATCATTCCAAACTAGATGTGGGAATTATGAGTTTGTTTTTATACCCTTTGGTTTAAAAGTATCTCTTACTATATTTATAGATGTTATGAATTTATTCTTCCATGTATTTCATGTAATGTTTATTATTATTTTTATTGATGATATTTTTGTATATTCATTAAGTTATTAGGAAAAGGGAAAGAATCTAAGGATTTTTCTGTAAAACCATAACAAAATGATGATATATTAGAAATTTAAAAAAATTAATTTTTGGTTGCAACAAGTTTTATTTCTTGGACGCATTTGAAATTAGGATGGCATAAAATTTGATCCCTGCAAAAAATTGGTTGATGAACGGTCATGACCTACAAATGTTAGATCAAAATTTGTATCTATTCTATAAAGATATAGTCAGGTAACATTGTGTTCCTATCAAGATTTTGTTTGACAGTGCTCCCAGGTTCACTACTAATTTTGGGAAAGGTCTTCATATTTCATTGGGGACTGAATTAAATTTCATCACTAATTTTCATCCTAAATCTAAGGGAAAGTGATAGGAAACTATTCAGATATTAGAGGACATTCTTTCAGGTTGTTCAATGGATTTCTAGGGAAGTTGTGATCAACATAATTCATTAGTTATATATATTTTTATAATATTTTTCATTCTAGTATAAACATGGAAATTTTGAGCCATTATATATAATGAGTAATCAAACTCCAAAATTTTGTAATGAATATGGGAAAAATTTGTTTATGGGACCAAAATTAGTTGGGGAAGTGGTTGATAAAGTAATGATTATCCCATAAAAAATAAGGAAAACCTAATGCATACATAAAAATGATGATGATTACAGGAGGAATAACCATTATTACGAAGTAGAAAATCTTATTTTCCTTAACTTAACTCAATGGAAAAGATTAATGTATATTGGTTAGAAAGGAAACCTAAGACATGGTTTATTTATCATTTTGAAATCATGGAGAAATTTAGACTAGTTGTGTACCATGTATCTTTACCTCTGAGTGTATCTATTATACAAATTCTTTTTCATGTTTCAATGTTAAGAATTTCTGTGCCAGATTCATCTGATGTTTTCCACCCAGAAGTATTTTAGGTGGAATAGATCATTTCCTATGAAATAAATCCTATTTATATTTTTTATCATGGATAGAATATATTGTGGAATATTTCCATTCACCATTTTAATGAATTGTGGATAAATTTCATGGTTAAATAAGAAACATGGGTAACATAAAATGATGTGATGGAAATTTATCCTCAATTTTTTAAAAAGTGAAAAAATCATGATGATATAATTTTCAAAAAGGGTGATCTAACAACCATGTTGCTTATAAAATAATTATTTTTTATTTTAAAATTAAATAGTAAATTCATTAAAAATATATTGTGATATAAGTTATATTAATAAAAATTAATTAATTTATACTAAATTAATATTATCCTCACATACGAGCTAATAAAAATATTTTATGTATATTAAAAATGAAAATATGATAAATTTATATCAGTGATTAAATAAAAAAATCTACTGAAAATGATAAATTAAATGTTTGTATTTATTTGAAATATAAATGTATATTTACAATTTTATAATTAATATAATTATTTAAAAGATAATTTATATTCATAAAATGTATTCATAAAATAATATATTTTTATTATATGATTATAATCTGATTTTACAAGACCTTAATTAATTTTTCAAAGTCTCATAAAATTAGTTATAAATTTAAAATCATTATTTTTTTAATATATAATGGTTTTAATTTAAAAATAAATTTAACATAAATTAAAAATTAATATCATTATATGGAGATAATTTTTTAAATCTAAAAAATATTAGGGTGATTTTTTATAAGGCCCCGACCTTAAACCTTACTTAATATTGAGTTAAATGAATAATTCACATTGAGGATCTTTTCAGGTTTAGAGTTTTAAAGAATTAGAACATAACTATTATATCTCAAAATATTACAAAGTAGAAACTTCTACTAAGTTTCCATAATAAAAAAACTCTTAAAAAGAAACATGTCTGGTTCCATGTTTTATATAACATGACATTCCCTTGATCCCATCCCTGACCTTATTCCACTTTAAGTCCTGTGAAAAACATTTCAAAAAAACTTGGGGTGAGCATAAAAAGCTCAGTAAGGGATACACAAAGAATGAAAACTGTTAGTTTTTCAAACATCAAGTAAACCATGTATACTCTATCAAAGTAATACCTTCACCTTCATGAAATAGTAAAAACTCTTCACTGAATAATGTATCATTACTTACCTTTTTGTAACCAAAGGATTACCATAAAACCCATATAAAGAACACATAACATATATAAAGGTAACTTGGGACATAAACATACTTAAGTGGAATAACCATACGGTCGACTTCCACACATATCACTTAATGGAATAGCGATACGGCAAATTTCCATACATACGTAATGGAATAGCCATACGGTCGACTTCCATACCCAATGCATTGGAGGTTATAACGTAACCACACGTCCTGGTATTCATGGAACCACCCGTCATATGGTTTATCACGTAACCACCCGTAAAATGTCCAAGTACCATCATTACACATAAAATATTGATAATATAATCATTTCAATAACAACATTTCATTTGAAATCACAATAAGTAATTCCAAGATATTTAATTAAGCAATCCATTTTCAAATACCATTTAAAAGAGATTTTTGAATCAAAGTGTCCCATTCCACATTGAAGAATTTATTGGAATTATAATTTTAAAACATTAATTTCCATATAAATAAATACTCAAAACCACTTTGAAAACATTGACATTAAAGATAAGGGTTTAGAATAATGCAATCTTTAAAACATTTAAAACGATATTTTTGTTAAATAGTATTTTAAAAAATGAGAGACTCATGAATACAAATAATAGAGGAATAACATTTAATCCGAACATTATAATATCATGAGAATAAAGGGATTCATGATATAATATGTCAAAGGACGGTATACACACCATATAAGAGGGAATTGGTGCATAACAACGATGAAGTCTCAAAATAAATGTAAAATGAGATGAAATCCATTATAAAGAAGGTATCCTTAAATTAAGGATAAGTCAATCTCATAATTATGTGTGAAAAATATAAATACACTCAATATAAGTGGATATTAAGTGTAAAAAAATCAAAGTTTATTCACACATATTCAAAGGATGACATATTCAATAACTACATGTTGAACCTAAAGAAATCGAAATTGGGTTAAGAAGTTCCCTTGATAAAATTCGACAGCCTAACGACGTCACATAAAATTTTAAAAAGGGTTGATGAGAGAGATAAAGGGGATCTCATCACTTGGAAATAAAATTTACATAAATAAGGATATAGAAGAACATATCCCAATATAATAGTATGTGAATTAAAATACATAACAAAAGAAGTCTTTTAAAAAAAGGAGGGTGAAAGGTCCCCTTACCGAGTTGGGTAACCTTCGAAACGTACAACCCATGGAAGAAGGGTCATACAATGAAGATGTGAATACCCATAAATGAAATTATACTACACAATGTGTATAATAATTGGCAGTACATACACCCCTCAAAGGAAATTGTGGCAAATGTAGTGTAAATCTCAAAGGAATAAAAGTGGGATGAAAAATCCCATACGAAAACTCGGCAGCCTAACAACGCCACCTAAAACTTCCAAAATGGGTTGATGATAGGAAAAAAGGTCTCTCATCATATCAACATAAAGTTTACAGAAATATGAATACAAAATAATATCCCCCAACATAACAAAGAGGAGCTTAAAAGAAGTGACATAAAGGAGAGTACTTAAAAAGAAAGACAGAGGTTGGATCTGTTACGAAAATTCGGCAGCCTAACGGCGAAACTTAAAACTTCCAAAAAATGGATTGATGAGAGAGAATAGGATCTCTCATCATATGAACATAAAAATTACAATAATAGTAATATAAAATAACATCCCAATAACAAGAAAGATTATCTTTAAAAGGAATGACATAAAAGAGCGTACTTAAAAAGAAAGAGAGGAGTAGGATCCCTTACCTCGGGTCTGACTTGACTCGGTTGTTCTTTAACATCCGGAATAATAAACCTGAGTTAATTTCTACTTGATTAAGAACCTTTTACATGTTCATTATTCCTTTTATATCAATTATTGACCTGTTATAAACATTATGTAATCATTTAAGTTAATAATGTTTGTTTTGTCGATATTTGGTTCTTAAGTCGAAAGTGGACTTCTTACAATTACATGTTGTTCGTGTGGTCAAAGGTTATTTATATCCAGAATGACATTCCTGATTTGGATATCATATATATCATATATATCTTGAATATACATGTATTTATAATATCACATAATCATTTCGAGGTAAGAAATGAAATGCACCGTTCATGGAGACGGTAAGCCGTACGTACGCATGAACGCTACTTTCATTTCTTTGTCATATTAATGGAATTAAAACTAAATGAGAAATATGTATATTTTAATTCCAGAATTATATTAATCATTTAGATATATCATTCATCATATATATCCATTATATACATGTACTTATAATAGTACATTACATTTGGGGATATGAAATGAAATGCACCGTTCATGGAGACGGTAAGCCGTACGTACGCATGAACGCTACTTTCATTTCTATCTCATACTTTAATGGAAATAAATAATAATTATATAGAGGTATATAATAATTACAGTATAACACAATATATAATAACATTAAATCCATCCTTTATACATCCCACATATGGCATTAACGAATCACATCACTTTGAGGGGGCGGTAGTCCGCACTTCCTAAAATGAAGATATCGCGTATACCTATAATGGAAACCATAAAGGTATGCCCAAAATGAAAAATAAAGAAGATTAAGGAAAACAAAAACATATTATATATCATATATAAATATAGTGTCATCTTAACGGCCACCTTTGAAGGTGTTAAAATAATGCTGAACAATCATCGTTTCGGGAGGCAGAAATTCGCCATCCCCGGAAACAGTATGTTCTTTAACCATTAGATGTAGGTGTGTGTAAGTGTAGCTCGAATACTTATTATAACAACATCATAGTATATTTAGGATACTGGATTTGTTACAAAAGAAAATAATAAAAAGAGTTTAGGGGGTTGGAGAAGCAAAATAAAACAAAAGGGCTCAAAAGAAGACATTACCTTAAAATTGGGTAACTCCCATTGGTTTGAGCTCAAAGGCTTCCTTGGGAAGTCTTCTGCCCAAAGTGAGGCTTCAAGGAGTAATATAGGGAATTGGAGAGAGAAAATGGGCAGGGTTTGGCCGAACCAAAGGCTTTGGGAGTGTGGGTAATGAGGTAGAGGTGGGGGCCTTTTATAAGAGGATAGGAGGGGCACTCTTGGAAGGTAAAGAAAAGTCACTTTATTTTAAAATGTTATTCGGATTTAAGAGGTCCCAAATTAATGTTTTTCAAGGATAAGGTGATAAGGGTTAGAAATACACTCATCCAATAGGTTTTGGACATGTGTAGGTCTTAGATATTACATTATCTTTCCATTTTATTTAAATCGTTAAATAATGAGGTCATCGCTGCATAATCATGATGTCATAAATAAATTAATTCATTTAATGTCTAAAAGTTATAAAAAAATACTATGATGTAGGAAATCTTTTTAGCTTTCCAATGACGATTTATAGTCAAAAATATGACTTGTATAACCCCATGTAAAATTTTGTTTAGTAAAACATCTCATGTGTGTGTCATTTTTACTTTAATATTAAATAAAAAGTTATTTATGTCATTTCCCTACCAATGTGGCTCCATGGGGTCCCCAAGTTGACCCATGGCTTGTATTGGTCGTCCATGAAACATCCAATAAGGGTAGGACATGTGTCAAGCTCATCTCATATTATTAAAACATTATTTTTACCATAAACTACACTAATTACCTCTAATCGCGATTAAAAACTTAATATGTTACTATTCACCAAAAAATTATTTTAATCTCATTGAACCGATTTTTACTTCTTATTGACAACCATGTATTTCGGATTTTTGAAATTCAAAACACAGAAGTGGTAAAATGTCATTTAAACGAAAAATCAGTTTTTATAAGTACCACTTAGTGGTTTCACTATTCATCAAAAATTGAAGTTTTTCAGAAAAATACCAAAAATTCACCCTAAGCTATATTTGATATTCCAAATTCAAAAATTATGTCCATTTTACAAAATTAAAAATATATAAGTCACATTAATTATTTTAATAATTAATTCCCACTGTCAGAGCAAATAGCGTGTTTTTTTTTAAACAATAAGTATCAAAAGATTGACACTAGTTTAAGTCTGATTTCAATGTGAAATTAATTCCAATGAAAACTATTGGATTTAATGGTAAAAATATATTCTAATTTCACTTTAAAACCAATTCAAAAGATAATCTAATCATATAAATAAATTAGATTAAAAAGAGGTTTTGAATTAAAATAAAACATTTTACACTATTCATTAAAAAATGAACTTTATCAGAAAGATACCAAATATTTACACAAAGTAAATTTTGATGTCCCAATTCTTCAGAAGAGTTTTATTTGGTCCAATATAATGTATAAGAGTGAATAAAACTATCTTTCATGACGGTTCTCCATCAAAAGGTGATAAGTGAACCTTTAGTGAAAACTAGGGCATATACGCCAAAAATTGAATTCTTTCTGTATTTTATGCCTTTATCATTTATTGTATAAATATAAAAACATTTAAAAACATATATAATCATATTTTAGTTATTTATATCCACTATCTCCAATACAACGGCTACATGTTAACTACCATTTAAAATAATATTTTTTTATTATTAGAGTGCAACGTAAGATTCCCAAGAAACTCATTGTTGCGTGTTGGGTACGCCATCGAGCATAACGTCCCCTTTAAAGACATATTAATATTTTATTCACAAATATGGATAAATATGAAAATGTCATATTCTTTATTTACCTAGGGTGTTACATCCTTCCCTCCTTTTGGGAACTGTGTCCTCGCAATTTTTAAAATTGAGCTTGGAAACATCCTTGAAAGTCCCACATCGGAACAAGAGTCGGTAAAACAATCACTTTAAAATAATGGAAGATAAGTACATTGGTCACCCGAGTTAACTCATACTAGGATTCCATGTAGCAAAACATGGACTTGGATGAAAAGGCAAAGGGTCATGTTCTTAAGGGAGAGTGATAGTAAACATGTATAGAAGAAAGTTAACCATGAAAAAATCACAAACTTGTGATGGGTTAAACGGTATTCGATTCCTCAGTAGGAAAAGATAATAGAAAACATTTTTGTTTTAAGTTACTTTTTATTGAGGATTTTATTCATAATGAAACATAATCACTTATCTTGTTGACTTTCAACTTTTACTAGATTCCTTAATCAAACTCATATTTTTTTTCCAAAAGACGAGTATTTAGGAAGGCGTGTTCGCATTAAGAGTACTATAATCAATTTATAGAGAATCACTTAATCCACAATAGAGAATTGTATAATTCCCATGTCATTAGACTCTAACCAAAACCAAAACCAAAAAGTTTAGTACATGATCAGATAATCTAGAAAAGGATAACCCTTTATAAAAAGAATATCTATTCTTAATCTCCAAAAATTTTCCAACAAAACCCAAAGTTCAACGAGGACCATTCGATAAACAATTCTTCCATAAAAATTATTCAAACTAAACCAAACTAAGATTGAAAACCAAATATTTGAATGATTTAGTCACATAGTCTTACAAGTTAAATCGTAACATTTATCTCCAAACAACATCAGTTGCTCTTAATGTCTCGTATTGAAAAGTAATTAATCCTAATCACTTATCCTCCATGATAGGTTAATAAATTTTCATAGATAACCCAAAATAAACATACTATTAATTAATAAAATCATCTAACTAAAAAAATAATCAGTCAAATTAACCAGGGACATCACGTAGTCCAGTGGTAGGCAATAAATACTAGTCGCACTTTGGTTGTGGGTTCGATTCCCGCAGCTTTTTCCAACACGATGGGTTGTCACACGGTCTGCGTGTTGTCCTTTTTCCAAAACCATATAATTCTCAAAAAATTTCCCAAAACGAGATAAAATATTCAAAAATAAACATAACATATTTTATCCTCATGTTTATCTCATGCCTTTCATTTTCCATCATAACATATAATAACCCATAATTACCTCAAAAGTAAGGATCATATAAACCCTAATGGTTACCTTTTTAATTATTACCTAAACTTCCATATCGATTGGTCATCTCGTACATGATGCATTATAGAACATACCAATGTTCAAGTGGTTGATCATGACTCCTTGATAGTTGGTTTAGAACAAAGACGAGTTTCCTCATTGAATACCCCATTTCATCGAGTCTCTTAGTCAAAGAACCACCACAGTTTCCTTCAAACCAATTGTCACTTTGGTGCCTGCGAGATCCAGCCATTTACTAAAACCAAAAAGGTCAATGTGAGTATATCAACATAACCATCATGTACTAAAGAGGAAGATAAACACTAAGATATACTTACTCATTCACTTTATCTAAAACTAGGACTGTTAATGAAATCCTAACCATTATAGTCATGTCACTTATGTTTAAAGAATACCCTAACCTCTAAAGTTATCTAAACCGACCTTTGAAACCAATTATAAGGCCCCGACCTTAAACCTTACTTAATATTGAATTAAATGAATAATTCACATTGAGGATCTTTTCAGGTTTAGAGTTTTAGAGAATTAGAACATAAATATTACATCTCAAAACATTACAATGTAGACACTTCTACTAAGTTTCCATAATAAAAAAAACACTTAAAAATAAACATGTCTAGTTCCATGTTTTATATATCATGACATTCCCTTGATCCCATCCTTGACCTTATTCCACTTTAAGTCCTGTGAAAAACATTTCAAAAAACTTAGGGTGAGCATAAAAAGTTCAGTAAGGGATACACAATGAATGAAAACTGTTAGTTTTTAAAACATCAAGTAAACCATGTATACTCTATCAAAGTAATACATTCACCTTCATAAAGTAGTAAAAACTCTTCACTGAATAAGGTATCATTACTTACCTTTTTGTAACCAAAGGATTACCATAAAACCCATAAAAAAACACATAACATAAATAAAGGTAACTTAGGACATAAACATACTTAAGTGGAATAACCATACGGTCGACTTCCACACATATCACTTAATGGAATATCCATATAGCCAATTTCCATACATACTTAATGGAATAGCCATACGGTCGACTTCCATACCCAATTCATTGGAGGTTATAACGTAACCACCCATCCTGGTATTCACGGCACCACCTGTCATATGGTTTATCACGTAACCACCCGTAAAATGTCCAAGTACCATAATTACACATAAAATATTGAAAATATAATCATTTCAATAACAAAATTTCATTTGCAATCACAATAAGTAATTCCAAGATATTTAATTAAGCAATCCATTTTCAAAAACCATTTAAAAGAGATTTTTGAATCAAAGTGTCCCATACCACTTTGAAGCTTTTATTGGAATTATAATTTTAAAACATTAATGTCCATGTAAAGAAATACTATAAACCACTTTGAAAACATGGACATTAAATATAAGGGTTTAGAATAATAAAATCATTAAAACATTTAAAACAATATTTTTGTTAAATAGTTTTTAACAAAATGAGAGACTCTTGAATATAAATAATAGCGGAATAACATTTAATCCGAACTTTATAATATCATGAGAATAAAGGGATTCATGATATAATATGTCAAAGTACATTATACACACCATATAAGAGGGAATTGGCGCATAACAACGATGAAGTCTCAAAAGAAATGTAAAATGAGATGAAATCCATTATAAAGAAGGTATCCTTAAATTAAGGATAAGTCAATCTCATAATTATGTGTGAAAAATATAAATACACCCAATATAAGTGGATATTAATTGTAAAACAATCAAAGTTTATTCACACATATTCAAAGGATGACATATTCAATAACTACATGTTGAACCCAAAGAAATCGAAATTGGGTTAAGAAGTTCCCTTGATAAAATTCGACAGCCTAACGGCGTCACATAAAATTTTAAAAAGGGTTCATGAGAGAGATAAAGGGGATATCATCACTTGGAAATAAAATTTACATAAATAAGGATATAGAATAACATATCCCTACATAATATTATGTGAATTAAAAGACATAACAAAAGAAGTCTTTTAAAAAAAGGATGGGGAAAGGTCCTCTTACCGAGTTGGGTAACTTTCGAAATGTACACCCCATGGAAGAAGGGTCATACAATGAAGATGTGAATACCCATAAATGAAATTATACTACACAATGCGTATAATAATGGGCAGTACATACACCCCTCAAAGGAAATTGTGGAAAATGTAGCGTAAATCTCACAGGAATAAAAGTGAGATGAAAAATCCCTTACGAAAACTTGGCAGCCTAACGGCGCCACTTAAAACATCCAAAATGGATTGATGAGAGAAAATAGGGTCTCTCATAATATCAACATAATGTTTACAGAAATATTAATACAAAATAACATCCCCCAACATAACAAATAGGAGCTTAAAAGATGTGACATAATGGAGAGTACTTAAAAAGAAAGAGAGAGGTTGGATCTCTTACGAAAATTCGGCAGCCTAACGGCGCCACTTAAAACTTCCAAAAAATGGATTGATGAGAGAGAATAGGGTCTCTCATCATATGAAAATAAAAATTACAGTAATATTAATATAAAATATCATTCCAATAACAAGAAAGATGAGCTTTAAAAGGAATGACATAAAAGAGAGTACTTAAAAAGAAAGAGAGGAGTAGGATCCCTTATCTCGGGTCTGACTTGACTCGATCGTTCTTTAACGTCTTGAATAATAAACTTGAGTTAATTTCTACTTGATTAAGAACCTTTTAAAAGTTTTTTATTCCTTTTATATCAATTATTGACATGGTATAAACATTATGTATTCATTTACGTTAATAATGTTTTTTTTTTCGATATTTGGTTCTTAAGTCGAAAGTGGACTTCTTACAATTACATGTTGTTCGTGTGGTCAAAGGTTCTTTATATCCAGAATGAAATTCCTGATTTGGATTTCATATATATCATATATATCTAGAATATACATGTATTTATAATATCACATAATCATTTAGAGGTAAGAAATGAAATGCACCGTTCATGGAGACGGTAAGCCGTACGTACGCATGAATGCTACTTTCATTTCTTTGTCATATTAATGGAATTAAAACTAAATGAGTGGTATGTATAGTTTAATTGCAGAATTATATTAATCATTTAGAAGTATCATTAATCATATATATTGATTATATACATGTACTTAAAATAGTACTTTACATTTCGGGATAAGAAATGATATGCACCGTTCATGGAGACGGTAAGCCGTACGTATGCATTAATGCTACTTTCATTTCTATCTCATACTTTAATGGAAAAAAATAATAATGATATAGAGGTAGATAATAATTACAGTATAACATCATATATAATAACATTAAATCCATCCTTTATACGTCCCACGTATGGCATTAATGAATCACATCACTTTGAGGGGGTGGTAGTCCGCACTTCCTAAGATGAAGATATCGTGTATACCCATAATGGAAACCATAAAGGTATGCCCAAAACAAAAAATACAGAAGATTAAGGAAAAAATAAACATATTATATATCATATATAAATATAGTGTCATCTTAATGGCCACCTTTGAAGGTGTTAAAAGAATGTTTAACAATCATTGTTTCGGGAGGCAGAAATTCGCCATCCACGGAAACAGTATGTTCTTTAACCATTAGATGTAGGTGTGTGTAAGTGTATCTCGAATAATTATTATAAAAACATACTAGTATATTTAGTATACTAGAGTTGTTACAAAAGAAAAGAATAAAAAGAGTTTAGGGGGTTGGAGAAGCAAAATAAAACAAAAGGGCTCAAAAGAAGACATTACCTTAAAATCGGGTAACTCCCTTTGGTTTGATCTCAAATGCTTCCTTGGGAAGACTTCTGCCCAAAGTGAGGCTTCAAGGAGTAAGAGAGGGAAGTGGAGAGACAAAATGGGCAGGGGTTGGCCGAGCCAAAGGCTTTGGGAGTGTGGGTAAGGAGGTAGAGGTGGGGGCCTTTTATAAGAGGAGAGGAGGGGCACCCTTGGAAGGTAAAGAAAAGTCACTTTATTTTAAAATGGTATTCGGATTTAAGATTTCCCACATTGATGTTCTTCTAGGATAAGGTGATAAGGGTTAGAAATCCACTCATCCAATAGGTTTTGGACATGTGTAGGTCTTAGATTTTACTTTATCATTCCATTTTATTTAAATCGTTAAATAATGAGGTCATCGCTGCATCATCATGATGTCATAAATAATTGAATTTATTTAATGTCTAAAAATTATAAAACAAATACTATGATGTAGGAGATATTTTTAGATTTCCAATTAATATTTTTAGTCCAAAATCTGACTTCTATAACCCCATGTAAAAATTGTTTTAGTAAAACATTTCATGTAGGTGTCATTTTTACTTTAACATTAAATAAAAAGTTTTTTATGTCATTTCCCAACCAAAGTGGCTCCACGGGGTCCCCAAGTTGACCCATGGCTTTTCGTGGTCGTCCATGACACATCCAATAAGGGTAGGACATGTGTCAAGATCATCTCATATTATTAAAACATTATTTTTACCTTAAACTACACTAATTACCTCTAATTGTGATTAAAAACTTAATAAGTTACTATTCACAAAAAAATTATTTTAATCTCATTGAACCACATTTTACTTCTTAATGACAACCATTTAAGTCAGATTTTTGAAATTAAAAACACAGAAGTGGTAAAATATCATTTAAACGAAAATTCAGTTTTTATAAGTACCACTTAGTGGTTTCACTTTTCATCAAAAATTGAAGTTTTTCAGAAAAATACCAAAAATTCACCCTAAGATATATTTGATATTCCGAATTCAAAAATGAAGTCCATTTTAAAAAATTCAAAACATATAAGTCACATTAATTAATTTAATAATTAATTTCCACTGTCAGAGCAAGTAGCGTGTTTTTATGAAATAATAAGTATCAAAAGATTGACACTAGTTTAAGCCTGATTTCAAAGTGAAATTAATTCCAACGACCACTATTGGATTTAATGGTAAAAATATATTCTAATTTCACTTTAAACCCAATTCAAAAGATAATATAATCATATAAATAAATTAGAATAAAAAGAGTTTTTGAATTAAAATACAACATTTTACACTATTCATTAAAAAATGAACTTTATCAGAAAGATACCAAAAATTTACAAAAAGTAAATTTGGATGTCCCAATTCTTAAGAAGAGTTTTATTTGGTCCAATAGAATGTATAAGTGTGAAAAAAAACTATCTTTAATGACGGTTTTCCATCAAAAGGCGATAAGTGAACCTTTAGTGAAAACTAGGGCATATATGCCTAAAATTGAATTCTTTCTGTATTTTATGCCTTTATCTTTTATTGGATAAATGTAAAAACATTTAAAAACATATATAATCATATTTTAGTTATTTCTATCCATTCCCGCCAATACAACGGCTACATGTTAACTACCATTTAAAATAATATTATTTTATTATTAGAGTGCAACGTAAGATTCCCAAGAAACTCGTTGTTGCGTGTTGGGTACGCCATCGAGCATAGCTTCCCCTTTAAAGACATATTAATATTTTATTCACAAATATGTATAAATATGAAAATGTCATATTCTTTATTTACCTGGGGTGTTACATTTTTTGTGAATTGTTACCAAATAGTAGAATTTTTACTGAATAGTGAAAGATGCTAATTTAAGGTATTAAACATTATAAGTTAAATACATCATTTCTTCAGTCATTTCTGATTTAATTCCCATAATATAAAATTATCATTCTATATATAATATATTTATAATTGTTAATAAAAACTATTCAACATCCGAATCCAAATTAATAATCTGATGGATAAAATAATCTTAAAACACCCCTCTTCTCCACTACAAATTCAACCCCTCTCTACATCTTCTCCTCACACCTCAATACACAATAGGTAGTTTAGTTCTTTCGCAGTTACCGTCAAAATCCTATTATCCACGTCCAGTACCTACTATTCTCAAAAAAATACCAAAACCAATTTCTTTATGGAGATTCTCAAGGAAATGAAGTTCAAGAGTTAAAATCCCCTTTACTTTTTTGTTATATTTTTTAAAATTTTGTTTATTTTTATATTTTCTCCTTAAATACCCTCATCCAAGTGACATGATAAATCTATTATCTTATATATAATGGAATTTTAAATCGATAGTAGAATATCCAGCATCAAACATATCCTCTTCTCTATTATTTTTTAAAAAATGAAAACATCGTCTATGATGTGTCGATTTACCGTCTTCATGGACAATATGTTTTCATTTTCCTCTTACAAGAGAGCACATATATCAATTATTATGGAAAAAAAATTTATACATATTTCATGTTATAGAGTGTTTTGGTAACAATATATAAACATGATTTTAAATAAAATTGTATTAAATGATGATGGTTTTTAAAACTGCAAAAAATAAATTAAATAATTTTCATTAATGGGTTATCTAATGAAGAATTCTAGTTTAAGAAAAAATATTATATTTGGTATCATTTAAAATTATAAAATCGTATTAATACCAGATATTATCATGTTTGATTTGTTTCTGTAATTTGAAAACAAAATATATAATGAACCATCCATGGAATCCATTAGATAAATGCACCTAAAACAACAAAATATAAATATATTATCAATAAATGGGCGGGAAGTTGTTATAAAAATTCATATTAGAAATCATAAAAATGAATATAGTTTTTTAATAAATTAATATCACTCTCTATACCATTATATAATATTATTTAACACATTTGAATGAAGTTGAACCTATGGAAAGTGAATATTCTTTTAAAATCATCTTCAATGACTTTTTTTACTAGATTCAAAAAGAATATTTTTTAACATATACATATATAAAGGATTTATTCCTCCATAATAAAACCATAATTTTTTGATGTTTTCTATACAATATTGGTTGTTTATATACAAATAATGGCATTTACTTTTTATTTTCTCATTATTCTATTAAAATAAGTTATTTTCCTCATGAAATGGTATTATGGTGAAAGTGTTATTGTTTTATGATAATGTTATGTTTCTTGGGTATTTTTTATGATTGCTGGTGGGACCAATATCTCCCTCTAATTAATTATTTTTTCTCATACTGGAATTTTACTATAATGGATATTCTAAGTGTAACTCTGATGGTTACAACATAAGGTATCCATGCAGTTACATCATAAGGTATCCATAGGGTTAAATTGTATGGTATCAATGAGGGTTAAAAATCATATGTTAACCATGAGGGTTAAAATATCTTGTGAGTAATTCCCTAAGGTACCTAAATGTATTTTTTATGTTTTTATTTTTTTATAGAAATACCATGTTTTCCCAAAGTAAATATACGATACTTTAAGCGTGAGAAGTATATATTCGTGGAAATTATTTAATATGTTTATAAATATTCAGTGACTAATAGTTTCTTTTCTTCTTTTTATGTACCTTACTTAGATTTTTGTTCCTAACCCATGTTTTAAAATTTTTTTCAAAGGAATTAAGGATCAGTTAGGTTAAATAAGTATCAATGTTGAATGTTGTGAAGAATTTTCAAGAAAATTATTCATGATTTATTAAAAACATTTGTATTATGGATGAAATGGACTCTATTTTAGTGGTATCCAATTTTAATTCTTGTGGGATTTTATGTATGAATTATGATATAATTCTCTAAAAATATAAACAAAAAATATCATTGGGAATGTAATATGTGTATTCTATTTAAATTATCTAGATTATGTAATATTTATGGATAGTTCTTTATAAATAATGTTTTATGTTTTAAAAAAGATTTTTCTAATGTGGAAATAATATTTTCATCATGAAATTTTTTTAAATTTTTTATGATTATGTTTTATGTTTTCTTAGTTATATTCAAAGAATGTTTTCTCAGTAATATTTTATGAATTTATGGTTTTAAAAATGTTATTTTTAATAAAATTATATTTTACTCATGAAATGATCTATGTGATTTTCCTTAAAAATCATTCTTCTTATAAGATGACATTATTTAATAGAACATTTCTTACTTTCTATTTAATCCAAGGATAAAATTCATATTATTTCCCTGAATGATTTATAATTATAATGAAATTTGGCATATGAAATCCCTTTCCCTTCCATGGGTTTTACCATGATTAAATTATTTTGAAACCAATATCTTTTTTTAATGTGGTATGATTTGATAAAATGATTAAATGATTATGAAACCTATTTATTCTACACATGTAATTTAATGAGGAAATGATTTATAAAATCCTTTTTATTTTATGGGTTTAAAATTATAAATGATTTATAGAACCCATTTTTTCATGGGATGTGATATAATGAATATTTTATGATCTTGTGTCATACATATGAATGGTATTAATTAAGTTAAGGTGGTTATGTTATAACAAATTATTGTTGTTACTTTATAACCAACGACGGGTGGTACATGTATCTCTATCCAATACATTGGGGAAATATGGATAAATCATGAGTACAAATGACATTCTAGAACCTGATAAAATGTTAAAATTTATATGCATGAAATTGATTATATGTTCATAGTGTTATGTGTGGCCTTGGATGTCCTATATCTACTGTTATGGATGGACCCATTTTCATGATCATCAGTTTATGAGAGGACCTAATTTAATGTCCTTTACTAAATTAGTCAACCAATTTATTATTACACATGTTCCCAATATTAAAATATTTTATGTATTGCATAAATATATTCCTTATGAAAATTATATGTTATCATTCTTCATTTTATTTTATTCTATTATAATTAAAGTCTTGTTGACTACCAAAATTTATCCCATGATCCAATATTATGATCTATGATTTATAGTGTATTTTTTTGAAATGATATTCTATTGTTCTCAAACCCTTATGGTCATGATATATTGATATATATCTTTTTTCCCTTAGTGATCATATGAGCTCCCCCTTTATTTTGTTTACAATACCCATGTTATGATGGTAGTTATTATATTTTATATGTATAAAAATGTTGCATGATATGATGAACATTGTGGGATATTTCATGGCTCACTTATGTACTATTTGTTTGAGTTTCCATGTTTCCAAAGACAATAGGCCTAAACAATTCTAGCATGGAACCTTATGATATGTATTGGAAATTCACATAACATGATATAATATTTACATATGAGATGTTTGGTTTCTTAATAATATTCTCATTTTGATTACAAAATGGTATTATCATTATGGATGTTTTTTAAGATCCAATAAAAAATAATAATATTGTGTAACGAGAATCCAAGCACAATATACAATTACTAAATTTGGTTGTGTATTTGAGAAATTTTTTTAATATTCTTCTATATATAATATTTACATGTAAAAATAATTTTTCATTATATGAATTATGTTAAAAGAAAAGAAAATTTTATTATACTATTTGAGATATATGAAAAAACATTACACACCTGAAGTCCGTTGGATATCTAATTATCCCACCCCATGCCTTTGGAACACTTAATCCTCTTAAGGAACAAAAAATGAATGGTGGGTACCTGGAAACCACCTTCAAGGTTTGAGATGTCAGAAGATGTTAAATTATATATAAGTAAACACTTATGAGAAAAATTGAAACTCTGAAAATCATAATTGAAAATGTACACATACTCATGAAGAACCATGAATTAATGCACAACCATAAAAATTAATATATTTATTAAAAAATAAAAACATTCAACTATAGTAGAGAAAAATTTAAAAATCCTAATTAAAATATATATGATTCTTCATTTTGTTCTTTATGATCCATTATTAGAGATATAGTTCATTTCATTGTGTCGACCCCAAAAATCATCATCCCTTAGAATTCATTGAAGATTCTCACCTCAGAATTTTGGTTCTTACTATATTATGAAAAGAATCTTAGTATTTCATCCTAAACCACCATCCATGAATGAATATTTCAGACATGATGCAATATATATATCAAAATTTATTTCTATATTCCATTTAATAACATCTATGTGAAATCAAAGTCGCTAAATACCAAAGATAAAAAATATCCATAACTACAAAACCATATATCATTTGAATCAAATCCCATTTTTTGATAAAAATAAAATAATATTAAAACTTCTATAATATATTAATTTACATGATGTTCCAACTATTATATATAAAAATTCAAATAAATTAATTGGTCGAATAAAAGAAAATGTACTCCATACCATATGAATTATCTAATCTCTATATATTTTCATCTTTTTATTATCTAAGTAAATAAAAAAATAATTATCTAATGAAATCATTTTCCAAGATTAATATTAAATTGAATTTGAATGAAATTTAAAAAAATTATATTTCAATATGATGTTTAGCAGGAACCATCTTTTTTTAAATACTATTAATTTCAATTTTAAATTTATCATATACATATTTTAAAAAAATCTTATTAAGAAGAAACATACCTTATTACATTTCTATTATATCAATGGGTTCATAGTATTAGACCAATGAAAAAACATAATATTAACTTGGTAGAAAATAACTATATATTAAAGGATTATTTTTTCTGTGATATATATAACTCAAATAAAAAATTTCACATAAAATAGTATTATGAATAATTAGTTAAAAAAACACATAAACGGATAATTAATAATCAATATAGAAATTATATACCCATGTTAACCAATATTATGTGGATAATTTCAAATATGGTTATTAGATTACATTAGATAATATTCACATTTTCATGGTTTTGTATTTCATAGGATATTACATACAAAACCATTACTTTATGACAAGAAATAATACTTCATCATAGTATGAATGAACATTCCTTAATATAATCTAATGAGCCAAAAATATATAGTATTCCATTTCAATACATAGGAAAACTGGAGTCTTATGTAATGGGTGATATGAAATGCTATGTAATGGATATATTATAGTATAAGATAACTTTTAATAATAAAGTTATAAGAAATACTGTATGAATAGATGAAGAAATAATTATACATCAATGAATATGTAAGAATAAAAATTTTCATCAATGAAAAAAGTATCAAATAATAAAATTGATAACATGAAATGATCACATAATGATGGAAATGATGGGAATGTAAAAATTCGATCAACATAAATCTACCATCATGTTATTACTCTATGAAATAATATATAAAATTTATGGAGGCTACCCTTACCGAATAATTTTTTTCTGGAGAGGATTTCCATTACACTAATGAGAAATATATATTTTTGGAAATAATTTTATAAAACATTTACAATATATTTATAATATAATAAAAGTGTAGATGAAATTAATGAAACATTGCTTAAAAATGGAAATAATTGAAAATATCAACAACATTTCTCATTAAACCATGTTGTTAGTCCCCAAAGGATCTTAGATCGGGATATACTATAATATGGGGTGTGGCATGAATCCTGGGATGCAATGGTTATCTTAAATTATAATAATTTTATTTGTTCACTCTCACTACAAAAATAATATTCACTTATAAACTTTATTTATAGTGAACCAATATTCTCATTCATGGATATCACATTTTTAAGGTTACTATTCCTCATATTACACAAACACATGCGTGAAGATCATAATAGTTTTGTACCTTTGTAAATAGGAACACAATATTATTAATTCCTGAAATATCTTGAATGCCAACTATAAATATATTACCCTTTATTCTATCTTCCCAAAAACCATTCATCATATACTAGGGAAATGAAACATAAGAATTAGTGTGGTAATATGAGATGTAGGGGTAATAAAGGATGATATGATAACATAACATGAGCATATGTAACTAGTTGAAACTTAATCATTACCAATAGTTTAAAACTATTGGTAAAGTCTGGACATCCTTTGGTATGAACTATACAAACGGTTGTCCAAACCGTTGGATATGGAGCCATGGGGATAGAAATATCCAAATGATTCTATCATAACCATTGGGACATGGCTTTAGAATGAAATATATACCAATGGTTATAAGAAACCATTCGTGTAAATGTTTACCAACAGTTTGAAAACATTGTAGAATATCAAATTTCATGTCTATAAAAATGTTTTGGAAAGAGATGGTATATACTTTTACCAATGGTTTATATGAAATCATTTGTAAAGGTCAAGTTACAGATCAATACTAACTATTTATAAACCGGTGTATATACTTTTACCAAATATTTTCATGAAACACTTGTAACATGTTTGGTATTCACACATATGTCAATGGTTGTAAACCATTGTTTAAAAATTCCAACAGTAGGCCTGACTCCCCCTGTGCACCTACAGTAATTACATGCTATATTATATACAAAATTCTAAATACACACATACAACAAGTACCTTCAGTTCATATAATTAACACATAATTCATATATAATTCAGAATACTCATAGTTCTAAATATCTGTAGTTTTGAATGCACACATATAATATTCTAAATTTCTATAGTTTTGAATTTGATCACTTGGTACAGACATATATAATACTTGCAGTTCTGTATTTAATTACTTGGTTCACACATACAGAATTAACATGACGTATATAAGTTATGAGGGAATATTCTCACAGAAACTCCCTTTTTTATGTCATGTCTTTAATTAAAACCCACTTTCATTTGGGTAGGTGAGATTGAGGTCATGTGTGACACTATATTATATCTAATGGTTTAGGTTATGGTGTTATAAAATGGTATTTTATAGTAGGTTTCACTAAATTTTTTCACATTGTTGCCTTGATTTTTGACAGGGTGTGCTAGAGATATTTTTTGTTCGACTTTATATAGGGATCAATTTTAGTTCATATCTAAAATGTTGTTGTAGATCTTCAAGTATATGAATATGTGAATTTATGTTCTTTAATTTTTATGTTATATTTGACTTATGTTCATATTTAATTATACACATGATATTGATATTTTTTTGAGGGATTTGGTTTCTATTAATGAATATTATGAGGAATGTAGGATCAAATTAAATATTTATGTAGAGTGGTGAGAGAAGGAAAAATGGTTTCCCAACATTAGGCTACACAAGGTGGAAAATTGGGTTATGTTATACTCAATGTCACAAATTACATTGAATTCAGTCAATATTGAGTTGATTAAAATATTTTTAGGGTGAATTTGTTCCATATATTTAGGGGATAGATTTATTTTAGGATGATAATGCTTGATACGTCATTATGAATTCTACTAGATGGATGAGTGAAATAATCTTCTTATTTTGGAAGGCTTACTGATATCCCTTCCGATTTTATGGTTCACATACTGATGTGGTAGAGAGACCAATTACCAAAAAAATTATGTCTTATTGATCTAATAGGGAAGGTGATATTGGGTATTCATGTTTATAAATCATATATAAAAAATCCCTTACCTCAACAATGATCAATCATTTAAGGGTTATTTATTTTTATTACATCAAGATAATTTTTATATTTATTCCATGAATTTAATCATTAAATATACTATTCTAGAAGGATATTTAAACTATGAAGATTATAACCCATGTGCTCCTAGAGTATATTGAAGGGGAATAATATACTATTTAGTCACTGAATTCTATAATGTCAAGAGATTTAGTGATATTATTGCATTTATCAAGGTATTCGTTGGTTTTTAAGAGATGGATCATGGTCAGGACTCTGTGACACATATCATTTCACTAGTGATTAGAATCGAAACAAATGAAAAGTTCTAAATATCATTATGAATTCTATGTGGATATATATTTAAATGATTCATGAGAGAATCACACTCCTAATATTCAAGGGGATCTGTCATGATGACATCCAACATGGTGTTTTCAGTGGATATGAATCATTTACATCCTCTATTGGTCTCACATTGGTAATTTTCTATCATATTAAAAGAGGAGAAGATTACAAGGTAACATTCTATCCCCAATATATAATTCACAAATTCAGATAATCATCCATGACAATATTGTGTAGTACTACATGGATAATAGTATATAACTTCCACAGATGATTTTTGAATCCATTAAAAATGAGAATTATGATACATTGGGTGAATCATAATGATTAAACATTTATCATATGGGATCAAGGTCTTTATGGTGGTATGAGTTTCAATGGTATCCCATCAGGTGAGTATAATGGTATTTTCACATTACCCACAACTTCTATTAAAGATATTACATGATATTTTTAGTGTGAATATTTAAAACAGAAAATAAAATATTCAGAGATGGGAAGAACATGATGGGAAGATCATTATTGTCCAAATATTCCAACAATATATCATCATTGTATTCCTTTTTTAATGTATTATTCTCGATCATTCCAGACATTAGTGGTAATCTGTAAAGAAGAACAAGGAGGAATAATGAAGACCTCATTTATCATTGTTATATGGTTGGAAGAAACATCATTTATAAAAAAAATTCTTGGGTTGGAAAGGGATCATACTTAATATTATTTTCCCTTAGAATTATGAAAAATTGATTGGGGAATTGCTGAATTCTTCTTGAGTAAACTGATCTAGATTGTGTTGTTATTTCTGAGTATTTTCCTCATCTAATAGTGCAAGACTGGATCTTGATTTTACTCCTATCTCTATTGCTAAATTTATATAGATAGATAGAAATAATGTTAACAATGAAAGAACGAACATTTCCTAAATTGAGAAATGATATTTTCTTGTTTAAACATCATTCACTATCTTCTTGTTTAATCTTACAATCATACATGGACTCACTCATTGTTGTGTTTTGTTGAACTTTTTATATATTAAATGATGTGGGAATCATATTCTAGAATCATTTATAACATATTCTATATAAATGGAGAAAATATACTTTTCACAATTTATTTAAAGTACATCATTCAGATACATGAGGTTTGATTTTATGGGAAAATGGATTTCCAACCATGAATATCAGTAGATCTTAGTAAGGATGATACAGTTATTTATTAATCATGACTATGGAATGTTTCTGAAATAAAATGTTTCCTTGGGATTTATGAGTAATACATGAGGTAAATTCATGACTTTGATGCGAAGAATTATCCATTACTATTCACACAAATAAGGTAGATATGTTTGAATAGATGTAATAATGAGTAGTTGAATTCTTATACATAGTGATGAATATGTTTCGAGCATATATCCTAATATTTCCCAAGCATGGAGTTGGGTATATAGTGTATATCAATTCAAATGATGTTTTATTTGGAGCAGTTTTGATGCATGGTAAAAATGTAGTTCCTTACATGTCTCATTATCTTTGACCCTATGTCTAGAACTACACTACTCAAAATCTAAGGATGGTAGCAGTGGTCTAGGAATTGAAATGATGATTAATTTTCCTCATTTGTGTGAGATTTTTCGTCTATATAGACAAAAATTTCAATGGTATATCATCCCTCTATGTGACATAAATATTATTCTTTGTTATTGGTTAGAGTATATTTAAATTCTCAAAATCTATACCCTCACCCCATGATATTTCTCATACTATAAGAATTATTTCAACACACTCAAGAAAAAAAATCATATTTGTTGATATTTTATGAATCATTAATGTTGGATTGAATGTTTTTGGTTCAAAAAGGCCCACACTACACCTTAATATATGTAGTTTCGTCAATGGTGTGGTTCAGGGTAAAAAAATAAAGGTGGAAAATAGTCATTGCCATGGAGTGGTTCTTGGGGTAGGTAACTATGGAAAACAAGATGATAAAAATCCGCACAACCATTTCATAGGTAATAAAAAGGGAAAATTACTATAGTTGAGGTGTCACACTGTAGGGTTGGTTGTTTTAGGCTAGTGTGTTTATGAGAACCACATACAAGGCTAGACAATGGTGGATGTTGTGTAGGTGGTTTTTTGGAAAATGAAATGATGCACTCTTCATAGGAGTGATTCTCATACATCAATAATCAATTTTGGGAAATTTATCTGGAACATCCATGTATACTAGAAATAGTATAATTTCTGATACATTCTCAAAACTTCTCCCCCAAATGGGATGTTATATTCTTATTCTATTTCACGGTAGTTATTAATCTATATGAAATACATTTTCTCCATGTCTTCTATCATTTATATTATCAAGAAACTTCTTTATATTATAGTAAAAAAGTAACTCAAAACACTCATTTAATTCTATAAATGATAGATCAAAAATAAAAATAATAGGTAATGAGGAGGTTCCAATTATTTTTTTTGAAAAGAATCATTCTTGAAAGGTCCTTCAACTCATCCTAAGATATTCTATTTTTCCAATCACAACATATTCAGTTTTATTTTGGTTATTTCTATACACTTCTTCTTTATATGAAATAATTTTTTTCACATAAGACTCCTAAATCCTCATGTTTCTAGTTTTGGATGACCATTCATAAATATTGAAATTCCCGTCTAAATATCCTCACTATCATGTTACCCTAGATGCTTATTCATCTTACACCAATTGTTTAACCAATTTGAATTTATTTTTTCAAACAAATAGGAAGTATTTCATGACATTATTATCCTACTAAAAATATTAATATTGAATTGCCCCAACCCCAGTTATCACTGAGTCGGTGCATTATTTTAATACATTGTCATGATTACAAGGAATCATGTCTTGAAAAACCGATCAGTGTAGCAGTCTTGGAAGCCAATTACATACATCAACTTCATATTATAATTTCAAACATAAAATACTGAATAGATAGTTAATTGAGAACGCCATTATTCCTTTTTAGATTAACCCTTCATATCAACCAAAATACACTTCTGGGAAATCATGGGAAAATAAAACATAAGAAAGGGGTGAGATCAGATGCTCAGTAATTCTAAACCATTTTGCGGAAGATAACATAAATAATAGGCATTATGGATAATTGAAAACACATACCTTTACAAATAATAATCATGAACACTTTATGGATGAAATTTGAGTTTAGTAAATAATGACAAACAAAAACATAGTGATGGGTATTCTACTAGTCGAATAACCACATGAACCATCAATATTATTTTCATAATGATGGAATGTATAATGGAATAAATTCTGAATCATTCTGTCAAGGCCTCGACCAAGACATCTAAAATTATTAAAGCCTCCGCCAAAACAATATACAAAATTGGGAATGGACTCAACCAATTCCAAATATAATTGTCTCATGAGACCTACCGATGCACCAAGGAGTTATAGCGAGCTCCACCATTCACTTACTATTTCCAATACATTCCTCATATTAAAAGGCTGAAACATAATATAAACATTCGTATTAAAACTAGCATACAAAATGTCAACAAATTAACCTTAAACCATGAATGATATAAAAATAACACATCCATAGTCAAATATATCACGAAAAAATCAATAAAATATAGAAGACTTGTATCATAAAAAATCATCCTCAAACAATAATAATATCCCGTAAAGGATGTCTACATAGTTGAAAATGATCTGTAAAAATCTTTTAGAGAAATAACCCTTTTTTATGAGATTATTTAAAATTCACATAATTTATAAAGGATGTAATTTAAATGATAGTTTTTGAATCAAAGTTTTCGATACCACTTTGATACTTTTGAATATAATTATCATTTTAAAACCGTCATGTCCATATAAATAAATTCTTAAAACCATTATGAAAACATGGATATTAATGAGAATGGTTTAGAAGAATAAATCATTAAAACATTTAAAATGATGTTTTAGTAAAAAGATCTCTTAAAAAAATCCCATTGATGATTACTTTATAAAACATGGACATGGATAATAAATAATTCCTAGTAGATACTTACGTAAAAACAACCTCGGATAATAAAGAGATTGTGAAATTAACACTTACCATGCACTTTCCTTTGGTCAAGGGTACGGTTAACCTCCTCTATAATGACCATTGTATGTTATTAAATTATAATACAACCATATTAATATTTATCATATTATAAATGATTTATTTATGACTTTATACTACCCATTTTATAATGATTTGCATGTTAAATTAACATTTTGGATAGTAATTTCTTTCTTTATCATACGTGTTTTATCCTATTATTCATGATCGTATCATTTAGATCGTTATTTAAATACTTCCAGAATATAAAAATTGATTTATATATCATATATTTTTAGAATATAAATATTTATAATAGATAGATATATGAAATCTAAATCACCATTTATGAAGATGGTAGACCATACGTACGCATAAACACTGTTTCCTTTTACTTATCGTATTGAATAGAAGTATGTGAATAAGATATATTTAAGTACATAAATACATTAATATATATATATGTATATATTACTTGTATAATTATTATTTCATATATTACATAATTATTAATAATATATTTTTTTGGAATCATCGTTGAATGGTGAACGTGGTAATGAATCTTATTGCATCGTGGAGAAGGTAATCCGTACGAAGACACGAGCAACAATATGATTATATTGACTGTGAAATAGTATGTAATTGGATGGAGTATAATATATAAAAAATCATTAACTTGTTATATTTATTATTTACATATGTAATTCTCATTATTAAACCCATCCAAATAATGATGTGTTTGAATAACAACCTACCCCACGACGTGGAGACGGTAAGCCGTACGTACACACGTATGGTGACTTTTTAATTTATAGGATCGATAGAATAACGAATATGGTTGTAAAATATTTATAATAACATCACAATATTTTTTAGGTAATGGTGTTATTATTTTGTTACGGAAACAACAAAGAAAGAGCAAGTGGAAGAAGAAAAGAACTTGGAAGAGGGTGGTGAAATTATTACTTCATCTTAAGGTGTTTCCTTTTGAGTTGATCAAAAGGGCACCATAGGTTGGGTTTCTGATCAAAGTAAGGACACCATGATGATTTGAGGGAAGTTGGGGGGATATTATGGCAGTGGTTGGCCGACCCAAATGGAATTGGAGGTGTGATTTTGAGTAAAGGGGAAGTGCCCTTTTATAAGAGGGTGAGGGAAACGTTAGAAAAATATTAAAATATTCATTTATTATACAATAATATACGGTTTATAATGGCTAAAAATAATTTTTATTCAATATTTATGTGGTTATGGGTATAAAAAATCTAAACCAATTGGTTTTAGTGAAGCTTAGTTTAATATTTTAACTTTGTCTTTTAGATTTAACTATTAGTTAAATAGTTTAACTTTTACAGTGTCTTCTTTTATTCTTACACTATATGGTTAGTAAACAAACTCTAAACATCGAAATAAACCTCAATTAGTTCATTAATGACATATATAATATTATTTAATCCCTTTTTTAGATTCTTAGATTCTTAGGAATATTATATCAACCAATAATATAGTATTTGTTTTAAAAATTAATTTATGTAAATTTTGGAACTATTTGGTATTTAGTTTTTTTGAAAGTCATAACAACCTTATCACTTCAAAAAGAATATATATAATCAACCCTATCATGTCATACTAACCAATAAAATTAGTGTAATTCATAAGAAGCCTCAATTTAAAATTATTTGGATATTTATAATAACAATTAATTTAATATTTCAGTAATAAAGTAATTATTGCATCATCATTGTGTCATAAATAAATTAAATTATATAATTTATAAAAATTATAAATAAAATTCCATTATTTAGGGAATCATTATATATTTATAATTAATATTTACAATCTAATTTATGTTTTGAATAACCCTATATTAAAAATTGTTGAGTAATTAAACATTGAATTTAACTCTTTTAACTTTTCTTTAAATAAAATAATAATAAATGTATTAATCTAATCCAACTGGGCCAAATGGGATCATATTTTCTTCATAAAATAGTTTTTGGTCGAATTAAACTTATCCAATAGAATTAGGAAATGTGTTTGTGTAATTATAATATCATTTTACCCTTAATTACTATATTTACTTTTTACCGTGGTAAATAAAAGTCACAATTTACTATTCACCAAAAATTATTTTCACCTTATTCAACCTCATTTTACTTACTGATATCAAACTTGTCTCATAGAGTTTTTAAATTCAACCCACAGAAGTGGTAAAATTATGTTTTATGTAAATTGGTAAATGCTTCTAAAAGGTGGCTAAAAGACGGTAAACCATTAAATGAAAATTTATAAATCTAATTTAATTATATAATGACTCCAATGAATCACATTAGAGATATATAGGTATTATATATCTATTTTGACTTAAAATAAATTTAAATAAAATAAATAAATATTTAAATAAAAAGTCGGTTTTAAACAATAACATACTGTTTTTCACTATTCATCAAACAGTGAATGATTTCAAAAAAATACCGAAAATTCATCCTAAGATAATTGTAATATTATGAATTGAAAAGTTAATTCTATTTTATCAAATTAAAAATATAGATAATTTCATTAATTAGTTTTTAATTAATCCCCATTGTCAAAACTGAAAATCAGGTATTTAAAAAGTAAAAACTATCAAAAGATTCACATGTGTTTATATCAAATTTAAATGTAAAATTAAATTTAAAGAAATAAATTGTATTAAATGATAAAAATATAATCTAATTATACTTTAAAACCATTCAAATTCATTATTTTACACTATAAGTTGTTTCGATTAAAAAAGTTGATTTCAATTAAAACCTATTATTTTTAACTATTCATCAAAATATGAAAGTTATCAAAAAAGTACCAAAAACTTACCCAAACTAAATTTTTATGTCCTGATTCTAAAGGAGAATTTAATTTAATTAAATTTAATATATAATTTTCAAATATTGGTTTTAAAAAGTGGACTCTATTAAAAGGCGGTAAAATTGCATTCTTTGAAAAATACTTCTTCTATCTGAAAAAATTAATTTGTTCTTATATTATTTTTATGAAACACCTAATATGGATGTTAAAATTATATATAGTATATAAAATTCAAAATTTAGTTAATACTATTTTTAACCACTTTTTTAATGGCTAGTTTAGTATGTTTTGGGGCACTTGAACTCGATGTTGCGTGTTATGAAAGCTGTTTAATTACTTTAATGAGATAACATACTATGAAATCTTGGTTTGTTACATTATCCCTTTCTTCAATAAATTTCCTCCTCTCAATTGTAAAATGTTCTTAAAAAATAAAAGGTGAAATCTAGAAAATTACCTTTGTGGAAAACCCACATTAAAAAATTTATAAATAAAATCTTATCTTAATAAGAGGGAAAGGGAAATTTAAAAGTCACCACTAAATTATGATATCGATTAAGAGAGAATTTGTAGAAATTATAGACATATAATTGGAGTAAAATATTAAATATTTATAGGGAGTGATTGAGTTCCTCAATCATAAACAATTGTAAAATTTAGTGCCTCAAAGTCATCAATCTAAAATGATGTAAAATATCATCAGTTCAACAAAACATAAGGTATTAGGATAAAACATTTTTTTTAAAGATCCCTTCCCTAAATTTTAAGAATTAATTTATTCAAAGAACAAGAGGAAAAAATATACATGATATGTAGAGTTTCATCCTTCAATTAATTCCTACCAGAAACTCACCTTTCAATCCAAATGATAATAGAATTAATAAAATATTTTATTTATCCTAATCATATAGGGTTCCAAAAAAAGTGAATTTATAATTAATTTTTCAGAATATTCAACAAAAAGTACATTATAAAAACCATGAAATAAAATAGGCCAGGGGTAGGAGATGCACCCTTGTCACCCTTCAGTTGTGTGTTCAAGTCTCACGACCTTGTCAGACACGAGAGGTTGTCGCCCAACACTCAGTTTTTCCGTTTTATAAAAAAATAATCAAACAAAATTATTTAACCATAATAATAGTATCTAATGTCAATCTTAATCAATTCCAACCTTTATACATATCCAAAATATTTTTGTCCAAACTCACAGTTAAAAATTTAGAAGGTAGGTAAACACAATGAAGATCCTTTTTGCCATGAAATAAAATGTGAATACCTTCATCATGTACTATTTTAGAATAGTGTAACACCATAAATTACCATAAAACATTATTGATTACATTCATTATCCCTTATTCCTTATAGAATACGTGATATACTCCTTCTATCCAAAAATGTTTTAAACTCCTATAATGATGGATTATAGATATCATTAATTAGTTTCAAGGTAGTCAAGAATGTCCAATATAATTTATCCAAATAAATCATATACTATTCCAAAATCACTACCTTAGTATTAGAACCATATTATGGTTTATCATTATCTTAACCATATATTTTCTAAAAAATATAACATTCTATTGAGTCACTTTTCTTGGTTCCACAAAATCTCTAGTCCTTAATGAAATAGTACTACATTACAATTCATATATACTTTATAATTCTTATAAAATGTACATCATTAATACAATACTAAATTGACACAATACTTTAACAACATATGAACTCTAATCATTCCTACTCATCTTCGAAAGTATCATAACTTGATTATTATCCAATATAATCATTTGGGGTATACTCTGATGATTTAGACATTGATTCATGTAGTGCCCCAACTTCTTATAGATGAAGAATTATACATTTGAAACCTTTTTTACCCTTGCAATCCCGTACATGGTGTCCTTTTTTTTCTAAACTTATAACAAACTCCCATTCCCTTCAATAATTTAAAATGGTTATTCATTCCGATGTAATTACATATGTGAAAATCCTCCTCTCCCCTATTCCCTTTATCCTTCTTTCTCTCTTTCATCCCTTTATTCTCTTTCTTCTATTAAAATCCATAGGAATTAGTGAATTATTTACTTATTTTATTTACACATGATATTATTTCTTCTTATGATGAAAATATATGGGATACTATTTCACTTTTAAATGTTGGTTTAATAGAATGAAATATATGATCCTTCTTAATCTTTCTATCTTGCGTATTGCTGGAATTCGCATTCCTTCTACTAGGTGCCATTTATAAACAATGTCATACACCATGTTTGGTTATGAATCACAATTCATAATTCTAAACTTGTAAAATACCTAACATAAATTGAAAATGTTATGAATATAATCTATAATCTTAAAATTTTCTTTGAGAAGGAATTTACTCCTAAATAATTTATAATAGATTATAATGAAAATGTGAATTATCCTACACATATCCCCTGGGTGTGTCGTAACCAAGCGTGCAACAAGGCCCATTATCATGTACTAGGGAAACCCGGGTAAAGCACAAAAATCCATGTAGGAGTTTTCAATCATAGGTATATCTGTTCCAGAGCCACCTCTACCTACTCGTATCCAGACATGGTTGTATTTCATTAAAACTTCAAAGAATATCTACATTACCAATGTTATAGGAAGTTATTCTATATTAATCCTCATATTTTCTCTTAGGGTAATGTTCTCTAATTAGAGTTTATCTAAATATAGTATCCCAGGTTTGTACAAAACATTGAATCATACTAACTGTAACTTTCCGACCTTAGTTAGCCGAGAGTTGGTGCATTATTTTAATACATTAGCATGATTAAAAGGAATCATTTCCCGAAAGACTGATCAAATTATTAGTCTTGAAAATAGATTACATACATCAACTTCACATTACAATTTCAAACATAAAATACAGCATATATAGTTCTTTGATATCGTTATTATTCATTTTTAGCTTAACCCGGAATATCACTAATAATACACATATTAGAAATACTGGGCCAATAATACATAAGAAATAGGTGATCTCAGATGCTCAGTAAGGGTAAACAATTTAGCAAAAGACAACATAAATAATAGGCATGGTTGATAATTGAAAACAAATTCCTTTACAAATAATAAACACGAAAAATTTATTTCTAAAATATGAGATAATAATATAATGTGCTAATAAAACATATTCATGGGTATTCTACTAGTCTAATAACCACATGAACCCTCAATATTATTTTCATAATGATGGAATGTATAATGTGATACATTCTGAAACATTTTGTCAATGACTCAGCCAAGACATCTAAAAATGATTAAGGACTCGTCCAAAAATATATATCAAATTGGTAAAGGCCTCAGAAAATTCCACGTCTAATTTTCTAATGAGTCCTACTGATGCACTGATTAGATATTGTGGGCTCTACCCGTCACATACATAGTCCAATACATTCCTCATAAGAAAAGGTTGAAACATAACATAAACATTCAGATTAAAACTTGCATATGAAATTTCAATACATTAACACTAAACCATGAATGGTAAAATAAAAACACAAATACAGTCAAATATATAACAAATCATTCAATACAATATAGAAGATTTGTATCATAATAAATCAACCTCGATCATGAATAATATCCCGTAATGGATGTTGACATTGTTGAAAATGATCAGTAAAAATCATTGAGGGAAATATCCATTTTTTATGAAATTGTTTAGAAGTAACATAATTTATAATGGAAGTAATTTAAAATATTTTTTTGAATCAAAGTGTCACATACCACTTTGAATCTTTTGAATGGAATTAACATTTTAAATCATTCTTGTCCTTATAAATATATTCATTAAACCATTTTGAAAACATGGACTTCTATGAAAACGGTTAAGAAAAATAAATATTTAAAAAATTTAAAGTGATTTTTTAGTAAAGCATTACCTTAAAAATAATCCCTTTGAAAACTCTTTCATGAAACATGGACATGGATAATAAATAATTCCTAATATATACTTACATAAAAACAACCTCAGATAATAATGAGATTGTAAAAATAACCCTTACCTTGCACTTTCCTTTGGTCAAGTGTATGTTTAGCCTCATGTATAATGACCATAGTATGTTATTAAATTATAAAGGAACCATATTAATATTTATTATAACGTACATGATTCATTTATGACTTTATACTACCCATTTAATAATGATTTCCTTGTTAAATTAACATTTGGGTAATAATCGCTTTCTTTATCGTACACGTTTTAACTTGTTATTCTTGATTATATCATTTAGATCATTATAAAAATACATCCATAATCTAAAAATTATTTTATATATCATATATATTAAGAATATAAATATTTATAATAGATAGACATATGAAATGGAATGCACCATTTATGGACATGGTAGGTCGTACGTACACATAAATGATGTTTTCGTTTTCATATCGTATTGAACAGGAGTATGCGAATAAGATGTATGTAAGAAAATATATATATATATATAGAGAGAGGGTAGAATTATTATGTCATTTATTACATACTTATTAATAATAAATAATTTTAAAATCATCGTTGAATGGTGAATGTGGGACTAAATCTCATCGCGTAGTGGAGACGGTAATCTGTACGTACGCACGAGCGACAATATCATTATATTGATGGTGAAATAATATTTAATTGGATGTTATAACATATATACATAATAATTTACATGTTATATTTATTATTTATATATGTTACACTCATTAATATACCCATCCAAATAATGAAGTGTTTGAATAACAAACTACACCAATATGTAGAGACGGTAAGCCGTACGTACGCACGTATGGTGATGCTGTCATTTATAGGATGGATAGTGTAATGAATATGATTGTAAAGAAATTATAATAACATCAAAGTATGTAATATTTATAGGATTTTTTATTTTGGTATAGAAACAAAAAAGAAAGAGTAATTGGAATAAGAAAAGAACATGAAAGAGTGTGATGAAATTATGACCTCTTTTTCAGGTGTTTCCTTTTGAGTTGATCAAAATTACTATTTTGGATGGATTTCTGATCAAAGTAAGGACTCTAGGTTCATTTTAAGGATTTTGGGAGGATATTTGGTCTGGTTTTAGCTAAGGAAAATGGCTTTGAAAGTGTGATTTTGAGAGAATGGGTAGTTCCCTTTTATAAGAGGGGTGAGGGTCACTTTAATAAAAGATTGAAATATTAATTTATTATACAATAATATTCATTTTATAATGGCTCTAAATGAACTTATCTCAAGACTTAGGTGTTCGTTGGTCGAAATACTCTCAACCAATATATTTTATACATTTTAATGTTAACATTTTATCCCTATATTTTATATTTATCTCTTAGTTAAATAGTTTAACTTTTACTGTGTCTTCTTGTATTGTTACACTATATGGTTAATAAACATACTCTAAAAATACAATATAACCTCAAGTGGTTAATTAATGAAAAATATAATATTATTTAATCCCTTTCGAAGATCCTTATACTTTTTGGAAAATTATATCAACCAATAATATAGTATTTTTTTTAAAAATTAATTTTTTTCATTTTTGACACTATTTGGTATTTTGTTTTTGTGAAAGTTATAACAACCTTATAAATTCGAACATAATTTATCTAATCAACCCTAACATGTCATATTAGCCTATAAATGCATCAAAAGTGTCAATTTAAATATATTAGGAAATTTATAATAACAATTATTTTAATATTTCATTAATAATGTAATTACTGCATCATCATTATCTCATAAATAAATTAAATTATTTAATCTAAAAATAATAAATAAAAACCCATTATGTAGAAAATCTTTTTATCATTATAATGAATATATAAAGTCTAATTTATATTATGTATATCCCTATATTAAAAATGGATTAGTTATTAAAAATTGAATTTAACTCTTTTATCTCTTCTTTACAAAAAATAATAATAAATGTCCTAATCTAATCCATGTAGACAAAAAGGGATCATATTTTCTTCATATGGTTTTTTGGTCTAATTAAAATTATCCAATAGAATTAGGACACGTGTCAGTGTAATTATAATATCATTTTTACCCTTAATTATCCTATTTATCTTTCACTGTAGTAAATAAAAGTCAAAAGTTACTATTCACCAAAAATTATTTTCATCTTATTGAACCACATTTCACATACTGATATTAATCGTTTCTCTTGATTTATTAAAATTCAACCCACATAAGTGGTAAAATTATGTTTTATGCAAATTTTTAAATGCTCTTAAAAGGTAGGTAAAAGACGGTAAAAAGTTCAATAAACATTTATTCATTAAATTTTATTATATAATGACTCCAATGAATTAAATTGAAATTATATAGGTGTTATATATCTATTTGGGCTTAAAAATAAATTTAAATAAACTAAATAATTATTTAAATAAAAAGTCAGTTTTAATCAATAATGTAGTGTTTTTCACTACTCATCAAAAATTGAATGTTTTCATACAAATACAAAGAATTTGCCCTAAAATAATTTTGATATTTTGAATTCCAAAATGAATTATATTTTACCAAATTCAAGAAAAATGTGTTTCATTAATTAATTTAAAATTAATTCTCATTGTCAAAACCAAGAGCAGGTTTTTTTAATGTAAGAACTATCAAAAAATTAACATATGTTTTTGTCAAATTTAAATGTGAAATAACTTATAATGAACTACATTGTATTAAATGATAAAAATATTATCTAATTATACTTAAAACCCATTGAAATGAATATTTTAACACTATAAAATATTTCTATTAAAAAAATTGTTTTGAATTAAAACATAGTATTTTTCAATATTCATCAAAATATGAAAGTTATCAGAAAAGTACCCAAAATTTATCCATGCTAAGTTTTTTGTCATTTTTCTAAAGAAGAATTTAATATATTTAAATTATATATATATAAGTGTCAAATATTGGTTATTAAAATGGTTTTCCATTTAATGGTGGTAAAATTTCATTTATTGAATAATACTTCATTTTTCTAAAAAATGATTTTGTTCATATATTATTTCAAAGAAAAAAATAATATGGATGTTAAAATTATATAGAGTATATATGAATCAAAATTTAGTTAATGTTATTTATAACCTTTTTTTAATGGCTATATTTGTATGTTGTTCTGCCCTCGAACTCAGTGTTTCATGTAGTGCAAGCTGTTGAATTACTTTAAGGATATAACATACTATGAAATCATGGGGTGTTTCAAATATTAAAAACCATTGTTTTTCTTTTGAAACCTCTTAAATTTCATTGTATGTATAACCTTTCAATCTAAGAAACATATGCATACCTTAGCATTGTGTCCTTCCAATCTTCGTTGACCCAAAAAATATCCTACAATATTTTATGTGTGTACGTAATGGTGGTGATGATCTAGTCTTTTATAGTTTTTTCTAAGAGGTTTCCTCATATTTTCGTCAAAAAAACCATCTTATTTATTGCATATTTCATAGTAATGATAAATTAGAATAATAATAATATGTTTTATGTCCATTCATTTCACAACATCAACAAAAATATTGAAACATTATTCTTCTATATTTTTCCAAGATTTTTCCATATTTTTCTTGATTCTGTCTAGTTTGATAGTAAGCCTCACATTTCATAGATGTTTTTGGAATCTATGGAATACTCTACTGATCCATTGATATGGATTCCTTCCTCTAATTTTTCATTGAGCAACCTTGTACATGTTTTTTGACACATACATTATTAATTATGATTGATCTATCATGACAATAAAAAGTATAATATTTTACATAATAATTTAAACCCTTCACCGTAACATATCGAGAAGAATCTCAATTAATATGTACTAATTTATTTAAGTATTTATTGTATTTTTTTAAACTCATGTTGGATTATGAATCATATGTATTGTTTTTAAGTTAGCTCTTATTCTTTTACTGTAAATTGTTCTTCAAATCATATTTTATGCCTCTTAAACACATGGCCTTAATTTTATATTCCGTTTAATATATAAACATCATTAATCACATTGTTTCCACAAATATTTGTAAATTTTAATACCAAATTGGTTCTTGAAATATCACAAAATACATAGAGATATTATCCCTTACATTTACCTTAAACTCCTATATAAATACTAAATGTGGCTAAATTTGTCTATATCAGCACTCATACAGATCAAAATATTTCAATGTCACCATATCGACTACATAAAATGGTCTCCTATGTGGGATGTTTAGCTACATCATTTTTCCAAACCACATATGTAAATGATTCACTTATACATTGCATCTATATTGATTTTATCTTGGATATGTAGTATATTTTCTTTAATTATTTTTCTCTATGGATACACACTTGGATACATTGAAGATTCCACTTCTATGTACATTTATTTATGTAGATTTAGAAATCTAATCAAAATTATTACATGAATGAAGGACAGTAAAATTTTAACTAAAACTAACTATGTACATCTTTAGCTAAATTATTCCCCTAATTAAATAGAAAGAGTAAAAATATTATTTATATTCTTTGAAGAATAAAATTTATAAGTATATAGTTAAATCATTATACTGGGAGGATCCATACCTATCATACCTTCTTCTGGATCAACCCATATCAGAGATAAACCAAGGGGACTAATTTGGAAAATACACCACATAAAGAGGCTAGGGGTGAATCAGTCACAAATATATTCATTCACCACAAATCATCAAGTCATGTTTTATTATTTAAGGAAATTGAAATAAGGAATATGTGACCTACCTAATCACACATATATTTAAGAACAACAAATCAGCAGACATCAAATGTCAGTAATATCAGTCAAAAATGTTATGGTTCAATCTGTCCCTCATCACCATCAGTTTCATCACCGCCATCATCAGCCTCATCACCATCCTCACCAGCATCCCCATCATCATCCCCATCCTACTCCATTACCTCCCCTCACCCTCTTACTCTATCTCGACCTCAGCCTCACCCTCCTCCTCACGCTACTCCTCCACCTTAGTCTCCTCCCTGCTATCGTCATCTCCAAGAATGAAATGTTCTTGACCACCACTAGAACATACACCTTGTTTACATTATATATATTTCATAAAATAAAAATATACATTACAAGATTTAATGGCCTCTGGTGGAAGTGTTTGATGTAAAACGTCCATCAGATTCATAAATGCAGTGTTTTTTCCAGCACACTATTCTGTTATCTATGTTGAAATTTTTTTAACCTTTTCTTCATGTACCTTAACCTACTTGAAATCAGTGGCACTAAAATTATAACTAAAGATTGAAAATACCGCGTTGGGATTATACACTATGTAGTTTGGCAGCATACTCTTCAAGGGTGCTCATCTCCCAACACCTGATGTAATTGATCATTTGGCCCAAAATTGTCAGGTTCTTGGGTCTCAAGGGCCTCTAAAGAAGAATGTAACTAATATAAGTAGATTATTAAGTGACGAAATAGTTATTAAAATTTGAAATCAGCAAATTAATACTTACAATATGCTTCTTAGTCGATTCATTAACCACACTTCCATCTTTTTTCCTTCTACTCGAGAATTTTTTTTTCTCAAGGCACACATCCTTCAATATTCAATGTATTCCTCTATAATGGAATTTAATGAATGAAACCATAATTAATAATAGGTTTCCATTAATTAATTTCATAACAAATATTATATTAAAACATTATAAATCAAATAAATTATGGACAGAACAATACAAAGCAAAAGTTGTAATGAAAAATTATAAACAACTGTTGTACCTACTTCCTCTCATGATCTGACAGTGTAGTACATCCCAATGTGTGGAGGTATTTTATAGAATCAATGTTTTTATATTTCTTCCAGATGACTCTTAAATAAAATTCAATAATAAAAAATGTAGTATTAATGAAAAACATGAAAACTTTCATTTAAATACCTCAAATGTGATTACTAACATAAACATGATAGTTTTCCAATGAGTAATCATCTGGGAATACCATTCTATAAAAAAATCATCCACAAAAGGTACCACATCTAACTCTTTTCCAAATCTATCATGCCAAAAAATATATAAATAATGCTTATAGGCACTCTAATGCTCACTTAACTCTTTTAGACCATATGGTCGCACACCCTCACCATTAGGGATATTAAACTAAAACTAACACCAAAATATTAGTTCATATAAATAAAAAATAATATATTTCATTAAATAAAACTAATTTTTTACCCATATCTATACAGAGGCATTGTCCTTTATTTATTTGGAAACTGTCTCTATGAGAGCGGGATAACGGGAATGATGTTGTAGTATTAGGAAAGCATCTCAAAAAACCCCACATTGCTTCCCTATTATTTCAGTCATTTAATTTCCTTAATTATATTACACCATCAACTACATATGGTGGTTACATACCTCACACACGTTTGTATGACCATTCCCCACCTCATATCATTATATTTATCTGATATAAAAGAAAAATAAATATTTTATCAATACAAGTTACAGTGAAAATAAATAATGGTATAATTTTCTTTTGGTTCTATAAATATTATGGCTACAGTCTGATCAATGGGGAAAACTAGATCCAGAAAAAATGAAGGATCACCCTGTATAGGTGGAGTGGGTCCCAGTGTATGCTCCCCTTGGATAGATTGTGGTGGTGCAGGAGTCAAAGTAGAAGGAATATAGAAGCTCGAAGAGAAGGATTAAAAGTAAAAGAAGATTACACAAATGGAAGGTTGAATGCATGATATAGTTGGGGAATGGGAATCATCATCAAATATGGTAAATATGGGTTAATAAACTCATATGTAGACGGTTTTGAAAACATGGGAGACTTAAATATCATGTATGTCCCTAATGACACACTAGGATAAGAATGTGGGATAAATGGTTTGTTAGTGGGAGGGGTAGTGTCTAATTGGGTATGCTGACCATATTGCCTTACTCTCGTACCACCCCCCTCATAAGACCAGCCTGAGTACAGGGACCACTACTAGGCTGCACATCAAATAATTGGTGGCTAAGAGGTTGATCCTACATAAATGTTTAAAAAAATTAATCACACGACAAAATATATTATTTAAATAAAAATATTTGAAATAAAATATCACTTAATGAAGTAGTGGTGGAATGCCCATATCATCCAGGAGACGATTGTTTTCAGTCATCTTTTTTTGTTTCCTCTCTTTATTCGGTTTCATTAATATTAGGGTAGCCAAAAAATACACATGAGAGCATAAGGATCTTGTTTATTAGTATTTAACTCGGCATATACAGAACACCTAAATACTCATTGGTAAATATAATAAAGATGTTTTTTATTTCATAGTTACTCTTGGGATTTAAATATATTAGAAGTTTATGAAAACCAATATATAAGGTACAGTTCCTTGGTAGTAGACTTTACCCAGAAATATTTTCCAAACATGAGCATGAAATTATTCTTCATACTCACTAAAGAATAATTCTATTTATATGATCAGTATTTCCATTCTATTGGGGGGTCCCTCTAATAGTCTAATACCTTGTAATTCCCTCAAAAAGAGATAACAAAACAGAATAATTACAGAGGTGTTCTAATTCATTATCCATTATATATTTTTTAATTTTATTTCCTACCTGATTTTCAAAAATGATTTTGATGGTTCTTAATATTTAACATGCATGATATTTTTTCTTCAGTATGTAAATAAAAATGTTTCTTGATATGTCATCCATAAAGGTAAAAAATAGAAGCCACTATAAGGTTAATTTTTGGATGTTCTTATTGTAATTAAATTTTTGAGGTAAATTTTTTTTTCTAAGTGTCCCTGGTCAATTAAAATCACAGAACATTGATTCTGTGGCATTATTTCACTCAACAACCAAGAAAGAGACCATACCGAATTATGACTCTAGAAAATTTAGTAAGGTATATATTACAAATGATTAAACCCTTAATATTGTTGGAAATATTTATATAAAAATATGAACAAGGATATGTAATCTATTAGATTCATAATGGGTAATGAACTTGTTCAAATTATGGATAAATTTAATTTCATTATCCCATGTAGATGATGTAGTTTTCTATAAATGTTGTGCAGAAGAACAAAAAACATCATGTTCATTATATGGTTAAATGTTAAAGGGAGGTCTTAGAGTTATAAAAAAATTTACATTGTAAATAAAGCATTGAAATGTTCACCATATTATAAATTTTAGCTTTCATAGGTTTGAATACAGTTGAACTCCAAATTTGAAAATGAAACTCAAAGAAAATAGCAAGAAATTAATATTGAAAATTCATATTAAGGTCATGTCAGATAGAACATATTTGAAATCTATATTAAATAAATTTTAATAGTACCAACCATAAAAATTTATGTCAAAATAAACCAAAAGAATTGAGAACATGGATGAATGATTCAATATATTTCCCTTAACAACTTTTGGTTTATAATCAACTCTGAAAATTGAGATATTGGAGTTATCATATGTAATAAATAGATTGGTTCCTATGGGATTAGGGATTGTTTTTAATCCATCACCACCATCATAATAAACATTTCTTGGAATTACTTCAACAATGTCACCAAATATAGGTCAAAGATGATCTTTGACAAAAAAACATGTTTCGTCATTGATGCCAATACATATGGTTCATCAGAAGTAGGAGTGTGAGTCTTGTAAATAACTCAAAATCCACAATCATCACTAAGGTTCCCTACCTTATCATTAAAACAAACCACCTACATTTCATCATCGTGAATAGAACATGACAGTAATAATCCAATATTATTATTTTCTCAATGATTTCATAAAAATATAAATTTTCAAAACATGGTATAATAACTGAGGTACTCGAATAATAGAATGTTGTGGAAGTTAACATTACACCATCATGTTATGTTATCATATTTTTTTATTGTTCAGTGATAATAAATCTATACCCATTGACCACAATTGTTTTACATTCATGAACCATGATATTAGGAACAAATGCCAAAGCTCATATTTCTTTAGAAATAGGGTGTGTAGGAAAAATCGATGCTTGAAATATAAAAAAAATAAAAAATTTAATTAAATATTGTTTTTATTAATTTATTAAAGTAATATTTCAACCTTCAAATTCATCTAATTAGAAAACCATTTTCTATGAAAAGTCTACCTCTTTCTTAATGATAAAGAACGATTCTTTATTTTTATCATTTCTTATATTACTTGCATATAAAAATAGAAATATCTGAATAGATAAGTAAAATTAATAGAGGGGAGATAAGATACAAATGATAAATTTGAATACTTGATTTAGATATCGAACAGATCATAGTAGAACAACACTGTGGGATGTGAAATCTCCCACTCTTTAAGACCTAATGTCATCAACATATATGATCCAAGAATTAATCCTATTTGAGAAGGTGATTGAAAGTTGAGTTCATCTTTCTCATATTTTTATCTTCAATTCCCATTGGTTTGTTCATTCTCATAGTAAAATCAGACAAATACATTGAGCAGAAATCCATACATTCTTGAGCCATGTAACCATTTACAAAAGTACCTTCACGGTGATTCCTGTGCCTGACATAAGATTTTAATATGTACATATTTTTTCAGTTGGAAACATTCAATGGAAAGAAACAAGTCATATGAGAAGTATTTCGATTGGAATATGGACATTAAAATGCAAGATTCTTGTGAAAAATGATGGAGAAAATATGATCTCTAGCTCATATAATAGTAATGGTGTCATTGCGATCATTTATTTCAAGAATGACATGGAACACTTCATAGGACAAAGATTTATATAGAACTGGCACACCCAAAAAACTGATGCACTTAAATTATTAGAAAACATTTGATAGATTTATATTGGAATCAACTCATGTAGAAGGACATGATAATCATGAGTCTTCAATCATTGTAGCTTCATCTCTCCTCTATTGACCCGTTTTGATATATTGCTTGAATAACCATCCAGAACATTAATATTATATATTACTTCTAGAAATTGATTTTTTTTCATTTGGTGTCATCACATAAGAAGTAGATGGAACAAGCCATTTATTTTCACTGATACACATAGGATGCAATTCTGGTCTGATGCCCCGATCCACCAAGTCAGGCTGATATCAAAAATCATTATTTGTCTTTCCCTTGACATTTAGAAGAATCGAACGCAACATTTCACATATATTCTTTTCAATGTGAATTACTTCTAATAAATGACATAACAAATTGGATGACCAATATGACAAATCAAATAAGATACTCATCTTCTTCTATTTGTTATAGGTATCATTGGAAACATTATTTGTTTTTATAGATTTTATTTGACCCTTCATAATTGAAAAGGGGAATTATTTCAGTTCATTAAGCATATTAGGTCGACACATATGCTGAGGTGGATCATTAGCCTCCATGGTATTTTCAAATCATCGACGATTTTTTCTATATGGATGGTCCATTAGCAATAATTGTCGATGTCCAATAAAACTAAAACTATAATGATATTTCAATATTCTGGAACAAGTATTGATCATAAATATATGACATTAATGTTTTCCCTTCATGCTCCATCCATTTATCATTGCACATGCAAGAAAATCATTGACCGTCCACATAAGAACACACTTTGTCTGACAAATGACATTCAAACAAGCATTATATGTGCGCACACAAACATCCCAATGAAGTTTCAACTATTTTATTAAAGGTTTCATGTATACGTCTATATAATTTCTAGGTTCAGAAGGACAAAATATAAGTATACTCACGAAAGTGAAAGGGTTTTTCATACACAACCATGTAGAATGGTTATATAGATGCATGAAAACCAGCCATGTGTTGTGTGATGTTAGAATATGTCTAAAAAGATTAAACTCGTCACATGAAAGACCCAACCTCACATTTCACATATCAACAAAAAATTAGTATATCGAGCATCAAATCTCTACCATGAAAATTCATCCGTAGGGTGAATAAAATTTTCATTATTCTTCCTTCTCTTGGTATTATTCCATCACATTTTTATTGATATTTCATTAGATATGAATAGAATCTAGTGTTTAGGGATCATTGGAATGTGCCACATTACTTTTTATGGCACAAATAATGGTGTTCCATCAGCTTTTGACATTCATTAGAATGTTCCAAATTTGATATAATAATTTCTTTTCTGACACCCCATGATTTCATAGTATGTTATCTTTTCAAATAAAATCAATAACATGTGTTATACGCAACACTGAGTTCGAGTTTACCCCGACATACCCAACTAGTCGTTCAAAAAGTGGTTATGAATAATATTAACTGAATTTTTTATTTTATATACATCATATAATTTTAAAATCCATATTATATTTTCTTCGACATTATATAAGAACAAATTGAATTTTTTAGATAAAATAATTATTTTTCATGAAAAGCAATGTTAACACCTTTTAATAGTGAACCATTTTTAAATGAAATATTTGAGATTTTTTAATACTAAAATTGACCGAATAATCTTCTTATTTAGAATCAGGACATATATTTTTTTTGGATAAAATTTTTGTGTTTTTCTGATAACTTTCAGATTTTGATGAATAGTGAAAAATACTAAATTTTAATTTCATACTTCTTTTTTAATAGAAATAATTTCTAATGTTAAATTATACATTTGAGTGAATTTAAAGTATAATTAGATTATATTTTTATCATTTAATATAATTTAGGTCATTGGAAGTAATTTAACATTTAAAATGGACATAAACAAGTGTTAATATTTTGATAGTTATTATTTCATAAAAACACATTTTTTGTTTTGACAACAGGAATTAATTTTAAATTTATTTTCACCACTTCTGTGTTTTGAATTTGATAAAATGGGATCCATATTTTCAATCAGGAGGTCCAGATTGTTTAATTAGGTAACTTTTATTTTCAGAAATTTTGAATATTTACTTTACTAAATATTTTATTTACCATGGTTAAAGGGTAAATCTAGTAAATAAGGGTAAACAAATATTATTATAATAAACTTAAGATACCCTAACATGTGTCCTTTTCCAATGGGTTGATACTTATTTGACCATGGACATCCTTGAATCAATTTTTTGTTCACATGGAGTCACATGAGAGTTATAATGACACTTTATATTAATTAAATTAATGTAAAGACAAAAATGACATAAACATATATCTTTGAGTAAAACAATTTTTTTTATCTTTTCATATATAAATATTCATTATTAAGCTAAAGATTTCATAAATAATTTTATTTTGTTTAAAATTTTAGATATTATATAATTAAATTTATTTATGACACAGTGATAATTCTGTAATTACATTATAAATGAAAGAATAAAATAAAATGTATAATCAATATTAAAATAAAAAAAATCAATGTATTTATGATAGAAACTAATTTTATAGGCGAATAAGACAAGTTATTATTGATTCAATGTATCATTTTCGAAGTAATAATGTTGTGATTACTTTCTCAAAAACCAAATACTGAATATTGTCAAAATTGAAAAAAATGAGTTTTTAAAACAAATATTATATTATTAAATTATATAATATTCCAAAATATCTAAGGTTCTACCAAAAGGCTTAAATAAAATTATATATTTAATTAATAAACCACATTAGGTTCACATGGAAGTTTATAGTATTTTTATTAACCATATAGTGTAAGAATACAAGAAGACACAGTAAAAGTTAAACTTTTTAACTAAAAGTTAAATATAGAAGATAAGGTTAATATGGTGATATAAACCTCTCTAAAACCTATTGGATGAGTTTTTTCTGACCCATAACCTTATTATTGGAGAAATAAAACATTTTTGATCTTTAGAAACCGAAAATTATTTTATTATAAATTAATATTTCATGTTTTTTCTTAAGTGACCCTCACCTCTCTTATAAAAGTGTAATTTTACTTCTCTAAAAATCACACCCCAAAATCCATTTGTCTCAGACAAACCTCACCCAAGTATTTGGAAAACATTCCTCAAATCAACCTAGTGTCCTTACTTTGATCAGAAATCCAACCTATGCAGCCCTTTTGATCAACTCAAAAGGAAATACCTGAAGAAGAGGTAATAATTCCCCCTCCCTCTTTCATGTTCTTTTCTTCTTCCGCTTATTCTTTATTTGTTGTTTAAATACCAAAATAATACCTCTAGTACCTCCTACATAAAGTGATGTTATTATAAATATGGTACAACCTTATTATTTATTCTAGCCATCCTATAAATGAAAAAGTCACCATACGTGCGTACGTACGACTTACCGTCTCCACGACGCGGGGTAGTTTGTTATTCAAACACTTCATTATTTGGATGGGTATAATAATGATTAAAACTTATGTAAATAATAAATATAACATGTTAATAATTCTGTATATATTATATACCATCCAATTACATACTATTTCACCATCAATATGATGATATTGTCGCTCCTGCTTACGTACGGATTATCGTCTCCACGACACTATGAGATTCGTTTCCACATTCATCATTCAACGATGATTATAAAAATATATATTATTAATAAGTATGTAACATATGAGAAAATAATTCTAATATATATATATATATATATATATGTACTAACATATTTCTTATTCACTTACTTCTGTTCGATATGATAGGTAAACGGAAACAACGTTGATGCGTACATACGACCAACCATCTCCATAAACAATGTTTTCATTTCATATATCTATCTATTATACATATTTATATTCAAAATATATATGATATATAAATCATGTGTTATATTATAGAAGTATGTAAATTATGATCTAAATGATAGGATCACGAATAACAAGTTAAAACATGTAATATAATGAAAGCGATTATTACCCAAAATGTTAATTTAACATAAGAATCATTATTAAATGGGTAAAATAATTTCATAAATGAATCATGTATAAAATTATAAATATGAATATGGTTCTAGTATATTTTAATAAAATACTACAATAATTACACAGGAGGATAAACATACCCTCGACCAAAGGAAAGTGCACGGTAAGGGTTAATTTCAAAATCTCTTTACTCTCCGAGGTTGTTTTTATATAAGTATCTACGTGGAAAAATTTATTATCCCTGTCTTTGTTTCACAAGAAGGATTTCAAAAGGATTTTTTAAGGGACTATTTTTACTAAAATATCATTTAAAATGATTTAATTATTTATGCTTTTAAACCTTTCTCATTAATGTCCATGTTTTCAAAATGGTTTTAAAGATTTATTTATATGGACATGAATGTTTTAAAATGTTAATTCTTTTAAAATGTTTTAGAGTGGTCTGGGACACATTGATTCAAAAATATAATTCAAAAGACTTACTTTATAAATTATGTGACTTTTAAATGATTTCATGAAAAAAGGATATTTCTCTCAATGATTTTCACTGATCATTTTCAACTATGTCAACATCCTTTATGCGATATTATTCTTGATCGAGGTTGATTTATTATGACACCAATCATCCATGTTGTATTAATAGTTTTGTGATATATTCTAATGTGGGTGTGTTATTTTTTTAACTATTCATGGTTTAGTGTTAATGTATAGAAATTTTGTATCCTAGTTCAAATATGAATGTTTTATTATGTTTCATCCTTTTCATATGAGGAATGTACTGTAATTAGTATGTGATGGGTGGAGCTCTCTATATCTCCACGGTGCCTCGGTACGTCTCATGAGACAATTAGAAATGGAATTAGCCGGGGCATTTCCTAATTTGATATATGGTTTTGGCCGAGGCTTTAATCGTTTTTAAATGTCTTGGTCGATGCCTTGAAAAAATATTTCAAAATGTTTGACATTATACATTACCTCATAAAAAAATAATAACGATGGTTCATGTGGTGATTTGATTAGTATAATACCCATGACTATGTTTTATTATGACATTATTTACTAATCGCATATTCCTACAATAACGTATTCATGTCTATTATTTATAAATCCATTTGTTTTCAATTATTCACCATACCTTATATTTATGTAATCTTCCACTGTATTGCTTACTCTTACAGAGCATTTGAGCTCACGCCTTTCATATGTTTCATTTTCCCAGGATATGAAGAAGTTAGTTATGAGTGAGTTGTGGGTATATCTAAGAGGCATAGATGTTTCTAATGGAAGAAATTAGTGTTTTATTTCTTTCCAGGTTGTAATTTTTCATTCATATATATATTTTACTTCCATGAATACTAAACTAATAGGTCCATTGGGACTTGATTCCTTGTATTGTTCCAATATTATGTAATAATGCACTGACTCTGGGAAATTGGGGTTGGGACGTTATATATGGTATCTCTTGAAGTTTAGTACAATCCTTGGAAAGTACATTTAGATAAACTCTAATTAGATCATATTACACAAAGATAGACATTTATGACTAATATATAATAACTTTATGGAATATTGGTAATTTAGATATTTTGTGAATTTCCAAGCAATAAATCCCTATCTAGATACAATCAGGTAGAGGTGGCTCTGGAATGGATGCACCTATGAGTGAAAACTCCACAAAGGAGTTTCGGTCTTGACCCAGGGTATCCTAGTACACGACAATGGGCTTTGCTGCACTCTGGGTTATGACACTCCTTGGGGGATATTCTAAGGATAATTCTGATTTTATTTATAATCCATTATGAAGGATTTATGAGTATGTAATTTCTCAAATAAAACATTTTATGATTATAGATTATATTCATAATCTTTTCAATTTTGGATAGGTATTTTACCAGATTGGTATTTTGCGTTATGATTCACAAACTAACCTCGTTTATTCTATTGTTTAGAAATGGCGCCTTGTAGAAGAAATGAGAATTCCAGCAATACGTAACATCAAATGATTAAAGAGGATCATATCTTCCATTTTATTAAGCCAAAATTTAAAAGGGAAATAGTCTTTCACATATTCTTATCATTCTAATAAACAGTATCATGTGTTAAAAAGATATGTAATGAATTACACATGTCCTATGGTCTTTAAGGGAATCAGTAAAGGAAATGAATGGTTGAGAAAAATATAGATAAAGGGATAAGGGGAATGAAGGATTTTCCCATATGTGATAACTGTGGAAAGAATCCCTTTGGAATATGATTGAAGGGAATTGGAGTTTGTTATAAGATTGGAGAAAAAGGACACCATGTACATGATGGAAAGGGTAAGAAAAAGGATTCAAATGTACAAATCTTCTTCTTCAAGGATTTGGCATGCTACATGAATTGATGTCCAAATCATAAGAGTATTCCCCAAATGATGCTATTAGATAATAATCAAGTTATGATACTACCACAGATGAAGAGGAATGACTAGTGTTATTATTTTGTAAATAAAATATTATTTCATTTTAGTGTTTTATCAATGATGTACTGGTTATATGAATTATGTAAATAAATAAGGATTTTAATGAAGTACTATTTCATTATGGATTAGAGATTGTATAGTACCAAGTAAAGTGACACAGTTTCAAGTTAAATTTTTTGGAAAAAACATTGTTGAAGGAATGCTAAACTATAATATGGTCCAAACACTGAGTTAATGATTTTGGAATATGAGATGGTTTATTTGGATAAATTATATTGGATATTCTTCTCTACCATGGAACTAATGAAATTTTTGTTTATTCCACCATTGTTGGAATATTAAAAAAATGGATAAAAAGAATAAATCTATTATTCTATAAGGATTAAGGGAGCATGAATCTAATCAAGATGGTTTTATGGAAATTCAGGGTGTTACAATGTTTTAAAATAATACATGATGAAGGTAGTCATATGTTATTATGTGGAAAAAGAGATCTTCATTTTGTTTACCTTATAAATTTTGGAATGTGAGATTAGACAGAAGTATTTTGGATAAGTATAAAGGATGGAATAGATTAAGTTTTACATTGGATACTATTATTATGGTTAAATCATTTCAAAAGATTATTTTAGGATTGTTTTAAAAAGGTAGTCCTTGAGGTCGGGCGATAACCCATCGCGTTTGGCAAGGCCGTGAAACTTGAACCTGCAACTAAAGGGCGACAAGGGTGGATCCACTACCACTGGAATACGTGATGTATTGGTTTGTATTATGTAGTTTTTTTAATTTTTGTAAAATTGAATAATAAATTCATTATCTTTGGAACCCTATACAATTAAGATAAATATAATATTTTTGAATTTTGTTTTCCTTTGGAGAGAGTGATGAGTTTGTGGAAGGAATTTATTAAAGGATGAAACTAAACTAGTCAATAATATATATATATATATGTATATATTCTTCTTATTCTATGAATTAATTAATTTTTAAACATTAGGGAAGGGATATTAAAACCAAAAATGTGTTATCTTAATAACATATGTTTTGTAGAACTGATAATATTTTACATTATCTTAGATTGATGGATTTGAAGCCCTCAATTTTACAATGTTTTGTGATTGATGACCTCAATAACTCCCTATAAATATTTAAATTTTTCCTAAAATTATGTGTCTATAATTTCAACCGATGATCTCTTAATTGAGATCATAATTTGGTGGTGACTTTTTCATTTCCCCTTCCCTCTTATTAAGACTAAATTTATTAAACCAATTTCCTATATGGGTTATCCAGAAAGGAATTTTTATATTTTTTACAATTTATTTTCGAAGAACAATTTCAAATTGAGAGGAAACAATTTATTTACAGATGGGATAATGTAACACCCCAAGATTTCACAGTACGTTATCTATTCAAATAAAGTCAATAACTAACACTACATGAAACACCGAGTTCGAGTACATCACGACGTATCGAACTAGTCATTCAAAAAGTGATTATAAATATTAATTAACTAAATTTTGAATGTTATACACTTTATATAATTTTGACATCCATATTTTGTTAGACATAATATAAGAACAAATTCAAATTTTTAGATAAAATAAGTAATTTACAAAAAATGCAATTTTACCATCTTTTAATGGAGAAACATTTTTAAATATAATATTTGAAACTTTTTTATATTGAAATTGACAAAATAAACATCTTCTTTACAATTGGGGCATAAAAAGTTAGTTTGGATTAAATTTTGGTCTTTTTATGATAACTTTCAGTTTTTAAAGAATAGTGAAAAATACTAAATTAGAATAAAAAAACCTTTTTAATAGAAATAATTTATAGTGTTAAATTATTCATCTGAGTGGTTTTAAATAATCATTCGATTATATTTTTTTCTTTTAATATAATTTAGGTCATTGGATGTAATTTCATATTTAAACTAGACATAAATAATGTGTTAATCATTTGATAGTTATTATTACTTAAAAACACACTTTTTGTTTTGACAATCGGAGTTAATTTTAAATTAATTTATTCTAATTCTATGGTTTGAATATGGAAAAATGGATTCCATATTTGGAATCAGGAGGTTTAAATTGTTTAAATAGGTAACTGTTATTTTTATTCATTAGGAATATTTACTTTAGTAAATATTTTATTTACCATGGTTAAAAGGTAAAACTGGTAAATAAGGGTAAACATATATTTTTATAACAATATTAAATTACCTTATCATGTGTACTATTTCTATTTGTCGATACATGTCCAACCATGGGCATCCTTCGGTCGATTTTGGGATCACATGGAGCCAATTGAGAGTGATAATGACACTTTATATTAAATAATTTAAAGTAATGACAGAAATGACATAAACATATATCTTTTAGTAAAACAATTTTTACATGGTGTTATATAAGTTATATTTTCAACTATAAATATTTATTATAAAGATAAAATTATTTCCAATATAATGGTACACTCTTTATAACTTTTAGACATTAAATAATTAAATTTATTTATAACATAATGATGATGTAGTAATTACATTATTAATGAAAGAAATCAAATAAATGGTATTATAAAAAATAAAATAAAAGTAATTTTCATGTTTTAATGACATTAATGAATTTTATTGGTGAATATGAGATGTTATTATTAATTCAATATATCGTTTTCAAATTAATATAGTTGTGATGACTTTCAAAAAAACCAAATACTAAATAGTGTCAAAATTCAGATAATTGAGTTTTTAAAACAAATATTATATTAAGAAATTATATAATATTCCAAAAAATCTGAGGTTTGGCAAAATATCTTAAATAATATTATATATTTCATTAATGAACCACTTGAGGTTCTTCTGGATGTTTAAAGTAAGTTTATTCAACATATATTGTAAGAATACAAGAAGACGCAGTAAAAGTTAAACTATTTAACTATGAGTTAAATCATAATGATTAGGTTTATATGGTCACCTAAACCTGTCTAAAACCTATTGTTTGAGTTTTTTCTACCCATACCCACCTTTTCCTAGAAATAAATTATTTTTAATCCATTAGAAAACGAGAATTATTATATTATAAAATAATATTTCACGATTTTCTTAAATTGACATTCACCTCTCTTATAAAAGGGTACTTACCCTTCTCTCTAAATCACATCTCTAATGCCTTTTGGCTCGACCAAAACCTACCAAAATATCCTCCCAACATCCCTAAAATAAACTTACAGTCCTTAGGTTGATTATAAATTCAACCTATGGTTCCCTTTTGATCAACACACAAAGAAACACTCGAAGAAGAGGTAAAAATTTCACCACCCCCTTTTATGTTCTTTTCTTCTTCCACTTCCACTTTCTTTGTTGTTTCCATAGAAAGATAATAACTAGATTACCTACTACATACTCTGGTGTTATTTTAAATATTGTACAACCATATTTGTTACTCAATCCATCCAATAAATGAAAAATTCATCATACATGTGTACGTATGGCATACCATCTCCACGTCGTGGTGTATACTGTTATTCAAACACATCATTATTTGGATGGAAATAATAATGAGTATAATGGATTTAAATAATAAATATAACATGTTAATGATTCTGTATATACGATATAACATCCAATTACATACAATTTCACCATCAACATAAAGATATTTTTGCTCATGCGTACATATGAATTACCGTCTCCACAACGCGATGAGATTCATTTCCACATTCACCATTCAAAGATGATTATAAAAATATATATTATTAATAATAATGAAATATATTACATAATAATTCTCTTTAAAAGATATATATATATATATATATATATATGTATTTACTTACATATCTCTTATTAACTTACTTCCATTCAATATGATATGAAAAAGGTAACAGCGTTTATGCGTAGGTACAACCTACCATCTCCATAAATGGTGTTTTCCATTTTATATATCTATCTATTATACATATTTATATTCAAAATATATATGATATATAAATCATGTGTTATATTCTGGAAATATGTATCTCATGATCTAATTGATACGGTCAAGAATAACAAGTTAAAACATATACAATAAAGAAAGCGATTATTACCCGAAATGTTAATCTAACATGGAAATAATTATAAAATGTAAAGTATAAAGTCACAAATGAATAATGTATAATATAATAAATATGAATATAGTTCTATTATAATTTAATAACATACTATGGTAATTATAAAAGAGGTCAAATGTACCCTTGACCAAAGAAAAGTGCATGGTAAGGGTTAATTTAACAATCTCATTATTATCCAAGGTTGTTTTAATGTAAGTATCTACTGGGAAATATTTATAATTCAGTTACATTTTTCATAAAATAGTTTTCAAAAGGATTCTTTCTGTGGGACATATTTTACTAAAACATCATTTTAAATAATATCAATATTTATTCTTATAAACATTTTTCAATAAATGTCCATCTTTTCAAAAATTCTCTTATGGTTTCATTTATGTGGACATTAACGTTTTTGAATGTTAATTCATTTAATAAGTTTCAAAGTGGTATGGAAAACATTTCTTCAAAACTATATTTTAAAAGACTTCCTTTAAAAATTATTTTTCTTTTATATGATTTCATGAAAATGGGATATTTCTCTCAAATATTTGTACTGATCATTTTCAACTATGTCAACATCCTTTACGAGATATTATTATTGATCGAGGTTTATTTATTATGGTACAAATATTCCATGTTGTATAGAAGGTTTTGTGATATATTTTATATGGATGTGTTATTTTTATACCACTCATGGTTTAGGGTTAAATTATTGACACTATGTACGCATGTTTTAATACGACTGTTTATATTATTTTTCAACATTTTCATATGAAGAATTTATTGTACTTAATAAGTGATTGGTGGAGCCCGAAATAGCTCCTCATTGCATCAGTAGGTCTCATGAGACAACCAAATGTGGAATTTTCTGAGGCCTTTCCCAATTTTATATACGGTTTTGGCTGAGGCCTTAATCATTTTTAGACATCTTGGCTGAGGCCTTGAAAAAATGTTTCAAAATGTATGGCATTATACATTCCCTCATTATGAAAATAATATTGATGGTTCATGTGGTTATTAGACTAGTAGAATACTCATGACTATGTTTTATTATGGCATTATTTACTCAGCTCATATTCCTACCATAAAGTATTCATATTTATTATATGTAAAAGAATGTGTTTTCAATTATTCACTATGATTATATTATCTTCCAATGTGTTGCTTACTCTTACTGGCCATTTGAGCTCACCAATTTCTTATGTTTCATTTTCCCAGGATATGAAAAATATAATAATGAGTTACATATAGGCATACCTAGGAGGCTTGGATGTTTCTAATGGAAAAAATTACTGTTAAATTTCTTTTCATGTTGTTATATTGAACTTATGTTTTTTATCTTGTTTCCAATAATACTAAACTAATTGGTCCTTCAGGACATGATTACTTGTATCTATTCAATATTATGTAATAATGCACCGACTCTGGGTAACTGGGGTTGGGGAGTTACATCCTCTAGCTGTTTCCTCCCAGAATAAGCATATTTTTTTGGAAATCATAAATTTTGTTTTTTAAAAATTAATGTTCTTAAACTAACTTCCCTGCCATATAGTTTTTTGAGGGAATATATGAATCACCTAGATTTTAGTCCTTCAATAAATTAAAAATGTACTTTATGGAATTATTAGAATTACCATACATGGTTTTCCAATGAAAAAATTGAACTAAAAAAACCAAAATTTTTATTTAACCACATTGTTGACATGTTGGAGTAATCACAACATCATTCAATTTTTTTACTTTGTCAATATCATCATTTTCATTGGATGTGTCATGTGTGACCATATTGAAGTATTCTTAGGCTAACACCCTTTATTTCCCATGATTCATAAACAAAAACCATTTATATATATCAAATTGTCCAATCCAATCCTCTCATTTGAATCATCAGCACTTTGAGATTCCATTTTCTCCCCATTGTGATACCATATATAATAGTTTGTTTGAAATACATATTTGGTTACTTGGTAGCTAAGTTATTCATGGCTCATCTAAGTTATTCCAACACAATTATAACATGGTAAGGGTATTTGACCATAATCTGAAGCATTTTTCAAATGAAAAATCTAAAAAGCACTCAAAATTGTTTTGAAAATTGGTTGAGAACAGATTAGTTTCAGACATCTAACTTATATCCATTCTATAAAAAACTTTAATCAGTCATTTCATGAAATAAAATCAATAATATTTATGTCCAATCGAAAATATTTTTATGTAAATGAGAATTTTTCACTTTATATAAAATGTTAAATGGAATCTATTGTAGTAATTCGTATGAAAAATATGTAAAAATATGGAACAAGGATTAATGGAGTAAACCTTTTTAAATATTAAGATAAGTTATAAGTAAATATACATTAAACACATAGAGAAATCAAATGTAAAATGAAACATAGAGGGTGAATAGTGTATTGAGTTATTGATGCTACTCAGTATTAGATCAACATTGATTGATGAATTATCTTTAAATAAATACCTTATTTAATATTAAACGATCTAATGAATCTTTCTCTTTGGTGTGGTAAAAAATCTCAAAAAAAGTATTAGGTGGGGGATGAAGTAGCATAGTACCCTTATATGTTCCATAAAACCATTTCATTAGAGGTTATATAAAATTTAAACTCAACTACTAATAAATTAACTACTGTGGAAAAATCATAATTATTCATATTGACAATCTTTTTGGAAATTATTAAATGGTACGATATTCATTAAAATATATGATATTCATTAATCATATTGAAAATATTTTATTGTTTCATGCAATGAAATACACAAATAAATTATAATTTATTAAAAATAATAACAATTCATTAAAACTCAGGGTATTAAAACCAAATTACTATACACTCTCATATAACCTGATCACACAACCATGATTGTTCTCTAATGAGTCACATGCCATAAAACCTAGGCTCATTCAACTAAAAAGTGACCGTGATTCTCATTCACATCATGTTTTTTTAATAAAATCCACCTTTGGTGCTTCTTTCCAAACATAATTAAGGAATCGCTTTCATGGCATGGATTACTGAACGATCACTAGTCACTCAAGCATTAGTACAAAACCATAAAGAACATATACATGCTCAATCCATCATAGATCCAACCATATCAGATCATAATCAATTTTCTCATCAAAAAACACACCCAAAACCAAGAGTTCTAGGTATCTAATAAATCATTACCTCTTCATATAATCATCATTCATAATTTAATTCATCTAATTTAAATTTAAGAGAAAGATATAATTATAAATTTCTTGTCTTTTACCATCACAAGGGTATCGAAATAATCAAGGTGAACCATTCCCATCATGAACCATATTTTTATGATTTCCTTAAATAGTTTTGATAATTACAAATCCATGAAATTAACAAATTAACACCTAATTTTTAATATACATCCATTTCACCAATGGAATTTATTTACATCATCATAGAGCATTCCAAAATCAGATCCACATGTTCTTTCCTCAAAATGAACTGTGGTTTGGGTGGGAATAATTCCACAAACAAGTTATATAGGAAACCCATATAAAACTCAATATGGAAACTTTATAAACTAAACCGTATTTCATTATAAAATTAAGTCACACATAAAAATATAAATTTCATGTGAATCCTACAAGCCACATATAAAAAATGTACACAGTCCTCTTTCTTGTATGGTCCAAGTGAGAAAACTACAAATTACAATATTAAATCATCACATCATACAAGAGTAAATATCACACTGTTACATTGAAAAATAAAATCCCATCTTCATTACCATTTTAACCTATAATTACCACTTGAGAAGGGTTCATGACTCACCTGTTTTAGGACTATCACAAACCCAACACATTTCTATCATCATATAATTATCAAAAAATAGAAATTAAATTAAAACACTATAATATTTATTTTTCAAGGAAAAAAATAAAATAAATATAGTATAATCCAAGTAGGTGCAAAAAAAATCCATAGGGGAACCTTCAGAGACCTAAAATACTATCAAATAGTAGTGAATAATTATGTGCAACAGACCCTGCTATTGTTTTTCATGAGATATATATTAGAGAGTAGATGATGTGTAGTTATGAGCACCCATGGTGAGTTATATGATGGTTATAATCCTCTATTGTGGGTGACTTCCTAGGATATGTGATCATATAAATTCTTTAATAATGCTTTATAATGACCTATGATAATTGATACATGAATTACTAACAGTCATTTTGAATTTCAAAAAACACAACCTTACAAGTTTATGACCGGACCACTTGATGGTGTATGAATAAACGATTATGTAATAGAGTAAATTTTGGTTTTATCACCATTCACACATGAAATGACCCCAAAACGACAATATTAGTTTAGGTGGAAGCACTATTTCATTGAATCACTTATAGTGAGGGTATCATCATCTTAAAGTTAGAGTGTGATATTTCAAGACAACATTTCAAGGTACATTCAAAATGCATGAGTATCTAATTATTCCTCTTAAGATAAAAAAATTATATAATTGTATTTATGTATAACTATCACAATCCTAACAATAAACATCAAATTTAAAATATTCCAAGAATAAAATATCTCACGATCATATTGACATCTTCAATATCAATAAAAATTATTCTATACAAATAAATCACAAAAAAGACTACCTAAAATGATATATTTATTTTGTTTATCAGGGGATCATTATACACAGTACATTGTAGCGTAATGGAACGAAAAATTCTAAAATAAATGAAGGCAGACGTACTGATTTAATGTAGATGAAGAAAAAATACTTGAATCAATGATATATGGCCAGTTGGAAGGTAGAGTTAGAACTATCAAGAGAAGGTTATGAAGTAGGGTTGGAACCGCAACGTAAAATGATATATACCTTGCGTTCATAAGGTGGTCGTAATACACACTGCATTACAGTAAAATGGAATGCCAAAATGTAAAATAAATTAATTTAGACACACCATTTTATTGTGGAAGAACAAAGCATTGGGAAACTAGACTTATCATGCTAGGAAGTAGGGTTCGCATCGATATCCATTTGGGATACAATGTTCAAATCAAGAATTAGGAAAAATCATTGAGATGGGTGCATCGATCTCTCGTTTATGGAATAATCAGATGGGTTCTTGACACTCGATTATGGGGTTTGGAGGCATGCGGATCAAGCTCCCATTTAGGGAAAAAAATTCGAGATGGGTTCAAGCGGCGTGATAAATTTTGGGATTTTATTTCCCAATTGTTTACATAACCCATTGGAAAAATTAAATTTTTGATACTATATCCCAATGGATTAAATAAACATTTGGAAAAATATAAATTTTACTTTTTTAAACCAACGGTTCTCTACAAATGTTTTTATATTATCCTTTTTCTAATGGTTTTTTTAAACCGTTCGAAAAATTGTGATGGTATTGGAAGGATTTCCATGAATGAGAGTACAAGACCATGATCATGACATTTGAAAACCCTAGCCTTTATTTCAATGATCACAATATTTATTTATGGAATAAATATTTTTACATCATATGACATGAGTAATTAGATAAGAAAATAACATGAGTCATTAGATAAAAGCATTGTATTAATCTCAAGAATTTGGAAATCCCATAAGTTGAAAATATAATTTAATTAGTAATCAATTCTCATTGGTAAATATTCTCCGGGAACCCCATGAGCAATTTCACCTCCTGGTCAAGACACAACAACATCCTTAGTGGTAATCCATTTTTCATAGTTGAAGGGGTTCACTCTCTAAACTATCATAGTAATGACGGTTCACTCCCTAGACAATCATATCTAAGAATGTCCTTTACTAAACGTATTTAAGTCCACCTTTTTATCTTGCCTATATTAAGAGATATAAATATTTTTACAATGCATTTAAGGGAGTAATAGGTCCTAACCTTCATTGGTTATAAGGTTACCATAGTCCTTGGATATATCATAACCAAAATCCCATAATTAAATTCATATATATATTTTCCACTGTATCATAAAAAATTCAATATATAAGAACCTATGAAATGAAATGGGTTTCATAAACATTTAATAATAGAATATCCTATAATAAATAAATAGTCATCAGAATCATTCCATCATTTCATCAATCAATAAACCTTGAAAAAAGAACCGGGTCTCAAAAAAATTTATCAGGATATAACCTATTAATGAGGAACGTGTGTAAAAAACATATTATCATTATAAACATAAACCATTTAGAAAAATAATAAGAATGTAATCCTTGGATCATGTCCCTAGTATAGAATTTGTAAAATCATATGATGTGATATTAGATGGAAAATGATTTTGATTGATAAATAACTTTGAATTCTATTTGACATAAAAACCAATTTATCTGAAAATGAAATTATAATATCAATGATTTATAAAATACTATGTAAATAAAATTATTTGAATATAAAAAATTAAATCTTTTAATAATTTAAAAAATTATTTAAAACATTTTGTGAGGTTTATATCTTTTACACTTTGAAAAGTACATTGTAAAATATAATTTTTTTTAAAATTCTTTTTTTTTGAAAATAATGATAAAAAATAATAACAAAATAAAACATGAAAATAATAGCCATCACAGTTAAAAATACATTCATTTCATAAACATTAAAATAATAATTCTTTTTACATTTTTACTAAAATCCAGAGGCATATTGTTTGTAAAAGAACTAGGTGATTCCTTTAATTTTTATTAAAAAGTCATATATAGAAAAAAATTATTCCATAAATAATTTGAATAATTTTATAATTATTTTTTAAAATATTTTTGGGAAATATGGTTTTTGAAGAAAAAGGGTTATCTATAAGAGAAAAAAATTGTGTTGATTATTATTTAAAATGAATTCCCAATTATATTAACATTTAAATATTAAATAAATGATAATATTACCAAAAATTATAATTAATTTAAAAATGATATGAAAATTCCAAATAATTCAATAAATATGTATCAAAATATTCTTCAATCAGAATCCTGATCATAAATAATCATGATTAATGATAAGATTTTAACATAAATTTATTACAAGTTTCGTAACATTGAAAAATAATCCAAATGAATAGATATCATTAAATTAAACCAAAAATATCAGGAGAATAAATAAATTCAGGATAATAAATCTAATTTGGGATGTATATACACCTCTTATAATAAGATATTTGAACAACACATTTATATGTATCAAATAGTAAAAATTGAGACAAACATCCCTTATCGATTTGGAAAATTTTATGCGGTAAACAACATGAAATAGAGTTCAAAAAATGGTTTTATCAATAAAAATATTGTTAATTTGAAGAATCATAAAATAAGTTATTGGGTACAATATACACCACATAAAAGAAAAAATGTTTTGTATATGCAATTTATCACACATAAAAAGTGATTAGAAATCCATTACATTATGCCTTGACTTCTTGTGAACTCATTAGAATATCCTGAATAATAATTGTATGCTTGTTATATATCTATTACCAAACCATATATATATCATAAAATATCTAATTTTTTTATATCCCTTTGTTATATATTTATTAACAATTCAATGTTAAAGTCAGGTTTTGGGTAATAATTAATTTTTTTAAATATCATGAATTTTAATTTTCACTCTTATTATACTGATAATGGTTCCATAAATAACAGAAAAATAATAATAATAAATATTTATAATTCATAAATACTTTTTATATTAATCATGAATTATGGTTTGGTGAAATGAATTACATTACGATCATGGATAAAGTAGGTCGTATGAACACATGTGTAACATTTATATCATTCAATTATCCAAATGGAATAAAGGTGAGTAATGTTATATCTTTTAGTAATTATACTAATATAATAAATAACATATTAATTCTATAAATATTATATTACTTATCATACATTTGGTGAATCGATGAGAAGGGAGACTCTTCTCTAATTGAATGTGCATACCCACACGTATACGAATGGTGCTATCATATTTCAATGAAGGAAAAGGTAATAAACAAAATTATGTAATAGATTTTTGAAAAGATAATTAAGTATCTAATTTAAAAATTATTTCACAAGTATCATATATATTTATCAGTAAAATATTCTATGTAAATCTTTATTTATAAATAAATCACATCGCATCGTGATCTGGTAATCTGTCATACAAACGTTCGATTTTATCTTATCACATATGCAATATAAATAAATAAGATATATATATATATATGATACAATGACTCATAATATAAAATTATGTTATAAATATAATATATAATACAAAATATTCATCATCATACGAAACCGTGAGAGGTGGTAATCGAAACATGTATGACATCGGTTCGGGTTGCAGTTATAATCCATATACACAAATGATGATTTTGTAACCCATATGATCAAAGTAGAAATGGTTTGAGGTCACAAACATAATATTACAACATCTAAATATGTTGAATACAGTGAAGTTATTATATCATCATGGTTTAATATGAATATAAAGAGTTCAGGTAGGAAATAAAATAAAAACAGTTGTTGAAGAATGTTATCTCTTCTTCGAGCATCATCCCATGGTTTTTCACAAAACTCTTTCATATGATAGATTTATTAAAAAATTAAGTATTTTAGTATTATATTCATAAATTTTTTTAGTAATACAGTTATTGAGTTTTATGAATTTTTTTTTTGAATGTGTGAAGAGGATATATGAGGGGGTGGAGTATTATAAGTGCGGTGAGTGACATACTTGTAATTTTTTTAAATAAAACAATTTACCCAAAATTTTCACATTAAAGAGGTGTTGAAAAGGAGAATAATCATAAATTATTCTAGATAGGTTTGATATATTACAGTTCAACTAGTGTTGTATATGATAGAGTTCAATATTTGAACCTTATCATTTTAGTATAACCCCCTAGCATAACCATTTTGACCTTCACTATGGTAAGCAATTTTTACAATTTTAATGATTCATTTCAGTAAAAATATGATTAAATTATTATATAATATAAATTAATCTTTTTAATATTATATAATACATTCTTCCAAATTCAATTCATAGAAGTATAAAATTTTCATTTAACAAATCCCCGAAGCGTGATGAGATATTAGTTTTTCAAAGGGAAAATGATCAAAAGTTTAAAAGTGTTTATATATAATATAAAAATTAAAGAATTTAAAATTTAGAAAATTATTTGATAATATTTATAATTGTAATAAATTTAATTTGAATCAAATTTAAAATTGTATTTAACTTTATATATAATTTAAACAAAATGGGAATTTTTAGTTAAAATTTATTATTTTTCGATATTCATAAAAAAGATAATGTTTTCAGAAAATTATAAAAAATTATCCCTAATATAACTATAACAGTATGATTTCAAAAAAATTTTAATAAACATGGGGATATTCAAATTTAATATAAAACTTATAGACGCAATGTTGAAGATGGGTGTCAAGAAGTTTATTTTTCAGGCACAAAATAATTTTATAATAACTATATGTCTAATAATAATCATTATATGAATCTAAATTAATATTCATTAATATATAATATACAAATTAAAATTATAAAATTCATAATTAGGTATTTTTAAAATTAATTAAATTGTGGAATAATTATAGACTTTATAAAAGATCTCAGAAAAAATCCCTTTTAAATTCAATAATAAGCATATATAAATATCAAATATATAGTTGATTCAAAAATAATTACATTGAATAAATATTAAAAAATAATACATAAATTACATTAATTAATAATTTCAATTTTTTTAATAAAAAATTTTAATGAAATTATAGTTTTTGAAAAAAAAATTATTTTAAACTATTCATTGAAAAATCAATATTTTTTGAAAAATACGAAAATTTCACTATAAGATAATTTTTCTATAATGATTCAAAATATAAATTTCATTTTATAAAATGTACTCATTATAATAAAAAATATTATTTTTTATAGAATCATATTTTTGAGGAATATAATTACATTTGTAAAAATATATTCTTTATTAACTAATAAATATAAATAAATTTAAATTGTGAAGTAAATTTATATGTATATTTCATAAATTAGTTCTTATTATTAATATCCACCCATTTAAAATCATGGTTATAATTGTAACATTTAATATAATATTATTTCATGATTGAATGAAGCTTGGGGTCACGTGTCATTCACACTATCGAAGAAAATCATTATTGCATGTAATGCATGATAAACTGATTTTTTCATTTACTGTACGGTATCTAATTTGTTAAATTATTTCGAAATAAAATATTGCATAAAATCTTACAATATTATATTATAACCTCCTTAAAAATAATTTATCCCTCATAATTCATCTCAGTCATCAATGGATTAACATTTAAAAAATACTTCATTAAAACCCACATCATATAAACTGATAATAAAAACTCCCTTTAAAATGAAAATGTTGAAACATAATGGTTACCTAATGTAACCCATAACTAGAATTCCAAAAAAGAGAACAAAAGTGGGATGTGAAAGGATAGAAAAGGAAGATAAAAATGACACCAAAATAATGACGGAGAGTGACAAAAAACATTGTTAGGATATAGTTAATAACAAAAGACATAAATCAAATATGTTTAATAGGACATTTATATCATAAAAAATGATCATAGAGAAAATAATAATTTCAGGATTTTTTTCTTAATGTTGGTGAATTTTCATGAGAATATATACATAATTGATTTCATTCCATTTCAAAATAAAATTCACACCCTTTGGTGTTATGTTCATCAATATTTATAACACATCTTACTCCAAGGAATTAAATTGAATATTTTGGGCATGAAAAACTAATTTGATCATAATATATATAATAGAGCTATTTTTCATTCAATTTATCTACAGTCATCATCAAAATAAAATGTTTATCACATTTTATATATAAATCAATATATTGGGAAATAATACATTTATTTCTAAAACCTTATAAAACATTCAACATAAACCATTCCTTAATTAGTTAACATAAAAATTTAAAATTTGTTAATAAAATTATGAAAGTCAATGCAACATTAATCAGATAAATGTCAAAATTCTGATATCTATTATTAATTTCCAAATATCTAAATTCCTTAGTTATATATTTTATTGAATCATGGTAATAACATGAATGAGCATAAACCCTTAATGAAGGAAAAACATTCTTCCTAATTCCATGAATAAAACCACATATTATTTTGTAGATTCCATAAATCCAATAAGGTTTTAAACATCATCAATGATAACATAAAAAATATTGTCCATAAATCATTAATTTATTCCACATTCATTGTTACAATCTAATTTTTTTATCCATGTCAATGATCCCACTATAATAAAATCATCATCTCAACACCAAGAACATATTAATGGGTATATTAAATTCACAATGTATTTTTTCTAAAATTTCACATTTCCATTAAATAACATTTCTAGGTTAAAAATGTCATTCAATATGTTTCTAAATATTTACAATGAAAAACATATACAAAAAATACTTATATATTTAATGATTAATTTCATGAATTCAAAAACATAATAACATGAATCATCACACTTTATTCTCAAACCATTACCATGGATTCATCATCTTATTCTTAATAACTCTTTTCTTTTATATGTCATTTGATGTTACATCATCATTAGAAATATAAGTATAACTCATATAAAATTTTTGATTTCCTTCATGGTCTTTCTCCACTGGACATTGATTTTTATAATTCTAAACCCACACACATTTAAAACATTCATATGTTAAAAATAAATTAGAGAGACCAATATATTCAGTCATTGTTTTAACTGAAGTTTTTCTTTTCTCCTCATCAACTAATTTCATTATGTACATCTTTTTCACACCCTAAAAACACTTCTTTCTCTATGACATTCACTTGGGGTTCTTATTCCCACATTATCATCATATATGAAACTGAATATTCATTTATTTATAGTATCCATTATTCAAACTCACAATGAACTATATCATTCTATTATTTGATATGTTAGAATATTAGTTAAAGCGATCGTTGTTAATATTTTTCATGATAACTGATTAGAAAAATATATATATATCATTCACCATAGTCATCATATCATTTGGTTTTTCAGCAGAAAATTTCCATTAATATTCAATGTTATCTTAGTTCCTTCAGGTTTCTTCAATTTACTAAAACTAGAAACAATATTTTGAGAAATAATAAAAACAGTTCAAAAGAATATATTTTTAAAAATAATGTATAGATGTTTTCAATCATGAAACATTCATTTAAATCATTGACTCCTTAGGTTTACCCATGGTATCTATGATCATGATTTATTTAAATATTTTATGATTGTTCATAATGTGTTTGTGAATTACCAAAGAATATGCCCATGGAGTTTCAAACTACTTGTGATGAAAGGCCCATTATTTTCCATAAGGTGATTATTGATTCTAGATCAATGTACAATTTTCAGAATTTCCCCTTGGAACCTATGTTCTAGATACATGTCTATTTATAAGATCTTGATAAGGATGTAATTTCATGGAAACCACATTCCTTATCCTTTACCATAATTTGAATACATTTTCATATACATTGACTCATCCTTTGACATATCCTTATATAAATTCTTATAAATACACTTATAAAAATCTCTTTGGACATAAATATGGTATTATCATCCTATTTTATAATGGCTAAATAAACCATTAATCTTATTACAACTATAGTGACTCAGTATTATCATGCATTGATATGACATCCTACAAGAAGATTATTTATTAAATTACAAAACCACATCCCTAAAAATCATAATAGCACAGTGAATTTGTAAAAATAGAAATAAATATTTTTATTTCATAAAATATATTCAATTCATCCAATGAAGATACTCCTCTTTAGTACTAAACTATATCAACCATTATTCATACCATAAGGAAATGAAACATAAATTGATTGTCTAATATGATACCCAGGGTTAAACAAAGGAGATTTGTATATATGACATGAGCATAATATAATTAGAACAAGATCATAACATGTGACAACCATACCATGCATATGAGAGATCATAATATTGAGTCTTGGAATAATTATTTAATGTTCATAAGAGATAAGATAATCAAATAACATGAGTCTTGAGAGCATTAACATTCTATACGAAAATGAAATATGGAATACACAAGAATACAAAATCAATTATATATTAGAATATGGTCATTTCTAAAACATGTCAATGCACTCTTAGGACTATAATAATGGACAATGTCCTTTATTTGTTAGGGGGGACATTCCATAATCCTTAGTGTATCCCTTTACTAATAATATAATGGGTTTACTACCCAAACCATTATTGTAGTCAAGGATAACTCCTAAGATAATCATAATGGACAAAGTCCCTTACTGAACACAGTTAACTCCCTATTTCATTATTTTCTATCTCATGAAATATAAATCATTGCCAAATTAATTGGAGGGATATATATTTCCTAAACATCAATGAGTATAACAGAACCACATTCCATATTTATAATATTACCACCATCATATAGTAAAAATCATACTTATATGTTCCAAAATATCAAAAACCATTTAACATGTTTGAATAACTGAAATGAAATGGGTTTTTTAAGATTTTCATTACTATATAACCTATGAAAAATAAATATGTTTCATAGTAATTTTATATCTTAATCTAATAATTACCTATAAAAAAGGGGGTTTCATAAGTATTTAATCATTTTATATATACTGGAAGAGAAAATGTTTTCTGAAATATATTTTCAACATAAATATAACCCATTATAAATATAAATGGTATCCTTAGATCATATCCTCTATAAATCATATGAACAATCAAATTATATAATCATAGATGGAAAATTATTTCCTAAAGATTTGTCAATTTAAATATTTCATGTAAAAAACCAATTATTTGATTTATTTAAACTGAACTTTATAAAATATTTTTGAAATCATTTTCATTGAAAATGAAAATGAAAAGTATGAATGTGATAATTAAAAAATAATTTTAAACATTACATAAATAAAATATTCTTTAAAATTATAAAACCACTATTTAAAATATAAAAAAAATTGATAATATTTTTCTTTTCATATAACAATTAAAAATTATAAATGAATATTCAAAGAAAATAATGTTCATGATGGTGTTAAATTATTATTATGTTATACACTTTTTAAAAAACAACCCTTTCGCATATTCAGTAAAATCAAAATAAGAATTTTTTGGAAAATGACCTGAAGGTTCATTTCTAAACACAATATATCATATATGGATATTAATTTCAATAATAAATCATTTTAATAATGTAAGTTATTTTTTTAAAATTCATGGCTTTGAAGGAAAAATAGGGTTTAGCCAATGTGGGAAATAAAATATGACTTATCATAAATACATTTTATCAATAATTTCAGGTAAGAAATAATGTGACAATGGAAATATTACTAAAATATATCATTAAAAAATTGGAAATAAATAATATAGGATTATTATAGAGATATGGATCATAATTTCTTATCATTATATAAATGATTATAGACAATCTTGATTAACGATGACATAGTAGCATAAATCCTATACCAATTTCGTAACATTGAAACATAAGAACAATGAAATAATGTCATTAAATAAAACATAAAATATCACGTTGATAGATATATTTATATTTTTATATGTAAAATTGTTAGTATATATACCTCATATAATAATATTTGTGTATAAAATAATAACATGCCACAATTAAATGAAATTGAGACAAACCACAATTCTTAATTTGGTAACATTTGAAACATAAACCATACAAAAGAGATATCATAAAATGTATCTGTAAATAATACTAATATTTTTATATTAATCCTAAAATAGATTCATGGGTATTATATATGCCATAATAAAGAAACATGTGATAATTATGGAATTTTTCATATAGTATATAGAAGTGAGACATAAACTTGTTTCCATAAGTCATGACATCCCCCCCACACATTAATACCTATAGTAAAATAAATATTTGTTTATTATATATATATATATATATTACTAAACCATAAATAAATATATCATACCATATATTATTTACATACAACTTTTTTTTACTTATTTATTGACAATTTCATGTTAAAGTCACATTTTTGTAATAACATCCTTTCTTTTAATGCATGTATTGACTTGTTATGTTATGTCCTCATAAATTATTAATGGTTAAATCATATAAAAAATTGTAATAATGAATTCATTGTAATATTTTAATATAAAGGATACATTTAATACCAATAATGCCTGCTCTTCTTGAGAAATTAATTGTGTTATGATCATGGAGACGATATGCATACGTACAGACGTGTAACATTTCCATTCCTCAGCAATCATTACAGAGATGAGGTAAGTAATATCTTATCATTATATAATGATAATAATATCATAATTATGATATTATTTTTTAAAATATACTTATAGATCACCCATGGGGTTTAGTGATGAAAAGAGTGTTAAATCTCTTTCTAAAGGTAGTAGTCGGCTTTTACATAGTTGACATTATCATTATTCCGTGATTGAAAATTGCATAAAGAAAATGATATATTATATTTCAAGAATTAAATATATGTAATTAAAATAGTAAAAATATAATTTATATCACATATTCTTTTCGTTATTAACTTCGTTGTAATGTGATAGTGACAAATTAATCACATTGTTTCTCGCACCAATTTTTCTATGTACACACAAGAAAAGTTATTGATTCCCTAATGGAATGGAAATAAAAAAGTTAATATATGATATAATATATATTGGTATAAAAATGTTATATATATCATATAAATAATAATATCCATCATCATATACAATAGAATAGGTGGTGGTGAAAAAATAAATGACCTTAGTTTGTGAGATGGTAGTCTTTCGTACAACCAAACGATGATTTCATAACCCATTTAAAGGATTATAGAAATTTTCAGATAATTAACATAACATAACATACATATTTTCATGTTGAAAATAACTATGTAATTATATATGAAATTTTTAAAAATAAAATAATTATTTGGATGAAGAAATAAAAAAAAAGCAACTTTAGATGAACATTAAATCTTCTTCGATTATCCGCAATAAGTTTGTACCAGAAGACTTCTTAAATTGTATTTCATTACAAACTATGGATTATAGGATAATAGGACATAATATATGATGGTATTTGAGTAGTTATTGTCTGGACTTAATGATTTTATGGTTTCAAGAGGAGAGTAGATGAGGTGGTCTTTTATATGTGATGTGAGTGCCACTATTGTAATTATTTGAATGAAAATGGAGTACCCATGTTTTTTACATGAAACAAAGATCCAAAATGGAAAATTATAGATAATAACATATGGTAATTTATAAATATGTCAATAAAATGGTATTTTTACATTTCTTGGGTAATTATTACCAATAATTTTTAGATTCTCAACCACCCTAAGTAATGAATTTTTACAATAACTGTGGTAATGAATTTTTACTCTTTTCAATATTTAATATAATAATAAATTAGTTATAAGTTATTATCAAATATAAATTTTGATGATTCCAAATATTCACTGAATTATTCAAAATTTAATTAACAAAAGGGGAAAATACGAATTTCAAACTAATCTCATAGGCGCAATGAGAAAGCGTGTTTTCAAAGAGAAAATGTTCAAATGTTTCCAGTGATTTTTTATATAATTTCAATATTAGAATACGTAAAATTACCAAAATTTCATTAATATATATATTATGGATATAATTTTACTTTAAAATAAATTTTAAAAATTATTGAACAAAAACACAATTTAATGAAAAAGTAGGTTTTCATTTACAATTTAGTATTTTTAACTACATTTCAACAATTTAATCATTTTTGAAAAAGTACAAAAAATATAATTGATATAATTTTGACATGATTAGTTAGAAAATAGATGTTATAATGGTGAAAAAAGTAAAATAAAAAATCCATTGAAGTGATTAATGCAAGTTTTACCGAAGTATATTTTATATGCATATGTTTATTTTATATTAAGTCAATATCTAATAATAATCATTATATGAATCTCGATTAATATTTAATGACATATAACCTATAAATTTAATTTATTTCATTTCTAATTAGGGAGTATTTTAATTAATTAAAATGTAAAAACAATATTCACTGTAATGTTTTTATAAAAAACCCCTATTTAAACAAAAATAATCTTATATAAAAATTTAATATAAACCCTATTAAAAATAAATTAAGTTCATTAAATATTAAAAAATATTATTTATGTTACATTAAAAAATAATTGGGAATTTCGTTTAAATAAATTATTGAAATAAATTATAGTTTTACAATAATAGTTATTTTACATTATTCATTGAAAAATCAATAATTTAGGATATATCCATAAAAATTCAAAATAAAATAAATTATATATAATGGTTCCACAAATGAAGTTGATTTTCTAAAAAATGAAGTTTTAAATATCTATAAATAAATTATAACATGTTCTCATTATAAGATATCAAAATCATTTTTAATGAAATAATTTTTTTTGTATAAAATAACATTTCTCAAAAAGTAATGAATATTTAAAATTTGTTTATAATTTAATTTATTTTTAGTAGGAAATTTATATTTATGATTATTAATGAAGTAAATATTATTCATACCCACCCAGTTAATAGATATGTTTTAATAGATATAATGAAGATAATAATTTTTCATGGTTCACTAAAGCTTAGTGTCGCATGTGAGGCACACTTTTTGAAGAAAGTATTTGTTACATGTAACAAAAGATAAACTATGTTTTGTGTATAATGAATTATATATAAGAATTTCAATTATAATGAAAAATATATTTTATAAAATCTTAGGATATTACATTAATTTCACTGATTATCCTCATTTCATAAGATAATAATCTTATACAATTCACCTAGCCATACCTTTTAATTGAATATTCCTTTAAGATACCTTTTGGTCTGAGTAAATTATGTAAATAGTAAATAATGTGATTAATTTTTTCAACTTATATATGCTACCCATGGTGCATGTAGTATACAATTTTTTGATGCACTGTATAAATAAAATATTATAGATAATCATTGGGGTTAGACTAGTCCACTCCATGATGGGGTCCCTTGCCCATCTTTTTCTTTGAGAGCTCACTACATTACTAGGGTTACCCCTTAAAACATAATTCCCATCATTCCTCGATCTATAATATATCACATTTATAATAATTATAAACATATAGGTCCCTTCAACATCATTGGGGCAATGGTGTCTCCTTGTATTGATTATTTTGGTTCAAATACTCATACATCACTTTATAAATATTATATGATCGCTGATGAGATATACTTGTTTATATTTTTGAACAAGTACAGTAATGCAAAATTCTAATATAGTAACTGGATCATTTTATGAATTTTTTATTTAATAAAAATCAAAATCCTTTTATTATTTTTTATGATATTCAATGATTTCCAATATATTCTTATTAAATATACCAAACGTTATTTTAAAATTCCATTTATAGGTTTCTTAAAAATAGTTAATGCAATATGATCAAATTTCTAAACCACAAAAAATGTTTATTTCCATTTATAAAATCGTTAGAGCATGTGGCACAGAAATGTTCCACTAAACACACCATAATGGGCCTTTATAAACATCTATTAATTCCGTATAATATCTTCCTTCAGTATTTAATGAAATAACAACTTTATGGACCCATAAATCTCCGCATTTCCATGTTGAAAAAATATTAGTTACCATAATTGAGTAATATTGAAATCTAACTTCTATCCATTCCAGAATCATGGACAATATTCGAGGCCCATGATTATTTAATTAGTAGTGGGCTATTAATTTACATTCTATGTAATCATATATAAATGTATCTTATCACCAGTTAAAACACCCAAAAATGTATTTTAATGGGAATTTGTGGTGTGGTGTATCACATATCCATGTTAAATACCCCACTCCACAACCATTAAGTATTTTTACCTTTTGATGTATATCTCCCAATACCACTTCATGATGACTAAGTATACTATTTTCACCAAGGTAACCACCACTACCTTTTCTAGATCACTATTTCTCATAGGTAGAACAGTAAAAAGAAACACCTAGAAAAATATAAAAATTCCTTCCACAAAAAATGAAGATTTTATTTTGTGACTAGTTCAATTGAGTTCACCCTGGATTTATCCACACCCATTTTGGGCCACCCCATTAATCATGGTCGAAATTAAAATACACTATACATATCTCTATAGTGTTGTTTTTTCAGCTATAAAGTTTCTATTTTGGATCTTCATTGTGAATCATTACTTAACTATGGCCACCATCATTTCATTTTCCTTTGAAGAAGTCATTATTTTGCGAACTCTCAAACAAAGCCATGAATATTTACTAACATGTGGTTCTAAATTCATATTTTTTTCACTCATGTGACATTTCATTATATTTATGTTATTTACAGTTTTTTTTGGATATCATTACTTTTTCTAGATAGTGAATCCACCAGATGAATAGTGATACATTATCATCAATTAAAATATCATTTAATCCATGTCATTCTTACAAAGATCCCAAATTATCACCTCGACTTATATATGATCATTGTCTCCTAAAATAAACACATATTATCAAACAAATCCAACTCAACCCTTTATTGTGACATCAGTATCTCCTATAGATCTTATTAACAATATGAAATATAATATCATCACTAATAAAAGGCCACATTAATTCATAAATTATTCTACAGCATAATTTAATAAAATTAAAAGGGTACTTTCCCCCATCATTTAAAATCACAATTTTTTTTAACCATGTGGTGAAATTTATTTTGAATTATCTCCCACTCTAGGTTTCCATTTGTTCTCTAAATTCATTAAAAGTGATCATACATTTTAATAAATAATTCACCATTTTAGATTGTTCTTTTTTATAATTTTATCATATTATTAACCCACATTATTCTAGGGATGAATTTTTTTGATAAATAAACATACTATTTGCAGATGGATAAGGATTAATCAATTTTTTCTATCTAACCATTTCAATAAAAATTCATCACTAGACTCGATCAATTTTGGTGGAACATTAATCTCTTTGAAATTTTATTAATAAATCTGTTGTTAGAATGTCCAATTCTATAAATCTCCCATAATCCAATATGCATTACAAATATAAATACTAGAAATTACACTATGTTATTCTCCCACATAGTTTATGTTCATCAAAAAAATTTATAGGTCTATTAAACCAAGTGTTGGTGGTACAAATAAGAATCTTTTAGAATGTCATCAATGAATTCGTTATCTTTGAAAAATATAAATGAAATATCATGAAATATTTCTCTTTTATTTATTATAAACATAACATTAATATTTTTTAATATTAAGAAAATGGATAGTGAAAACATATTAATCACACTGACTATTTAGATCATACATCTTGTTAAAATTTACAGCAATTGTAAAATACACATTGATAGAAAGGTAAAATATTTCTTTCCAATTCATTTGGTATTTAAAACATCTCAAATGAGCATTATGAACCATTTTGTTTTTATTACAAACTTTACATGAGACATTATCTCTTGATGGATATTTTTTTGTTCAAATTAGAGAAACCCATCATGGGAATAACTCATTCAAATCAATAATAATTTTCATTATTTACATTTTCATAACAAATAATAAATGATAGAATATAAAATTTGGGAATTAAAGTACATTAATTTGTTGGTTCCCATCATATGTTTTCCTTTTTATAGAAACATTCCTGAGATTATGTGGCTTGATAATAATTTTAAAATACTATAATTTTCCTGAAACCAATTCAATTTTATGAAATGGATTTGAAACATTTCATCTACTATTATACCTCTATTTCTATGAAATTTTATATACACAAGAACTCTATGTGAAAAAACCTTAATGATGATATGATATATTATACCACATTTTATCTGGGACACTTTGAATACCATTATGTGACTTATTTTTTATTCTTCAATTGATCTACCCTAAGCTCCAAAAACATGTGATTTTCTAGAAAAATCACACCATGGATAATATATATCCATTAATTCAATACCTCTTCAAAAATAGTTAGTAAAAATAAATAATATGTTGATATGGTTACCTAAAACAGTTTTCAATTTGTGGAATATGGATGATCATTATTAATAAACACTTCTCCACCCACCTTTCCTATTCCATTTTCATATTTTAGGAACAAATGAAATCAACTCTTCTTTTTTTATTAAATTTCTTATTTTATACAATACATATTAAACCACCTACCAAGTAATCTTTCATGTTTTATAAAACTTATAGAAATCTATTAATATATGTAATAATTGACATTATTCATTACCATGTCATTTTTCATAATTGTCAAATAGACCACACTTGAATAAACTTCTATTTAGATAATATTTCTAGGGGATCTTCAATTCATTTTAAGTATCCATGAAATTAATTTTTCACAAATTTTAAACAATTTATATTCTAAGGTTATTTAGAGAAAGCACAATAATAGTTCCCCATACATAGTCTTATGTTCTATCTCATACTCCATCAACTTCATAGATGGATTCTTTATCTTTTGTTTTACAAAACTTCACAAAGATTGTGAAATTCATTTATTTTCTCAATATTATCACACCTTGCATAATTTAAAGTGGTTTTGAAAGAATAAATGTATGTTTTGGGTGAACCCTTTATTTAGGTTCATCTCTTGCCCAAATTGTTTAACATGTTATCCGACTTAATATGAATTTTCATCGGATAATATTTTCTATTATATTCTAGATGAGTGGAATATAACATTATGGAATATTTTCCCTTGCATAAATTCTAAAATCAATAGTAACATGCCATGGTTTTATGGTTTGAACAAATGTAACAGCATCCATAACAGTCATACATATCTCAGTACTTTCATTAATTATGTTTTGGAACATATGTAATACTTTTTAACATTTGGGGAATTATTCATCGAATTATATATATATATATATATATATATTATGTAGCTAATTAATAATTAAAAATATAACTCTGGTGAAACCATTATTTTTTGATCCTCTCTTAAATAATTCTCGTCAAAAATCACAATTCACTAATATTTTAGATCTTGATTTCAACATGTTATTTATGATTTCATTGGTTGGATTTTCGTCTTCTCATTTGAGGTCCAATATAGGGTTTTTAATCTCCTAATTTTGGGTACTTATCTAATCTTCCTATTAACTAATTTTCACATATTTCTTCTTAAATTGTTATTCAATTTCTTATAAACAAGAGGAAATATACATTCTTGATTATCTTATATCATCATTGTCTTTTTAAAGATGAAATATTATATCCTTCCAATCGTTTTTTCTATCATTATGTACAATGATTTATTTTCAATGATTTTAATGTATATTACATTATTATTCGATCATTTATCAAATTTTATTTATTTAGAAACATGGGAATGTAATATATTGTTTTAATATTATTTTTCTCCATATAAGTATTTTCAATCATTATTTAAAAATTATTACATTCTATTTTATTTTTCTACTATGTCCTGTTATATTAGGATATCCAATAGTTTATTGAATGAAGACCGCCTTAACTAAAAACATGATATTGTTTCCACTTAACTAAATTCAAATATCCATTAAAATATATAATGGATTTTATAACACAATATTAATTCCAAAAATTATAATTAGAATAAGTTATATAAATTAAATTCATTAATTTTATTAGATAGTCATATATATTGGAATTTATATTCATATGTTTTTCCATAATAGTCATGAAAATTTTTATTTAATTTATATTTCATTACCAAATAAATATTCTAAAACATACACTTTCTTTTAAATAATCCTCAAATTAAAATATTTTTATATTATTCTTTTTTTAGTGCCACATTTGATTCCAATTGATTGAGACATCAATATAAATATTATAATGATATTTATCAAATATAACATAATGCTATCTTAATATAAGAATTCATTATACCGAACCAATCGTAAAACACTACGTAAATATTCATTGAATTCATTGAAATCATTTTTATATGTTTTGAAATGAAGTTAATAAACTTATTGAGACTTCAATGTAGATTGAATTTATCACCAATAACATTTGATCAGGTGATGGAAATAAGAATCAAATGAATAAAATATCCCTTTTAAACTAATTATTAATCCCAAATGGGTCTTGAGTGAGATATAAAATGATTGGGGGAGGGATATGGTATTAAATACAAAATTAATTAAAAGAAATCATTTTATGTCACAGTGCACTAATGTATTGAGAAATCCAAACCATGAGGAAAACTTTTTATACTCTACTGTTTAGAAATTAATTTAATTAAATTAACATTATAATCCCATTTTGATGAATATTATATATATTATTGTCTGTGGTGTGTCATATAAGTAAATAAGACCGAGATTATTTACACTATTCACCATAATTAATATACTCTATGAAGAATCCAATTTACACTGTTTCAATGAAAAATATCACTAAGAGTTATCTTATCATTATAGGGTTTATGCATGGTCAAAATGGCATGGGGTTGAATATTTTACATGTTTAGTTAAAGATCAATACATCTAAAGGATAATTCCTTAAAAGTTCCATCAAATAGATATTGAATATCGAATGAACAATAATTATATGGTTTATTTAAATATATGTCCCTTTTCAATCATGACATGAATAACTACAATGAGTGTGGATTAATGTCACTAATGTCCTTTTTTGCCTCTTCGTAGTCTTTTTTTATCTTCTCCTACCATTTATATTACCATGATTTTAATTACACCTTAAAATAAAATGATTTGTTGTTATTATCATATTTATATTGAGAAAAATATCATCCCTCTTGTTCTTTGGAAGGATTGTAAATGAGTTTCATCCCCCTATTTTTATTTTCCCAACCCCTCAACTATTATTCTAATTTATTTTACTCTAAAAATAATATATAAGATATTGTATGATTTCTATTCCACTATAAAATATTGATGTACCCTTTTTAAATAAAGGGAACACATTACAAATAAATGGTACACAAATCAAACCATTATGGGAATTTAAAACCACATAATAATCACAATGATTTCCATCATTGAATTGTTAAACAAACAATGACTAAATAGGTATAATAATTTCTCCATCATTGAATGTATATTATTTAATCTACTTATGTAACGATTTAAATATATTTTGATTCCTATATGAATCACATAGTATATTCAAGTCCCATTATTATTTAATCAACAAATATGGTTAATGAATTTTTTAATTTATCACCATTTTTTGAACATATCTAACCAAAACTCCCCAAAAATTCTATTCACATGAAAATTAATGTGATTTATTCTAAATTTCAATAAAAAGATACTTATTAAAATTACATATCCATAACATTAAACCCATTTCCCCCCTTTCAAATAAAGATCTGAATACCACTTCCCCATTTCCAAGTAAAAATTCATCACAACGGGAACCACCATGACATTTTTGGTCTCACCATTTCTAATAGGTTGAACATTAACTCAACACACCCACTAAGAAACCCAATTTACAATTACTATGGTAAAGAAATAATCTTAAATAACTAGTTTAATTGTGTTTAATGATTCACTATCCCTATAAGTTAGGGACTACCCTGATTCAGTTATATGATCCTATAATGCACCATGCCCAGCTCCATGGGTTCGTTCCCACCGGTTGGAAATTATGGACATTAGTTCATAAAACAATTATTTTCTTGACCATGGGTGTCTATGAAAACATCATTCATATTTATCCAATTTTGGAAAAATGAATATAAAAACATGACCATTGGGCACAGATTTTTCTTCATTGGTTTAACATTATTCACTTTAGTGCCATTTCATTCCATTTACTCGGTGTCCAAATTTCACTTGGATGAAAATCATTTTTTGGAAAAAGAATCCATCAAAACCACCAATATAATATCTCAAGAAATGCAACATCTTTCAATCAAAAACATTTTTAATAATAATCCTAGAATAAACATTTCTTCATTGGGTTTTTATTCTTCTGAAATCTACAATAATTTTAATCTAATCCAACATAACACATTAGGGCTCTAAATAATGTCTAATATGACTTCCTCTTGTAGAATGAATGAATATATTAGTGCATTAATAGTCTCACCTAGTTCATGAATAATGATATGAATGTAAATACACATGAATTATAAAATGATTAATTTATGATTATATATTTTTAAATATATAACATTATTAATTGAATAATATTGAATTATACTAATTGAGTACTTACAAGATTTAAGATTAATATTTTTTTCAATTTAAAATATTCAATTATAATGGTAGGTAACCACTTTTTTCGATGAATACCATATAAATAATACTGGTTAATAATATATATTTGATATACATATGTTTTATTAAATTTACATTAATGAATGACCTTTAGGTTGGTATTAAATGATTTAAAAAGTGTTAATATACCATAATTAGCTGTTGTCTACATATGACCAAATAATGAAACCACCAGATATATAACTATCATATTTCTTTATAGAAACCTTTCATACCTCAAATACGTGGAATGTATGTGGATTTGTTTCATCAAAAAATATTTATTTAAATGTGACATGGGATAATTTCATCAATTTAATGGATTATGAATTGGGTATAATGTGATGGAAATGGGGTATAATATTAAAATGATATAATATAGAGCTAAAATAAACAAATATTATATAACAATTGGAATTAAATACTTGAAATTAAATTAGATACTGTAATATAAATTCAAATATGAATTATAAAGATATAAATATGTAACCATTATGTTGAAATCATAATGGGATATGAAATGTTATGATTTTGGGGATTAGAATTTTATAATACTGATAAAAAATGGGTGATAATTACATTGTAAAATATATATAGAATAATATTAAGTGGGTAATTAAATTAGACTTCAACAAAATTAATTAAAATAGGAAATAAAGTGGGTCAAATTTGAACACTCACATCTCTTCAGTTTCATATAATAGAGTTGATCCATAAAAAAGTACAACATCATTATTATTGAAGAGAGATCTATGGGAGAGATTACATAAGTGGGATGTGAATAGAGATATTCATATTTAGTTTCTAACAAATGATATTGGGTTGTGGGTAATTTTTTTGTGAATGAAATTTCATTGAATAAATAAATGAATACTTTATTTTATTTATTATCAATATTTTGTATTAGCCCTGTCATGTCCTACTATAACCACGTGTTGATACAATGTATTGTTTAGCTCCAAAATTTTTCAAATCATAGAATCGTGGCCATGTTGGGTCATGCAAATATATATATATATATATATATATATATATATGACATTTCCTTTTAAATATTTCACAATTTTCATGTATTTTATCTTTTTTAAAAAACAAATAATTTATTTTCAACTAAAGGATAAAATATATTTCTTCATTCAGAATATGTAATCTATTTTATAATAGTAATCCTATAAGAATTTATATTATTACATTTATATAAGCATTATATATTTTAATAAAAATTTTGTTTTACTACAAGCATTGTTTGATTTATAAAGGACTTAACACTTAAATAATAATTAATACCAATATATATTGAAACTTATCAAAAAATAGGTAGTACATGTATGGTTTTAAATTGTCGTATAATTAGTGGGTGGGTTTCCCAAAATTAACCAGGCATTTCTTTATAATAACAAGAAATTCACTGATAAAAATATCTAATCCACCCCCATTTTTTAATGTTTTACACGGTCATTATAATGTGTAAAATCTAGTGATGCTACTTTTTTACATAGATCAGATAAATGTACTTTTAATGGTATATGTGAAATATTTAGGGCCATACATTCTCCCTTAAATATCAAATAAAACTCATAATTACCAAAAATTTACAATCAGTTTAATATTCCCATTATATTGGATAGTTTACACATTTTTATAAAAATAAGTAGTCAAAATTCCCAATTATTATATATCCAAATAGCTAAAATTCATAGTCGTAATAATTCACAATGTTAATAATTCTGAATAGTTTGGTAATGATAAATTATACTTCTAATATATTCATTCATAACAATCATCTAAATCATATATCTCATTTTCAATTTTCTCAGTATATCAATTATATGTAATATGTTATTATTATATAGTTTTATTTTATTCATAATAGTGATTTCTGTTATAGAATATTAGCTTGGATATATAAACGTTGTACATGAACTATTTAATTTTTCCAATGAGTTTTACTGCTTATTACCACCCAAATAAATTATTATTGATTTTATTTAAATGTTTTGAAAAATGAAAATATTTTTTGGTTACTATAATTTTTCAAGTATCATTTTATTCCACTATTTAGAAGTTTCTTTTTAAATGTTTTATGTCTATCCAAAAAATACGGATAAGTCATTTAGGTTTTTTTGTCTCATCAACTAATTTAATTTTCCTCCAAGGAACCTTCACATGATTATTTCTTATTTTATTAGTCACTTCCCCTCTCATATCGTGAATCCAAATTAGATCTATATTATTTTATAACATTGTCTAAAAAATAATCATATATAAAAAGTGTAATGTTTATATAATTTACATCAATAAAATTGATATATGGAAGATGATATTACCATATGGTAGGTTTCAAGCATATATGGGTGATATTCCAAAGATCTAGTCCTCTTTAGTAATAAAAGATTATATAAAATTAAAGACCCAACATATAGTTATCGACATAACATTTTTTTGAAGAATTTTCACATTATATGATTCTAGATTGATATTAAATTCTTTAATTTTTCTACATTATTTTTTAGACTCGATAACTTTTTTTATATTATTTTATCACTACATGATGGAGTCTAATATATCATTCTATAGAAGATTTGATATGGAATCATTTTTTTATTGGGGTGGTAAATTTTATATTTTAAAAAAAGTCATAATTATTGATACATGAATCATTATAATTTAAAAGAGAATGAATTTGGATTATCCACTAATGTTTTTATAGTAACTATAGACTATATATATATTGATAGTGATAGGTTTTACTATGATTCAACTCTATATTTAAATTATTCAGATAATTAATGAAATTGTTTTTGTAATCAATTGTTAAAGACTATATATTATTGATAAAGGTGTTCCATAATGTCTAAAAACTCTATTTATATACTTCCCAAAAAGAAAATCATCGGGATAAAGTTATATAATAAATAAGAAATTAAATAAAATTATATAAAAATTTTGTATTAACAAATTTAATAATTCCCTAATGATTATATAGGAAGTATATTCAAAAAATTCATTTTAGCATTATCATGCCTCAACGAATGTTTTGTTAAATGAATTGTAAAAGGCTTTTTATTATGTATTTGAGATTCAACTTTCTAGTACAATTAGAAGCATGAAGAGTAATCCAGAATCTATTAATTAGTATTTTCACATTAGATATGTACAAATATCTCTATTGATCACATATATACTAATGTTTATTAGAAAATTTTAAATATATCCTAGTAATAATTTATGAAAAACCTCCCATGGAAAAATATAACTTCATCATAATCAATGATAAACACATTAATTTCACACTCTTCAAATAATTCCTACACTTTTTTGTGGATTCATCATCAACTTGGGATTTCCTAATCATCGATAATAATTATTGTTATAAAATTTCAATAAATAAGAATAAGTATCCCATTCAATTATAATTATCAATTTTATCATTAATAAATCCTATATAATCTGAAAATTCTTCAAGCTCGTCATGAATAATATTTCATGTTCTTTCATACTCAATGAATTTAATACATTGTTTTATCTAACAGTATTAAAAATTATGGAGCTATCATAATTCTAAATTAGGTCTTACAATGCCTTCAATATCATATTATGATACTTATATGAATAAATATATTTCAATATTTTTATATAGTTTAGATAACCCATCATCTTCCAAAAAGTTAATTTCTCTATTTTGTTAATGAAAATATCACTATTATCTTCTACAAATTAGGATATATATAATTAATCTTATGTTGTTGTAATTTATGATATCATTAATCCACCATCCAGTAATGTGTCATATAAACACTAGCATGATCATTCCATGAATCATTAATGTAAACATTAAAAAACATATTACAATATAAGACTGTTAATATAGGATCATTTACACATGACCTCTATAATTGATCATAGTATTAATTACATTCATTTTTTCACGTGAGGTTGGTTCCCATATGTACTAACATGATTAAAATGATATCTAATTGAGAATTTTTTTTTAAAAATACATATTTTATCCTTCTATTCCATAAAAAATATTTTCTCATTTCTGTTGGATGGGAAAGGGTATTGTGTAACATCCATTGGTTTTTATGAGTAAAAAATTTAATATCATTGTATATAATAGTCTAGTTAAAGAGGACATCATTATCCTAATTTCTCTCTCCTCAATATAAAAAATTTCATTTATTTTATATCCATATTCTGGAGATGATTTCAATGGAACAATTAGAATTCAATATCATATGTTCCCTCTACTAGTAGTTAACAAATTTGAAATTGATTTCTTGTCACTTGATGTTACACTATTGAGATTAATGACATTTCCCTCCATATTAAAGGCCTAAAACCAGATCAAATAGTAAATACCATGGGATATTCTTACAATATTTATTCTACATAATTAATGATAACAATACATTCATTTAATTTCATTTGATTATTCTGTATAGAGATCATCCATCCATATATTCTAATGATTCCAATTGTAAATTAATGATTTTGTAAATTAGTTCATAGTCTTGAAAACACTTGTTACAATCTCGTTATATAATAAAAAGTTTCTATATATTGATGATATTCGAATAATTCTCATTAAACCATAAAAGGGGAGAAATCTCATTTTATGTGCCATATAAATAATTTGCATCATATATTTATTACTTTGTAAAATTAGTTTCATAATCATCAACTGCAAGTTCTCCCACTATTCATTTATTTAATCATTCCAATGTTATAAAAACAAGATTAACTTATGGGAATTGTTTTCATAATAATCAACATAAATTCACTTCAGTATAAATTTTAATACTCCTATGATTTCCTAGATAATTGAAAAATGAACCACTATTTTTTAGCATCCCCTAAGAAATAATGCATAGCCATGAAATTGTTTCTTTATTAATACATCCTAATTCAACAAATATTTATTATACAATATTCATGTATTTATCAGAAATAATTTTATTAGTAGGCATAATTAATGATGAATGTTTTTTTCTAAAAGAATTTTTATTTAGTTTCCCATTGTAGAAGGAAAATTTATATCTCTATATTAGAGATTTTATTTTTCATAAACTAATTGAATTACCCTTGATTTCAAAAAATTTCCCCAGTGTTAATACTGAATCCTATATATTAAAATTTTAGTCATTACTCATATTCTCAACAATTATTTCAATGTTTTCCATTCTATCTTGATGGTTCTATTATAAAATAAATAGAATAAATTAATTAGTAATATTTTAATATATTAATAAATAAACCACGACTTATAAATCTATTTTTTATGAAATTTGGTCCAATTCATAGGATACTTATAAAAAATTATAAAATCTCTAAAATTTTCTAATATTAAAATAAATATTCACTACCTATGTATTTTAGTCATGTTAATATTTTTTCCAACAATATTTTATATTTTATATTAGTAATATTAAAAAATATTAAATACGAATAAATTCACATGATCGTAGATTAGTATTACACGTTAGATTATATATATAAACAATAAATTTGTACATGACATACTAAAAAATTTGAGTAAAAATAATTGTTTAATTTTACTATAAATATCAGCAACTATACACAGGATTCAACTTAATTGGCTCAGAAAATGGGAAACAAAACTAAAGGGTGATCTCATAATCATAATAAAAGATTGTGTACAATAGATTCTGACATGGAATAATAATGAGATAAGTAATATAGTGGGAAGAGATAAAAATGATATAGTATAATTGATACAAAATATTAACATAATATTGTGGTGATAAAATATAATTACATAGAAAAAAAAACAAATGATATCATAATGATTGAAATTGTTGGAATTTTTAATTTTAGATATAATAAATATATTTTTGAGTCCCATCACCTATAGATCATAAAAAAATATAATAATTGGTAGAATAATTTATAATAACTCTCATAAGTGATATTTCAGTTCATAGAGGGGATATATATTTATTTTCAACACCTATCAAGTAAATGTGAAATATATTCCATTTAATATGAAATGTGTATAAGCAGAACATGGATTAATTTTCAATAAAAAAACACCTCATAAATAATAATACTAATTTCTCAATAAAGTATCTATTATAAGTTTTTAATGTATAGAAGAAAAAATTATATATTCAGTTTAGTATATTTACCATATCAATGAATATGTATATATAGGATAATTCTTGTGAAACCTACAATGGTTAATTATAGAACCAAAATTTTAATATAGGTACCCATATACACTGAGTTATAATGAATTGAAGTTACTTGGTAATTACATAGATTATGATGAATATTGTTCTTTTTTATTGAAATAATTGTATTTAAAATAGTGGTATACTATATAAAATGTGGGGAAATTCCCTAATTATATAGATTATATATTATTACATAAATGATACATGTATTTACTATAAAATATCCTTGAGGATTGTCTACCATGTAAGAATTTATTAGTGGAAAAGGTGAACATGTGGAAAATTGTGTTTAACAAAATTGGAACCTTATTGAGGATCTACGAGCTAGTTATCTTAAAATCTTAAATAGATTATTACAACCTTTTATACATGATAAACACATAATACCACACATAAATTGAATATGAATTGATTTTATCATTAGGTAATATAGAATTTTTTCCACATAATATAATTTTCACATTACAGAATCATATGCATATAGTATAATGTTACTGAAATATTTATTCAAAAGTTTAGGATATCCTAAGGCTAAAACTTAAATATATATTACAACATTATTGTAATTATATGTTAAAAATTAAAAATGATACTGTATTTTAAATATATATATAAATGATAAATAGAGAGAAAATAAAAAATTTGTTTAGTATAGAAAATTTTTATTAAAGGGTAATATGATATGGATTTTGGTACATTATGATTTATAATAGATAAAATTCATGATATTGATAGTGATATATAAAAATATAAAAATATGACCTATGATTTTAGAAAATATTACAATAAAAAATTCATATAGGAAATGAATGATGGGAGATAGAAACCCATAACTCTATTGACCTTATCAACCTAGAGTCTAGCAGTAAATCCCAATAAATTCATCAGATTTAATGGTAACATATAACAAAGAACCCTTAATAAGGATATTAACATGAAATTTATAAATTGGAGTGGGATAATTGAAATACATTGTGGGTATTCATATGTGATGTGAGTGAAAATATATGGAATAAAGTAAGGAATATTTAATTTTTTTCATTATCTGTAGTGTTTCATCACCCCTAATAGTTCCACATTTCCTCCTTTAGTGCTCCTCTAAAATTTTTATTTCCAAAATAATGGAAATATCTAAATAATTTACATAATAAATCATTATTATATATATAATTTCCATATTTAGTATATTTCAACATTTTTTAAATTATTTTACAATTTTTTAAAATTCTACCAAATATCAGACCTTAGTCAATTTCAATTTCATTATAACAAACATGAAATAAATTTTATCATATTAATATAATAATAATTTATATTTCAATATTATTTAAGCATGATGTATTTTTTAAAAAATATTATATCAGCGTAAAAATAACTTTATTTATAAACAAATTTATTCTTTAATGTTACATAACAGCTCGATAAATAACCCCACCTCATAGAAGAAGAATACTTTTGGGTGTAGTGTGTATAATCATTACATTCATTGGGGTGTTTTGGAATCATTTATCTAGTAGTGATTTGTACTAAATTAACTTATCCCACATATTATTATACACCAACTTCAATTATTGATGTTTTATATTGGATTGGTCAATGATGGACACAAAATATTCTAATTCATTCTATATCATTTGTAAAAACAAATAATAGGAAATGTTCATACTAGTTGATTTAATGGTTTCTCTCATATGTATCAATAATTTCTTATCATTACCATTACTGTACACTAATTCTAATAGTTATATTAAAATTATTGAATTATCAATGCCCATAATGACCAAATATCACAATTCCCAATGGTCATAATGTCAAATGGCCATAAACTCCATTATATACATTCTGTTTATACATTTAAAAAATACCCTAAATAAAAATTCATTATTTTAATTTTGTAAATATTTCAATCATGGCTCATTAATTATTTTAAATTTTAAATTTTATTATTATTACAATTATTTTAGTAATAGAATATGAATTCAATGATATTAACATTGTACTTTTGTTATAATTTTTTTTTATTTTTATGCTTATTAAAAAATGAAGGCTAGCTAAATTATTACCTTTGATGTGTATTATATTATTTCTAATAATAATATTATTATTTATTAATATAATTTCATCTATTTTATCATTATAAATATAAAATATATCAATAATGATGTCAAATAATGAGGTAAACAATTCCAAAAACAAATAATTCTAGTAATATATAAAATAAGTAAATACATCATGTTGTAATGTCAATAAATTTGGTACAATAAAGAATGAATGGGAAACATTTTCTAAATATAACAATTTTTAATAATAAAATATATTAATAATTCTCTTCCATGATATATTAACAATCATAAATATAATTAACATATTTAATTTTATGATTAAAAATTAAGGTTTATTGGAAAAAAATGTATGCTTTATTAGTTTTAAATAATTTATTATACTTTCACAAGGATTCATAAATCTATATATGTACACACACATATCCAGTTGTACCAAGAAACATTATTCGTAAACTGTAATTTGAATTAATTTGATTCTAGGAACTATGAAAAATAAATATTCTTTCTCACTTAATATTGATATATTTTTATTAACACCTAATTTACATATAGGGTTGTAATACAACATTCCAATATTTATAGGTGTCATGTTCTTTATTTGTAAAAAATTATTTAACTATATTTATTGGATACTTTTCATGTTTTGGCTATTATTGTTCTTCCAATTACTATTCGAAACTGTAATGACATCATTTTTTATCCATTATACCATCATGGGAAACATTTTTGGTCATACATACATTGGTAACTGAATAATATTATTCTAACCCTTTACATGTCTTCAATTCAACCCTTTGATAACTAAAATTTTGTAACCAATTATGTGGTTTAAAAAATTGAGGGATATGGTTACCCTTACTATTAATTAAATATATGAATTAATTACTTCATTGATCCAAGTGGAATAATTTATTTTTATCAATAATGTAATATTATGATAAATGAAAATATGAAAATCTAGTTGATATATCCCTTGGATAAATTGAAAAATCCTTATCTAATTTTGTGTTCCCACACTGAGTGGATCATGACCCATAATTATAATTCACATAAATAGAAAATATAATTTTTCATCCATACATATCAAGAAATATGCACCATAAGAATAAACCATGATATTACATTTCCTCTAGAGTGACCATGTATGATTTGACTATATTGTACTCAGTGGAAAAAATGAGATTGAAATATACATGGATTAACTCAACATTTAGTAAGGTTTAAATATTATCAATTATATTAATATATATAATTATATGTATTAATAATTTTTAGTAGTTAAAAATACTAATAATATACCATGAAATAGTAAAGAAAGTAGAACCAACAATAAATGATAATTACCAATCATAAGAGGGTCCTTATATAGCATACCTTCTCTGAGCCTAAGTCACAAGATAATTGATAAACTATTTATGTGTATCCTATTGATTATCCTATATAACCAATTACATGGATGTATATATATAACATTGTACAAAAAAAATATTTGATCTCAGAAATTTTTGGTCCTAATAAATTTTCCAATATGGAAAATAATGGTTTACATATAACTCATGGAAAATATGATTTCACGTCCCTTTAGGGTTAGCAGGTGACGTATACAAGAATTAGATTCCGTTAAAAAATAATATTAAAAAATTTTAAGATAAGAAACATTGATTTATTATTCACATGATAAGAAAACACTAATTCTATCATACCCATCATCTATCATTGCATGATCTATAATCAATGAAAAATTAAAATTTACTCAAAATAGTATGCTTTATATAAAATTTGAATAACATAAAAATATGTCAAATAATAAATACTAATAATATAACAATTCTAACATAATAAAAATTATTGACATTATACAAAATGTATATAAAATTAATAATGTTATATTATTCATCAAACGATAAGATATAATACAATATTTTTCATGTTTTAACATAATGTATGAGTATCATTTAAACGTTACAAAATGTTTCAAAAATGATATACAAACAATCTAAAACATATATCACATTCTATAAAATGACTTATACCACATGACACTGTAGAAATAAGTCGTTTTTGGTCCATGTTATGAAGTTAACTATAATTTTTGGATTACTCTATCCAATACAAATAATGAACGAACTCTTACATGGAGACTGACAATAGAAAAATAAAAAAATAAAATATTAAAGATAATTTTCAGCATCATTCATAACTAAAACATATTTATATTAACCAATATAATTAATATAATTTGTGATAAATTTTGAATATAAAAAACTAAGCTAAATTATATTTAGTTACCAAAATATTTATTCATGTTTAAAACAACATTAGATAAAATTATTTAATAAAAAATAAAATCTATTAGAATATATTATTCCTTGAAATCTATATACATTAAATTTTTTATTTAAAATTATTTATATACAGAATGTAAATTCATGAAATCAATAATTTTAAAAAAAATATTATAATAAAAATGAAGAATATAATAACTTATGTAAAATGAGTGAATAAACATTTCAATAATATTTATTTCATATGGTTAATTAATGAGTTATTGAAGAAATATATTTTATGGATCACATCATTCTAATTAATTTAAGAAAACTTAGTAGTTTAATCAAAATTGAACTATCATATAACTATGATTATGAATGTATAATTGGTATAATTCATGTTAAGCATAATGTACAGGGTAATTATTTCTATTAAAATATATATTAACTGACAAAGAAGATATGGATTAAAATATAATGTAACCACACAACCAGTAATTCTTTATTTACACATAATTAATTTAATATCTTGTTTATACATTGTAATAACACAAGGGTTCATGACTTAATCATTATTTCATGTATGGTAGTTGAGATCATTCAAAGTAAATAATTTATTACTCTAGGAATGTAAATTCTATAGAATTTTTATAACCATATGTTTCACTTTCCTTATAAAATACTTTATAAGGACAGAATATCGAAAAAACACATATCGAATCATGGTAGAAAACACCCTATCAACATGCAACATTTAGAAACCAAAATACTATTTTTTATTCATTCCTAATTAATTTATCCTCAAACATGTTTTTAGAAACTACATATGATTTAACCAATGTAAATTAAGATTATTATTTTCAAAAATCATTTATATATAATATGGTGTAACGTATTGGATATGATTTTATCATCCAAAAGATTATAACATAACTTCTTTATCATATTTATATAAATGTTTATTATTACAATTAAGACTAGAATTTAATGTCTAATAAGCATAATTTGATAAATTTTTCATATAATATATGGATGTTTCCAGAAATATATATTTTATTTTTTATATAATATTTTTATTTAAAACCAATAATTAAAATCATTACAATGTAATCGGAATATCCTATTTTAGATATAATGAAAATAATGAGAGAAAAAGAAAAAAATATTATCCTATGAAATTATAAATAATAAAAAATTACATAATATTAGCCTAGCATTAACAAGTCATTCATAGTACTCTAAAAATAACATAACAATCCCAAGTATAATATCAAGACCCAATTTCAAATGACCTCCCATGGAATGAAAAATTTTAGATAAAAAAATCAATACAAATCTATTGAATAATTGGTATGAATATAAAATTAATAACCCCAACCGTAAATTTGAAAATATACCATATTAATTAAAAAAATCCTCAAACTAACATTTTAAATTACATATACCCTAAAAAATTTCTATATAATTAAATCAGTTTATAATATTGAATATTGTTCAATAAATTAATTACATATGTTTGACTTAACCCATATTAGAATTAGAAAATATGACAGACCAACCCAAGTAAACTAAACCATGTAATTGAGATGACTGACACTTAGTGTGGTAATGAAAGAAAGAAAAAATGATTCATATACAAAGGAACTAGACATACAACAGGAGTATAATGTAGAATAAGAAGATACAAAAAGACCAATATATTCCAAAAAAACAATATAAACCCAATGGTTTTAATAAAACTAGAATAACATTTCTCCCTAAATCAAATAGTTTCCTTCCAAACCAGCCAATATGAATGTAAGGATTAATGGATAAGAATACATGTAATATGATTCCATTCATTTTAACTGTATCCTTTAATAAAATATCAATAATCACTTTATGGGAAATTTTTGGCTGTGAGCACAATTAACAATAGGATAATACAAAAATTTCTATAAAATGACTCATTTCATGTATTCAATAGGTATATAATTAAAAAATATATTTATATAATGAATTTTGAAACATAACATTCCTTTTTAAATAATTTTATTTTAGTTTTCATAAAATAATTTTGTATTCTTAAACCATATATATGAAATAATGAAGTGACAAAATAATAAATGATGTTCCTGTATCAAGAGGCATGTAATTAAAAGAATATTCTTGAGATAACTTATTCAGTTATTAAATGGGATGAAACCTCACATAAAAACTATTGAGAAAAAATACATAATAAAAATAATATTGTGAGAAATAAACATAAATGAAAAATCACTTCATATTGGCCCCTAGCCTGTGGGATAATGTGTACAAGACTCTAAAGATACCAAAAAGGATTAACATTGGATCCAACCAATTTCAATTCGTTGTACAGTCCACTGATATCCCATAGTTTACCGTCTAATTCTTCCACACACATTAAGTCTGCGGGAGTCTATTTCCAAACACACCCAAACTTCCCAATGTTCTAATTTACAAAATAAATTCCAATACCATGATCACAATTTTATAAAACATTTCTAATGACTGGGAAATCAACATTAAAATTTTAAATTCCATTTCGAAATCAATGAAATATGTTTTCAAAGAAAAATCATTTTTTAAAATATTTTCAATTCAAACAAAATACATAGAAACACATATCACATGAAATTAATGAACAATGTAATTCAAATTTAAATGAAAAATAAGAAATAATTTCATTAAGACATTTTGATGATGATAATCAAAACTAAAACAAGGGAGTATTTAAAAATATCATTAGATTATTACAATATCCCCACCAAAAAGTATTTATACCCCTAGAAATCCCTTATATTACCTAACTCACTAAAATTATACGTTGTTACCTCTTCATTAACAATTATCTCCCCCATGTATCTTGGATATCCTTTCTACACTACCAAAGTACCCTAAACTAAGGAATCATATTACCATATTGTAGCTTCTCTCAGTGATCTATAATTTTAATTGGATACTCAATCAAATTTGTGTCGTTCTCCCGATAAAAAACTTTAAATAAAATTACATGGGATGGATATGGTATATACCTCTTAATCTAGGAAAAATGAAAATTTGCTAGGATATATGTCAAACAATATTTCAATTCAATCCAATATGCCACCTTCTATAGTCCTCTAATAATCATAGAGAGGCTAAAAAACCTCTATATCAAAAAAACATGTTTTCCAAACTGATGATGTCCTATGGGAGGTGAGACTCTTTGAAATTATTATCAACAACCTTAAACTCCCACAACCCTTGATTATGGTTAGAATAATATTTATTATGACTCTATTCCATGATCAATGTATCCTGGATTAGCTAAACCATCTCCATCATATACTGAAATCGACATTGTGTATCGAATGTCCACTCTCACATCTCTTCTAAGAACTTGAGAGATCAGTATGGACTCCCTTACAAAACTTCATTGGGAACTATCCTAGTTAAAGAATAATAAAAACTATTATAGGAAAACTCAAAAAGATGAAATTTAGTTGTCTAAATTTCCTCCAAAATAATGAACATAATCCTAGATCATATCCTCAAAAACATAGATAACATTTTATGCCTATCCATACTTCTATGAATAATAAGTCATGCTCAATAAAATATTTTTTCCCATCACCTCCAACAATAATTTCTAGAACATAGATTTGAAATCAGATCCCTATTAAATACAACTGTATAGGGAACCCCATAAACTCTCACAAAATCTCAATCATTAAAGTCCCTAGGCTATTACAACTTCATTGAATCCTTTAAAAGTATGAAATGAACTGATTTTATGAGTCAATCAATTAACACTAAAATATTATCCTCCCAAATTTTTACCAATATAAAATGAATGATGAGACCCAATTAAATTTTATCCCACTTCTATAATATAATAGTTAATGATTGCAATAAACTATTAGGTCTACGGTGGTCTATCAAAATTCTCTGAAAAATAATACAATGTGATAAAAAAACCAAAAACAAAATTCCTCACATCCCACTACCAGTACCAACTTATCATGTCATGATACATCATGGTTTTCCTTTGGTTCATGGACCAAAAATATTGGTGTACATTTTCTATCAACTATTTCCTTAGGGAAAACGGAAAACCAACCAACTATGGAAGCTCAACATTCCACTGGGAGACCAAGACTAATAAATTAATATATCCCCATCATAATGGATTTATCTAAAACAATGGCACTCAGTTTTAACCACCATCTCAAGCGGAACTCACTCAATAAAAAATGATCCACCATTCATCTACGATAAGATCACATATCCACAAACCACTTCCACTCCCAATATCATCTCTAAATATAATTAATTTAGTGAACATCGATCAAACTATTACATTATTACTCGTATATATAATTATCTTCTCAATGCATTTTAAAACACATTTCCTTACCTAGAGTTGTATGAAATAACAAAATAATAAATATAAATATAAACTACCAAATATATGAATCACAATTCCGACCCCTTTGAGTAAAAATGTATTTGAGGATCTGTTAATTAGAATACACTATAAAATACTAACAAATGAGATAGTGAATCAATATTTTGAGTATATGAATAATTGATGAAATATAACTATAATGGGTTGGGTATTTTTTTCTCATGAGGTAATGACTAGCATGAGAAATATTCAACGATTTGTTTCCCTTACATGATGACAAACCCGAAACCCTTAACTAAGCCTCATAGAAAACAATATAACCTAAAACAAATTCAATATAAACCACAACCAATGAATAAATCACACTAATATTCAACTCTTCAATAGTTCTCTGTAGTTTTTCATTACAATAAATCCCTACAAAATTATGGGATACAATTGTCGTCAAATATAAGATATTGGTTAAATCTTGACACAATTATATAATAACCAGCAAAAACCAATATGATTTGGATATCAAACACAGAATTGGAATATATATACAAAATCACTACTGGGTTTTTAGATCCACATAGATTCCCCTATTAGATATCAAATACCCTAGATATTCCACTTCCCTTATCGATAACTCAAATTTGGATTGTTTAACATATAGACAATTTTTCATCATGTTTTGATGAATTATGTAGAAATGTTCTCTATTATCCTCCTATGACTTGGATTACTTCCAAATATTATCAACAAACATATGACGAAGTTCCAATGATTTTATGGTACGTCTAGTAGAGAATATAAGTAGATATTGTGGGATCATTATTCAATCAAAATGGCACAACTAGAAACTCATAAAGCCCATACCTATAGTTGATCATTTTATTTGTTATATCCTCTTCATAGAGAATCAAATAATAGTACCATGACCACAATTCAATATTTAAAAAACAAAATTTACCTCTATGATTGTAAAAATATAATAAATTCATTGAAAATTATATTATTTCTTAAAAGTTACCTGATTTTACTTTTTATAGTCTATACAATGTCAGAGGCAGTCATCTTCTTTCATAAAAAAGATTACAAGTGTAGCTCATGGTGAAAATCTAGGATTAATAATTACTTTTATCTCAAGATTATCAAGAGGGGAATTTTATTTCACCAACTAAAAAGTTTCTATTTGATATGATGGCATAGAAATGGGAATCATGCTATGGATATGGTCAATAGTAAACTTGATCTCTATCATTGAAGGTAAATTAGAATGTCATCCTGACTGACCGTAGTGTATGTACACAGCACCGTAAAATGTCAACCACCCAAACAAGGATCAATTGAATCATGAAACATCTTGGAAACCAGGCATGAGATTACCCATTCATATGGAATAGCAGGCGTGGAATTCCAGATCTAGAGTCCCACTCACCTTGAAAGAGACGAGTTATCCAATCGGTAGATAAGAACTATACCAATCAATGATAAAAGACTTTTTGTGACATAAAAATAATCATACAATAAATGAAATTATCTAGTCTAAAATTTCATTACTATGAACCATGAAATCCTACTCCACCTTGAAGTATTCTATCATTGCCCGACAGGAGGAATTCTAGAAAACATATTTAGACCTGATTCCCTAATGCATGGATTGATCAGACAAGTTTGATGTAAGATCAAAACATAATTATAACACATAAAATTACATTGGAAATATAAAAAAATCATTTTCACCAACATCAAACAATTTCATCACTGTAGAATATGAAATAAAAGTCATACCTCTAATAGTTAATCACCTTGCTTCAAATTCCTCAAAATCATACACTTAAATATAATGTTTTCCTGTATTAGCCACCAAAAACTCCCCCTTGACTAGAGTGTTGGACACACATCACTTATATTTATTGGTACAAACATGCAAACAATTTTTTAGAGTGAATGGTATCATTCATACATTGGAAATCATTCCAAAAAACTCTTCATAGGGACCCATAGTCCAAAATGATTAAATGTGTGACGAGACTCTTTATTGATAGGCCAAGTATGACTAGACTATGAATACATATAGAAATAAACCTACTGAAATCCTGGAAAACCCCTGAAATATTTCAAAAAGAGAACCAACCACCCATACATTCACTTTTCTAGCTAGAAAATATTATCTAGCTAAAAACTACAACATCATATTCTCCACCCAAAACATTATCCTAAACATTGTTTTCCTCATCTAAGTCTAATTTTTCAAATACCACAATAATGGTCTGATGGAATATGATAATCAATATTAACCTAATATCAAGCCTCCAAGATAGCTAAAACCTTCGTTTTGTTAGGTATGTAGTCGTTAAAATATATAGTTATAGATGTATCACCTTCAAAAAATTAGTAAAGTACTCTAGAATAATACATTACCCTTGCATCAACGTCATAAAATATAGCATATTTTCCACTGGTAACATCTCAGGGTAAAGATACTAATTAAATATTTTCTTCAAATAATCTCTTGTGATTTCACTATGCAGTATAGCGAGAATTATCTTTTCCCACTATATCCTCCTCAGTCCATTGAAAACATTAATAGAAACCAATCCTTTAAGTCTTCAGGAATATTCAAGATGTTGAAGATCATTTTAATACACTCATGACACTCCTAATATTCTATTGGTCTTATTTCACCACAGTTTAGGGGTGGATACTACATAGTAATGTAAGAGCCATGATCCACTAAATGTATTGTGTTTCTGAAACCCTTTTAACGCATATTTTGAGTGGTTCATATTACTTCTTCAACCTAGGACGTTTTTATTGGATGACATACCTTTAGAACCAGTCTCATAGATTCCTCTCTTGGATTTGGAGGAGATATTTTTTAAGTCATTATCTAATACACACAAAACAAATAAAAAATTATACCGATGAAACATTCCAAAAATCCAAAGACTACTTATATATATCAAATAAATGATTTAATTATAGGTATTGAAAATTTACAATTTCTATAAATGACACAAATTGCTAAAAGCAATCGTTAAATTTAAATAAACATCTAATATAGTTCATTCAAATAACCCCAATTGCAAATCTTAAAACTTGAATAAGTACATTTCAACCCATGATAACATTGGTATAGTCACAAAAGTGAGCTAGTGAGGTCCCCTTTACACATTTACTATATGAATTCTGACTTTCGTAAATAATTTCTACCCATGAGATAGGATGAATCTCAGGGAATGTTAACAAAATTCATGTGATTCCTTCACTCTGATTAATATTTGTAACAGTCTAACCTGAGCCAGCCAAACCATACAATAGAGAAATATGTCACATGGTGAGGTAGATTAAAGAAAGAAAAAGTATTGAATACAATGGAACAATACATATAACTTCTGTGTTGTATAGAACTAATTGATATATCTATACCCATATAGTCTATGCCGAACTAACTAAACCTAAAAGTATGAATAAATAAGAACAATCATGTATACCGAGGACATATAATCACTTCCATCCAACCTGGAAAAAATTCAAATACCAAAGGATATGATGACATAATACAATATTCCCTTCAATTTACATGTATCCTACAATACAACAACTATAATTTCACTAAGTGAAAAAGTAGGGTGTGGGAAAAATTCACAATATGATACTACCATAGATTATTTTCAAGTTCTACTATCAATATTTGAATTGTTATTGCATTTAAAAAAATTAACACCATGTTTTCATAAAAACAATTATTTTGTAAATAATTTTCCCTTTTGTTTTCATAAAATCCATTCAAATTCATAGACTATAAATATGAAACGTATTTCTGATAAAGTATGAAATAATATCCATGGATCAAGATGTAAGCATATAAAGACATATCCATGATATGACGTATCATATGAAGTTCTGTGATAAAAACTCATATATAAAATATTGATTAGTAATCCATGATGAAATTAATCTATCAATAAATAACCATAAATAGAAAATCACCTCAGATTGGGCCATATCCTATGAGACAATGCATAATATACACTAAGGATCCTATACAGAATACACATTGGATCTGACCAACATCGAGTGCTGTCATAGTACATAAATTTCCCAATGGTAGTAACCTAGTTGTGCCACACTAACATAGGATACCCATGTATATTTCCCAATGTATCAAAGATTTACTATTGTACCAATTGTTAAAATAAATTTAAAATCATACTAAAAACGTTACAAATTTTTTTTGAAGAGAATACAATTTGTATTGATTTTTTAAAATTCATTTCCAAATCAAAAATTCTATTTTCAAAGAAAAGCCCTATTTTAAAAACATTTTCATTTCCACGAAAACCATTGAATCCACATATCACATCAAATTAATGAACATACAAAAAGATTAAAAATAATAATCACTCATTAAGTTAACTTGTTATATATAATCACTTACATCAAACCGATATAATCCTATCCACCCTTGACAACAGTTACTCGAAACCAAGAGATCATCCTTTGAATGACAAGTTATGACAAGATACTATATAATATTAAAAGGAAAAAAATAATTGACCATGAATATGAAACCAAATCATAGAAAAGTAAAAATAAAACAACCAAAAGAATGATAAACATGAAGGAATTCTTACTCATAGAGGAACAACCAAATCAAAACAATGTTAAACCACTAAATGAATATATTCAGAGAAAAAAGATGTCCCCAAAATCCCCCATGAGAGAGTAGTTGTTGATATCCAAAATCTTATGAAGTAATGAATGGAGAATAATATTTGAAACACCCAAATAACTGAAAAACATGAGGTATAATAAGAGTGTAATCTCATTATACTTATTTTAATCCATGTTTCTCAATTATGGGGTAAAACACATCCCCTTTTTATAAAAAACTAATTTTCATACATCACATGTTTTGAAACAGTTACAGGAAATTTAAAAATTTCATTCCATCTTTTATTTAACACCATTTTTTAGTAATGAATACACATTTTTTAGCCCTATTACATGGTGTGTAATCCCCTTGAAGACGTAATAAATTGTAGGATGAAGCAGAAAATCAAAAACTTCCTACACAAGGCATTCCCAAATCATGGGATAAAACATTCAATTCTATGAAATAGTTATACCAAATATCATTTATTTAAAATTATCATAAATCCATAATCATTAAGTTATATTCTCCAAAAAGGCATTTACATCCATGATATTCTTATAAAAACACCCAATCAAGGATGTTAAAAAAATATATACATAAGGGAGTACCAAAAAAGTGCAACATGGTTTTATAAAAAATTCATTCAAATGGATATCAATATGTATTTCCAAAATACCTAACAAAATATTAAATTTACCATAAAAATGCATAATACAATATTAAAATATGGAATATAAGAATATAGGGTAGGGATAACATGTATTTTAAATTAATAAAACTGTTGATATAACCTAGAATAATGAGGTTTGAATTTGTAGAATGAGAAAGTAAAGAGGATGATAATATGGGGATCCAATTTTTATTGATTTTTTAATAGTGTTAGGATGGAATAGAAATAAAATAGTTTGAAATTAAATCAACCTAGCCTCCAAAATTATAAACCAATACATGAAGATATATGGTTCCGTTTCATGATTCATTGGGTATATGGTAGAACTCAAAGGACACATATGCCTCCCTCAGGCCCATTAAGTACTCTGTTTCCTCACAATAGGTACCTATTAAACCCTGTAATACTAAACTATATTATGAAAAAGTCTTAAACCCAACCCATTATTTTGACTTCCAATAAAACATTTGATAACTCTTTAATATTACAAGTATTAATACTTAAACAATGTAATTTGAATCCAAATTATATATTAGAAAATGAAAGTCCACTAGAAAAAAATAGAAAATTGCCTCATACATAAAACCAACATGAGTACCTCATAAGAATATAAAATTATATTCATTTTTACATAGGTCTATCCATGTCAATGTTAGGAATCATGAAATCCAAATTAATCTTCGTATCAAAAATGATTATCAACTATAATTGACATATGATTCTATAATCATTATTTATACTTATAGAAACAAATATCTATATGATTAATTTTTTTAATGAATGTCTTAATAATATTACAAATTTTTTTGAAATAAATTGTTAATAAACACATGTAATAATTAAAAAAATCACTATAGATTTTGTAATTACAATTTTAGCATAGATTTTGGTTTGTTTGTTTTCATATGTAATATGAAAATGAATTTTTAAAAATAACTAATATAAATTGTATGTATATAGTCTTTTATAATAAATTTATCTGAATTATATAACTAAATTAACTAATTAAAGTTTCGTAATCTGGAAACAGATTTTTATGAATTTTATCCCATTAATTTTGATGCTATTGGTTTTAATTGTTATCTTATCTAAACTATATAACCATTTAAAATATTCTAGTTATCCACACTATATATTATTAGACATAATCTATCCCTATCACCCAATGATTTTATTCCACATCCAAAATTGAGGAATTAATAGAATAATAATTTTATGTGTAACATTTAAGACCAAATTAAAAACAAAGTTACTTCACATCGTCTCTCATAAAATCATTTGTTGTGAATTACACATGCATGGAAACATGAGTAGGGCACTCTCAAATTATTTTATTATCACAATATAGATTTAATAACTTGTTATCATTCACCAAATTTATATACTCATGATAATATTATAATGTTGAAATATTCATGAAATTATCACGAGGAATTTTTTATTATAGAAGTTACTGAACAATTATTCCAAAAATATATTATTGGAATCAATGAAAAAGACAGAAATTTTTGACATTAAATATATCATTAGTTATTATAAAATTAATGATCTCATTGCCATTTTGTATTCATCCATATTATGGATATTTTATACATCTAAATTAATCATATAAAAACATTTACCATGAAATATTTCCTTTGATATGTTTGGTATATATCCCTTATCAATAAATTTTATAGTTTGAATAAACAGTCCTTTTCAAAATATTATAAATAACAAAATTACAATATGAAAATATGTTTTCCAATACATTTTGAAAATTCACATTTTTTGGGAATCATGATAGAATTTTAATTAAATAAATGTTCATTATCTAAATATAAAAATAACTGACATAAAATTAATATCATCAATAATATTATATAAATTGAAATAGACTTTGTTGGACTCCTCACGTGCTAAATATGTTTTAATGATCACAAATCCTATTCAACCTGGTTAAATACTATAAATCATATCATATCAAGTGTATTATCGTGTAGGTATTCTCATGCCTTAGAAATAACCATTCAAGATCTAAATTTATCTAAATTCAGTTTAATTACTTTATATTATCCTTGATTTACCTTTATAATGGTTTCTTTGATAAATGATTAGGTTTAATTCAGTCCATAAGTATCACTGCTTAGGTCTGAATACATATATTTTCCTAAGTTTGAGACATCATGAACATTCAGCCTCTGTGAACATTCAGACACCATGAAGCAGACACCGTGAACACTCGGACACCATGAAGCAGACACTGTGAACATTCTGACACCATGAAGCAGACAATGTGAACATTCAGACACCGTGAATTATACATCGTGAATATTAAGACACCGTAAAAAAGACATCCTGAATGAGAAACCATGACCATAAGACACCCTGACCATGAGACATTATGACTATGAGACACTGTGACTACAAGACACCGTGACCAATCCAGACACGATTTCCACGACATACTATGACACCATTTCCTAATATATTTTTTTCTCCTTTAATTTTAATCTCTAATGGGAATATTTGCAGATTTTAATTCACATACATAATTAATGTTTCTTTGTCGACATATCATTGGATAGTACAAGGTACAAGGTATAGAATACATGCAAACTGTCAGCTCAAACACATGCACTATAAGATAAAAAGAGTAGTGCAGCCTGGAAACAAGTGGTGAACAAGAAAGTATGAAGTAGTGTGACACAAGGAAAAAGCTGGTGGGAATGAACCTGAGAACAATATAAATTTTAGAGAATTGGCTCATGCAACTCGATTATACTGAAGAACGCAAAAAAAATTATAGAATCCTGAGAACATATTCAAACATTGAAACATCATGAAGTACACGAGTCAGATCTGTCTGACTTTTGACACCCTGTTTTAAAGACAAGGGATCGATTTATGCATCTACTTCATCTCGATGTCCAAATATTCCAAGACTATCACTTAGAGAACATCTAAACCTATCTCAATATTTCTTCTCTATTGTGTATATTTTTATTAACTTTTGAGTACTGTGTGTTTCTGTATAATAACACACTCTGTCTCCTGCATAAAACTAAAGGATATAATATATCTTACTCAAAAATTATTTTACTCTTGTATATACTAACATATTAGTGCGGAAGAGGTCCATGTTTTGGCTAGTAGCTTTAACCCATGAAGAACTGTGGAAGAGGTTCTTGTGCGCCCTCGACAGTCCTGTGTACTTTTGTTTAACCCTGATCTAGGGTGTGGATCAAGATTACTTATATAATCTCCTTAGTGGTAGGTGATCTCCAAGTAGATGGATTGGGGATCGAATCAAGACTGAACCAATTATTTAATATCTGTTGTGTTGTATAATTTAGTCTTCTCTATTTTAGTGCTTTTCTATATAACTCAAAAATCACTAAATTCACATTTATAGTTAATTTTTGAATGAAGTTATAATTGATTTGTCTTAGTAAAATAGTTTCAAATGTACTATTAATAACTATTATTATTACTGAGAAATAATCAATCTTCTATGAAGTTATTTAAATAGTCAAATCATTATAATTGTATTACATTGATTAACTGGGCTGTATTTTACTTGATGAGGAAATATTTTTCAGAACACCTTTTAAACAGGAATTTTTTGTTGATACTCAATTCACCCCTCCAATATTTAGTAATCTACTCCGACGAATAGACTTATTACATTATAAGGCCTTGGTTATTAAAACTAATGTATTTAATAAACTATCAAGGATAAAAAAATTAAACTGGAGAAGAAATTTAATAAAAATGATTTTTATCAAATAATAAATAATAAATAATAAATAATTCATGGTCTATTGAATATGAATTCTATAAAGACTCATATTTTTTAGTTTCTAAAATTCCATGAGAATTTGTATGTTTTTTCTTGGATTAGGGTATGTTCTAGTAACATCGATATATATATTCACATTCAAAGAAAAATATTATATCATGAGGATATTTTTAAGCCTTTGTAGAGGCTTGCAAAGTGAATTGGGAGTCAGATGAATGTAGTGTAAGGTTTTTAATTACACTGTAGAATAATTTTCCAAAAAGTGATAAATTATTCCATAATTTAGGGGCACTCTAGCATGGGTTGTTTCCCTTTTTTTCTATAGTATGAAACATATGTGTAGAATCCACACCATATTTGAGTATCTATAGTGTCAGAAGTACAACTTTGAGAATATGTTACAATAATAAATTTCAAAAAATTTGTTTCACCCTATCAAGAAATTTTTCTTGAAGGGGTCAATAACCACAAGTAAAACATATTACAATATTTCATAGAAGGATCCTTGCAGCAACCTCGGAGGAAATGGAATTTGGGGGATTTCATATGGAATTTTTGAAATGTATCCTGATAGAAACTACGTGAGGATTGATTTGGGAGAAAATTTATCATTATAAGGAATTTTATATTCAAAATATGGTAATTTTGAGGAATACAAATAACAAAAATCATGGATCAGTGATATTCTATGGAGCCCTAATCTATTCAACAATAAGTAGAATGTGGTAGGAAATTTTCAAATGATTCCCAACTATTTTCCTATAATAATAAAATTTGTTAGTGTATTAGCACCATGTACTAATGGAAAATACCACAATGGTCAATCAACATATTCTTAAAATAAAATTAATTTCTATAATATTGGGATGTGATAAATAAATTAGTTCAAGACGCACATGGGAGTAGCCTATTTTAGTCAAATATCCCCCCATTATCATCTCTATTTAAATTATAATTTGATTGGAGTGTTATAATTTAATTTTGCTTATGATATTTGTGATGGGTGTAGATATCTCTTCCAATTATTTTTAGCCAATGTGAGAATGGATTTTTTAATTGGTGGGATAGACTAGTTCCCCATCCTTATGATGTAGAATATCATTGTGTAAAATTTAATGGGTTTTAGTAGGACATTTTTCTACTACTATTGAGATAGGTTCATAAATACTAAGAAGGTACTGAAGAGGGGATATCCCAAAATTTTCATTGATCATGGGGTGGGAGGCAACAATATATGACTTTTTAATTTAATTTTTTAAATATTCAATTATATAGGGAATAATGAAATAAACAATCCTTTTGAATAGTGAATTTTAAAATCCCTATGGTCATGGGACAACATATGTATAATTTTAAGTATATTGAGAAGTAATGAACTTTTACAAGGTTCATTTTCATGGTTGAATATTTCATATTGTAGGATTGTTAAGATATTTAAAATTATTAATTTTGTGTGATGTTCTCATTGAGATTATAAATTTTGAATATATAAGAATAGTTCATGAATAGATAAGGAATATGGAGATAATTATGTTATAGAATGATGTTGGAGTGGATATTGATTGTGTGGTAAGACTCACCATAAGAGATATGTCAGGATTATTTGATGATATAATTTGGTCAACCAAGGGAAATTTTAGGTTATAGTGTCATGGAATATTATATATGTATTTGTCTTGGGAAATGAAGACAAAATAGAATGACTCATGTGGTCAAGAGTTCTGTGGTTTTATTAGGGGATACCGGGGCATAAATTTTTTTTAGATTATACATATAGAGATAGTTTTTGGATGAGTATGAAAAAATTAGTGGGTGCATTAGCATTGTACTCTTCCTATGGATTAATAAAATGGTGGTTGGTAAATATTATAAATAAGGGCCCTGGTGTGGAGGTAATCTTCATAATGTTTGTGAATGGTGATTTTCTGATTCAATGATTATTTAATGTTCATGTATAGACAGAGGGTTTTGATTACGAATCTAAAGGAATGGTTTTGTATGTTTTTGTTGATAATTCATGGTGTCCCATATGCGGTGGGGATCTCAGAAATCTATTTTATTATAGTAGCACAATAAATTTGTGAATTTGTCTTGATACGAGTTGTCAATAATGGCTAATAATGGATTATTAATAGATACAAACTTGTGTTATTAGAAAATATAAACCGTTTCACTCATAAAGTGGTATTAGAGAAGCCATTTGGTGGGGAGTGCATAAAGATTTATTTGATGGTATGACCAACATTGTGTAGTAAAATTTATTTAGATGTTAGGTATAGTGTTCCTTAAGATTATAGAAGATATATCCTGGGAAATAAGAAATTGTAATGTTGACATTGGATATAATAAAAGGATGGGATCATAATGGAAATGTGATCCAAGAAAACTATGTGGTTTTGGTTGAGTTTTTGATCCCAAGGGAAGAGATTAATACAAGTGATTATAATCCTAGTTGATATCAATTTGGATGAGATGAAATTATTAAAGGGAGTATAATGTTATGCTAATAAAACCAAAATATTCCTACGGATATTATCAAAAGAATATAAATATTTAATGATATATTCATTGGAATGTAATTCTAGGTCTGACTGTCTGGTGGCCTTGTAATGAGTTTTTGTGCACATAGTGCGCATGATGATTCCCTTTTTCATTTAAATTATTTTGACTATGTTATGGTAGTGTTTGTCTCATGTTCAAAAGATATGATATTATGAGTGAGAATCTAATCACCTTGATTGTATAAGATGAAATTTAATATGGATTTACACATCCACATAACAATATTTTTTGAAACAAAAAATGGGATTTCCCCCCCCCCCCCCTCATGAGATTATAGTGGGTCTCCCCCAATGAGTGTTTGTAAAGACATATGGGTAGCTCCACTCTCCCCCCCTGATTATGTGAGATAAGATTATAGTAGGTTTGATCATCCCAATTAATATTTTACATATGGTTATGGGAATGATAAGTCTACCCCGGAGTCTATGGTATGAGTTATCTCTAATCTAGAACACCCAAATGAGTTTATGACATGATATTCATTTGGGGAGAATGTTCATGGTGAATGTTTCGCTGATATTTTGGTTTATTGCACTCTTTTATCAAAATAAATTATATTTCATTCTATGATGGTAACCTCTCAACCCTATGACGATACAATATTTCATTAGGTCCACTCTTCCCCTTATCTGTATGATGTATGATTTCAGTGCAGTCCCCCTTACCCATAATTATAATACATGATATTCACGGTTTGGGTTTTTCCATGATAGTATATGATATTCATGTATAGGATAATTTCATCCAAAAATTTTAATAATTTTGAATTTTGGGACATATGTTTAACTAAACTCTGGTATAGTTTAGTGACATACATAAAGACATCATGAACTATCTCTAGTAGATATGGTTAATATCATGTTTCACCTTAGAACAAGACTCTTGATGGTGATTTATATTATTATACCCTATTTTATCATATATTCAACTAATAATATAAAATATGTGTGTGATATAATATGTTATGTTATAGACACTATTTATGGAGGTTAACTTTGGTTTCCTCACAACCTACTCAGTAAATAATATAACGGTGATATCCAATAAGACCACATGTTAATAGATTCCGATAATGTGGGTAATAGTGTATAATGACTGATTTATATATGTTTCATCACACTCATGGATTTGAATTATTGATTGCAGAAAATACATGAAGTTAATTATTTTTTTGGTTTACTTTTATATGTGTTCACGCCAATGCGTAATCAATTGAAATGTGCGACTACATGACTATATATTTATTTTTATTTCATTTACTTGTATAATATATTTGGTTAATTATATTAATTTTTTCATTTTTGTTTGGTTATTTTCTCATGTTAATCCACTTTAATATGAGGCTAATGTCTCTTCATGACAATATCATTGGAAATATATTCTTGTTGAAAGACTATGACATTTGTGAATATGTACCTAAAGTCAATTGACACATATTTATAGTTACAATAAGGAGAAAAATTTTGTAGAAGTTTATATCAAGCTGTTATAGAATCATTATTAGCCTTGGAGTTACATGACTAATAAATATAAATGGTTTGTAGACCAATTTTTATGACAATAAATTATGGAATATTTTTTATCTTCAAACATTTCTGTTTATCAAATTAATACCATATCATAAATATAAATATTAATAAATAATATTAATTAGATAAAAAACCCACTGATAATAAATATTATACCATAATAATCTTATTTTCAATCCCAATGTTGCATAAATATTATTAAAAAAAATTGAAGGAAAAACACTTCTTCATAGCCTAGAAATTGAATTTTTAGAATACCAATTTTTAAGACCCCATGATTTAATTATTCATTTCCCTACAAAAAAATCATGTTTTTTCAATAGATTTTTATGTGTTCAATAGAAAACCAAATGAAATTTTATTTTCTTTAATATGATTTAATCTTAAAATATAAAACCAAATTCGATGTTTATTATATTTTACGAAATATTTTTTTACATAATTAAAATAATATATATTAAATGATGATATTAGGGAAATAAATTATTAATAAATATAATAAATCAAGTTAACAATATAATATATAATATAATTTATTAAAAAATAAGAATCAATTAATTTTAATTCATAAAACTTCAAATATATAACATAAATTGAGTTCATTATACATTATTTTATTAGAATTAATATTAATAAATTTAGGAAATTGAATTAGTTAAAATAAATTGAATATTTTGATTTATAAAATCCAATTTAGGTATTAAAATCAGTTTCATTTTATGGATTCAAAATATGTTCATGAGTTAAATGATGAACTACAAAGGCAGAATTAAATTGGTAAGAAGGGTTTAAATAATTCGAAACAACCTAAAAATTAAAAAAAAGTATCAAAAAAATACCTGCTTGATGAAATTTTTATATAAACTTCATTTCATATAAATTATTTTTCGACTTTTAATCAACCTTCCATTTAGAAAAATACACTCCTTAACCATTAAAAAACAAGAATTTATGAAAATTTCACTCAACCTCATCAGTATAATGGCCACTATTCTAGTAACGTCAAACCATATCATTAAAAAAGTCCACAAAAAAATATCATAATATTCCCTACCTAAATATCATTAACCACATTTTAAAAACTCTTATAATAATAAGAATGGTCAAATTCCTCATTTCTATGAATATCTCTAAGAGAATATTATTGTCTTCAATGTATGTGTTATAATATTTTTATTACTTTTTCATTAATTTCATCATAAAAATAATATTAAATATTAATTTTATCCTTATAAAAATCATTTAAATAAATAATATTCTATAAAAAAGATTTTTTTCCTTTGAAATAACATGTTCATACACCTTCAGTACTTATATTATGTACCTTTATGGATCAGTTACTCCAGTCACTAATACAATATTATAGTTCATACATCATGAATGAAAATTTAAACATAAATAATTATATTCTGATAAAATAATTATTTATTTATGATTCTAAATTAATTTAAAGGGGTAATATTTCTCATTATATTTATTCATAAATTTACAAAAAAATTTAATTTAATATTGAATAAAAATTGTTTGTTTTGTTCTCCATGTGACCCATCACCATGAGTTCCATGAAAAATTCATAGGATACTAAAACAATACTGATTAAATATAATTAATCATGATGAAAATTATAGAGGATATTATCCAATAATCAAGGTGTAATGAAAGAAATATTTATACTACAACATGTGAGGAAAAAAAATTTATCATCCAAATATTAATTTTTAGAAAAACTTATTACGTGACCAATATTGAATTATAAATGAATGGTACATAGTGACATAAATATAAATATGTTTTTAATATATATTAGTAATATTAATACATTTATTTTATAAGTAATTAGTTTACATTTTAGAGAGGATATATTATGTAAGAGATTCATTTCAAACTCATATTTAAATTGAGATAGTCTATGGAAAATAATTTAGGGGAGATTTTATGTTTATCACTGAAAACATCATATATTTTAATTTAATATATTTTATATTCACATGAATTATTCTCATTTCACCTCCAATTGGTATAGTATTTACTTGAAATGGTGATAATAAGTAGAAACCTCATTTGAATCCTTTATATAAATAATTTACAACATTACATTTACAAATTATACGTAATAGAGAATAATATAAACCATTATTAGTTTAATTTATACTCATATACAGTAAATCATATCTCCCAAAAAAACATCACAAAATTTTGAAATATTTTCTTTGGAAATTATTCATAGAAATAATCATGATCGATTGATAATAGTATAACATCAGCATAGATTATAATAATGGGTGCACATTTTGGTTATTATTTCATATACATGTTATTAGCGACATTTCCTTATAAAAAATCCCAAATTTTCATTCAATATTCTAGTTTGGAGTTCTAGGCACATGGATCTAGTTTCAATACATATAATTCATTATTAATTTTAAATACCATTCTTATAAAATTATTTAATATAAACCTTATAAGTATATAGATAAAAACCTCCTCTTCCAGATCTTTATTTATAAAATATAGAATTTTTATCTGTATTAAAAAATATTTATTTTTTGTAATATAACAGTAATAATAATTTCCTAAAGGATTACATTCATTCAACTACTACAAATACATCAGTAAAATACATGCCTTAAATTTAAGGTAATTACTTATAAAATATATTGGATTTGATCATTGACACTATTTATTTCACATTTATTTTTCTTCTAAAAACCCAACTAGTAAATATATTTTTTTATTTTGATTATTTTTTAAATGAAAAAATGTTCACTAATTGAAAATTATTTATAGATATTTTTCTATAAAACTAATCTAATCAACATTTTCAATTTAATTTAATACAATTTTCTATTCATTTTATTAAATGAAAGATTTATTGTTTTCCATTCTAAAAATTAATAAATTTTGGACCTGTTCATTTTGACGAACAATTATATAATCAATATTAATGTGGTTCATTATATAAATATTATTCATTATATTATTCTTATAAATAAAATAATCCTTATAATACTTATCTAAATTAAAATAATTAACATTCTACATAGTTTATATTTGTTTAAATTTCAACTTTTTAGTGTTTTTCTCATGGTTATGTTTAATTAATCAAAAAATTTCACAAAATAAAACTCTTATTTTTTAATGTGTTTCATTTAAATTAAAATCATAAAAATTAACATCATAAAAATTATTAATTTTATACAAAAAAATTCAAAAAAATTTAGAAACATCGATAAGAAATATATCCCATTAAAATACCATCATCTTACTATACATTAAATCTGACTAGTTTTTCCCCAATATTAATTATTAATTATTGAAATCCAAAAATATTGAAATATATTATAATATGACTCTAATGAAGATAAATTTTATAGTGTTTTATTTCTCGAAATAGGTATTATCAAGAACCTAACATGACTACGGATATTTATGCACGCAAAAAATCTATACAAATGTTTAAATAGTATGTGGTTCGATGCAATTTCATTTCACATTTCAATAATTATTTAATTATTACACTTTGTTATTACATTTTTTAGTGTTGTGTGCATAGAATATTTATATAATACTTTGTAGGCAATATAATTTATAAATTCATTATATAAAAAATACAATAAAATACCAATTATGATGTTCACAATGTTAAATAAAACATCCCTCTCAACATATAGTTGATATATTCTGATCAATTTAATATCATATGAATTTTGTAGAATAAAAATTAATTTAGTCATCCAATTGAAATTATTATTGAATTTAATGAAAAAAATAACATATAGCATTCTGACTGTTGAGAGGAACATAGAGAAGTGAATAAATGGGTTCAAGGGGTCTAGGGTATTATTAATATTATAATTTATGTGTAAAATGAACCATCATCCCTTTTTCATGATTTAAAATCACCTATCAATCATTTCAAATTTTCTATGGGCCTATAACATATTTTTCTTTTATATTTAAACAAAAGACATTGAAGAATGATGTTTAATATCATTTTTCTATTGTTAGATTCTTCGTTGGCACTCATGTTAGATGATTTATTTGGATAATAAATTTGAATCAATTTTTCAATTTTTCACACTCCTCTTGTTATCACAATTCCATATTTTTAGTTTTTTATAATCTATGTGTTTTCCCTAAAAATAACATTGTTACCTTAATTACACAATTATAAAATATTAAAATGATTATCCTTAAGAACTACTACATAATCAATATACAAAAATTTTAAATTATTCTATTAAATCACATTTTAAATAATTATTTAATTTTGAGGGAGGTTACATTGAAGAAATTTAATTCTCCTCTATAATAACCCTAACTAGAGTAACATAATTATTTTATTTATATAATGACATTTGAAAAATATATATTAAACCATATCACCATTAATATATCAGTTTAGAAATATTGAAAAAATATATACCTATATGATTTATATATTATATTGGAAATATAAAAAAAAATTAACATGATACACTTTCTTGAATTAATAAAATTTATTCATATATTCTATATAAAATTTATTGGAAAAATTAATTTTATTATATTAGATACTCGTTATGGGTAAAATATAGGGGAAATAATTAATAATATATATTTTATAATCAAAATGGTAGAGGATACTCGATAAATATACCATTTAATTAAAAACATGATATTTAATATTTATCAATGAAAATATAAGAAACACATGTATAAAAAGGACAAAATTATCCGTTATGGAATTTCATAATATTTGAATATATTGATCTTACCAATAATCCATTATTAAATGAAATAATGATTCTTATTTTCATGGCCTGATGTAATGAATTTTTAGTCATTAGGGTTGTATACCACAAATAATCGACTAAAATCGCCAAATATTTGTCTCGTCTAACCTATTGATTCATTGAGGGGATAACATTAACAATTAGCCACCCATAATTTACATATATCCAATTCATTTTATAAACATTTTTTATAAACTACAATACATAATCAATATTTATTTTAATAATGAAATATCATTGTTGAATAAAGAATATAATACATTTATATATCCATGGAAAATGAAACAATAATTTAATCAGGCTTCCAAAAACATAAAACTACATATATATATGCAATAAATTTTATTAAATGTAATTTTAGTGGAAATATGTTTAGAATATATGAGATATTGAAAACAAGGATATGGACGACGAAATATATTGTCTAATGGATGATAGAGGTTGCTTGAGAACGTGATTGTAATAAATTATTGTCAATGAGAACAAATATTATGTATAAAAAATACTATAAATAAAAAATTGGTAAATGATTAAAAGGGGTTATCTAATAATGAATGTATATGTTATTTTATCTATTCAGTGGTATATTAAATTTGTATTGAGAACATAAATTAATCTTATAAAATAAAATACTCAAATGCATTGTGCATTTTTTTAAAAACTGAGATTCAGATCACCACAAAAAATATTTTAATGATTTTTCAAAGGTGATTATAAAATATTATTTGTAAAAAAATTTAAAAAATTTAATAATTTAGATAATTTAATTTCAGACATGAAAAATTTTTGTGGATGATGTAAATATTTATAAAATATTAAACCCCTTATTAAAAGGTTACAAGAAATTGATATCACTTTGTATTTTGTATGTTTCTAAAATAAAATATTCATATAATAATAGGATTTGTATTGTAAATAATGAAAAAATGTAATATATATATTAATTTTGAAAATTCATAATTGTCACATTATCATGAAAAATCATTCATTCCGTAAACGTAAAAAATTATTATTTTGACACATAAAAAAAGTAAAATACAGCCAATATTGAATGAATAATAACGATACTTTTTTGAAACATTAAAGATAAATATAAAAATGGTTTATTATGAAATTTAGTATTTATTAGGGGATAAATTTGATATTCCTAGATCATTTTAATAAATGAATAATAGGAAAAAATAAATTTCCAATCTTAAAGAAGATATTAGATTAGTTTTTATTAAAATATTATTTCAATCATAAAGAACGAAATTGTGGAATTTTTTTGGGATTAAACATGAATTCCCTTGAACTAACTAGATTAAAATAAAATTTATCATGGTTAATAAGTTTATATTGCCAAATTATTTTATTATAGAGTAAAACATAAAAAATCCTACATAATATTTAGATTGTAAAGTAAACCCTATCTTTTTAGTAGCATTTTTTTTCAAAACCACATAAAATATATCACATAAATTAGTGAAAATATTTATGTAGTAATTATTAATTTACAATATTATATATCAAATAGTAATTATATGAACCACATTAATGAAACAAGGTACATAATTTAACAAATGTCATAATAGAGTGGAATTGTGATAAAAACCATTATATTGGATTCATATCATTCAAACATGTTTCATAATTCTGAAAAATAATTTTTAATTTATAAAATATTTTATTTTATACAACATTAGACATCGATTTTTATGTCATATTAAAATCATTTTTCATATATTCATTGAATATTAATTGTTTATATCGTCTATTAAATGTTTTTCGATCAATTTTTTATGAATACATATGTTTATTAACTATTTTCAATGGTGCTATGAAATGGTTAAATCATATCAATAATGTTAATAATTACATGAATATAAATTTTATTCATTATATAAAATTTTATAGCCATCCATACTTGGCAGTAATATTGAAATTCAATACATAGTTCAAGGAAGATGTCATTTTAACATATACAATATGAGGGTTTAATTTTTGTTATGGGTGGAATGGAAAGAACCTAAATAATGATTTATATTTTTAAAATCATATAAATTAAATGAATTTAATAATTATTTATTATACATATATTTATTTCTATCCATTAAAGGTGGTGATTAAAATTGAAATAATCATTTGTGGTAAAAGTAATTTATATATATATGAATGAATGATATGTGCAATTTTTAATTTTAAAAATGAAAGGATATGAGATAATATTTTAGCTTTGTAGAATTATACTTTTCTTTTAAATGTCATTTAAATTCCTTAAATACATCATTATTCCTATCTATGTAAGGGAGTGATGAGAAATGATACAAATCACATTATAGTTGTGGTAGTCTGTATATATGTGGGATTGATGTATTCATTTTTAATAGATGGAATAGTGGTTTACAATCACTGATATATATATAAATATATATTAACATTTTTGTATATTATAGATACTACTGACGTTATATCATGATGTATATAACAAATTTTAATGTTTTAAAAGAATAATTACTTTAAAAATATTCAATTAACATAATTACATGTTCTTTAGAAAATCACATATGGATTACTTTGTGCTTTATATGGAGATATTTTGGGTAGAAAAAACAGAATTAAATGTATAAGGAAGTTAGAGATAGATATGAGAAGATTCATTTTAATATAAAGTTACCTTTTAATTTCTGATAACTTTAGAAAGAATTGGATATTTTTTAAATGAGGATGGATGTATTATTTTAAATAAATGAAAAACGAATATATAATATATGTCTTACTAAAGACAGTAGATCAATATTGTAATAGATTCATTTAAATTTTTTTTTTTAATAAACCTAAAAAAACATAAAAGGTTTTCTTGTATTTTTTATATTTCAAACCTTATCTCTTTATTTAACTGAATCTCTAACACTTCTTATACATAAAATGGAGAGTAAATTCAACAGAGTTTACTACTAATTATGAGTGAAAAATAATTTTAACTTATTAAAAAAATATTTTCATGATAATTTCAGAAATAAATATTGTATCTTTGAATTTATTTCATTAATTGTTGCGAATTAATTTTAATATATGTTCGTATAATGCAATTAAATCCATTTTTATAAAAATGACCATTTTATGTATACATATGTTTTCGAAGTAAAATATTGGATAATGTTTATTAAAGTCAAATTAATTAAATTTATAATATTAGAAGTCAATATATTGTAATTTATAACCAATGAAGGGACCCTTTGAAAATGTGATTTTATAATGATATGCTCAAAAAAATAACATATTTATATAATCGATATTTATTAGTATTACCAAAAAGTTAAAACATTTATATAATATTATGAGAATTAAATATAAGATAATATTGATTGTATAAATTCAAAAATTATTTTTATTTCATCTAATTAAATTTATAAAATTTATTAATTAATCGCATAGAAGAAAATAAAAACTATAATGATAATTAGTTTATATAAAAATGACTATTTTATAATATATGTGTTTTAAATATTATATCATATCTATTTGAGTGTTTCATTATATGGATATAAATTTGTAAATTTATATTTGAATATAATAAAAATTATCAATTTAATTCATTAAAATATAAAACACATTAATAATTTATATTTAAAATATCATGTTTTATCATTTAATGATTCAAATCATATCATTCTAAAATAATACATTGTAACCATCTTAATTTATTATGATCTTTAAATATAATAAATTAATTCTTTTCTATTCACATGAACATTTTAGTTTTTTTATTTTATTTATAATCTATTCAGTTTGTAAATAATTTGAAGGAAAAATATATTCAATATTCTGTGGTGTTATATCCCCCAACAGTCTCTCAAATGTTATTTAGAAATTTTTGGTCATATTATATGTCTGATGGGAAAAAATTTTCCAAGGTCAATTTTTTCTCACTTTCATTCCTTAAAATAGATAAATAAATAAATAGTACTTCTCTAAGATAAAGCTTTATAAAAAATTCCTCCTTTATAGTGATATTTTTTAGGAAAAAAATATATGTACCTAGATTTAAACATATCATATTTTAGTATTTTTTAACATTAATTTATATTAGAACATATTTATAGTTTAGAGTGTTGGATAATTAGGAACAATACTATTACATATTAAATTTTTACATTACAAATGGACACATATAGTCAGAATCAATTTTTTCATAAAATGAAACACTTTAAAAATAATATATGATTTTTTTCAAGACATATCCTAAATACTATAATTATGGAATACTAATTGTCCTTATTAATCCTAATACCTATGAAAAATATTTCAAAACTATGGATGAATGCAAAAAACTCATAAGGGAAATAAAATAGGGAATAAAAATGTTTGTCCAATAATATTATAAACTCTTGAACTCATTTTCACAAAATCATAATTTTCATCCATAAAATAAAAGCACATAACTTAACTCATGAAATAAAAAAATCCTATTAAGCTTTTTATAATTAATTAATCATAAAAGGAAACATGTGGAATGTATATCATACATACATTTTATCTTTCACAAATGCATATGGAGTAACCTTAATGGTTACATTTCGAATACCCAATACAGTATATTCCCTGAATCTCTTAGGGGAAACCCAATCATTTTACTCTATCTCATTACCCAATGCAATGAAGAGCTATCATGGTCTCACCCTCCCATGTTTTATCACATCAACACCCATATACATAAGAATTCCCAGGAAGAATAACATCATCATAACACATAAAACATGAATAAAAAAATAACATTTCCATATTTCAATCACATGATATCATTAAAAGATATTGACATAATCAATAAATTCTAAAAATAATTTTAGATACCAAAATACTTGAAAATGGAATATGGTATTTATTTTTCTTTTATAAACAATAGGGCTTAGAGAGGAAGCCAAATATCAAATAATGGTCATGGTGGCGAAAAATTGGATGTTGCCCAATATATTAAAAAAACATTCCCTTTTTCATCCAGTAAAACACCTCAATTTAAAAATATAACTTCTAAAAATCATTTAATGAAGTTAAATTTAAAATGGTTTTATAATCCATCATATGAAATAAGGTGGTGTATAATATCAAAATATGCCTCAATGAAAGGATATTGAGATGAAGTCCCTTATCATGAGTCCAACACATCATGTACACTATTTATATTCTTGAATAGAAATGTTCGGTGAAATTTTGATTTCATGCAAACAATTTTCATGTTTTTCAATAATTTTATATCACTTATTACCATGTTATAAAAATTACATAATTATTAATGTTCATATTGGATAGTCAGTCTATATTCAATACATGAGTCAAAAATAAACATTAATTGATGTCAGTATTCCATATGGTCATAAGTTCATCATCCCCATAATAATTATCCTGAAATAATAAACAATTTTAAATATAAATTATACTTTTAAATCTTTTTATTAAATATTTTTCTGAAAAATTAACAACGTTACAATCATATAGATGATAAGCTGCACGTACGAATGAGTAATGTTTCTGTTTTTTATATTCCATTTTTGAAATAAAGTTATTATTATTTTATCATTCTATAATGATAATATTTTTATTAAAATAACAATAATTATTTTAATATACTTATATATATATATCATAGTATTTTTTGGTGAATAAAAATAATTCATATCGTATCGTGCAGGTGATAGTTCACAAATACTAAAGAATGGTGATATAATTTTTTGTGAATGAGAATTAAAAATATAATAGATAAATTATATCTTTTAAGGATAAATATGTCATTAATATCATATTTAAAAATTTATTCCATAATTATTATCTGTCTTGCTAGACTGTAATAGAAAATGAACTACATCGGTTTGTGTGGTGATAGTCTGTCGTACACACGACTGAAAAGATCATTTTCCAATTTTATAGAAGTGGGGGTGGATTTAGGTGATTATTTTAATTGAATAAAATTTATTTATCTTGAGAATACTCCATTTATTTTTTTATTGTTGTTGGAAGATATTTTATGTAAATGGAATAATAATAAAATAGATTTACATAAATAAAATATTACATCTTCTTTGGTTGATCACCTATGAAGAACACTTTAAAACCTCTTAAGGAGGGTGTTCTATCTAAAATAAATCCTCATTAATGTGGGAAGGGATTATAATAACGATTTTGTGTAGATATTGTTCGATCCAAATGGTTCTTCATGTGTGAGTATTAGATAAGAGTGGGTACCTTTTATTGGAGAGGGGAGGCGCACCCTTAAAAACTCTTAAATTATTCAATTAATATAAATTAAATTTTAATTCAAATGGTCCAAAAATTATTTGTTTAGAAAAAAGTATAATTTTGGGTCTTATCCTTTTTATCCAATTAAAATTATACACGTTTTTTTATATTTTTTAATCCTTATATTTTTTTATTTAACCCCATTTAACTTTTACCATTTTATCACGTAATTTACACTCAGAGGGTTAAAATATTCACCAAATCATTTTGAAAGAGCAATTAATGAATCCTTAATGATACTTGTAGAAATATTATAAATATTTTTCCAAATCTTATATTTTAGGGAATATAATATCATTAAATTAAAAATGGTAAATTTAAAAAAAATGAGTTCTGTTCATCTTGATACTATTCATTAGTTCCTTTTTTAAAATATCATAACAACATGATTACATAAAAATGAATACATTAAAACAATCCTAACATGTCATAGTGAACCTAAATATTCATGGATAGAATAAATTATGTCAAATAATATTTATTTTATTAATTTTGATATAATTTATTTTATTTTTTGTTAATTAATAATATACAACATCATCTTTGTCTCATAATTAAATTAAATTATGTAATTTCTATAAAATATAAATAAATTATAGTCATTTATATAATATTTTTTTATAGTGAAAATTTATAGTTGAAGAGAGCCATGGTATAACTCCATATTCAAATTTATACCAATTTAAAAAGTTTAACAAAAATTACGATTCATTTAATATAATAATAGAATTTCAGAATGTCATCAATGTGGCATCAAGTGGTCCAATAATTGACCCAAGTATGATAATGGTTATTTTAAACTTGTAAAATTAAATTAATACATGTTTTAGTGTAGTTTTATGTTATTATAATATATTTTTACCTTTAATTTCCCAATATACCTTTAACCGAGGTAATAAAAATTATTATAAAAGTTACTATTCATAATGTCCAAAAATAAATGGGACCTATTTATATAATTTTTTCCTTTAAATTACAAATATTGAATCAATTTTTACAAATTTTAAACAAATAATCTTCAGCAATTAATTAAAAATATCAAAATTGTCAATACGAGGTAAAATGTTTTTTTAATGTAAAAACCATCAAAGGATTGATGTGTATTCATATCTAATTTAAATTTTAAATTTCATCCAATAACCAACATTTTAATAAAGGTTGAAAAAATAATTTAAAAATAATTTAAAACCTATTGAAAATATAATCTATCAATATAAATTAATTTTTTGAAAAGATGTTTTGAAATTAAATTTAGTATGTTTTACAATTTATTAAAATATGAATTTTATCATAAAAACACAAAAGTTTCAAACAATGAAATTTTTTATGTCCTTATCTGAAATAATAAGTTTATTGATTCAAATATATCATGTAAAAATGTCAAAAACTATATTTAAAATTATTTCACGATCAAAAGGTGGTAAAAGTGTATTTTTAGAAAAAAAACTCATTTAATATGTAAAATTGTATTATTCAAACATAATTTGTCGAGAACAAATGATCTCAATTTTAAATACTATATTGAATTAATATTTCATTAATATAAAATAAATTTTTTTTTATAGACACAGTTATTCACATTTACATAGTTTTTCATAAAAATATAACCTTAATATTCAATTGGTTTTTAGTTTCATTTTAGGTTATTTATTTAAAAAATGAATCATTGTATAAATATGTATAAACCATTTTTCAAAATTCAGTTAACACTATTCATTATCTCCATTATAAAGCCTATATGATAACTACCATATTAAATAATAATATTTGGTTGTTTGTTTAAAGTCGATGTGGTGTATCATGTATGCTATCTAACATTGTGTTTCCTTTCAAAAACATTGGCTGTCAAATTATCCACCACTTTTGGAAATTGAATACTTTCAATTTCAACTTTAAAAAGGTAAATATGTTATGACTCTTAAAAATACCTTCATTGAATTCCCACATTGGGAAGTGGTTTAATAAAACTTACACATTAAAAGAAAGAAAAGATTGTACAAAGGTCTCCTAGGATAACACATACTACTATTCCATGTACTAAAACGTGGGATTAGAAGAAAAAATAACCACCAGGTTCTGATGGATAGTGGTAGAAAACATATTATGGAAAAAAAATAACTATTACAAAGCTATAAATTGGTGATGGGTTAAATGGTCATTAACTTTGTAGTAGGTAAAGTAAATATAAAAGATGTTTGTTTTACAATACTTTTCATAATGAGGAAAGATTGTTTTAAATCCCTAGGTAAGAAGAACTAGAAACATATTTCATGGAAATTATATTTTCAACCAATATTCAATTTCCACCACAAACTCATCTTTTTCACCAAACGACAAGTATTCACTATAAATCAACTTACATAGAATCACATAATCCAGAAAATATTAACCGTCCATTTATCCTATCTTGTTGCATTATCCAAAATCAACATGGTTAGGATAAAATAAAACAATTCTCTAATAATAATATACCCTTGTATGAATAAAAACTACTTTTAATCTCAAAAATTCATCTCTAATACCCAACGTTCCCCAAATACAATTCAACAAAATACATTCTTTAAAATTCTTCAAATAATCCAAACTATTATTGATACCCAAAATATGTATGTATTTGACCACATAGTATTCCAAGATATATTTTAAAATCTCTCTCCAAATAACATGAATCAATCATAATATCATATACCAAAATCACATATTCTCTAAGATAGGTTAATCATTTCCATAAATAACCCAAATTTATATGAGTCCACAATTAACTAATTTAACAATATCTTCTGAACAAAATATCAATTAACTCCCAAATCATTTTCCATTACAAAATATATCCATTTAATAAAACATAAGTTATGGAAATCAATTTATCAAATCATTTAACTAAAAAAATATAGTCATAATAAAAATGGGTATTTTCTTAGTCCAGTGGTTGCTAATAAAGGAATTTCGCACTTCAGTTGTGGGTTCAATTCCTACAACATTGCCTGACACGATAGTTTTTCTCCGTTCATGTTGGTTTTCCATTTTTTAAAACTACTTAATTAATATAATATTCAAAAAAATGAGGCAAAATTCTCTAAATTGACTATAAAATAATTTAACCTCAAGGTCTATCTCTTGTGTTTCATTTTTCATCCAAATATGTAATTTCCCATAATAACTTCAAAAGAAAATGTCTCTATAAATACCGATATTCACCTTATAAATTCATAACATAAATATTAATAAAAGATTTTAATACAATAAACTTATATTCATCATTAAAATTATAAACCCATGATGATATCTCTAACTCGGAAGAAGGAATCCTAATATCCAATGTTGTCTAATCCATCATCTTATAACAACTATAAGGACCCAAAACTAAATATTTCATATTATAGTTTTTTAAATATAATTCACATTATAGGATCTTTTAAGTTTATAGTTTTTGGGAATTAGTAATAGAAACTCTTACATTGTAAACACATACATTACAGGTGGTCACTTATACTCGATAACCATTTTTTCACCAAAAGAAACCCTTTAAAAGTAAAACAAGATTTTTTTTATATAGGATTCGTCAATACTTTCATCATGCAATGTTCTTTGTCCTTGAAAATCTTAAGACCTGTGAAAACATTTTAAAACATTGGATGAGAACAAAAACCTCAATAAGGGATACAAAATAGAGAATAAACTCGTTAGTTCTTGAATATTTTAAACTCATGAAAACATTTTCACAAAATCATATTTTTCACCATTAAACGTATGCTCATTACATAACCAATGGAATAACAACATTCATGAAAACATCATAGAAATCATAACTCATGAAGGTAACTTGTGGAATCTATATCATAATTACATTGTTAATTTCACAAGTATATAGGGAGTAACCTTAATGGTTATGTTTAGAAAACCCATCACACTATATTCCCTAAATATATTAGGAGAAGCCATATCATTAAACTATATATCATTTCCCAATGAATTGGTGATATAACACGGGCTCACCTTCAATTTGTTTATCATGGGACCACCCTTATAAAAAACATGATAGAGAACTGTAACAAAATCATCACAAATAAAACATTTATAACCAAAAAATTAAATTTCCCCATTGCATTAACCATATATCATTTGAATATATTGATATAATCAATACATTATAAAAATAAATTTCAATAAAAAAATACCTAAAAAGGAATATGGTTGTTATTTTCCTTTTAAAAACATTACGGCATTTAGAAGAATCCAAATATCAAATAATGGTCACGGTGGAAAAAAGTCATTGTCACCACATACATTAAAAACCCTTCCATTACAAAGTTTAGTAAAATGATTCATATAAAAATATTTAATTTTATATTATTTTAATGAAATTATATTTATAATGGGTTTATTATACACTGTATAAAAGAAGGTGGTGTATAATATCAAAATATGCCTCAATGAAAGCAGACTGACACGAAGTCCCTTACAGTGAGTCTGACTCATCACATACAATATTTATAATTGTGTATAATAAAGATAGTTAAATTTATACTTTCTTTAGAACCTTTATCATGTTTATTTTTCCTTATATATCACTTATTACCATGTTAAACAAATTAAAAATTTATTTAAGTTCACATCAATCATTTATATGATATTCTATACTTGTGTAAAAGATAAACTTGTCTTGATGTCAATAGTCCATGTGGTCATAATTCTATCATATCTAGAGTAATATTCATGACATAATAATTACTTTTATAGACCCATTATAATTTTATGTATATTAATTATATATGAATTTTAAAAATCAACTACCTTACAATTATGGAGATAGTAAGATGTACGTATATGTGAGTAACATTTCCATTTTCAATTGATCATTATTGATATAAAGAAAATATTATTTTGTATTACCATAATTATCATAATATTATTGAAATCATAAAAATTATTTAAACATACATATAAATCTATCATATAAGTGATGTGGTGAAAAATAACAGTTAACATCGATTTTTTTAGGTGTTAGTTCACACATACGCACGAACGACGTAATCATTTTATGTAAATGGAAAGTAAGAACATATTCATATATTATTCTATTTTAATGATAAATATGTCATTAATATAATATATAATAATTAATTACATCGTTATGATCATTCATTAGAGAGTGTAATGAAAAATGAACTATATCAGTTTGCGAGGTGGTAGACCGACGTACACATGAATGAAAAGTTCAATTACCATTTGATGAAAGTGGGGATGTATTTAGGTGATTATATTAACATAATAACATATCATTATATTGTCAATAATTTAGTTATTATTTCATCATGGTAGGAGGATATTTGATGGATTTTGAAGAAGAAAGAAAATAGAAATACTTAAAGAAAACAATACCACTTCTTCAGTTGATTTCCTTTAACACTTCGTAAAGTGGTTGTTCTACATAAATTAAGGACGTTATAATATGGGGAAGAATTCTAGGAATGGTGTTTTGTTTAGATATTGTCTGAACCAAATTTTTCTTGAAGTGTGATTATTAGAGAAGAGCGGGTTCTTTATACTAGGAGAGGGGAGGAGAACCCATAGAAACTCTTAAATTATCAAATTAATATAAATTCAATTTTGATTGCTAATGGTTCTAAATTAATTTATTAAAAATATAGAATGATTTTGGGTTAAATTATCAACATACTATTAAAATTAGAGTTGTTTTTAATATTTTTTTAAACCCTATATTTCTTATCATCTTTTAACTCTTACTATTTTATCAAGTAATTAACACATTGAGGGTTAAAATAATAACCAAATTATTTTAAAAGTACAATGAATGATTAATTAATGGAATTTTTTAAAATATACTAGCCATATTTATTAATCGTACAATTTTAATAATTTAATACCATTTAATTAAATATTTTATATTTTTCAAAAATGAAATATGCCAATTTCGACAATACTCATTAGATGACATTTTAAAACTATCATAACATCTTGATTCCCTTGAACCAATTTCATTAAATCATTAAAAACATGTAATAGTTAACTAAAAAATTTGTGGATAGAAAAAAATTATGTAAAATAATATTTATTTTCACAATTATAATATCACTTATTTGATTCATACATTAATTAAGAAATTACTACATTATCTTTATGTCAGGATTAAATTTGTTAAAATATTTTATAAAAATTACACTTAACTTACCATGATATAAGTAAACATATTCATATAAAATATACTATTTATAGATTAATAGGTCCCGAGAATAACTCAATATTAAAATACATTACCTTTTTAAAAAATGTAACAAAAATGACTATTCATTGAATATAATATTATTAATTCATTTAAGTAATCCAAGTGGCTCCAAGTGGTCATAAAATCGACCATATAATGGTAATGGTCAGGATACACTCATCCAATTAAATTAGAATGAGTTTTAGGGTAGTTTTATATTATTATAATAACAGTTTTACCTATAATTACCCGATTTACCAGAACCGATGTATTTAAATGTACTACTAATGTTACTATTCATAATATCCAAAAATAAAAGAGGTATATTTACATAATTTAGACCCTATGAATCAAAAAATAGAATCAATATTTCTAAATTAAATAAAATAAATTTTCAGTAATTAATATAAAACTGATTCTTCCTGTCAATACGGGAAAACTTGTTTCTTTAAACTAAAAACCATTAAAAGATTGAGGTGTTTTTATATATAATTTATATGTGGAATTACATATAATGATCGTAATGGTATTAGATGATAAAAAATAATGTAAATATACCATTAAACTAATTAAATAAATAATCATTAAATATGAATAAATTAAATTAAAATATTTTTTTGAATTAAAATACATTATTTTTCACTATTCATTAAAATATCAATTTTATCATAAAAATACCAAAATTTCATCAAAAGTAAATTTTTATGTCCCAAATCAAAATAATAATTTTATTTTGTAAAATAGAAAAATAAAAAGGTCAAAACTATATTTAAAATGGGTTCACAATCAAATGGCGGGAAAAATATATTTTTAGAAAAATAACCATTTTAAATGTGAAATTATATTTATTCATACATAATTTATATGAAACACATATGATTAATTTTAAACTCTATGTTGAATTAAAATTAAATTAAAATAATCCAATAAGAGTTATTTTATTATTTTATAAACACATTTATTCACATTTAAATAGTTTTTCATAAAATTACATTCGTTTTATTCAATTGGGTTTTAGTTAAATTTAAAGATAATTTGGTAACAAATTAATTGTTATATAAAAATGTGTAAACTATATTTACATAATTTAGGTAACAGTATTCATTCCCTTTATTCTAATGGAATGTTGATAACTACCATATTAGATAATAATATTTAGTTATTCATTTAAGCATGAAGTGGTGTATCATGTACACTATAAAACATTGAAAATATTTTTAAAAACATGTGACATTACAAATAGAAAGGAAATATTTAGATATATGACCCTATGGTTCTCTTATTCTACATACCTCATCTGAACATTAAAACCTATTTTACATGGGTGGATGAAATGATTTCATATAATAAGATTTCTTCTTATATGGATTTCTCCTCATATTATCAAATTTTCTCCCCATTTCATCTCACATAGTTCCTAGTTTAGATATATTTTCCTTCCATGAATACACATTACAATCAGTGATAATAAAAATCATACAGTACTCACTATATACAAGTCTTCTATATTAATTCATGTGTTGTCTAGTTCTTTGATTCATTGGGTTTTGTATTTTTTTCTCTCTCATACATTTAAACTGTTATGTCTCTTGATATTTTATTCTCTTACTAAGATAATTTTGGATGATTATCATCACAATCATTTTCCAAAAGTATTGATATTTTATGATTTTGAAAATACATTGTATAGATGATCATGTTAATGGTGATACACATTTTATAATGATTTAACCAACTTGTACCAATTAAAAATATTAATACCCATTTATAACTGATCATTAACCGATATTGATTTAATGAATTTATATTTTACAATTTTGAATCCAATTTTAGATTCATATTATTAAGATTGTGTCTAGAAAATATATTCTTCATTAAACTTCAGTTTGACATCAAGATCATTTCTAATCATATATTTTCTTTAAAATTACTTCTTAAGATGATTATTTACATCAATATATACATATTACATCATTTAAAATCCATAAGTATATTCATATATATTTTGAAAATCCTTCATTAAGAATCAATTTTCATTATTTAGTTCTATATTATACCATGGACATGATCCATGTTAATTTTTTTTCATATCTCCCATGTATACAACATTATCATTTTCATATTAACTTAAAGAACATTCCTCACATGTAATAAAATTATCCATGAACATTTTTAATTTATTATCAAATTCTTTAAATGATTGACTAATAAGAAGATACTTATTGATCATTCTATTTAATTAAAAAATTCTATCTTCCCAATCATGGGAACAACTTTATATTCTAAATTGAGTATTAGGATTCTTTTGTATATGTTGACCATTTGTTATTTTAGATATAATGGACCACATAATAATATTATAGCTATTCTACCTTGTATATTTTACTAAAAATTTCATGATATCATAAAATATAAAAAATATTAGTTACAATTTAACATTTTATTTTATTTTTCATTTCCGTAAGTTGTTTATTAAACGGGACATTATTATTCTATGTTCTTCATCATTCTGATATCTATTATTAGATTAAATTATTTCATAATCTTCTACATTTTTTATGTTTTACACCCTTAGAGTTTCAAATTCTAATTTAAACATTTTATTACTTTTTAATGTAGGATCCTTTCTAAATTCTTGCGCAATTATAATGTGGTGAAGTTAATTTAAGGAAAGAACCTCTCACCCTTCTAGAGATAAATTACTTGGATCAAACATATATAAATATCATCACATTAACTATATGATAATAATATTTTAATAACCAATACGCAATTATAGTATGTAAAAAATTTATAAAGAACATTTTAATGTTATATGGCATAGAAATTCTACTTTTGTATGATGAATATTGATTCTGAAATTACTTCATAAAAAATTCCTATAATGTATTTTTAAAATTTTTTAAATAATATTTTGGAAGAATAGAAAATGTAATCTTTAACTATATAACATTAATATATAATAATTTTTAATTATATTTATTATTAATAATTTATTGAATATCAATTTTATATAAATAAATCTATCATTATTTAATGAAAAATATATATTTTACAGAAATCATTTTACATTTTCCGACAAACTATTTTTTATTTATCAGGAATTATGTTGATACATTTTAATTAAAAAAAATAATATTTAGTTTTTAATTTTTTAAATAAAACTTATAAATTATAAATATAAATATATTTATTTAAATACCTCTAATAATGATTACATGTTATATAGTCAATGTAATATCATCCTATGGGTGAAAAATATATTCATTGAAAACTTTTTTTCAAAACAATTTTTAGGTTATTTGAACTAAATTATGTCACTTATGTTGAATTTAAGAAATAAACATTTAATATTAGTTAGTAAAAAATATAATATTTGTTAATATGAGAAATTTTATTTTTTGTCACAACTATTAGTAAAAACAGCACAAAAAAAATTAATGTGGTTATAATTAAAATGGGGTTTTTAACTTTACATGTGATTGTTTTAAAATTAAAGTTCCACACACATATAATAAATATATTTTTGGTATATTTGGGTTTTAAAGTTTAAATTCATTTGATTCAAGTTTCTTAATAAGGTTATTTTATTTAATGGTTCGTGGATAAATTTCACATCTAAATAAATTAGTTACGATGGTGAAAACTAAAATGTTAATGTATGTAAACACAGTGGATAAAGGGAAAACATTTTTAGAATATAGAATTTTTATGTGGTAGATATTTTTCTTAATCCTTCCACAACTCAAATAAATTATTTATTACTTTTCATGGAACATGGGGTGATATTTACTTCCTATAATTGAATTGTTTTGGGTATTTAAAAAAATGATACTCCTCCTCAATTATAAAATGAAACTCCCTCTCATCCCCTCATAATACACCTCAATCCATGTTTCTAAAACAAATTTTCGAAAACCCTCCCCATAATCCATATCCCTATTATTTATGTTTTTTTATTCTAAAATTCTTATACAATGGTCTTTAATTGGAAATCCAATGGAGGGTTCTCTTAAGTAGGGTAATTTTTTTCACTAAGATATTAATTTTTTTACTTATTGTTTAGAAACCCTAAATTATTTCATAACACTTATAATATAAGAATAAGAATATATAACAAATAAAAAGATGTTATAAATTTATTTTAACAATATTTATAAGTTTATATCTCTATAAACTAGGAAATAAAGTCATTGCTCGTGTGCATAATAGACTACCACCTCATGAACTGATTTTTTTTTCTGATCATAGGGTCACATTGATTATATTAATGATGAAAATAATGAATATATATAATAATTATGATATTTTATTGACTCCATAAAATTTATAAGTAATACACTTCCTTTCATGTTCTACTAATTAATGCAATTATATCCTCACATGTTCATACGAATGACCTAGCATCTCCACAAAATGATGTGACTCAATTCTAGCATCTAAAATTCATGAATGGATCTAAAAAGGTATATAATCGTTAAATATTATATTTATAACATAAATATATTTATGGATATGATGGATATTTATCCGCAAAAAAAGTACTGGATCATTAACCAGAAAACATGCATGATAAAGAAAGGCGATTAACACTTGAAATAATTATAATAATAAAATATTATAAACAAATTGATAGTAACATGTTATAAGAGGATGATATATGATATTAAAAATATAAATATTATTCTATTATAAATTTATAAATTTTTTAAAACCATTATGTTTCAGGATAAATGATATCAATCTTAATCTTTGTGTGAGGTAATGAATTTCGTCTCCATATGCATTTCATTGATACATATTTATTAATATACCATGCTTCACATTTATATCACATCTATAGTTACCCGTTATTATTTTTATAATGAATCTATATTTATTAATATTGGTTGATTTTTTAGTTAATGATAATTATTTCAAGGGTTTGCATTTGAAATATTACCAATGTTGTAAGAAGGTATTTTACAATCTCACTTTCTTTTACGGTTGCTTTTACATACATAGAATGAATATTATCATTTTCCCTCATAATTTATAATAATTTTATTATGAATAATAAATTTATGATTATTACATATTTTGTTCCATATTTTCTTCTCATTGTCACATGCATCAGTAAAATAAATGATTTAAATAAAAAAAAATTTACTTCTCTTTAAATCGATTATATTTTTCCTCCATGTAATTTTATTAAAAATTAAATTACAAAAGTCATTATATTTAATAATTTGATTAATTAAGTTAATTTTGGGCTATCATTTTCTCTTATAAATTGTGTGGATTGAATCTTTCATTATTTACTAAATGTCATGTTTTTTATATATAAATCCAATGGAATGTTTTTAACACATAAATCGATAACAGGCCTCCCTACCAATGTAACCATTTTAAAAAAATATTCATGTTCTACATGATTTAAATTATTTTCAAAAGTATAATATTTTAAGTAATAATATTTTAATGTTTCAATTACTGTACCTTAATTCCTAAAAAGGATGTGATTTTACCAAAACAACCAATATTCCGTATAAACTAATGGTGGCATATCCTTTTGTGATTATATATTTGATTGTAAAATTTTTATTTATAAAATAACAATATTATTATCAATTTTTATTGTAGAATAAATTTTCAATAAATACCCATATCAGTTTTAAAATGGATATGATTATTTCCCAAATGTTATAAAATTTTAAATAGGTTGTTTAAATTGAATTTATGTTGATTGACTAGGGAAATATTAGTAAATACATATTCATTAATGGATATGAATATTTTCTGATATGGTAATATTTTCATGAATTAAATTATGAATTCTATGAATAATGGTTTATATGGACATTCTTGAACATCTAGTTCCTACAATTAAATATCCCCTTGATGCATTAGTAAGTCTCATGAGGAAAATTAGTCAGATAAATTTAATTGATTTTCATGAATACTTTTATAATATCATAGATCATATCATTAACGGTATATAAATCATCAGTTATGTGATCATGGAATCAAATATTATGAATTTACTCTATTTATAACTCGCATAATATTATTATTGGGTTGTTTTCATTGATATTAAAACTGGATTTATTTTTTCTCATGTTTCAGAATAAAGGGAACATGTTTTTAGTTATTTACCATTCCATATAACTCATTTCATATCAAATCAGGATAATAAAAATATTTATTATATGAAATTTTTTATTGTTTATTATCATTCAAAATTTAATATTAATTATTTATTCATGATATCTTCCATTGTATTTGTTTCTTACTAAGCATTTTATCTCAACATAATTTTGTTTCCTTTCACTAGTAAATGCAAATATAATCTTGATTTATTTCATGGATTCTATAATATATCCATTTATACATTTTTCCCATTACATTTCCAATTTATAATGGGTATTGCTAAAATAAAAAATTCTTGTATAAGAACATTTTATCTAAATGTATATATATCTAGAAACACTATGAGTTAGAGGAAATATACCATTATGATACAGTTTGTTATATTTCTTTAATAATAAACTTAATATTTAAAATATATTTATCTACATGATAAAATGAGTTATATTTCATTAAACACAACATTGAGTAATATATATCTTCTGCTATATGCGTGATGCAGTTTTACCCGACCAGAATATAATAATAAGAATAAGAATAATAATAATATTTAATATAATAGTCATAACATAGTCATTAAATTGAAGTGTATGAATAATATAATTTAACATATTAAAATATATATTTATAAATATTTATTGGGTTTCTATTTTTTTTTATAAAATAAGAATCATTTTGAATAAAAAATATTTCCTAAAAACTGTATTTTTCTTAAAGATAAATTAGTCTCAATTTGTGACCAAAATATAAAATTCATTGCTACCAATATTTTAGAATTAAAATTTTATAAAAAAATCATTTATAAAATATATATATAATAATTATACTTTTTTGTATGTTTTTAGGGATATATTTATAGTAGTTTCATTTCCAGATGAATAATGAAAATTAATGAATTTTAATTCAAAGATGTCTTTTCGTGAAAATAATTAATAATGTAAAATTACATTTACAATTTATTTTTGAAATAAATTTATATCAATATTATATAAATTTATGAAATTCATGTCATTTTAGTCATTTTCATATTGAATTTTGATATTAAACATTATAATATTTTGAACATTTTCACTTTAAAACCTTATTATCTTCTCACATTTGTGAGATAAAATTTAAATTCAATTTTCAAACTTATGTGAATTTAATATAGAAAAATGGATTTCATATTTGGAATATGAATTATTTATAATGTCTCATATTATCAAATAATTCTTCAATGAAATTAATTGTGATGATACTAAAAATTAATCATCGTGGTTAAGGAAAAATGTGTTTAATTTGAAGTTAATATAAAAAATTAATGGTTAAATGACATAACATCTTTCCTAAAAAGGGGATACTATAAATATTTGGACTATTAGACGTCTAAATATTTATAATATCTCATTAAGGACCATATTGAAAAATGAAAAACATGGGATTACTAAATTCTTTTCAAAAATACTATGTGGGTCTTCCCCCCTTTTAAAAGGCCACCAATTATGCTCTAATTTTTTACGATTTGATCCTCTCTTGGTCAGCCACATCATAACTAAAAATCATTATAAAATCCCTAACATTATCATATAATCCTTATTCTGGGTTGAAAACCAACATAGGAAGGATTTACTGAAATCATAAGAAGAATACCTGAAGAAAGAGTTAATGTTCTTCAACAAGTGTCTTTATTTTTATTCTTTATCCACTACATTAAATTTTAATAAAAACATTATAATATAATAAAATATTTCAACTAGTTTTAGTGGGATGATTTTATATTATTTTAATTACCATAAACTATCTACACTCCATCGAATGGAATGTGAAGCCAGTATTTGTATGTATGACAGACTACCACCACACGAACTGATCTTGTCTGTGTTTCCATTTCCACCTATCAATGTTGGGTTTTATGGTTGATATAAAGTATTAATATGATATATATGTAATATTTATAACTATTTATAAACTATATCATATATATATGTGTGTGTTTAAATTTAAATCCTTAGGATACATGATAAAGTCACTCGTGTGTACAACAGACTACCGCCCCACAAAGTGATGTGATTCTCCTTTCACAAATGAATCACATAGAAGGTGATAAATATAAAATTAATTAATAAATTTGATTTAAAAAAAATTATTGTGATATTAATTACATATTTATCATCCTGTTAGGATATTATATATCAATCTTTTGTTTCATTTTCATTTACGTAATGATAATAGTATCATTCATGTATGTGTGGACTATTGCCTTCACAAAGTGATGTGATAATATTTTCATAATCTCACCACATGTATTATGTATATAATTCCATTATAATGTAAATATTTTAGAATTATGTTCTATAAGTATATAATATTACATACCCTCTTTTCATAATGATCGTTTAAAAAATGAATCTTACTCATGTGTATATATGACCAACCATCTCCATGATCGTAATATACATAGTATAACAAAAGAATTGTTAAAAATTGTTTTTTAAAGTATTATTTTTTTTATAAATATGATAATTATATAATGATTAATATTGAATATGTTATATTACTATTTAAATTTAACTGTAATTGGATATTTCCTGAAAAAAGACACATGAAAAAGCAATGAATTTAACACTGAAAAAGATGAAAATAATGAATGATTATTGCAAAATTTGTGAAAATATGTTTTAAAATTTCATATATGATTTCATAAATTTTAATATCATTCAGTAATAATTTTATAATATTTTTAAAACAACTATACAGGGGGTTAAAAAACCATTAACCAAAAGTAGGCATAATGTAGGAGATTTCAAATAATTTTTTTTAATTAGGCATATTATAATATTATTAATGTAATTTAATTTATATGGTGTTTATATTATACCTTTGGAATATAATATAATTAAATAATAATTTTACAACATATTTTATGTTTCATTTTTAATTATTTCATCTAATGGGAAATGAATTAAACGTTACCAAGTGGTAATGTATTTCTTAACTAAATATTGTTTTTTGGGTAAAAATTCATCTTCAAATATTATATAATTATACGATTAGGTGTGTAAAAACATTTTATTAAATAATGTTTTATTTAAACATGATTTTTTGGATTTATAGTTTAATCTCAAAATAAATTCGTCGATAAATTCTCACTTCATAATTTTAAACGTTATAATGGTTTTCTTCAAAACATTAATATAAATAAAATTTTTTAATCTCAAATTATAGTTGAAGGAATTTATTTTATATTTAAAAAGAAAACCATTTACTTGTATTCTTCTATATATGTTAATAATATTTTCATGTAATAGTTTAGTTTTTTAACTCTTTTGTGGTTATATTAATTGGGAATTTTTGAAAAGAAAATCCAAATTCATTAATCTCGTTGGTCGAAAATATGTATTATTCCACAATAATGTTTTGTAAAATATTTTTCAAAAATGTTTTTATCCTTTTAGAAATGTTTTATTAATGGAATTTTCATCCAGTGTTTCTATATAAAATATTTTTTCAAAGGAATCTAATTCTATTATAAAAATAATTATCATTATTTTTTAATAAAAATATGCAAATAATATTCTTGTCATTTTTAGTACAAGGAACATTCGTAAAAAAATTATAATAAAAATGGACCATTCCTTTTAATTTTTTTTAGAATTTATAGAGTTACCAACCATCATGAAATTAATTTCATTGAATCTTCCTTTTCATGTATATGATGATCTTTCTATTTTTTTTTAAAAAATATTTTATAATAATAGGATTTTCAAAATGATTTCAAAAAAGAAAAGGATATTTTATTTCAAAATGTTTTTATAGATCCTTTTTTGGAATCTATATTCTTTAATGATGAAAAATAATATTTCCTAATCAAATGTGTATATATTGATATTGTCATTATTCTCCCTCCAGGTGGTTTTTGATTATTTTTACAAATGATTTTATTAATTTTCACATCATCTTTTCTTTTTTTATTTGTTAAATTTAACTAGAAATATTCACTTTTATATGATCATTAAAAATTAAATTTCACCTAAATATCCATTTTATATATCGTTGACTTTATTATTTCCTAGACTATATATCATTTATAAGAGTGATGTTTTACATTTTAAAAAATATGTTTTTGAGTAGTTAAATGAGGATAAATATATATACATGAATCAATATAGATATTTGATATTAAATATTATTGATTTATAAATTAAATTGATTATTCAATATTTGAGGATTTATCTGGACTAGTAGTTTCAAATTGGTCCTGGAGTTATATAGAACCTCAATGATTTAATAGATCTCATGGGACAATTGATGTTAAGATAGAATTAATCTATTTTCTACCATTAGTTTAAATTGCCTTATAAAATGTCAAGAAGATAGAGGTATCATGTACCTGAAACATGACATCCAATAATTAAGAATTTATTTCATTAAAAATTCAGTTATTATTATCCAATATTTTTTCACTATGATATTATCTATGAATGTATTTCATTCTTAGATCAATGATAAATAGAATTTATTTCCATTTTTTATCTGTCATTATTGATAACGACTTATGCAGTTGTTCAATTGGAATGTATTTTCTATGAATTACCTTTTTATATTTTTTTTACCTTAGCTTTTTAATATAGTGACTTTATTTAAAGGGTATGTGGGTATAATTATTTACCATTACATGTTTATTATTCTTATTCATTCATGATATCTACCTCTATGTTATCAGTTACTGGGAATTTTAGATCACCCTTGTTTTGATTTTGTTCCAAATAAATAAATTGATTGTACTATCATTGATATGAAAGAATATGGAAGATAGAATAATGTTGTCTTTGAAAAACAATTGTGTTCTAATTTTTGTGATAAAATTAAATATGGTAAATAAATTTTCATTTTGTTTACTGATAATAATAATCTACTTGGTCCTTCTGGATAAGATTTTGTGTATTATGAAATATGAAATAATGTAGGGCTAGGATCTGGGATAATAGAGTAAAGGTTGATACAATTGGTATCAGAGAAGTTTTAGTTGAAACCATTGGAACAAAATTTATGATAATATAAATTAGGGAAGAGTGCACTATGATAAAATTTGAGGATAGGTGTAGAAGAATATCCAAAAAATTTGGTAATGTAGATTTTATATGATTTTTTCTTACAAATACATAAAAATATAGATAATACATGTGGAATTGTTTCTATCACATATTTACTAAGGGTAAATGACTCTAAAAAGGGTGCATTGGGATTAACCTGATCGTCATCAGGTGTAGGAAAACATGCCTTAGGATTCACCTTCTTTGACACTCCAGAGGGAATTGAAAATATTAATTCAAAATTTATTTAAAAACCATAATGAATGATTTGAATAGATAATTACATTGAATGACAAACATTAACCATATACATAGAAGGAAATATTTTTATATAAAATTTATAATGAATTTATATATTAGGATTCATGATTTTAATTGTGAAAGTAGTTATACTAAGGGTATTTTTCTTAAAATATTCGTAAATCATCCAAAGATTATGTTATAATATTAGGGTAATATATGTATTTATTAAATTAAAATTTATATATCCCATTATTGAAATGTGATTTTAAAGATGATCAGTAGTTCAAATAAATAACCACCCATTTTAAAAATTAATTTGGTTGGAATGTAAAAAATTTAAGGCATATTAGTCAAAATTTAGTTCTTGTATATGTTTTTATGTAAATTTTATTTGATTAAAAATATATTTAAAAGTAATATAAATAAGATTAATTGTATTTATAGCCTATAAGGATAATAATATTATTAATTAAATTTAAATAATTATAAAATAATATTATTATACTTTTTGGAAATAAAAATTTGGGAAAAATTATTAAAAAAGTTATTTAATGATTGTTTTTATTTCAAGGATTTCTATAATATTATTCTAGGACCATTATTGGTTTTATATTATTAGAGTTTATAAAAAGGATAAACCGTATGTTGGGTGAAAACCTATCACATATCTAAAGGTCATGTGGTATGCACCCATGATCGAATATTGGTATTTTTTTTACACCAACTAGAAGCCTATGTGAATTCTAGGTAAATATGTCACTGTTTAAAGTCATATGATTAGGTAAATAAATATTAATTATGAACTATTTGTGTTACTTATGAGGTTTAGAGATTAATTTTTCATATTGGATAACTTATGCTACACATATTTGTTTTGGAAATAAATTATAAACACACGAAAAGTATTTTCACTCTTTTGTTGATCCTATGATCCATTAAAAGTCAATTTTAGTTCTTGAAGCATAAAAAATTAATTTTTGGACATTCATTTGATGGGGTAAGGGTTGAATTGGAAATTTATTGTACTAAAACCAAAGTATTAAATTTTTATTATGAAATAGAAATTTTTTATGTGTTTATATTACCTTATACTTTAGAATATTAAAATAATTCATTGTATTATCTAAAAGAATATTAATACAAAAAATATATTATGTTACATTCAAATATGATGAATCATGTGGTCTTTTTAATCAACAACGGTTTATGGTTTTAAAAACCTTATCTTCCCATTGACCATTAACTAGCTTGTGATCAATGACCCAAATCACTCTATATAATAATTTACTCTTTCCCTTCATGTCAATATCTTCACATGCAGCCAATTTTCTCATACGTAGATGTAACGACCTGTCCCATATTGGGGCTTGAGTTGAAACATCCCCAAGACCGTCTATATAGGCAAGGGTGTAGGGACAAGCAAAAAAATAAAATCTAACATGGGGTTCCCTTATTCTATTTACGTATTCACACACAAATATAATCAATGAAAAATAAAAGACATAAAAAACAGAAAAAAATAACGAAACAATAATGATATAAATAAACTAGTCATGCAAGGATCACTACATAGTATATGAATTGTAATGTAAATTGGAATTTAAAAGTGAAAAATAATTGGCCAACCAGAGTAGTGTCTCTATATAATAGAAGTATGTATAAAAGATACAATAGTAAGATAACTCTGCTTCTAGATATTGATGGGACCACTACAGATGGTCCAAGCTCCACAGGTCCATGAACTCCTGAATGTCATGATCAAACATATATGCCATCTTCTAGGGCACACCATGTTTGGAAAAATACAATGTAGGGGTGAGTATAACAATACCAAATAGGATGACCTGAAGGCTTAAGGAAGTCGTAAGAGGTATACAAAATAGAGAAATCAGTATGGGGAAAAAAGTATAGTAAAGGGAGTACAACTCAACACAAAGGGAAGTGATGGTAAGTTAATCCCAAAATAAGGATATTAAAATGATGATATAGGGAACATCTCATCGAGACATCTCCACCTATAGAAGAATAGAATACTCGTCCAACTATGAGAAGATAGACGCATAGTGAATATATAAAACACCACAGAACTTCACCCCTTCTGGGAGGAGAGTAATTGAACCCAAAGAGTGGTTACAGAAATAGGGTGTAATTATATATATATATATACATATATGCTTAGTCAAATAAGACAAAACAAAGTATTAAGAGGTTATCCATCACAAAGATCATCCCATGAAAGTGAAAAGAGAATAGTTCCATAAGTAAACACCAATGATCACCAACATCCCAAATTTCCACCCAAGTGTCACATGTTAAAGGGTCTCAATCACCGAATCTTGACACTATCCGATTTGGTTGAAACCGACTCTCCCACATGGATTTAGTTTCCATGTAAAGAACACATCGTAGCGGGAAATGGGGCCCTCTTTCTCATGTCTCCCATGCCTATATCAATGTATGTTTCATAACTATCCCATCATTGTAAAGTGCAACCCTTTGTGGAGGACTTTCAACCTAATGTGTCAGGGGGGTACCACTATATAAGTCGAGGACCCACGCCTTGGTTTCACATGGGGGTTCCAACCTATGACATTATAGACCCAAATCCATTAGTGTGAGGGGGTTTTACATAGATTTACATTAGAGGACCCACACCCATGTTGATGGTTGGTTTCACTCTAATGACCTCAAGGACTCGCGTCCTAGTACATCAGGGGTCACCACATAAGAAACTCTAATATCAACGCATGTCCTCCACTGTTGTCAAACTCCACAAGTCTGAGAATTAGGATCAAAACACATCAAAATGATATTCTAATGATATTTATTGGTTGCGTACAAATTTAATGAAATCATGAATAAGGATCCACACATCTAAACATATCACATCGTTGTAATCCTTGTGAAAAAACACTTGAGGATGATTATCCACTCACCCCAAACAAAAATTCGATGAAATATTTACACAACACCATATTACAGCCCAAATATGTTTCTGAGGATCCATGTATCTATCCTGAAAAAAATTAAATATATCATTCCATTTTGTTCCTCCTAAATAAACAGGTGGGATTTACAACTCGTTCACCTAGAAAGAATCCCCTGGGAAAAGGGAGCATTTTACCGGGATGTCAGTGGACCTGTAATCATGGTACCCATACCTTGTATTTAGTTTAAACACCCTAAATTATTCTTGAAATGTTCTAATAATCTTTATGGTCACATCTCCTCTGATGTCACGTCAATTGGAATTCAGATGCAGGAACTACATCTGAAAGAAGGAACGTGTAAAAATAACTAAATTATTATTAATAAAGCATCTATTTTATACCCCCACCTTTGATCATAAAATTTAAAATTCCAAAAACCACATCAAATGATCTGGTTTAACTCAGGGATTATGTTTTCGTATACGGAACGTGAATCACATGCCTATACAAAATGTTATGGGCATTTGATGTTCCTGGGGCCCGAACTGGCTCATATATGCTAGACTGGCCCGGTCTGACCGGTCAGCCACAACTTTTTCAGCCAATAGCTGCCATCCCATTAAAACCACATGTCCCATGGAACACCTTCTAAAACTTACTAGACCAATTAATAGTGTTTCTCCTTGCTACCACCTTAATGCGGTTGACCCGCATCGTGCAGGTCTCTACGCCCAGTTTTGTGCCTCTCAATGCCAGTGTGAGCCCACTTTGCCAGTGCCCTCCAATTTTGGCCCACCGAGAACCCTCATATCAAACTACAAGATATATTCTGACCATGTTACACTCTTGGATTCTACCTCGTCACCCCACATACTATCCCCTGCTCCGTCCAGCTCTTGCAGCCTGCCGCTACCATGGGCCACCATTAGCTGCTGTCAGAGATTCATCTCTGGTGGCCCATTACATGGGCCACCTAAACCACACCGGACATCCGAATTTTTTTTTGAACCTAGTTCTAGAATTCTCTGGATGTTCTTTTCATCTCTATAGCATTCAATCCATTAATTGTCGATCAATTGTGATAACGAAAGAAAAACATTGATAAACATGAAAGTAAGGTGAAGAACATGATAAACGAAAATGATTTTAATTGGGTTTGATAGTCATGTTGGTGGGACCATCAACGATGAAAAGTGGAAATTTTTTTAAAAAATAATCAATTCATGATTCATGAATAGAAAACTGTGGATGTATTTAATTAAAATAACCGTACCTCAGAATGGTTCGCTTGACATTCGTCATGAATCCAAGGTGCTCCTTCTAAGATCTGTTAGAAGGACACCCTTGATTCGTTAAATAACAAGAGAGAGAGAGAGAGTACATAGTTGATATGGGGGAGAGTCGGATAGTGGAAGGAAGAACCCCTCCCCTAATCCATATTAACAAAGTAAAAAATGCACGTCTATGGGTTCTTTGTCAGGAAAACTCACACCATAGCATTTTATGATGACCCTAGGTAAAAAACCCCCTTACAAACCCAATGGCGGTATCAGATTTCTAATATGTGGCGCTGATTGAATTTTTTTTCACACATGGAGTAAAATAATTATGTTTAATTATTTTAATTGAATATTTTTCCCTTCATGGTGTATTTCACAAGAGTGGTGCGAAAAAAAATGTTCTACCCTCCCTGAGGTAAATGATAGGTTCTGAACTCAATAGTGAACTAGGATTTTAAATCCAAATTAACATCAATGAGTTATTCCTTCCACATTTGTCACATAGTAATATATTTACTTAATTTTTTTTTAAAAATAAATTCTTAGTACACTAGGCCTCTTAATTTCATGTTGTCTTAATTCCCATATCTGGAACAATATATAGAAATATTTAGAAGACTTATTGGGCTGAAAACCATTTCTCTTCATTATTCCATCATTAAAAAATAGCATCCCCAAAAATCAAAACTATGAAAACAACTCTGGATACTAAGCTCGTATCTAGATCTCATATTCCAATGAACTCTCCTACACGTTTTTGTGTTTCCACAAGATGCAAACCAATGGATGGTCTATCCATGAATGGTCCACTAATTTCGGTCCTCGATTGCTACCGGGTGCTCATCAATGGTGGATCTATCTTCAATTTCTAGCACACCCCATTCGATGATGAATTTAAGATCATGATCGTATCTCCTCATCTATGACACATGGAAGACATTGTGCACCCACACCAAATGTGTTGGTAGTCCGATGTTGTAGGCATCCATGATTTCCCTATGCATGCTCTCGAATGGCCTCATAGAAATTAGGGATATCTTGGATCCCAATCGGAAATAACACATATCATTTTATGGGAAGAATCTCAAAATGACATGGTCTCCCTCCTCGAACTCCAATGTCCTACGATGATGATATGCATAGGAATTTTGATTGCTCTAGGCCGTTCTCATCCTCACATGGATGGATTTTCCCTTATACATCGTCTCTTTCACAAACTTTTATCCCTCAAGGGATTAATCCCCAATATACATCTAGAGCAACGGTTTCCTCCATGGTTTCCAATAGAGGACCTAAAATGTTTCCATGCAGATGGTAGGGTGGTAGCTATTGTTGAACACAAACTCTACCTATGTTAGGTGGACCTCCTAACTTCGTCCAAAATATACTAGGAAATCCCTGTGAATATCCTCTAACGCATTCATAGTGCTTACAATATTCCCATCAGTCTATGGGAGAAATGTTGAATTCATAAGAAAGTTGGTCCCAAATTCCACTTCTATACCTCTCCAAAACTATGACGTAAACAGCACATCATGATCAGAGTCGATCGTCATTCGTACTCTATGAAGGTGGAAAATATCCCAGACATATAGTTTCCCCAGACTTTCTATCAAACTCTACTCCCTCATGAAAAGGAAGTGTACCCACTTCAGGGGTCGGTCCACAATAACCTAGATTGATTCATGGACCCTTTTCGGGCATTATATCAATGTGATGAATTCTATGGATATGTCATCCCACTTCCACTATAAGATCTCAAGGGGCTATAACAACACTTCTAGAACTGATGCTCAACCTTCACCTACTGACATGTAAGGAATCATGAGTTGAACTCACCTATTCATTTCCTCATTCCAAACGACCAAAACTGCCACAGAAGATCCCTATACATCTCCACTACACTTGGTTATACAGCTAAGGGAGAACTGTGGAACTCCCACATCACATCCTCCCACATCTGAACTGGTAACACTGATCTCCCCTGTAATAGGATCTCGTGATTACCTCCTTTTGAATGTTTATCTAGTGCATTTACCTTGGATATTTGATCATACAAAACCACACAGTCGATGTATCCCAACTGTGAATTTCTCACTTGTTTGAGGATTGGTGTCAATAACATCAATTATATGAATGTTTTGCCCTCCTTATCCACTTGGATTATGTTCAAGGAAGCCAACTGATTTGATGCTTTCGGCACTAGCAGATCAAGGGACTTACTGTTAAGGGAATCTGCTACAATGTTTTAATTCCCTAGAGTATAAACAATCTCAAAATATTCTTCCTATTGGAACTCCAATCAGCGTCACTGCATGAGGTTCAGTTACCTATAAGTGGTGATGTACCTAAGGATCTGGATGTATGAGCATCCCACAAAATGATCACCTAAATAGTAGTGTCTCTAAATCCTCAAATCGACAGCCACAACTGTCATCTTTAGGTTGTGGGTTGAATAGTTATGCCCACGAGGTCTAAAATTCCTCATCCCATGTTTAATGACTACCCATTTTGCATCAACACACAACCGAGAATATCTACTGAGACATCAAAATACAACATGAACTCAATACCCTCCTTTGGAATCATCAAAACTAGAACTCTCTTTAGTCTCTTCTTCAACTCCTCGAAGGCACTTTGGCACTGCTCATACTAGGTTAACAGTTGTCCCTTCCTGGTCAAAGAAGTCCCATAGGAAGGAATCTTCTATAAGTCATACAAAACCAACTCGTAGTACCCTTCCAATCCAAGGAAGCTCTGAAACTATGCAACTATCTTGGGTGGATCCCAAGAAGTCACTTCCTCTACCTTCACTTGATCTATAGATAAAACTTATTCCAAAATGACGTGGCACAAAAAGTGAACCCCAAGAATGCAGATCTGACACTTCAAAAGCTTCCCACAAACCTGATGCATTCAATGTAATTCAAAGATGAACCTCCAATGCTCTGCATGCTCATCCTTTATCATTGATTATATGTGTATTTCATAAATTTAGACAAAAACTAACCGGTCCCACTATGGTTGGAATATCGATTTCATCAAGAAAATGAAAATGGTGGTTGAATTTATCATGCCAATGGGAATTAGCTGGAAATTATAATTCCAATAGTAGCATCATAAAGATGACTTCATAATATCATCCTTGCGAACACATAAATGGTAGTAAGCAGATCTATGATCAATCGTGGAGAACCACGGCAGACCTCATAACTGGTTGATGAGGTCATCAATCCTAGGTAATATCTACTTTTTCTTTGTCGTGGCCTGATTTAGGTGACAATAATCTAAACAATGAGGTAGGGTATCATCTACCTTCTTCACAAAAGAAACTGATGTTTCATAGAGAGACAAACTAGGCATGAATAAACCCTTCTCATGAAGGTCCTCCAACTATAATCGTAGCTCCTGGAGCTCTGTGGGTGCCATATGATATTCTATATAACATATCATGGTAGTCCATGGATTTATGTCAACAAAAAACACTATATCCTACATAGGAGGCTGCCCGAGGTAGTCCTTAAGAATGACATCCATATAGTTCTCTATAGTTGGAGGAATCCATAAGTCTAAATATTTTGATTCCCCACGGTTGATGCTCGCAAACTGATGTGAAAGAGGCTATAGTATCCTATTCACATCACCTTCCTATCCTTTTGTGAGGTCTCATTCAGTGAGATAGGGGAACCACATTCAATTAGTGTATAATAATATGAATACCCTACTATGTTATTCAATTGGGACAGAAACCATGGAAATTTAATCCATTCCCATAATGATGTCGAAAGATTCCATCCGCATGACCATTAGTTCCCACATAAACCTCTCTCCTCCAAATGATAGTTAACAATATCGGTGAAATAATGTCACAAATGAGGAACAACCTATTGAATCCTCGAGGCCAAAATGTTGTGACGTGCCCTCTACTGGGAGCTCTAACTCACATACCAAGAGAAACAATATAAAGGATTGAATGGATCTTATGACTATTATTACTGAAGTAAGTGTAGATTAAACACATAGAATACCTTACACCGTCTCATTTGAATGAGGATCATGAAGACCCATACCATGCAACTATCTGTGGCCCTGAACGCCAGCTCCCTAAGCCTGAAGGTATCCACCAAGTGGTGTTGGTGTGTTGTTCTCATGGAACTGCCCCCCCACATCTAGGATCTTTAAATCCCCTACCATCAACACCTCTCTGAGTTCCACCATACCCCCACTTGTGGGATCCCTGGTCACTGCATTTCCTATTCCGTTGTAGTCTATCAGCTAACTTTCCAAAGTGCTTTGCATGTTTTGTCAGGCATTCACGGTCTATGTGGCCTTTCCCACCACAATTTTGACTCTGTACATTTCCGGTCTGACTCGATGCTTTTTGATTCCATGGTTCCACATGATCACAAGCCTGAGCCCGGTCATTGGGAGGCTACCAATGTTGCAGCCCTATTAACGGACATCTTCCTTCTGCCACAGATGTCTTCGCATTGAAGTGGCCATTTCCAGCCCCAGTGAACTAACACCCCGCTTATATGAGGTTCTCTATCACAATCTCTCTCTTCGGTAACCCAGAGTAGTTGTGGATTAAAAGGGAGAATATTCTTGAATGAATCTACCTATGAAGACCATTTTCAAACATCCATGCACAGATTTAACCATGAGGGATCATATACAGCAAGTAACGAGTCTGGTCGGTGAATAAGGATGTGTACTCCGCCATTGTAATACCCCTTGAATTTTCTCCAAAATATACTAAATCCAAATGGAGTGTAGACAAGTGGGTAAGTACTCCTAGAAGATCTACTGAAATTCATCCCAATAGATAGTTGAAAAATCACTGGTCTTGGTGTCTAGGATCCAACAACGATTTACTATCCTGTAAAAAAGGATAGATTATAGAGCCACCATTTGATTCTTTGGTGTCTAGACAAGGCTGAAAATTCCATCCACAAAACTCTAACTATACCTCTTCGGCATGGAGATCTGTTTCACCATGGATCCTTTGTGGCCTTTGGTGCTGGAACTCACAAAGTCCGCTCATCCACAGCCTGTGCTATCGAAACCATCTTCTCCTCCACATGTGGACATTCTACTACTCATCTACTTTGATGAAGGGGATCACTTGATTGTCCCTAATCTGATGCCTCGTCAGTCTCGAGAGCTTTATCATAAAATGGTGTGGGTAACATGGGAGGATGTCGATGTGGAGGCATCTTGGAAATTATAAAGAAGCACTACAATCTAGTGGGAATATATATATATATATATTAGTAACAACCATGGGGATTTTACTAAAGAAGTAATGTCAAAGACTCGATCCTATAAGATGTATGTACAATTTCCCAGCAACAACTATCCATGGGTGTTGAGTCAATAAGCGATTAATCATGGTCCAGGTGAATGGATATGTTAACTGCTTGTACCATCACTAGTCTCCCCATCATGGGAGCCACTCTTTAGAAAATTTCACACTATTTTCTCAAACCCAACCAATCATTTTAAAATGGGTAAACCATAAGAACAATGTGCCATGGAATGAACTCCATCATATACAACTTTTTCATGACCAGCCCCATGCTGGGGCTCGAGCCTCAACTCCCCCAAGCCTACCTCCATAGGCGAGTGGGTGGATACAAGAGCTAAAGGCACAACTAAACTGGGGAGGTATTCGACTATGTACCTATACACATGAACACATCCACTCAATTCTAAAAGGAAGCGGTAAAAAGATACAACAATTCTATAAATAAACTAGGCATGTATGGACAAATACATAGTATAATAACTATAAAGTAAACAGTAATGTAAAAGGAAAAAATTCAAGCCCATCCATATTAGTGTCCCTATATGACTGATAAAAGTAGAAAAATTACAACACTATGAGAACACTGATCATGGAATATAAAAAGACCAATTTACATGGTCCAAGCACCACATGTCCCTGCACTCTGGAATATCATGATCAATCATATATGTTGTATTCAAGGGAACCCAATATGTTGTAAAATCCCAATAAGGGGTGAGTATTAAAATACCCAGCACAATACCCCAAATGATCAAGGGAGTAGTAATAGGTATATTAAAAAGGTTAAGTAGTGAGGGGAACAATGTACAGTAAAGAGAGTGAAACTCAACCCATCAATGAAGTGATGGTAATATCATCTAAACACAAAGAGACATAAATATTGAGAAGTTGAACTTCTCATCGATACATCCCCAGCTTTAGTAGGAGAGTATACTCATCCAACAACGAGAGGCTATACATGGAAATAACGTGGCATTCCCCAGGAGACTTCACCCCTTCTGGAAGGAGAGTAACTAAACCCAATTATTGGGTACAATAATAGGGTGTACTTATATATATATGTGCTCAGTCAAAAAATCCCAAACAAATGAGTTAGGGAACTCCTTTTCATATCAAAACCCATGAAAGTGAGTATTTACTAGTTTCAAAATAGACACCACAAATGTCCAGCATCCCAGATGTCCTCCCAGTAGTCATAAGTCAAAGAGAATGAATCACATCACCTTGATACTATCCATTTTGGTCATAAATTACTTGCTTGCATGGTTTTAGGTCGCATTGCAATAACGTTTATTGGTGAATAATTCCCCCTCTTTCTCATGATTTTAAGGGAAACGTAAAAGTACGTATTTTCATTGATCTATCGTCGAATGTTTCACCCCGTCAAGGAGTTCCTACACCCTAATTATTCAGAGGGTACTACACTAGTAGTCATCCCAAAGAAAATGTACCCTAATGTGTTAGAGGGTACCACTCTATTAGTAAAGGACCTGCACGTTGGACTCACAAGGCGGTTCCACCCCCGATCCTCAAGGACCCACTACCTTATGCGATAGGATGGTAAACCTGATAAGTACGATAGTGGACCTCCGCCCATGCCAATGGGGGGTTCCACTCTAATATCAGTGGGGACCCTCTCCCATGTATGTTAGGGGGTACCACTCGGGATAATCTGATATCATCACATGTCCTATGTTGTCATCAAACACAACTATTCTGAGTGTTGGTGTCATAAAACCTCAAAAATATCTTCCACTAAAATTTCATATTTTCTTCCACATTTAATGAGATCACAAATTAGACACCGTAAATCCAAAACAATCACACTATTGTAATTCATGTGAAAAAACATGCGAGGTAGACTATCCACTCGCTCTAAACGGACATCTGATAGAAAAGTAGTAGAACGATGTATTATATCCAAATTGAATTTCATGGGGACCACATCTTACTCTAAAAAATAATTAAGCAGAACACACCACTATGATAATCTTTGAAAAACAAGAATGGTTGACTACACGTTCATGCAGAATGGATACAAGGTGAAAAAGATATATTTTACCATGACATGAGGTGGGAAACCCTCATGGGGCCCCCACCCTGACCCTGGTTTTAACGCATAAAATTTTTCATGAAACATATTTCTAAACTTCATGGTCATAACGCCCTTAATGGAATGTTAATCAATATTTAGATGCATGTTCTATGACAGAATGAAAGAAATGTGAATAATAATATTTTTATTATTATTAAAAAATTGAGTGTTTCAAACCACCTGCCTTTGAGTTTGAAAATTTAAATTCCCAAAACCACCTCAAATATTCCATCTTCACTCAAGTACATCATTTCATAAATGACATGAGAATTGGATGTATGTACGAAATGTTATAGGCATTTGAAGTATCGCAGAACAAACTAGCCCATATTAGTGGGACATGCTCGGTCCGATCGTTCCGCCCTTCTTGGGTTATCCCACACTAGATAGCTGGATACACCCGCATGGCCCACAACCCATATATGAACTCAGAACAACATATTGGCTGGTATTTCTTGCTACTCCAGTGTCAATGTGACAAACTTGTGTCACACAGTTCTCCACCCCCATATTGTCACCTAGTGGTGCATGCATGAACTCGCTCTTTGAGACCCTCCAACACATTCACACCGAGCACATGCATATAGCACCGCACACCCACCACCATCTGTGTCACCCTGGATGGATTTCTCCTCACCACACCAACAACCAGATACTACTCCAGCTGGCTCCCGCGGCACGACACCACTTTGGGCCACCGTTGACCACCATTGGTGATTCAACACTAGTGGCCCCTTCTGTGGGCCACCATGACCAGATCAGACGTCCAAAAATTGTTTTAGACCCAGTTGTTGGAATCTCAGGATGAGTTCTTTTTAAAAATATTGTTCAATATGAAGACCGTCGAAGAATTCATGTGAAAAACGATAGACATTGATAAACATAAGAGTCAGGTGAAGAACACTATGAATGAATATAATTTTTAACAGGGATTTATGGCCGTTTTTGTGTTGCCTTTAACGATGACATGAAAAAAAATGTTTTGGAATAAAATATTATCATGAATCAAGAATAAAAAAATGGGGATGCATTAAATTAAAAGAAACCTACATCGAAATAGTTCACATGACATTAGGGACACGTCTAGGGAACTCGTACTACGATCTGTAGGAATACCTCCATTCATTTATAGAGGAAATAGAGAGAGTGTGTGAGAGGGATGATAGTGTTAATGAGGGGGAGAGTTGGATGGTGGAAGGGGGAACCCATTCCAAAATAAAATTTTATAATCTTAAAAAAATGTGGATGTAGGGGTGTGGGATCTGGACAACCCACGCCTCCGTGTTTTAGGACATGCCTAGGTAAAACACCCACTTCCAAAAAAAAGTATCATATTTCCATTGTGAGGCCCCAACAAGAAGTTATTTTCTTAGGTTATAGGAATAAAATATATATTGTTAATTAATTTAAATAAAGATTTTTTACCATTGTATATTTTTCACAAGACTTGTGCACTAACAAATGTTAGGCTTGCATAGGGTAAAGAGATCATTCGACACTCAAATGTGACCTTGTATTTTTGTTCATTATTACCATTTTTGAGATATCCTATCTAATTTCCATAAACAGAGTAAAATATAATTAATATTTTTATAAAAAATAATTTTGAGAAAACCTACCCTCTTAATTTCATGTTGTCTGACCACCTGTCTCTGGAATAAAATATAGAAATATTTCAAAGTCTTACAGGGCCAAAAATTGGGTATCATTAATAGAAACCCATAAATGCATTTTGAAAAATTTACTTCCATTTCTTCGATAATAAGAGTATTTTTTATTAACCATTTTAAATTATGGGTCATTCAAAAATTAAATTTTCCAATTAAAAATATTGATTAGAAAGATCTGTTTTATATTGTGACGATTCAATTTTTTAAGGGGGATGTAACACCCTAATTTTCTAAAATAAGAAAAAATTATTTGATAACATATTGATAAGCAACCCAAAGCATGGGAGGAAATATAACACCAAGATCATTTATGATATAATTATTTTTAAATAAATTTTATATTATAAATAAATTTAATGACATGAAACATAGTTTCATATTACATTATATGCAAAAATGATTTTCTTTGATAAATGTTGTAAACCCAAGAATTTTTTTACCATACAATAATATAATAATAATTTTATTATTTCATCTAATAGTTATAACATTTCTGTTAAATTGGAAGTTATGAATAAGATTAACAAAATTGGGAAAAAATATAAATTAGGAATCTACATTAGTTATCTATTTGTTTGTGATAAAATAAGAATTGTTTAGATGAAAAATATCTATTTTATAAAATAATATATTTTTTCTAAAATATGAAATAATCATTATTTGAACCGATAATTTAAAATTATATTTTACCTATTTTAGAAAATTTATACGATAAAATAAAATAATTTTTTGAATAGGGGTACCAGTATAATATTAGTGTTATTTTTTGTATTTCCCAAAATAAATATTATTATTTGATGAGCTATCCTAAATATTGAATTTTAATTAAAAAATTAATTTTAATTTAAATAATTTCAAATGATAAATTATATTAGGATTTTGATTTAATGTAAAAGTGATAAATTTTATATAATTGTATCTAATTTTGTCATTAAAATAATATTCATATATAATTTTTATGTACAAACATTTTATACTTTTGAACATTTTCACTTTAAAAACTTGCTTTCTGATCACATATTTGGGATTATTTTTAAATCCAAATTTTAAACTTATATGAATTAATTTTGGAATAGATTATTTAATATTAGGAATAATGTTAATAGATAATATCTAATGATGTTAATATAATTTTTATCATATTTAATATGGAATGTGTTAAAGAATAATTACCACAATTAAGGTAAAACGAGATTATTGGGTTGTTGAACTAATATGTTAAAGGAAAAAATAACCTATAAAATTGTCTTAAAAAAATTGTGTTGATATATATTTAATGTTGAAACTCTAATGATTAATAATTTCCCATTATGGTCTATTGTAAAATATGAACAATGTGAAAGTACACATTTTATTTCAAAAATAACTAGTGTGTCATCTCCCCAACTTATAAAAGGACACCCGTATCCTCTATTCATAGAACCATCACACCAATTGGGATCCACCAATATAGGACCAGATAATATCCCAAAATTCATCCCCTAATACTATAACCTTTATTTTTTTATGAATTCCAGGCTTTGGATGATATCGTGAATACCCCCAGAGGATACCCAAAGAAGCTGTAACATTCTCTAACAAGCATCTTTATTTTACTTCTTTCACCACCTCATTATGTTATTGTTAAAACAAGATGATAAAAATCCTCACTATATTCAATATAATAGGTCATTTTTATAAAATTTTAATGACATAATACTATCACTACTTCCATAAAATAGTTTTTAAAATCCTTATTCATTTGTACAGAAGACTACCTCCATGTGAACTGATCTTGTTCATTTATCCATTTCCACCTCATAAGCTTAGCTATGATGATGGGTCTGAATTATATATATTATATTTATAAAATTTTTATAACACTATTTTCACTATATCATTTATATTATTATCTATCATTCCTTATAAGATATGATAATATCACTTATGGGTATGCTGGACTTCTACATCGTGAGGTGATGTGATTCGTCTGTCACTAACTCTCAACATGGAAATTGATAAAGATTATGTTAATGATTATATGTGATATTCCTAAATAAAAATGAAATAAATTATTTATTTATCATTATACATATATAATATATATAATTTTCATTCTTTTAATTTCACTAATTTAAAGATGATAACATCGTTTGTGAACATGTGTAATATCGCCTTCATAGAGTAATGCGACTATATTTTCATAACCATAAAAAATAGAATATATATATATATTTACAAAATAAATTATTTATGAAATTATAATGATTATATAAATTAAATATATTACTTATATTCCATTTATGATGATTGTTTAAAAATTAAAAAGTTATGCATGGTATTTGCAGCCTACAATCTCAATGCCCATAACGTATATCATTTATCAAAACCATAATTAATGATTATATGTTAAATTGTAATTCATGTATAAATAAGAATAGAATGTATGGATTATTATTCTTTAAATTATTTTAATATAAAATTTGTAAAATAAATAGACATTTTAGACCAAAACATGCATGAGAAAACAAATAAATTAACACCTATAACAAACTCAATAACAAATGATTACATAAAAAAAAGTGATGTGATTTTATAAAAGAATTATATATGAAATTATAAATATTAATATGGTTTTATAATTATTTAATAACATGTTTTAAACAAATATACATTAGGTCAAAAAACATTCAACTACAACAAATCTTAAGGTAATGTATTTCATATCAGTTTTTTTTTCATCAAGTAATATTAAAATTGTTCGCACCCAATTTCATATCAGTTTTTTTTATCAAGGAATATTACATGTTTCCTTGTTTTCAAGGCTTTCGTAATTCAATTTCCATTTATTGGGTTTAACATATACTTATTTATTATTTCATTCAATGATAATGTGTAGAGACCCGAAGCTTATCGTACATGGACATTACATTACTTTTGCGGAATACTTAGTACATAACAAAAACACACACACAAGGATCGTAATAGTTTGGTGTCTTTGGAAACTCGGAACGTAATCTTCTAAACGTGGTGAAAGATCTTCAATATATCCCATAAAGATCTTCCACTTTTTTTACCTAAAACCTTTCTTTATATCCTGGGGAAAAGAAAACATAAAAGGGTGAGCTCAAATGCTCAGTAAGGGTAAACAAAAGAAATATCAATCACATCATATACATAAGAACATAGCTTTTGGAAATCTTAACCTGCAAAAGAGCTCATAATATCATAACATGGGATAAATCATAGAAGTGAAAATGAAATCATAATTTAAAACATTACTCATTCTGGCATACACACATAATCATATAGAATCATTTCTTGTTAGTCAAGACTCATTGCCAAGACTATCTTAGTGGACAAAGTCCCTTTCTGAATCGAGTAATCCTCGTTTCAGTCCTGTTTCACTGAACCGGTATAACCTACCATTCCAGCCATGTCTATCTCATGAGATATAAAATCTTTACCCAATGCATTATAGGGAGATATAGGTCCCACCCATCTCTTAATGAATCCTTTCTTATGTGTGCCACAAAATCATAAATCATACATCATTGCATAACCCATGTAATAAAAATGGGATTCTTAAACAACATGACATCATAAAACCATTCATATAAGATAAAGGAATTCATAAACATAATTCCATCACAACATAGTCAAATCAATGTAAAAATATGGATAGAAACAGAACCCTTTATTATCTTATATGGAAAATAATTTTGATAAAACACTTGAGTTGAATTCTTGAGGAAAATATCCTTTCTTCTTCAAAATCAATTTCTTTTCACAAAACAACATGCAATTTTAAAAGAAAGAGATTTTATTGAAAATAGTCATAAAATCTTTTAGAGGAAGCTTCATGAAGATAAGGCTTTATAAAACAGTATAAATCCGTTCGTGCCGTATAAGTTAAAAAAAACATTCTTCTCGTACTTTTGTCGGAAAAGTCAAAAAGTACCTCGTATGAAAAAGCGACAAAAGATTCCTTTCATATTCTTTACTAAAAACTCACCGAAGAGTAAAATTGGATTTAAACTCTTGTAAGTGGATGGAAACAATATTACATATTGAAGGAACATGGACGTGGATGATAAAATACACCCCAGTAAATACTTACGAATAAACAATCTCGGATAAAAATGAGATTGTGATATTTCCCTTACCTTATGTCCGACTTGCTTTGTAAGTGTCCGAACCTCCTGTATAATGATTTAAATCATGTTATTGACTTATTCCAGAATCATATTCATTGTTATGATAGCATATATGGTTCACTTATGACATTATATTACCCGTTCTTTTGTAAATTCCATGTTAAAGAAGCGTTTTGGGTAAAATCGTTTCATTTATCGTAGGTGTTTTGACTTGTTGTTCTTGACATCATTATTACTTATATCATGATTTACTAACTTCCAGAATATAAAATATGATTTATATATCATATATATTCAGTATATATATATATATAATAGATAGATAAATAAAATGAAAAACACCGTTCATGGAGATGGTAGTCCGTACGTACGCATGAACGCTGTTTTTCTTTCCTTATTGTCTTGAAATGGAAGTAAGTAGATGACATACATATGTATATATATACATAAATCCAGTAGCTTTATAATGTCATATATTTCATTATTATTTCTTATATATACATTATAATCATTCTTAAATGGTTAACATGGAGAATGAATCTCATCGCGTCGTGGAGACGGTAGTCCGTACGTACGCACGAGCGATGATATCATTTCTATAAATATTGAATTGAATTGGAGTGGATTATACAATATATCAGAATCAATATGATGTTTTAATAACTATGTATAGTTATTCTTTACACCATTATACCCATCCATGTAAGGTGGTGGTGGAAAATAGATTACACCACGGCGTGGAGACGGTATTCCGTACGTACGCACGCGCGGTGATTTATTTTTCCGTAGGATGGATAGATGGTGAAATAGGGTTGTTTCATACTTATAATAACATATCAGTATATGAGTGATACTGATGTTATTACTTCATAATGAAACAACCTAAGAAGAAGAAGTGGAAGAAGAAATAAAGATGAAAGAATTGGTAACGGTAATTACCTCTTCTTTGAAGTGCCTCTTTGAGACCTCCTCTTAGGGCACTAAAATTGGTCTTTGAGGAAGACCAGAACCTGTAGGATGTTTCTAGGGAAGTGGAGAGGAGAAATTGGCAGGGTTTGGCCGAGCTTGAGTGCTCAAATTGGTGTGAGGAGGAGGGGGAGGAGGTGTCCTTTTATAGGGGAGGAGAGGGGCACCTTAGGAATATCTCAAAATATTATTTTATATTAAAGTCAAAATCGGTTTATAATGGTTCCAAAGGGTCTTATTTCGAAGCTAAAGTGGGGATGGATCGAAATCCTATCCACCAATAAGATTTAGACAAGTTTAGGGTATTATTTTAACCTTATCAATTAGATTTATCTCTAAGTTAATTAATTTAACTTTTACCGTGTCTTTTTGTTTTCTTTCACTATATGGTTAATACACTTACTATAACATGCCAAACGAACCCCAAATTGTTTATTATTAATATATATATTTTTATCTAAGTCATTTGGCCGAACCTTAGATTTTTAGGAATAAAATAACAATTAATAATATAATATTTGATTTAAAAACTATTTTGTGTCAATTTTGACTCTATTTGATATATGATTTTTGTGAAAGTCATAACAGAATTATATGTTCGAACCAAGTTGATTAAATCAACACTAATATATCATAGTAACCTAGAAAATTAGTTTAATTCATAAAAAGTCTCAAATTACATTTATTTTGGTGTTTATAACATCAATTATGTCAATATTTCATTAATAAGATAATTACTGCATCATCATTGTGTCATAAATAAATTAAATTATTTAATGTCTAAAAATTACAAATAAAATACCATCATGTAGTAAATATTTTTAGCTTTCTAATGAATATTTACAATCTAATTTATCTTATGTATAACCCCATATTAGAAATGATTTACTTATTAAACTTTGATTTTAACTATTTTAACCCTTCTTTAAATAAATTAATAATAAATGTCCAAATCTAACCCAAGTGGGCCTAAATGGTCATATTTTATTCATAAGGTTGTTTTTGGTCGAATTACACTTATCCAATAGAATTAGGACATGTGTTAGGATAATAGTGATATCATATTTACCCTTAGTTACCCTATTTACTATTAACCGCGGTAAAAAAAGTAAAAAGTTACTATTCACCAAAAAATTATTTTCATCTCATTGAACCACATTTTAGTCCTTGATATTAACCGTGTCTCTCGGATTTTCGAAATTCCATTCACAGAAGTGGTAAAATTAAGTTTTATGCAAAATTCAGTTTTTTCACCTACCACTTAGTGGTTTCACTATTCATCAAAAATTGAAAGTTTTCAGAAAAATACCAAAATTTCACCCTAGGCTAATTTCGATATTCTGAGTCCAAAAATGAAGTCCATTTTGAAAAATAAAATTTATAAAATTTCAAAAAGTGGTTATTACTATTCATAACGGCTAGTTTTAATAATATTTTAATAGCATATCGTTGTTTAGTGAAACTCAGTATTGCGTATTACACACGCTATCGAGGAAGGTTGCGATTGCGTGTAATGCAAGGCAAGTCAATGATGCATGTTGTGCAAGCTCCTTTTGGTGTAGCGTACAACACATGACATTAGTGAAATAAAAAAGAATATTTTTCATAAAATCTCGGGCTGTTACATTCTACCCCCCTTAAAATGAATTTCGCCCTCGAAATTCGTCGGGGTTATAAATGGTTTACTATTCGAAAGTTTCTTTAATAGAAACCCCCATCGTAAAAAGGAATACCAAAACTTGGCTTTAAAAACTAAAGCATGAAATGTAACGATTACCCAAATAAACTAATCATTGGGTTTCCACATAGGTGAACATATAGATATGGAAGAGAAATCTCACCATCATGTTCTGATGGAGAGTGGTAGAGAACATGGCTATGGAAAAGCCAGTAATCACAAATCCATAGATTTGTGATGATATAAGGTACCATCTTATTCATCAGGTATAAGATCACTAGGACAACATTTTTGGTTTTCAAGATCATTTCCCTAAAGTTGAAAATTTGAATTAGAATAAATACTTACTTTATTTTGGTACAATCTCACTGTTGTTCGTGCCTTGAACAAGTTCCACTTCATCTCTTAAATAAATGAAGTTGAATTTGTTATTCATGAAGTGTTAGCAGATCATGTGATAGAATGACTGTTCATTCCATCTGTCTCAAGCAAAAGGTTAGCAAAAGTTATTAAATATACATAAGTCATTCTATAGTGAGATTAATCATATATGGTTCCTAAAATGGACTTATACTTCATATATCATGCTGCTTAATATAATAAAACTAGTTTCTACTAAACAGGGACTTCCTGTAGGCCAGTGGTAGGCGATAAAGGCCAGTCGCACTTCGGTTGTGGGTTCGATTCCTACAGCCTTGTCCGAAGCGATGGGCTGTCGCCCGTCCTGCAGGTTGTCCTTTTTCTAAAACTACGTTAATATAACATCCCATCTTCTATCCTTAAACAATACTAACTTATGTCCAACATAATCCAGTCTAATCTTTAGGCTTATACATAATACTGTAGTCCACTCTCATAATATAGTGACATCGATTACCAGAGATTTAATACTGTCGTTGATCCCCACATATCATAAGATATGTCTTGTTGGTCACATTCCAAACATTCAAAGTCCTTAATCGTGTATTCTCTTGAATACCTTAGTGAAAACATGAGTGCAGTTAAAAGTTAACACTTTCCACATACCAAAATCCTCAAAATTCTATATACTCAAACCATGATATCACTTAGTCCTTATACCAATCATGAGCTCATGAATATTGTTAAACATTTAATTTTCTCCTTATCCCTTCATTATGCGCATATCATCTACATTTCAAAAATATCTGAATAACCTTTCATGCATACTGGTTACATTAATCATACACTTTCAAAACACAAGGAAAGACAACAGTGTAACAATCCATAGATGTCTCTTTATTCCAAAATTACACATGATAAACATGTAATCATTCCACTACATTCTCAAACCATTGACCGAGCTTCAAAAATTCTTTCATCTCACATATCATTTGTAGTCTCTTCATCATCATCCACATAAATACTACCCATATGACCATACTGATTCTCTTTATGAGTCTTTCCCTTAGGGCATTTGTTTGCATAATGCCCATACATCCCACATTTAAAACACTTAACCATTTTTGATGTCGTAGCATTACCATTATCCTCATCCATGGTGTTAACCGACCCTTTTCCTTTGCATTTACTTTCTTTGTGTCCTTCTTTTCCACACCCAAAGCATCTTCCAGTTCCCTTGAAACATTCTCCTTGATGCCTCTTCCCACATGATTTACATAGGGGAAATTGAACTTTCTTTCCTCTATGATCATCATGGAACTCCATCTTTCTCTTATTAGTCGAGTCAGGAAACTTACCAAATTTTACTTTATTGATCATGTTGTGATATTGCTGATTCGACATAATAATGATATTTGGACATCCAAATCCCATTTCATTTGGTTGCTCATGAAGAATATCATTCCATTGTCCATCATATCCTCCATTATTGTGAATCATCTTGTTTCCAGCCATTTTCTAAAACCCAAACAGAATAGTGTTAGATGCAAAAATCGTAATAAAGGGGGAGTAACTTAAATATCTATCATCTTTGGTTTAATCTAATATCGTTACCATAGTTCTAGAACTATATCCTATACGTATACTTATCCTTAGGGGCATCCCTAGACATACCTTAGAAATATCTCTAGGGATCTCACTAACGTTTTCGCATCCTAGTTTCCAAAGGTTGACTAAACCTTTCCTCTGATACCAACTGTAGAGACCCGAAGCTTATCGTACATGGAAATTACATTACTTTTGCGGAATACTTAGTACATAACAAAAACACACACACAAGGATCGTAATAGTTTAGTGTCTTTGGAAACTCAAAACGTAATCTTCAAAACGTGGTGAAAGATCTTCAATATATCCCATAAAGATCTTCCCCTTTTTTTACCTAAAACCTTTCTTTATATCCTGGGGAAAAGAAAACATAAAAGGGTGAGCTCAAATGCTCAGTAAGGGTAAACAAAAGAAATATCAATCACATCATATACATAAGAACATAGCTTTTGGAAATCTTAACCTGCAAAAGAGCTCATAATATCATAACATGGGATAAATCATAGAAGTGAAAATGAAATCATAACTTAAAACATTACTCATTGTGGCATACACACATAATCATAGAGAATCATTTCTTGTTAGTCAAGACTCATTGCCAAGACTATCTTAGTGGACAAAGTCCCTTTCTGAATCGAGTAATCCTCGTTTCAGTCCTGTTTCACTGAACCGGTATAACCTACCATTCCAGCCATGTCTATCTCATGAGATATAAAATCTTTACCCAATGCATTGGAGGGAGATATAGGTCACACCCATCCCTTAACGAATCCTTTCTTATGTGTGCCACAAAATCATAAATCATACATCATTGCATAACCCATGTAATAAAAATGGGATTCTTAAACAACATGACATCATAAAACCATTCATATAAGATAAAGGAATTCATAAACATAATTCCATCACAACATAGTCAAATCAATGTAAAAATATGGATAGAAACAGAACCCTTTATTATCTTATATGGAAAATAATTTTGATAAAACACTTGAATTGAATTCTTGAGGAAAATATCCTTTCTTCTTCAAAATCAATTTCTTTTCACAAAACAACATGAAATTTTAAAAGAAAGAGATTTTGTTGAAAATAGTCATGAAATCTTTTAGAGGAAGATTCATGAAGATAAGGCTTTATAAAACAGTATAAATCCGTTCGTGCCGTATAAGTTAAAAAAAACATTCTTCTCGTACTTTTGTCGGAAACGTCAAAAAGTACCTCGTATGAAAAAGCGACAAAATATTCCTTTCATATTCTTTACTAAAAACTCACCGAAGAGTAAAATTGGATTTAAACTATTGTAAGTGGATGGAAACAATATTACATATTGAAGGAACATGGACGTGGATGATAAAATACACCCCAGTAAATACTTACGAATAAACAATCTCGGATAAAAATGAGATTGTGATATTTCCCTTACCTTATGTCCGACTTGCTTTGTAAGTGTCCGAACCTCCTGTATAATGATTTAAATCATGTTATTGACTTATTCCAGAATCATATTCATTGTTATGATAGCATATATGGTTCACTTATGACATTATATTACCCGTTCTTTTGTAAATTCCATGTTAAAGAAGAGTTTTGGGTAAAATCGTTTCATTTATCGTAGGTGTTTTGACATGTTGTTCTTGACATCATTATTACTTATATCATGATTTACTTACTTCCAGAATATAAAATATGATTTATATATCATATATATTCAGTATATATATATATAATAGATAGATAAATAAAATAAAAAACACCGTTCATGGAGACGGTAGTCCGTACGTACGCATGAACGCTGTTTTTCTTTCCTTATTGTCTTGAAATGGAAGTAAGTAGATGACATACATATGTATATATATACATAAATCCAGTAGCTTTATAATGTCATATATTTCATTATTATTTCTTATATATACATTATAATCATTCTTAAATGGTTAACATGGAGAATGAATCTCATCACGTCGTGGAGACGGTAGTCCGTACGTACGCACGAGCGATGATATCATTTCTATAAATATTGAATTGAATTGGAGTGGATTATACAACATATCAGAATAAATATGATGTTGTAATAACTATGTATAGTTATTCTTTACACCATTATACCCATCCATGTAAGGTGGTGGTGGAAAATAGATTACACCACGGCGTGGAGACGGTATTCCGTACGTACGCACGCGCGGTGATTTCTTTTTCCGTAGGATGGATAGATGGTGAAATAGGGTTGTTTCATACTTACAATAACATATCAGTATATGAGTGATACTGATGTTATTACTTCATAATGAAACAACCTAAGAAGAAGAAGTGGAAGAAGAAATAAAGATGAAAGAATTGGTAACGGTAATTACCTCTTCTTTGAAGTGCCTCTTTGAGACCTCCTCTTAGGGCACTAAAATTGGTCTTTGAGGAAGACCAGAACCTCTAGGATGTTGCTAGGGAAGTGGAGAGGAGAAATTGGCAGGGGTTGGCCGAGCTTGAGTGCTCAAATTGGTGTGAGGAGGAGGGGTAGGAGGTGTCCTTTTATAGGGGAGGAGAGGGGCACCTTAGGAATATCTCAAAATATTATTTTATATTAAAGTCAAAATCGGTTTATAATGGTTCCAAAGGGTCTTATTTCGAAGCTAAAGTGGGGATGGATCGAAATCCTATCAACCAATAAGATTTAGACAAGTTTAGGGTATTATTTTAACCTTATCAATTAGATTTAACTCTAAGTTAATTAATTTAACTTTTACCGTGTCTTTTTGTTTTCTTTCACTATATGGTTAATACACTTACTATAACATGCCAAACGAACCCCAAATTGTTTATTATTAATATATATATCCTTATCTAAGTCATTTGGCCGAACCTTAGATTTTTAGGAATAAAATAACAATTAATAATATAATATTTGATTTAAAAACTATTTTGTGTCAATTTTGACTCTATTTGATATATGATTTTTGTGAAAGTCATCACAGAATTATATGTTCGAACCAAGTTGATTAAATCAACACTAATATATCATAGTAACCTAGAAAATTAGTTGAATTCATAAAAAGTCTCAAATTACATTTATTTTGGTGTTTATAACATCAATTATGTCAATATTTCATTAATAAGATAATTACTGCATCATCATTGTGTCATAAATAAATTAAATTATTTGATGTCTAAAAATTACAAATAAAATACCATCATGTAGTAAATATTTTTAGCTTTCTAATGAATATTTACAATCGAATTTATCTTATGTATAACCCCATATTAGAAATGATTTACTTAATAAACTTTGATTTTAACTATTTTAACCCTTCTTTAAATAAATTAATAATAAATGTCCTAATCTAACCCAAGTGGGCCTAAATGGTCATATTTTATTCATAAGGTTGTTTTTGGTCGAATTACATTTATCCAATAGAATTAGGACATTGGTTAGGGTAATATTGATATCATATTTAACCTTAGTTACCCTATTTACTATTAACCGCGGTAAAAAAAGTAAAAAGTTACTATTCACCAAAAAATTATTTTCATCTCATTGAACCACATTTTAGTCCTTGATATTAACCGTGTCTCTCGGATTTTCGAAATTCCATTCACAGAAGCGGTAAAATTAAGTTTTATGCAAAATTCAGTTTTTTCACCTACCACTTAGTGGTTTCACTATTCATCAAAAATTGAAAGTTTTCAGAAAAATACCAAAATTTCACCCTAGGCTAATTTCGATATTCTGAGTCCAAAAATGAAGTCCATTTTGAAAAATAAAATTTATAAAATTTCAAAAAGTGGTTATTACTATTCATAACGGCTAGTTTTAATAATATTTTAATAGCATATCGTTGTTTAGTGAAACTCGGTATTGCGTATTACACACGCTATCGAGTAAGGTTGCGATTGCGTGTAATGCAAGGCAAGTCAATGATGCATGTTGTGCAAGCTCCTTTTGGTGTAGCGTACAACACATGACATTAGTGAAATAAAAAAGAATATTTTTCATAAAATCTCGGGCTGTTACATAATGCCTATAATTAAATTTTATAAAAATATGTTTTATTTAAACTTGATTTATGTTTATTAAAATGTTAAAAAATTAATATATTAATTTATTTTTTATCATATCAATGTTTTTATCATTTTAAATGTTATTTCACAAACTCATTCTAATCAAGAATGTTGTTTCATGAATTTTATATAACGGAAATAAATTTAAAATCCCCTTATAAAACCATTTAACTATATTATCATATAGTTATTCATGATATTTTAATGTAATAGTTTTATTTTTACATTCTCTGGTATATATATTAGTGGGGAAAATTTTATTAAGAAAATTTGACTTCATTTCTCACTTCGGTTATAAATCTATTTTCTTCCAAAACCATGTTTATAAAAATGTTTTTCAGAATTCACTTTTCACATGGTTTTATTAAATGAATTTTCAACCATTTTTAACTGTTACATAAAATTTTAAATTGAATCTTATGATTTTTCAAAATAACCCCTATTTTTTATTTACTGAAAATATGAAAATAATATTATTTTCATTTTATGAAAAAGGCATATTGCTAACATTTTACTATGAAAATATAATTTTCATTTTATCTTTTACACATGTTAAAAATAACCCTCCATAATGAGTGTAATTAATTTCAAACGTACTTTTCATGATCATAAGTACTTTTTTAATAATTTTTTTTATAAAAGTGATTTTCAATCAAACGTTTTTTTAAAATTTTATCCATAACTATATTGATAAGAACATAAGTAATTCTATATAATATTGTTTTGATGAATTTATGTACATAAATGATAATAACAATTTATCCAAAAATCGAATGGGTATATGTTGATTTTATCCTAATTATTCCTCTTAATGGTATATTATTATTCAGACCAGGGATAATACTGACATTAATTTCCATGTTTAATTTTTATAGTCCTTATCTTAACCTTGAAATATATAGATTTTTTTGATTATTAGACATTAAATTTCCCGTAAATAATCATATTATTTATCAGGGAAATTCATATTACTAAAATCATGTCTCATTTATGCATATGGTGTTTTACATTGACAGTTTACTATTAAACTATAGAAATGTCGATAAATCCATATATTTTACTCAATATAAATATTTTATTTAAAAGAATATTGATTCATGAATTCAATTGGCTTTTTTAGGTTTTCTTTTGACATGAAGTGATGGTTGGGGAGAAATATTATATATCCCCTCAATTTCTTGGTAGGTATCATCAGACAAATAAATTTAAACTTATATTAAAAACGTTTTTATGTATAGTTTAGACAATATTTTGAATGATCTCGATTATAGGGGTATCATGTTCTTATGTCTTGAGGAATAATAATTAATAATTTCACTCATTAAGTGTTTAGTTATTTTAATCCATGATAATTTCATCGTGATATTATCTATATATACATTTCATTATCATTTTATTGATTAAATGTATGATTTTTTAGTTATTCACTTTTCTATATATATTATGTATTATCTGGATATTCGAACGGATTTCATTTTCAGTTTGATACCATTATATATTGACCATGACAAATGTTTTCATCATAGTTACATTATGTAAATATAATTTTTGTTCAGTTATTTACTTTTATATATTGATCATACTTATTAATTCGTGATTACTTCCATTGTACATTACCCATAAAGAAACATGAGACCACCCTTATTATTTTTTACGTTCCCTATAAATCTATGAACTATACTATGACTTGTATGAAAGGATATTCAAGACGAAATAATGATATCATAGAAAAAAATTACATTATAATTTGAGTGTTCAAATGTAATTTTGGAAATATATATATCTAGTTTACCAAAACTAGTAATTTATTATGTCCTTCAGGATGTGGTTGTCTTTATCTTATAAAAGTGTAATTAAGATGTATCCTTCTCCAGTAAACTAGCTTCTGGTTACTAAATGTTTCATGAATTTATTTGGTTATCTATAACTACTAAACTGGTCAGTCTTATGGGATTTTACCTCTTGTATTTATTCTAATGTAATTAATTATACAATGGGATATAGGTTACTGGAGATAACATTGTTATAGTTAGTATCAAATAATGTTTAGTAGAAAACATGGGATCTAGAATACAAAAAATATAACATAGGGAATATAATCATATGATAAACATTAAGAATATTTATAATTTTAGAAGAATTTAATAAATATTTGGTAATGGTTATATTATGTTTGATTCCATAAAAATAAACCCCAATATGGATTATAAAAATTGATGTTGTTCTAGAATATTTGTACTTATTGGTAATAAGTCTGAAAATGGTGAATTGGGTATTCAATTGGTCATCACATGGTGCATGAAAAACGACCTTACTACACACCTATTTGACCCTTATAAGGGATATTCTTTAGAAACATTATATTCACTTTTCAAACCATTAGTAACTATATGAAAATATGTTCTTGGTATTAATATATTACCAAATAAATCATGTTTTTTTAAAAATTTATAGATTTTAATTTTCAATTAATCTATTTTTAGAAGTACACATTATGAAAAATAATTCATAATTCCATGAGATAATTAGTTATATTCCATTGTCTATAAATGGTTCCCGAAAAAAAATATAGCAACACTAATAATCAATTTATAAATTTTCCTAATGATTTAGAAAAAAAGATGCATTTATATCAAAGTATATAATTACTATATTTTGGAAACTAACTCGTAATATATCAAATAAACTTTCCTAAGTTGAGTATCTTATTCCTACATAGTGTGATTATTTTAGTTTAGACCACTTTATGAAATATAATTCCACATAATTAAGTGAGACTATTAATATTGTGCTAACATAGAAATATATTACATCTATTGAAAGTTAATATTTTTTCTATAGATGTGATGTAAAGAAAAATGTTACACTTTTAATATATTGTATCAAATTTTATGATGATAAAAGGTGGTCATTAATCCAGAATACATTTCTCAGATATGAAATATAAAAAATTGAATTGATATATTTTTAGGAAACATTCTTTCACTAATATTTCCCTTGTGAGAAATGGAAAAAATATAAATAATTATTATTTTCATAAATAAAACTGAAGAAGAATGTTTTGTGGGGTACTTGTATACCTTTACAAGAATATCCACTTATTCATCAGATTGCATTTTCAATAAAATATTTAAAATGGATGATTACATTTAGGGGAATATTCTATGTCTCTAACAGAAACTATTGCCTTACACTTATTAATCATATGCTGCAATTTTTTATACACCATCCGAATATAGAATAAATTATAAAGATACTATATATTCAAGAGATTATAAAGAATAATTGGTACTATAAACACCCTGGAATAGGGAATGATTCAGATAATAACACAGTGATGAAGAAGATTCATTCATGCGAAATTACAAAAAGAAATATCCTCTAAAATATTTCAAATGAATAGTTGTTTATTTCAATATCAAATAAAAGTGTTATTTGAATCATGAGTGTAATGGAATAAAAGAAACCACTCCCATCTTGTGCTTCATTTTTAATTAAAGGGGGAATTTTTTAAATATTTACCAATAGTCAAGATAATATACCAAAACCGGGATCTTACAACCTCCCCACCTTATAACGGCTCTTACTCGAGCCGAGTTTCCAAGCCCCATTGCTCCACCAATGAGAAGAGTTCAGGCCACTGAGCTCACATATCTGACTCCCACTCCCATGTTTCTTCATTAACATTCCCATGTTGTCATATTACTCACACTAATGGCACAACCTTTCCTCACAAGACCTTCTCACTATGGTCCACCACCCTATCCAGATGCTCCTCCAAGGATGCATTAGCCTCAAGCTCTACATCCACATCATCGACCAGGTGAGATGGGTAAGGGTGATACCGTTGAAGTTGTGACACATGAAACACATAATTCATCCCACTATACCGATGTGGAAGAGCCAATCGATAAGACACTGGTCTGATACTCTCCACAATCTCAAAAGGTCCCACATACTTGGGCTCCAACATACCCTACTTCTGAATCCGACTGTGACCCAAACATGGAGACACCCAAAGGAATACTTTATCACCCATCCCAAACTCAAGAGGTCTACGCCTCCGATCTGCATATGACTTCTTCCAACTCTGAGTGGTATCCATTCACTTCCTGATCAACTTCACTCTCTCTGAAGTCTCCCACACGAGACTTAGCCCCAACAACTCATATTCACCAGCCTCTAGCCAACACAACAGAGATCTACATGGCCTCCCGTAGAGTGACTCAAACGGTGTCATCTGAATCATTGCCTGAAAACTATTGTTGTAGGAAAACTTAACAAATGATAGGTTCCTCTCCCAAGAACCATCATGGTCCAAGACATATGCTCTTAACATGTCTTCCAACACTTGGATTGTATGTTCCGACTTCCCGTCCGTCTGCGGGTGGAAAGCCGTACTCGAAAACACTCGCGTACCATGCGCCTTCTGCAATCCTTTCCAGAAACGTGATGTGAAACGCGGATCTCGGTCCGACACTATGGTCTGCGGCACTCCATGCAACAGCACTAATTACCAAACATACAGCTCACCCAACTGGTCAACTGTAAAGGTCTTTTGAATCGGTATGAAATGAGCCACTTCCATTAACTGATCCACAACCCCCCAGATCAAATTAATATTCTGTGGTGTCCTTGAAATACCAACAACAAAATCCATCTTTACATCATCCCACTTCCATTTCGGAATGGGCATTGGATGCAACAAACCACCTGGGCGTTGATGCTCGGCCTTCACCTGCTGGCAGGTAAGGCACCATGCCAAAAATCCCCCAACTTCCTTCTTCATCCCAAGACACCAAAACTACCTTTGGAGATCACGGTACATCTTGGTCAAACCAGGATTCACTGCCCACTTCGATGCATTGAAATCACGCATCAACTCTTCCCACTTACATTCTGGCACAACCACATGATCACGAACGCAAACAACACCGTCCACAACGACTGTCCATCCCGAAGGTAGCTCCCAACCTTTAATCTTTTTCTTCATGATCAAACACTCAGGATCACTATGCTGACTTTCCTTAACTCGACTCAAAAGTGTCGACTCCATCGTTATGGAAGAAAGAGTGACCTAACCATTCTCCCCCTGCACCTCCAGGTGCATCTCTGTAAACAAGGCCATCACCTTCCACTCGGTGCTGGACTCTTGAACTGCCTAATTCTGAACCTTTCTGCTCAGTGAATCAGCAACAATATTTCCATTTCTAGGCGTGTACACCAACTCAAAGTCAAAATGCTGGATATATTCAACCCATCTTCGCTGCCGAAGATTCAGATCCCGCTGCGAGAACATGTACTTCAAAATCATAAGGTGACTAAGAACTATAAACCGTTCTCCCAACAGATAGTGCCTCCAACAGTTCAATGCATACACTAATGCAGAAAATTCATGATCATGCATGGGATAGTTCTTCTCATGGGGTCTCAGCTGCCTTGAACCATAAGCCACAACCCGTTCATCTTGCATCAACACATCCCCATGTCTGATTACAGACACATCACCAAACACGATATACTTCTTACCCGACTCAGGTAAGATCAAGATAGGTGTAGTCTTCAGCTGCTTCTTCAACTCTTAGAAGGCATCCTCGCAAGCCCCCGACCACTCGAACCTGATTCCATTCTCGATCAAGACCGAGAGTGGTGCTGCCAAGAGAGAGGAATCTTGAATGAACCATCGGTAATACCCTCCAAGACCTAGAAAACTCCGAACATCAGAAACACTCTTGGGATACTCCCAAGACACAACTGCATGCACTTTCTCTGAATCAACTATCACACCTGCCTCTGAGATGATGTGACCCGGAAAATACACCTCACCTATCCAAAATTGACAATTGGATAGCTTGGTCTATAGCCGATCCTCTATTAGCATACCCAAGACAACGTCAATATGTTGGGAATGATCGTCATGAGTTTTAGAGTGCATTAAGATATCATCAAAAAAGACAACCACAAAATGATCTAGATAGGGATGAAAGATTCGGTTCACCAAAGCCATAAACACCATGGTGCATTGGTCAAGCTGAAATGCATTACCACAAACTCAAACAACCTGTACTGACTTCAGAAAGTGGTCTGTGGTATGTCAGAAGACCTCACCCTCAACTAGTGATAACCTGGCCTCAGATCTATTTTATAAATCACTGATTCACCCCTCAACTAATCAAACATGTCATCAATTATAGGAAGAGGGTACTGATTCTTCACTGTCATCTGATTCAACTTTCGATAGTCCACGCATAGCCTCAACGACCCATCAGCGTTCTTTACAAAAAGCACTGGAGATCCGCAATGAGAGGTACTAGGAAAGATAAAACCCTTATGCTCCAAATCCTCAAGTTGAACCTTCAGTTCCTGTAGTTCTTCCAGTTCCATTCGATATGGCGAAATAGAAACTGGCTCCGCTCTCGGCAATGACTCGATTGTGAACTCAACATCCCTCTCAGGGGAGTAGCCCCGAGAAATCCTCCAAAAACACATCCTTAAACCAATCCACCACAGGATGAAAATTATGTTATTCCCCTCCCTCACCATAATCAAGCAAGAGACATGCTACATGAGTTGTAAGTCCCCTCATCTGTTGACAAAATGGCCCCGCACGCCATGCTTGAACATCCAATTCGCCACGGTGATCATAAGCATCACCCTCAAGCGACCTGAATGACACTCTACGACGATAGAAGTCTATTTGTTCCCAATAAAGCACGAAGAAATCCATTCCCAAGATTAGATCAAACTATGACATCTCAAGAATGAACAAATCCCACAGAAAATGATACCCACCAACTTCCAAGGCACACCCCTTGTGCTGCTTGATATCCTCAACCCGCACCCCCAAATGAGTGTCGATTGACATCACCCCACACACCCCCTCCACATGTAAACCCAATTATTCCAGAAGTTGATCTGAGAAGAAAGAGTGTGTGGAACCTGTGTCAAACAAAGCGATAGAAAAAGTAGAGGCTACGAGGATCGTACCTCGAAATGTCGATCGTCTGGCTTCGCCATCACCCGGTGCAAACTAAACTACCTGAAGCTGACTTTACCCTCTACCCTGGGTTCTAGCATAAATGCCCTGAGCTGCACTTCCTTTCTGGTGTGAGCGATCTTGCCCTAGAGTTCCACGTCCACCGCCTCTGCCATTACGGACCGTGGAGCTCCAGCAGCCTGCCAGATACGGGGCAACTGATCCCCTTCATGTATCCGGTATCTTCCTTCCACCATCATGCTCACGTGCCTTCCAAGGATTCATTCATAACCACTACACATGTCCCATAGAGCCGCATGAATGACACTAAAGTGGAGGTCGAGGACACTGACCACACATGTGCCCCGACCTACCGCACTGATAGCAGAACATCTGATTTACACTCTAAGAGGATGACTCTATCTTCCATCCACTTTGCACACTTCTACCATGTTGTGAGCTCTCATGGCGTCGCTTCTGACCCTCGGTAGCTGCACTACTCTTCTACCCCACTGGCACCACAAGCCAACTACCTGAAGCTCCCTTCAAGATTCCCTCCGAGATCAAAGCCTGATCTACTACCTCTATGAACCTCATCAAGCAGAAGGTATTTACATGAGACCTGATCTCATGCCTCAGCCCATCTTGGAAACATCTGGCTACAGCTGCCTCATCCCCTGATAACACTGGGACAAAGCATCTCAAATCAGTGAAGTGACTAGCATAGTCCACCACCGATAATGATCCCTGAGTCAGGCTCATAAACTCTGCAGCCTGCTCCTGCCTCAAAGTTTCGTGGTAGAAATGCTCCAGAAAGTTTTCCTGAAAAACCTTCCATGACATTACGGCAGCCTGCTCGATTTGAGCATGAATTTCCCACCAACACCTAGCCTGGCCCCACAACATATAAGGGGCCGACTTCACTCGCTTTTCAATCGGAGTTTCTAGATGATCCAGTATCATCTGGATAGACTCTAACCAGAACTCTGCTACCTCTGACCCACCCTCTCCGATGAAGTTCAGAGGGTGATGCAGCTGTAATTCCATGGTAAGCTCAAACATAGTCGATGCATCCCACCCTCGGTCCCAATCCATCAACTACATAAGGCGAGCCAAGTACCCCCAGAACTGGTCTTCTCCACCTTCATTGATCACCACATTTTCTTGCCCCTATACTAGGGGAGTGTTCTCAGCAAAATCCTCACGTTGCCCGACTGGAAACCGACGTCGTTGTGGCATCTCTCTACAATTCCTAGCATGAGACTTAGGACTCATAGCATAAAACTTCACAACTGCAACAAAATCTCTTCACTAGATACTACCGCCCAAACCATCCCTACCGTATGACAACACTGCTTTTTATTACAACTTAAACATGCTTTATTACATAAAACATCAGTTGATACAACAAAGAAGATCAATAGTTTTAGTGTCTTTGGGGCTTAGTATCATTACATAAAAACATTAAACATTAAATACAACATCTTTATTGAAAACTTCCTTTACATGACCACTACATTCCTTTGTACTTAGCATTGCATGGGATAACCAGAGGACATGCATAAGAAAAGGGTGAGCTATAAAGCCCAGTAAGGGAGTACACAAAAAATAACATGAGGAGTGAAATACATGTTAGGCAATAGGCATATCAATAGAGCATAAGAGAAACATGAACATAAAGTCATGATAAAGAATGATAATCATAACATGGAAATGTGGCAACAACACTTAACATTGAATTAGCATGAGCCAAGGCTCATTGCACATGGAGCATGAGTAAACCCTCATTGCACTTGAAGCACGATTAAACCCTCGTTGAACTTGAATTAGCATGAGTAAAAAAACTCATTCCACATGACGTATCATGATACAATACTTTACCTAATGCATTGGAGCGCTATAAAGGGCGCACCCTTCTTAAACATTTCATTTCATGCATAAGTGTGCCACATGGATCCTAAAACATGGATTCATAAAACATAATCATTTCTTCCACGATAAAGGAATGTGGAATTCATACATGAAACTTTATAATCAATATTTAAATGTGCATAAAGGTGAATACCCTTGATGGAGAAATGGACATGGTATTCACTACACAAAGACATTGGCTTAGAAAATCGGTGTGATTTCGGCAGCGTAACGGCGTGACATAAGAATTCATAAAAATGGTTGATGAGAGAGAAAGGAGTTCCTCATTATATTTACTTGTAATGGACAGTAAGGAGATCATATATATACTTGTACCACCAATATAAATGGAATTTCGATTCATGATACAAAAGTATTGCTTGAATGTAAAAGAAGAGAGAGAAGTTCCTTTCGGAATTTCGGCATAGTAACGGGTGTACATGGGAGGAATTTAATGAGAGAGAAAGGGTTATACCATCATTCAAACAATAAGAGGGAAGTATGGGGGAGGTGTGAAACCATACCCCAACATTCATAATTTAAATAAAAAGGAAAATACAACTTAAAGAAAATTGACAAAAAAAAAGAGAAAGGAAGAAAACCCCTTACTTGGAAGTGTGCTTCCAAAGGCTAGAGAGAGGCTTGTGAGAGGCTTCTTGGGAGCTTGGGGCACCTTGGGAGGATTCTAGAGAGATTAAGGCAGAGGTTGGACGAACTACAAGGGATTTTAGTGAGGAGGAAGTGGGAGCTTGGGTGGGTTTATATAGGAAAGGTGAGAGAATTCTTTATTATTTAGGTTTGGGACCCCTTATATTAAAATAATCCAAACCACAAACCATCCCATGGTATTTGCCCATGGTTTCTGGAAAAGGAAAGAGGAAAACAATATTTTACAAGGACAATGTCCGAACTTATTAAAAAATTAGGGTTGCTTATGTAGAGGTGAGTCACACTCCCATGGAAATTAATTTAAAAAGGCAAAGTGTTGAATAAGTCTTGAGGGCTCCATTAATGCTTTGAAAAGTAAGTCGAACAAACCCAAAACCTCATTATTTTAATGATAAAACACATATTTTCCGAACATAAGGATTATGTTATTTTATTACATCACCATTGGGTCATTATGATGTCATAAAACACATTATATATTTAAATGGTATTTAATTTTTACCAAAAAATTTGACTGTCTCAGAAAATTATGAAAAATTCAACGATGTATAATTTCGACGTCCTGATTCCAAAAATAATATTTATTTTATCTAAATAATTTTATAAATATGTGAATTTTCACTTTTTAAATAAAAATCGTCATTTATAAAAAAATTCACGGGTTTTGACAGAAATGGCTTTCAATCCTTAATAAAAATTTTAATTGCATTCATAAAATTATAAGATCATTTATATTTAATAAAAATTAATTTAATATTAATAATAATATTTTATTAAAATATTATTTAATTCAAAAAATCCATTAATTAAGTAAAATATAATTCTTAATTAAATAATAACTAAAAACACCATTTGTACTTTAAAAACTAATTACAATGTATCAAAAATGACTAGAAATTATATTCATTATTATATACAAAAAAATAATGTACATGAACATGGTGCTACTTATTTGTTACATAACCCCTTAAAATAGCCGCATAAGACCTAAGGGTAAGGTGTGCGATGGTGACAGACTCTTGGGGTGGCTCGGATAACATCGCTCGAGTGGTAATTTCAATCAACTTCCACTTTTCCCGTAGACGATCACGTTCGAGCTTGACTTGATGAATCTCAACTTGGGCTTGGTCAAGGGCAAAGCCCAAAGACGCCACCTCTTTTCCGAGCTCTGACAAATGGGCTTCGTAAGGGGCAATTCTACTGGATGAGGCCATCGCTTCCTTTGTCTGAGTAGAAATGGGTTCGTTAAAGCCTTATATTTATACTACTCAGATGATCACTATTCAACGGCTATAAAATTAATGGTCAAAAATCTTAACGTAAAACTAAAGAAGTTGACATCTTATAAAAAAAACATTTTTCATAAGGAAACATTTAACTGGATAAAGAGAGATTTTCTATTAATGAAACTTTGGGTCATTACAACATTCCCCCCTTAAGAAATTTCGCCCTCGAAATTTTCCTTTTCCCACACTAGAAAAATGTTGGTAACTTAGCTTCATCATATCCTCCGACTCCCAAGTTGGTTCTTCAAACTTGTGGTTTCTCCACAATACCTTGATGAGGGGCATTGTCTTATTTCATACAACTTTTTCTCTACGATCTAAGATCTTCACTTGTTGCTCCTCATAAGAAAGATCCTCTTTTAATTGTACCACCTCGGAAGAGAGTACATGTGAAGGGTCTGGTATGTACATTGTCAAGAGGGATACATGGAAGACATCATGCACCTTGGACATAGTAGGTGGAAGTGATAGTCGATAGGCCACAGCCCCAACACGATCAAGAATCTTGAAGGGGCCGATGTACCTTGGACTTAACTTCCCTTTCTTTCCAAACCTCATGACCTTCTTCCATGGAGATATGCGTAAAAACACCTTGTCTCTGACTTTAAACTAAAGGTCTCGTCAACGATTATCTGCATAACTCTTCTGTCGACTCTGGGCTGCCTTGATATGTTGCTTAATGGTTTTCACCTTCTCCACCATTTCTTCGACCATTTCTGGTCCAAGCAGCTTACGTTCACCGACCTCAACCCAACATGCCAGTGTTCTACACCTTTTCCCATACAGGGCTTCATATGGTGCCATTTGGATGCTTGAGTGGAAACTATTATTATAAGAGAACTCAACCAGAGGAAAATGTTGATCCCATCCTCCTTTAAAGTCCATTGAGCACGCTCTCAACATATCCTCAAGTGTTTGGATAGTCCGCTCGGATTGGCCATCAGTTTGAGGATGATAGGCAGTACTGAAGTTCAGTTTAGTATTCAGATCATGTTGAAGACTCTTCCAAAACTTAGAGGTAAATCTTGGATCTCGGTTAGAAACAATAGATAGTGGTACTCCATGTAACCGTACCACATCCCTGATATATATCCGTGCCAGTTGATCCAAAGGGAAATCCTCTCGAATAGCAATGAAGTGTGCAGTCTTTGTAAGACGATCCACAACAACCCAGATTGCATTGTTGCCTTTGGATGTCCTTGGAAGTCCAGTGACGAAGTCCATGGTGATGTTCTCCCATTTCCATTCTGGTATGGGCAATGGTTGCATCATCCCCTTAGACTTCTGCCTCTCTGCCTTCACTTGATGACACACCAGGCACTTTGATGTATATTCAGCGATCTCCTTCTTCATATTATCCCACCAAAAGTTTTTTCGGAGATCTTGATACATCTTTGTGCTCCATGGGTGAATAGAGAAATTTGAACTATGTGCATCATCCAAAAGTTCGTTCTTCAGCTCCGAACATGATGGAACACATAGTATTTTCCCAAACCGCACAATTCCTTCTTCATTAACATTAAACTCTAAGGATTTTCCCTTTTTGATAGCTTCCACTTTTTCATGGATTCCCGCATCATCCTTTTGAGAATCCTTTAACCTTTCCAAAAGAGATGGTTGAGAAATCATTTGTGAAAAGATTGATGTTGTTCCCTTCTTTATGATTCCCACATCCATCTTCATCAAGTCTAAGAAGATTGGATCCTTCTCAATTATCATCAGTGATAGAATCACTGGATCCTTTCTACTTAGGGAATCCTCCACCTTGTTCGCCTTCCTAGGGTGGTAATGTATTGAATAGTCATAATCCTTGATGAGCTCTATCCATCTTCTCTGGCGCATATTAAGCTCTTTCTGTGTGAATATATATTTAAGACTCTTGTGGTCAGTATATATCTCACATTTCTCTCCATAGAGATAATGCCGCCAGATTTTCAAGGCAAAGATCACCGCCGCCAACTCCAGATCATGCGTTGGATAGTTTCACTCATGGATTTTCAACTGCCTTGAGGCATAGGAGATCACTTTATCATTCTGCATCAGCACACATCCTAATCCCTTCTTCGAAGCATCACTGAATACCACAAAAAGCTCCCCACTTGTGGGTAAAGTGAGCACAGGTGCAGTGATAAGCCTCCTTTTCAACTCCTTGAAGCTTTCTTCACATTAATCACTCCAAGAAAACTTTACTCCCTTTCGAGTTATCTTGGTAAGAGGGTTGGACAATCGTGATAAATTTCTCACAAATCGTCGATAATATCCAGCTAACCCCAATAAGCTACGGATATCAGTTACCGATGTTGGCCTCGGCCATCCCTCAATTGCATCTGTTTTGGAGGGGTCCACAGATATCCCATTTCTTGTGATGATATGGCCCAAGAATGAGACTTATTTCAACCAAAACACACACTTGTTGTACTTTCCATAGAGCTTCTCCTTGCCCAAAGTCTCTAGTACAGTTTTTAAATTCTCCTCATGGTCCTCCATGGTTTTGGAGTATATTAGAATATCATCTCTAAAGACTACCACAAATTTGTCAAGGAAATCTCTAAAGACTCTATTCATCAAGTCCATGAATATTGCTGGAGCATTGGTGAGTCCAAAAGGCATTACTATGAATTCATAGTGCCCGTACCTTGTACGAAAAGCAGTCTTGGGGATATCTTCCTTCTTCACCTTTACTTGATAATATCCCGACCGCAAGTCCACCTTGGAGAAGTATTGTGATCCACGCAGCTGATCAAACAATTCATCGATTCTTGGGCGAGGATACTTGTTCTTTATCGTGATTTTGTTAAGTTCACGATAATCGATGCATAGCCGCATTGACCCATCCTTCTTCTTGACAAAGAGGACTGGTGAACCCCATGGTGATGCACTTGGGCGTATAAACCCTTTATCCAGATTCTCCTGTAGTTTTTTTTTTCAGCTCTTCAAGCTCAAAAACAGCCATTCTATATGGAGTCTTGGATATTGGTATCTCCCCAGGTATAAGTTCAATTGAGAACTCAACATCTCTTCTTGGAGGAAGACCAGGATGTTCCTCGGGAAATACTTCAGCGAATTCCCTCACAATAGGCATTTCGTCAAGGGTGGTTTCTTCCTTGGACTCAATCATCTGAGCCAGATATGCATGCTCATAAGGCAGTAATATCCATGCTTGAGATGATGGAGGTAAAGGATATTCATCTTCCTCCTGACACTTGTAAAGAATCGGGGGTCGATTATCCATATGGAGTGTGATTTCCCTCTCCCGACAATTTATGTTGGCTCTATATAAGGAAAGCCAATCCATGCCAAGAATTGCATCAAATTCCACCAAAGGGAGTATGACGAGGTTCTCTGGGAAATTCAATCCACAGATTATAACAGGGGAGGACTTATACTCATGGGATGCAATGATTGCCCCATTTTCCATACTCACCGACATCTTTACTTCCATGATTTGTGGTGGTGCAGGGATTGTTCTACTAAACTTTTGAGATATAAAAGAATGCGTAGAACCTGAATCAAAAAGTACGTTCGCTATTCTTGAATGAATAACTAGCGTACCTGTCACCACTTCGTTGTTGGGGTTCACTTCGGTAGAAGTGATGGAAAAAGTTCTTCCTTGCTGTCTTGGAGGTTGCTGGTTGCCTCCGATAACCCTTGGATTAGGGCACTGATTTGCAAAATGACCCGGTTCTTTGCATTTGTATCATTGAACAACACGTTGAGGTTCGAACGGGGCGTTCCTCTCCTCTGTCGCAGCCGCGGGTCCTTCTTGCTGACAGTTAATAGCTAGGTTCCCTTCTCTTCCACACTTGAAGCATTTTCTTGTCCCCCTAAGGCAATTTCCAGGGTGCTTCTTTCTGCACTTTTGGAAAGTGGGGTGCTGGAATTTCTTAGCGCCGTTGGATTTATCCATCGGACCACCAGCATTGAATTCCACCTTCCACTTCTTGTCCCCATGATACCCCTGTGATTCTCCGATCTCCATTTCAACCTTGAGGGCACATCGGACAATTTCCTCATAGCTGTCGAAGTCACGGATCGCTAATGCTTTCCACAAGCTAGGCTTAAGCCCACCAAAGAAGCGGTCAACCTTGCATTCGGGGGTAACGACAATGACGGAAGCATATCGTGCAAGCCTTGTGATGTTTTCCTCGTACGCTCCCACAGATTTTCATCTTTCTGTTTGAGGGAAAGAAAGTCTCTTTCCATCTTAAGTCAGAGGGTGCGTGGAAAATATTTATCGAAAAACATCTTCCGAAATTCCTTCCATTACAAAGCCTCAATCTCCTCCTCAGGCTTCATATTTTTGATCAACGTCCACCATTGATCAGCTTCACCCTCCATACGATAAGCTTCCAGGAGAACCTTCTCTTTTTCAGAGCATCAGAGGATGGAGAATATCTTTTCAATGGAGTTGATCCATTGTTCAGCGATCGTGGGATCGGATGATCCACTATAAGTAGGAGGCCTTTGTCTCATGAAGCTTTCAATAGAGACTTGTTCTTTCTTAGGGGGGGTTGAACGTTCCTCTTGACCAGTGTTTCTATTCAAAACTTGAGTCAGCTGAGAGAGAAGCGTGACAAAGTTCAAGATTCCCGCTCCCATTGGATTGGGCATCTCATAAGTGCAATCATCACACTGATCTTCACAATGGTTGTTAGCCCGAGTTCTCCTATTACCGGTCATTGGATGGAATAAAAGGAAAGTTAGGGGTAACACATAAAGGGTAATCCAAAGACAAAAGTTGATGACTTATAAATAAACTTTAATGTCTTTAACTCATGAGTCTATAGGATTCAATCCAGGCTTTTCATGATCTTCCTTCTAAAATATATTCTTAGGGGCATTTTTTCCTTAATAAGGGTTCATACTAAGATTGTGAATTTATCAAAACATATCCCCCGGGAGTGTCGTAACCAAGAGTGCAGCAAGGCCCGTTGTCGTGCACCAGTTCCCGTTCGAGTCTAGCTCAAAGCAGTGTTTTCGGGTTTTACCCCTAGGATACATCTGTGCTAGAGCCGCCTCTACCTGCTCGTATCCATACAGGGATGTATTTGTTTGATAAACCACTTACTTAGTATTTACCAAAACATAGGGATGTTTTTATTATGCTTAGTCTTGTATCTAAGGATTTACTAGGGTTTCCTAATCCCATAAATAACTAAACCTATCATTTGATAACAACTATGACAACCCTGCTTTTTATTACAACTTAAACATGTTTTATTACATAAAACGTCACTTGATACAACAAAGAAGATCGAGAGGTTTAGTGTCCTTGGGGCTTAGGATCATTACATAAAAACATTAAACTTGAAATACAACATCTTTATTGAAAACTTCCTTTACATGACCACTACATTCCTTCGTACTTAGCATTGCATAGGATAACCTGAGGACATGCATAAGAAAAGGGTGAGCTATAAAGCCCAGTAAGGGAGTACACAAAGAATAACATGAGGAGTGCAATAAATGTTAAGAAATAGGCATATCAATGGAGCATAAGAGAAACATGAACATAAAGGCATGATAAAGCATGATAATCATAACATGGAAATGTGGCAACAACACTTAACATTGAATTAGCATGATCCAAGGCTCATTGCACATGGAGCATGAGTAAACCCTCATTGCACTTGAAGCACGAGTAAACCCTCGTTTCACTTGAATTAGCATGAGTAAAAAAACTCATTGAACATGACGTATCATGATACTATACTTTACCCAATGCATTGGAGCGCTATAAAGGGCGCACCCTTCTTAAACATTTCATTTCATGCATAAGTGTGCCACATGGATCATAAAACATGGATTCATAAAACATAATCATTTCTTCCACGATAAAGGAATGTGGAATTCATACATGAAAATTTATAATCAATATGTAAATGTGCATAAAGGTGAATACCCTTGATGGAGGAATGGGCATGGTATTCACTACACAAAGACATCGGCTTAGAAAATCGGTGCGATTTCGGCAGCGTAACGGCGTGACATAAGAATTCATAAAAAAGGTTGATGAAATAGAAAGGGGTTCCTCATCATATTTACATGTAATGTACAGTAAAGAGATCATATATATACATGTCTCAACAATAGAAATGGAATTTAGATTCATGATACAAAAGTATTTCTTGAATGTAAAAGAAGAGAGAGAAGTTCCTTTCGGAATTTCGGCATAGTAACGGGTGTACATGGGAGGCATTTAATGAGAGAGAAAGGGTTCTCCCATCATTCAAACAATAAGAGGGCAGTATGGGGGAGGTGTGAAACCATACCCCAACATTAATAATTGAAATAAAAAGGGAAATACAACTTAAAGAAAATTGACAAAAAAAAGAGAAAGGAAGAAAACCCCTTACTTGGAAGTGTGCTTCCAAAGGCTAGAGAGAGGCTTGTGAGAGGCTTAATGGGAGCTTGGGGCGCCTTGGGAGGATTCTTGAGAGAGTAGGGCAGAGGTTGGACGAACTACAAGGTATTTTAGTGGGGAGGAAGTGGGATCTTGGGTGGGTTTATATAGGAAAGGTGAGAGAATTCTTTATTATTTAGGTTTGGGACCCCTTATATTAATATAATCCCAACCACATACAATCCCATGGTATTTGCCCATGGATTCTGGAAAAGGAAAGAGGAAAACAATATTTTACAAGGCCAAGGTCAGAAAGTTTTAAAAAATTAGGGTTGCTTATGTGGAGGTCAGTCACACTCCCATGGAAATTAATTTAAAAAGGCAAAGTGTTGAATAAGTCTTGAGGGCTCCATTAATGCTTAGAAAAGTAAGTCGAACAAAACCAAAACCTCATTATTTTAATGATAAAACACATATTTTCCGAACATAAGGATTATGTTATTTTATTACATCACCATTGGGTCATTATGATGTCATAAAACACATTATATATTTAAATGGTATTTAATTTTTACCCAAAAATTTGACTGTCTCAGAAAATTATGAAAAACTCACCGTTGGATAATTTCGACGTCCTGATTCCAAAAATAATATTTATTTTATCTAAATAATTTTCTAAATATGTGAGTTTTCACTTCTTAAATAAAAACTGACATTTATAAAAAAATTCACGGGTTTTGACAGAAATGGATTTCAAACCTTAATAAAAATTTTAATTGCATTCATAAAATTATAAGATCATTTATATTTAATAAAAATTAATTTAATATTAATAATAATATTTTATTAAAATATTATTTAATTCAAAAAATCCTTTAATTTAATAAAATATAATTCTTAATTAAATAATAACTACAACACCATTTGTTCTTTAAAAACTAATTACAATGTATCAAAAATGACTAGAAATTATATTCATTATTATATACAAAAAATAATGTACATGAACATGGTGATACTTATTTGTTACATAACCCCTTAAAATAGCCGCATAAGACCTAAGGGTAAGGTGTGCGATGGTGACAGAATCTTGGGGCAGCTCGGATAACATCGCTCGAGTGGTAATTTCAATCAACTTCCACTTTTCCCGTAGACGATCACGTTCGAGCTTGACTTGATGAAGCTCAGCTTGGGCTTGGTCAAGGGGAAATCCCAAAGCCTCCACCTCTTTTCCGAGATCTGACAAATTGGCTTCGTAAGGGGTGATTCTACTTGATGAGGCCATCGCTTCCTTTGTCTGAGTAAAAATGGGTTCGTTAAAGCCTTATATTTATACTACTCAAATGATCACTATTCAACGGTTATAAAAGTAACGGTCAAAAATCTTAACGTAAAACTGACGAAGTTGACATCTTATAAAAAAACATTTTTCATAAAGAAACATTTAACTGGATCAAGAGCGATTTTCTATTAATGAAACTTTGGGTCGTTACATACCGCGACCATGGTCCATATAGGGTAAAAACCCATGCACTACCACCAAACTCACACAACATTTTACACATCATTTTCCACTTCATTACAAACCCTTATATTTCATTTTCTCATTGTTTCATTGTTTCAGGAAATGCATGATGCACCCTACCTTCCTGTCTCAGACACCCACCCCATGCGTGTGTATCATAAAATACATGTTACCTATCTCCCTAGGTGCCTATAATGATGAATGATTTCCAAACCTCATGTCGTTAAGGCCATGAGCCAAATATCCTAAAACATTCACATCAAACCACATGTGCATCTCCCAATGGTGAAATATCATAAACTATAACAAAACACAACCAAGAATAATATTTCCCACCTAGGTTGACTTGGGTTTTCCCCCCGTAACTGGGTTAGATACTCCCAACCACGATCTCATTTCCAAGGCCCTACACCTCTTAACCCTTGGCTACCAATCCCAAATAACAAGTCCTCATAGAAGAAAAAGAAATACCTCCTCTGATACAACTTTGTAACGTCCCCAACTCGGAATCAACTAAACTCGTGCTCCGGGCTAGGTTGTTACATGACCTTAAGTGCACCTCCTCGTATGCCAAAGGATGGCGACTAGCAGCGGGGGTCTATGGGGTCATGTGGGGAGACTATACCCCCTTTTTATCAGTGTAAGCAACAACAGAATAACCAAATAGCAGAAACAATAACCAATAAACATGGAACATATATATAACATCCATTTCCAATAATAAATATTCCATTTCATACTAAAAGTGCCAGAGTGAACAAAAGCCCAAAAATAAAGACAACGTCCAAAATCCCCATGATGGTCCCAACTCTGAGTCCGGATCCTCCACCAAGTGCTACCCATATCCACTCAACTATCTAGCAAGGACCCTTTCCCTTGTCCTGACATGCAAACATGAAGTCTGCTCAGGTACCCAACGGCAGCCTGAGTAGGGTGTGAGTATATCTTAGTAGACCACCCCACCAACGGTGTCTACAAAATATCCAGCAAGAGCAGATAATGCATGAATAAAGAATATGAATGATAAATGCCAAGTAATTAATTAGGGTGTCATTATCTAGTTCCAAGCCCATCCACTACCCCATTCATTACCATTCATTTCCCAACAATTACCACCACTTACCATTTCATCACATTTCCATGGGTTAATCACATACCTTATGTTACATGGGTCTAAGGCCAACAATTACATGCAAGAGGGTAAACACGTCGTTATCCTATCTCACTAGGACTGAATCCCTCATAGCAACCATATCCTCACCTCGAAGACACAAGATGGGTTGATGAAACCGTTAGGAGAATAGATCATCAGTCCTGATTCCTAACCGGTGCATTTAGGGTGGAGTTCGGAGCCTCAGTCTTCACTCGACCCATGAACATAGATCCTCAAGTCATGCCCCACACTACCAAGCCATGTGAACATGCTTATATATAATTAACCATCAACCTTCCAATCATTCCCCATCGGAAACCATCATTCACAACAACCCACAAGGGAAACCAAATCATGCCTTAACCCATTAACACATTACCATTTCACATTATTTAACCATTCACCCAATTCCCATGTTTTATACCTATCCCTCTAAGAATTCAACACTAGACCCATAATCTTTCCCATTATGGTTGTTAATCAATTTACACATTAACCCAATTAGCCCGTTCATCATTTCCATGATTCACCCATTCATCCCATTCCAATTATACCTTCTGTTGTTTACAAGTCTAGGTGCATCACCTAAATTTAATTTCAAGTTCAACCAATCATTCCAACATATTTATCAGGGGATCTACCATGTATCACAATAAGGTCACTTGTTCAATAACAATCCCTAAACCCAGGAAAAGCCAGAACATCCCATGGATGGCCCTAAATTAGATCAAGTACATCCCATCACATTACATGGGGATCGTGAGGGTTCCTATTTACCATTTGAAACATCATTATTACCAACATGCCAAGGTTATTAAAAACATGACCAAAGGAAATCAAGAACACAACTAATCATGCACAAAACCCTAAATAACTATGGGGTATAATGTGTATACCACCTACCTCGAATCCGCGGTTTACGTACCCTCAATCGAGTCCTTACACCTCGATTCGACCAACCCTTGGAGCTTCAACCTAGAACTCATCCAAACGATAGGGTTTTAGGGTTTCAGAATAAGAGGTAGAGAATACACAAACCCTAAACCAAGAAAAGAACCAAGGAGGAGATTAGTCTTACACAGAGCTTCAATCTGCAACCAACGACACCAAAATGCCTATGAAATGAGGGAGATCGATCTCTTGGAGCTCTTGGGAGAATTGGTTTGTTCATAGGGTGAAGAAGGAGGAAAAGGAGGAAAATCCCGAGTTAGGGTTATAAATCCCTGAGTGGAAAACTCGTAATTTTTCCATTTTTATGTGGACGCACGGTTTAGCCGCACGGTTTAGAAAACTGTGCGCATTCCGTGCACATGCCACTAATCGGAGGAGGAGGAGCAACACGTTTTATCTGCATGGTTTGGAGAACCGTACATAGATCGTGCACTCCCTTCTGTCCAGAGGAGGGAGGGTCGCATGACTAATCCTGGGCAGGCTGCATGGTTTGGCTGACCGTGCGCAGGCAGTGTGCCTTGGCCTTCTTTTCCCAGACTTCCCTTCTTTCGTGCCCTGAGCCCCCAAAACACCCCCAAGGCCTCTCATATTTTCAAGAATCCTTTTAAAGTCCCAAAAGAAAAGGGTTCAACCCAAAACATGAGAAAACATACCATTCCAAAAACTGGGATCTTACATTCACTGAGGTTGACATCTCGCGTGATCTACCATCCCGATTCTGGCTTTAATAGGGAGAGAAAGGATTCATTAAAGAAGTTTTATTTGAAAATTTTCCTCCCTACTGTAAGTGCTGCTATAAAATTGGTCATTCGATAGAGGAATGTGAGTCTTAGAGATTGGAATCCGCTCAACCTCATTGCAAATATGTTTGGGTCAAAATAACTAGTTCATAAAGGATCTCAGATGCTCTTAAATTAGGGCCAGTCGATGACACCTTGACAAAAACCATGCACGTACACAGGACTTCTAATGAGATTTCAGCACCTAGGGAAAATTTTCATCCTAGTAGAGATCATGATAATACTCCTATGCAAATGGGTCAGTAGCTTACCAAAGAGACTTCAGCCATGGTTGAGGGTACTAGTATTCCTCCCAGTCACTCCATACTCTTGAGGTAGAGTAGTATGTGTAAATAAATTATGACACTATGGAGGATGATGATAATGAGAGATACAATGCTTCTGAAAGTAATGATTCACCGAATGAAGAGGCATAAAAATCTACTCACATTGACGCAAATTATCTGATATCCATGGCACGGAAAGGTAAAAGGTCAATATTGGATGCAGATGGGTTCATTACCCCCAATTCCAAAAAAATGAGGAAACGTAGGGATTATTCCCTAGACGAAAGGACTATAGTTACTCGATCCATGGAAGTTTCAAGAAGAGATGTTTCTATTGATCCTTCTAGAAGGGAAACCAATGAATCCACTCAAGTTAAAACTTGCAGTGAAATGTCATTTGAAGTGATTTTAGCCCTTGACATATCTCAACATGTTGATCCACACCATCATGGAGGGGTAGAAAAGCAGTATGTAACTTGTTTTCATGACCCTGAATCTTAAAAAAAGCTCCAAGATGAAATTTTATATAAATATTTTCAAAAAGGGGAGTTCTAAATGAACACATACCTTGTCGTTAAGTAGTATGTCATTAATTAATGATCGAAGAAGATGTTTCAAAAAACTCTTTAAGCCATCTTAGAGGTTGCTTTTTTGGCCTCCACATTGAAGACTTTGGTATTTATTGATTCTGAAGATGATTTTGTTTTCACTAATGCTTGCTGCATTTGACTATTGTAATGATTGGGATATCATGATCAGTTGATGGATTTTGATTCTGTTTTAGAGTTTTTCATCATGTCTATTTTTAATATTATTAGAGCTACTAAAATTCTGCCTCTACCATGGGTTTGGTAATCTATTTTTCCGCTCTCTATAGTTTTTTGATGTCTTCAATCACAAGAATGTCTTTTATCTATTTTATGGTTGTGTAATGGATGTTAGGGATGCAGCATGGCTGTATTATAGCTCTGTTCGGATTTTTTTGTGCTGTTCTGGAGTGCATTCTGGAGGACTCGAGCTTTAACTTTATTTTTTTGTTGGATTTGCTGTGTTAATTTCATGTTGACTTCATGGGAGAAGGCTTGGGATGATATACTCCAATTGGATAGCTCTCTGAATCTTTGGATAGACTGCATCTTTGAAGAACCAGCTTTGAAAGATACATGGTGATTCCTTTGGGCTGTCTTTAAGATTATGTTTGTTTTGAGTGAGTTTTTTTTGTAACCTTTTAAATTCCTACTGGTGTTAATTCTTTACACCCCGAGATTGTATGATTCCTCTATTTTTGACTTTAATAAATTCAATATGTGACATGATTTGGGAAACCAATTAATGTAACCAAATAACTTAAAAAAATAGTGACCTTGGGGAAAAATAAAATGGTAGATGAAAACATAGAGGATAAATAAATAATATTTATAAAATATGTTAGTTTATATGTTTTTTAGATATATCTAAATATTAAATTCCACCCACTCCATTATTTATCTATTTCTTGAGAATAGTGTGTTGGATTGAATTCCAAATAATATTTCTATAAGAGAATGTAATTGTCTTCAATAAGATTTTTCTTTTTTAGTTCTTCATTTTCCAAACTCAATTAAGTATTAACAATTACAATATAATAAAAAAGTGTATCCATTATAATTATACATTATTATGTTGATGGAAGAGCTTATAAAGATATCATACACCATCCAATGGGATACAAATAAATCGCTCTTATCTCCTGAACGAATATAATTTGATGAGTATTTTTACAATTTTTTGAATGGGATATTTTTTTAAAAAGGCAAAAAAATTATTTAATAAATTTTATAATAATTTAATTTCCTAGATCCATAACAATTCATCAAAATGTTTTTTCTTCTACGTTATTTCATTTTTTTACAAAAAAACTATTTGATGAAATAATATTATTATATTTCACTTCCATTCCCATTATTCATCCAATGGACATAAATTTATTTCAAAAACCTATAATACTAAATAAATTACGATCACCTCTTATTTCATGATTAACTTTGTGATAGTTAACATTCAATTGATAAAATCACTTAATTGTTATAATTATTCATTAGAAAATACATTTTTCTTAAATATACATATTCTATAAATAAGTTATATGATTATTTCCTAATAAATTTACAATTCAATCATAGTGGGTATATAAAAAAAATTATTTTATTAACCTGAGAAATAGGGATGAATCTGTAATATTTACTCAATACGATTAGTTTTTTATGAAGAATATTTTTCAGAAACATAATCAGTTATATAATATATGAGGAATGATTTGTACATATTTTGATTTGTGGGTTGAAAAATTTAGTAGCCCCACAATGCTTTGGAAAATTTCCTAAGACAAATCATTTGTAAAAAATAAACTATTTTTACCAAGGGGATTACACTATCTAGGAATATTACCATGGTGATAAATAGATCATGATGTCTTAGATCATGATGTCTAATTTCATGAATTTATTTCCTTGAGAATTCGTTAATTTTTATCCATGATTTTTTTACTTTGATATTATCCATGGATTTATTTTATACCCAATTTACTGATTAAATATCCCCTTTTTTAGTTAATTATATTTCCATATTGATTATGAATTATCAAATCATGATATCCATGTTATTGCTTAAGTGTAATGTGTTTGTAGTCATTTAAATTTCTATATAGATTATGACTTATCAATTCATGATACCTAACACTATTTATAAGCCTTACTCTTTATTTAATCACACCATTAGTTTTTTACTTTTTTGGACATGAGAACCAATTAGATGAATGAGTTCAAGGATGAATAAAGATATCCCTTAATAAGTTTTTTATTCAATTCCCAATGTAAAATGGGTTTCATTTATTTATCTGGTTCCCCCAAACTACTTAATTGATTTTCCACCTATATTTGTACCACAATATCAAAGTTAATGTAATAATGTTGATCACCCACTCTAGGATACTAGAGTCAGGTCTGTTACATATAATTTTTTTTTCTAAATCTAACCAAAATTTTGATAATAACATGAATTCCATTTAACCATAAACACATGTCATCAAGTTATTCATCTGTATCCATTATTATTTATTTAGTTTGTTTCTTTGGATTTATAGCATACCTTCTCTGAATTTAATATTACCTCTAATGAATCTCACAATAATTTCCCAAATTTATGTTTTTATTTGAAAACCCATCATATTAGTATATACATAATAATGTAAAGATATTATAATTCTATTGTATCCCTTTCCATCATTAAATAATTTTTTTACTAAAAAATCCATTTTATCAATTCAGTTATTTTGTGACAATCGAATTGTAATAGTGTAAAACCTATATACCCATCTCATAGAAAAATTATAGGAATAATAATATTTATGTTACTATATTTATAGGCATATAAATTTTTAAAAGCCCTTATAATAACCAAATAAATATTTTTTTATCCTGTCATACTCAATGTTCTTCTAGACAGAACCTATATGATCAAAAACAACATGAATTGCCCAAATAACAGATGATTTAGGGAGATGTGAGTGGGATTAATCTATGGTGGATTTATATTACAATATAATTTAATGGGAAATAATAATATTATAATAATTACGGAAATAATAATCACAATGTTCAATCATTCTTACCTCTATGAATCATAGATGTAAAAAGAATAGGGTTAATAAATGTTTTCATAGTTCTAACCTAATATCGGTTCGTAACACTAACAATAATCAACTCATGTTGAAGAAAGGATTCTACGAAAAAAATTATGTTCAAATACAATAGATATGATAGTTTTCATCTTGTATCCTTAATTATCAAAATCCTTATAGCATATTTAAATCATCCCACTAGTTATAAAATCATTATTATTAACCTTATCTGGAAAACCACTTTAATAACATAATTCAAATTTTATCATTACAAATAATTAAAAAACTGTATATTTTCAAATATAAGATATTCCCATTATTTTACTCCAACATTCTTTTATCAAAATCTTCTTCTCTAATCTCATTATATAAAAACCTTCTCTATAGGAAAAAACATAAATACTTGACTAATTGTACATTCAAATTTAAAAATATTAGTAATAATGAACAAATATAATATACCAAGGAATATTGGAACTTCATATTAGATATGTATCCACAAAATAAATTTCATTATCAAAAAAATAGATATTCCTCCCTAGAATACACACAATCAAGATCAACTGAATGTTTTTAGATAAACCATCTAAAAACATCAAGAAGATATTTAAAATAGATTATCCTTTTAATTTTATCATTTGGAACTACTTGATTTATTTTATAAATATTATGTTTTAATAATTGAATATTAGATTATTTATGCTTGAATTATCTTAGTTTGTATTCTATAATCATAAATTTTCATCATGGAATAGTAAATAAAAAATTATAATATTATAAAGGAAATTTGTTTGATGATGTCTTACATGCATCCTTGGGGGAGAAATTAATTGAATGTAATTTAATTCATTTAGAATTCAAATATCATACTATTTGGAATAAAAATATTTTATAGTGACATTAATGCCTTATTCATAGCATGGAAATAAATGTTAAGTTAATATTATCTCAGGAAATCTACAATAAAAATTGGCCAACATGAATATTGAATGACTTTTGAAGTCATATGATCAAAAGTCACAGTCCATTCACCTCTCTATTTATAACACTAAAGTCATACACTCATTGTATTCACTAAATATATACCTCATATTCAATTAATGTTATTATTGATCTTTTTTTATGAATAATTATATTTCGACTGAAATTTATATAATATAATAGAGTCATATGATTGGAACTGAAACAATCAATGAAGTCAAAAAAATCATTGTTTCCTCAACCATTTTTTCAAGATCCTGTGGAATGTTAACAATAAATGAAATCTATTATAACATTATTCAATAACTATAATGTAGTATCACAATTATTTTTTTTTAATTTATATAAAATATATGTTTCTGAAATTTATTGTTACAAAAAAACTAATAAAATAAATAGGGTAAAAATTTTGGAATATAAAACTTTGTTGAATGAAGTAACGATATTGAAAAAGTAACATAAATATTAATAAAAATGTAAATAATGGTATAAGGTTCTAAATAAATATTTTTATACCTCTAAATAATCATATCAAATGATATATGATTTCATATCAAAAAAAATATTACATTATAATCCCATGTGATAATTGGTTTAATACCATGATTGAAAGGATTAATGTTTGAGAACCAAAATACATATATGATCAAAAAAATTGTATTAATAATTCGTATCCCATGAAAACATTTAAAATCATTGGTAATAAAATTCCACTTCCCAAAACATATTTTAATTTTTTATGAATGTACAGATCATACACCAAACCTTTTTTAAAAAAAGTTCATAATTTACCATGTCCTTATCCCTAGAGCTTCTTTGGTCATATGTTTTCTAAAATAGTATATTATATCCTCAAACCTCTTTCACCGATATCCAATATGAAACAAATTATTTAAAAAGTAAAACTATATATTTTATAATATAATCATTATAATAGATATATCCATGATCACAATAAAAATGAATTGTAAATTAAAGAAATATAGCAATAAGGTAGTGTGTAACTCCAATCTTATATATGTTTAGCCTTTGCTACTATAATATTTGGCCTTTTATTTATAGTCATTGAGAATAATAAAATTTTAATGGTATAATATAACTTCTTTAGGCTTGAATATCACATTAAATGGACTCAAAAACATTAAAATGATCATCCACTTAATGAAGGATGTGGTAAATCCTCATGATGTTTTGGATTTTGAACATTATTAATCAGAAATTTTTGAATCATTATATTTGAGAGATAAATTAACACAAAAAATATTAATAAAAAACACAATGTTTACTCAAGCATGATATGAAGTGTATTATGATTTTTATAATATATTATATATAATAATTCCTTTCGAAAAAAAAAACTAAATATATAAATATATAAAGCTAGTATATATTATAAATTTTATCTGCATCATTTTAACATTATAACAAAAATATATTTTGTATTGTATAAATGCATAATTTTATTATTTTTTGATAATATTTTTATATTCCCATAAATTACAAAAATATAACTATTACCTAATTTATACATTATGATTATAAATTTGAGATAATATTTAATAAAAGATAAATCTAACTACGATAAAAAATAAATAAGTATTTTGTTAATTAAATGGATTTTGTGAAATGATCATTATTCATAATGTGTTTATATCTATTCAAATGGAAATATTGTATTAAAAAAATAATTAAATAAATTTTATATTGACTTTATGATAATATGTTTTTAATTATGATGTAATAAATTTTAAAATAGAACTAATAAATATTTTACGAAATATATTTTATTTTAATATTTTTTGCACAACCAATAAATGGAATTTTTATTTCTTAAATTATTATAGAATACCAAATAAATTTCATAATATACATATATAAGCATATGTAAAAATTAAATTTGTTATATTCAATACTTGTCATTTCAAAAACATATTTATACAACATCTATAATACTATACTTATTATTAATTTAAAATTATTCAATTATTTTTAATATAACCATACTACTTTTCTATCTACTATATCGTGATAATGACACTATAAATAAGAAATATTTATTTGTGTAATGAAAATATCTAATAATAACAATAAATTTTTTATCAGTTATTTTTTAAACCAATTTTAGAAATTGATCATTATTTTATGAAATAAATTTTATATTCCATTATAATTGTAGTATTAAAAAAGAAATATTAGTTTAAAAAACTATAATAATTAATAGATATGAATTATATATTATTTTAATTAGTATAAATCTACAAATATTTCAATTAATTCTCTTTTGTGTTATTTAATAATTCCTGCAAGATTATATATTTTAATTTTATCTGAAACAATTAATATTAATATATTTAATTTAATATTTCTATTTTTTAATAATTCTATATTTTTAATATATATATATTTAGTAATAAATAAATATTAATATCTCTTACAATATGTATTCATAAAAGAAATCAATTTTCTTTCAACTTTTATAACCTTGAGAGGGTGGTGAATCAGAGTGATATAAGTGTTATAATTTTTAACTAATGCTCTTTCTATTTAGATTATGTTCCATTGATAGAAAAAATACATATTCAAATGTGATAAAAATATATTTATCAATTAAATCAACATAATAAATAATGTATCTTTTAAAATGTAAATCTTTTTATGAAAATGGACTTTATGTAATTCATGTGAATAGTGAAACATCAATGAATAAGAAAATATGAATTGTGTTGGGGTATCACATCCCCCAAAACAATCTCCCTTTTGTGGATTAAATGTTACAGTGTTGTCACTCCTCCCCAAGGATCACTACATAAGAATAATTTGTTTATGTTACTCCTAATAAAGGCACTATACATATATAAGTGTTTATGTAAAATGTCACTACCACTGAAGTATCACTCTTTTCTATTCAGTCATGAATTACATCAAAAGATATCAAATTTCTTATATAAAGGCATCTTCTTCATTTATTGACATGAATGTCACTCTAATATTGAATGTTGAAATGTTGGGATCTGTATCATAATTTAATGATGTTATTCTCTAAATAAAAAAACATTATGCTCTCAAATACACACTACGAAATATTTAACTCATGTTGAAATGATTTTAATATTCTACATTCAATCAAATAAATCAGTGGATAAAATATTACTGTAAACATAGAATAATTCATTCAGTGTAATTTTCATCAATGATCAATAAATGTTCATACATCATCAATCTAGTTTTATCACTGATTTTCAACAACAATTATCTTCAATATGTCCTAAATTAAAACACACACAATATTATTAATTTATATAATAAAAAAACCCTTTTGTTCCACAAATTCTTCTTATTACTTCACAAAACATAAAAAAAATAACCACATATATATTTTTTTATATTCTGATTTGTATAATGAAAAGTAATCTCATATTTATATTTTGAATATTTTTAATTCAAATTAAAACTAATATTTGATTCTTATATAATGTTATCAACTTAATCAATAAAATCCCATGGATTATCTATAATATTATCTATACCATTTAAAATTGAATACATTGATAATGTAATTACAAAAAACTACTAGAACAACAAGAGTTTTAAATAATATAATATTTTTATTCATTTATCAACATTATAAAAATCATATTGTGAACACATACTTTATAGAATGACTATTCAGTATGATTATCATCATTCATCAACTAAAAAATGTGAATCTATGTGACAAATATTTCAATATAAAACAAGAATTTATATTTTATAATACCCCAAAAAATTCAATCATGTTATTTATTTGTAATGGTTGAATTATAATAGTGATTTACATTTTATCATGGCAGGATTCAAAATATTGACACATGAAATCATCTAAATATTATAAATCTATAAAATAGTTTTGTTTTGAATTAATTCTTCAATACTTATATCTTTAAATTGTAAAAAACACTAAATAATTTCTAGTGTTCTTAATATAGTTAACTAATTGAAATGGTGTGACCCATTTTTTATCACAAATTTTAATGGAAAAATATTAACAAAAATATTAATTTATTTCTCCTTGGACTAATTTAAATTCTTCTTCCATAAATAAAAACCATATATACATATGGATATTTCCATTTTCCAGAATTTCAAATCCATTCAAGACATGTCTCATGATTTCATAACCAGGATGACTCTAGTGTCACTTATTGTTTTTCTCAATTTCATTAATGTGTCATACACCATTCCTAATTTTCAAAAACTCTATACATATTTGTATGAATTAACATTCTCATACGTCATTAGACATTATAAAATTCTTGAGTAACATAATTCGTGAATCAATTTCCATTTGTATTTAATATCTTTTTGAGTATCAATTATTTTTTCATGAACACAAATACCTAATTCATTTATTATTCTAGAACATAAAATTCATTAAATAATAAATTCTATGTCATTTTATGTATAATTTTATTACAAATATCATACCAAAACAACTTCTATAACAACTCCGTAAAATCATTTTAATATACATATTCACTAATTTAATCATCTTTTATATTTTAGGTTTATATCATATAATATAAAAAATTCATAAATTATTTATTAAATTTAAATCATAATAAAACCTCATTTTCAATTAATTAATTTATTTCCCCTATGAAAATAAAAAAATAAAAAATGATGCCTCTAGGATATAAAATATCCCCTCTTTGGATATTGTGAACAATGATTCTATAAAATATTTTTATATATGGAAATTATATAATCTCTCCCAATGTCCACCTAAATCCATGATCATCCAAATAATAGTTTTTTTATACTATATTAATCCCCTTTTCTAATTTTGAATAACAATTCAAATGGTTCATATTCCCTAAATACTTCATAATTTATTTATAATCTTTACTCCCCCATTTTTAATAATAAGATTTCATCTATTTTTTAGAAATATCCCCATCATGGTATTATTTTAATTACCTTAAAATTTAAATGGACTATTCACCCACTGTTTAAATAGTTTTCATCTGCATGATTTCACCTCAAATTCATTAGTATCATTATGAAACCTATTGAATAACATAAATAAATTTTATTTTCTTTCAACATTCATTCATTATATCTAAAATTTCCTTGAAATTTCGCTTAATATGGTATTATTATAATGAAAATTCATTATATAAATTTATCACTTCAATATGAGTTATCAACAGGTCCTTAAAATATCCTAATTTAGAATATAGTGGAGAAAAGAAGTGACAAAATCAAAAAAATAATTATTTTACCTTCATTCACTAGTTTTTATTATTAAATGTCACAAATGTAATTAATTTTCTAAAATATTTAACATCATGTGATCTCTATATATTATAAAAAATACACTATGATTATAAATAATAAATCTGGAAGTGTATGATTTATACAAGATTATTATCAAATTATTATCACATAGTCATGATTAAATTTTGATACTACATGATATACATGATCTTTATTTATTCATTGGATTTATATATGGATTTACATGATACATTATCATGAACTAAATTTTCACCTTTATGTATTTTATCTTATGGTTAAAGACATGGTATCACGTTTTGTGTTCCATAATTAGCTTTATACAATTTAAAATTCATATATTAGTTTTACACAAGTCATAGTATAATATAAGATCTATAAAACTTGTACTTCGTCATTTCATCATGTATAACTGATAGTTCTTTTTATTTCTCATGTTACCTACATGATTGCAGTTATATTCTTCATTCCCATGATACCGCAGTCATCACTTCATGTAAATCATTATTTGGTATGATGTTTAATTAAATATCTTTAAACCCGCTATTTAAAATTTGATATTTATTTTTTATTAATAGTAATTAATTCAGAAATATACTCTATGAATTGTATATTGTCTCACAAAATATCTATTATCTCAAATAAATCACTTATTATAAATCATTAAACTCCATTGAATTATTAAAATCCCCATTGATCACAACAACTCTATAATCATTTGTTATTCCAATTGCCAAATGTTAAAATTATTAACATGAGGAAGGGATACCATAATAAATACTTGAGTATTGGTGATTTTTTTATGGATCAATACATTAAATTTTATCTACTTCATATATTATGATTAAATTACCCAACTAGTGAAACATCAGTACAAATATTGAAATGTTAAACCTTTACCTGAGACAGATTTGTAGTAATATACTTTGCATGAGTCTTATCACTAGTGTATGTTTCCTCCTTAAATTCCACATTTGTTAATTCCATGATATTCATCAATCTATATTCCAATACAGCTAATTAAAAATTCCAATTTGTTTTTTTGTTTTATGTATGATACAACTAAAACAAGATTCATCTTGTCCACTGTGATTTCTATAACATTTACTTCAGTATTATTTACTGTTGAAGAATATTTGATTTAAACATTAATATTCATTATTCATTTGATATGATCCTACTTCGTCTTAAAATTTTAATACATTTCTTCCACATTGTCTTTAAAACTGTTTCGAAAACCCACATCATTATTATTTTTACAACCATTGTTATTTATCCATCCCAAAATATTAATATGAGTAAAAAATCATTAGAACATGATAAAATTCCTTGAATTATTTCAATAATGTATAATACATATAACATATCAATGATACATGAAAAATTAGAATTTTATGACACAATTATTAAAAATCTTACTCCATGACTCTATATTTCATTTAAAGAAATATTCCTTTCATCCATTCTTATTTCCATATTTTCATTGGAGTTGAAAATTTAATTTCGAAGGTCTATCATTTAAAAAAAAATCATTTTACCATGGCTAGTAAAAATATGACATCGAACACTGAAATAAAAACATATATAATTTTGTCTCTATTGATATTTTTTTACCTTAAATCAGCCTTTTTGGTAAAACATTTTTTTATACAATGATATACTCACTGTATATCAAAATATTCCCAATACGTAATTTTCTCCCACATATACTTGAGAATTATTTTCACTAATTTTTACTTGATTTTTCTATCTTTCATGAGAATATATATGTGTGTTCTATACTATCCTAAATACATTATAAGTCATAATCATTGATTTTAAACGTTTTCAATGATGAATGAATATCTCCGACACCATTTTTATTCGTTAAATTCATCACCTTTAGTTTTCTATTTAAATTTAGAATTTGAGAATTTATTCCATTATGATTAATATTCATATTTTGTTAAAAATTATCCTTTAGCATTGAAATTATGTCTTTATTGAATCTCTATTTATTCTGTTATTAACATCTTCAAATGAAAAAGACTATCAAGTTTATCTTGTGATTTCTTTACTATGATGATAATATTTCAAACACAATCCTCTATAGTTTTTTATTACGTCAATAACCTCCTCTTCATAATACCAAATTCAATAATGTAAACATTATTATTTACACCTTTTGCGTACATGATGTTTTCATAAATTGTCATGGATAAAAACAACTCTAGTTTGTAGGAAAAATAATATCCAGATGTACAACATGTTTTGGTTTCCTATTTTGACCCATTATCATTCCAAAATTATCGTCAAATATAATCTACATTCTTAATATTATTTAAAATTACCATAAAAGAGTAATAATTTGAAACATAGATTGAATAAATCTATTTTCACCTCAATGATATTTCCCAATTTCTTCGTTTCCTTCACCTATTATTATTATTATTTATCCAAACATATTTAAATTAATCAAAACTAGACATTGGACTGGGATATTCAACTATTTTATTATAAAAACAAGTTGGTTTAACCTTGTTATCATCTTTTAAAAGATATTTCTTACCATAAAACTATTAAAAAATCATACATATATAATTTGAATGCATATATTGAGGAATATTTATAATAATATCTTCATGTATATAATCCATTATAAAAGTAATAACAAAAGTATCAATCTCAAAATATTAGTGATCCCTCTGAATCTCAATTATGATATGAATAAGAAAAAATATTCTAATTAATAATATATTGAATGTTTCTATAACATATATTTAAATTTTATACAAAAAATCTTTCTTATAATTAGAAAATTTAATTCTCTCAAATAATGGATCATTCAATATCAGAATGAAATACTTATTAATTTTCAAATGTTGATAGTTAAAATGAGACAGATTGATTCTAAATTAGAACCTATTGATTCTAACACCACTTATTTTAACATGAGTCATTTATTAGAGGATCGAATTACTATTCTATTATAATTAAACACCCTTAATTCTTCTTATTTATATTTTATCTGTTACCCTCATTTTATAGGACATATATTTATTCTATTATTAACATCAATTTATCATTTCTATCTATGAAAAATATCACTAATATGTGAATAATGTGAAACATGATGCGACATAGATATTTTATTCAGTTCCATTGCATTATGATTCATAAATAGAGTAATGAATAATAGTTTTGTGGTTAATAAAAATCGATTATAAATCACTACTCTTGTTGATAAAATTGTTAGGTGAAGTCACTTCACATAAAGGATAACTGAATGTAAATTTTTAGTTCAATCCAATCATAATGAAAGATACTTTTCTACTTAATGGTTTGTAGAATACATCACCACCTTTTTTCTGTCTATACATGTCCTTCCATTGTGTAACACTCGAGAAGGAACCTCTTTATTGGATCTTAGGTCTCTATACAGTATAATTATATGAAGGTTACACACTGTTCACTAATAAAATTAGTTTAGATCATCATCCTAAATTATTCATGTGATACTTCAATATATAGAAGTGTTCTTCCATATATCTGTTGCATCATATAATGAAATCCTTTTTTAATATTTAAATATTTTATCATCAATAACCACACTTTTGTAGAAAATAATATCTTTTTAATATTACAATATCACTCAACAATTATATTTTATATATTCATTTATTCATTATATTATTAACCAAAATGTATCTACGATGGTCTACTACTTTGATAGATAAGACAATCTCAATTATAATTAAAATAATATTCTAAAATAGATATTCAATAATGTATATGTTTTTTTACACCTCTACTTTATTAATTCTTAAAAAACTTATTTTGTATCATCAATCATCTTTGTATATTCAACTATAACATCCATACAAAATTTACTCTTCAATGTTTATATTTATTAAAACTAATACTTAAAAAATTAATTACCTCTCAACACTAGACATTCACATCTATGAAACTATAATATGGGTTGTCTTCCAAAAGATCTATACTACAAGAATTCAATGAGGTAGTGAATTTAAATTACTAATATTTCTAAATGACCTTATGTTTTATAAATTATAATTTATGTTAAAATTTCTCTAGATTATTATAATCATGTAGTCATATCATTAATTATTATATCCTAAGTCGTATAAGTCATTAACTTACCTCAAATAGAATATTCATCATTTTCTGATCCTGAGTTCCAAGGGTAATCATGATTTATATTTTGAAAAAGAATTAATATATTTAATAAATACACATCTTATTAAGCATGGTTGTATTTAAGTGGCTCATTTTATTTAATCATAGATTGAACTAATATATATTTTTGTCATAAGAACAATATATATTGAATATCTAAAATTATCTTAGTACGACACATTTTGATGGTGTGGGTGTATTCAAATAAAGAGAACCACTAAAATTCACATACATTCATCACAAAAATACTTCATTCCACATGCACGAACCATTTTTAATATAAAATGTTAATTTATAAAATTTATACATACAAATTTAGTGGTGTCTAACATCATTACATTTCAATGCCAATTTATAGAATATAAACTATATATATTAATGAAATGTTTAATTTTTCATAACTTCAAATCCAGTGACAGTGTGCGCCTTGATATTTCATAATAGATGGATCTTATATAAAATCGTTCCATTATCTGTAACACTCATTTATCAAACACCATTAAAAATTTCCAAAAAAATGAAAAATTAAAAAATAATGCATTAATATAATGATTATATGAATTATGAGGTTTTAAAAAATTCTATATCAATATTATTCTATGTCCAAACCATTTTCCCACAACATGTCCAATTAATTAAAATTTATAAAGTTGTTAAAAATCCATCATGAAATTTCTTAATAACTTTAAAAAATAATTTACCTTAAATTCAGCACTAAATGACAAATATAAAAATATTTATCAGTGAAATCACATTCCAAAATAACTCTTAGAACATCTATTTACTCAAACAAAACCATAAAGTCGTTCTATTTTATTAATGTTTTTTATTATTGGTATATTCAATGGAAAGAAAAAATCACTAAAAAACTTAATGAAAAGATCCCTAATTAGGCATAAATTTAATTCATTGACTGACTACCAGAGTGATTGTCAACAGGTCCAATAAATGAACTCTTATTTCAAATAATTTCTTATATTATATTATATTTTCAATTTATTATGTTTATTATAATATAAATGTTCACTATTGACTGTGATTTAGAATATATTCACATATATCAATTTCTAATTTTACTTCGTGTATTATGAAAAATATTCAATTTAATTTATTCTAATACTTTAATGGAATAATAAATCCATACATATATCTTCTTGAGATGTATATTATGAATTTTATATTCCAATTTTAATTATTTTCATTCATTCAGTGATATTTAATTTTTGAAAATTGATTATGAATGGGAATGATTTATTATTTTTATATTGATTACTCATGAAATGTAATATCATTATTAGAAAATATATTTTCATATATAATTATGATTATTTTTTATTTTTTATTTTTTATTAAGCCATGATGTTTTTAACTTTAAAAGTACTATGTCAACTCAAGATCCCCGGATATAACTTTCTTAGAGAACCCTGAGTGTGGGATTGAGGTGAAATATAATTATTAACCCTAGTGGGACATATGGGACATTCCTTTTATATAGGGTGATTATTTAACAAATTATTGAACTTATGTTCCATTGGTAACTCTTGATATTCCAACAAATCATTTAGTATTAATTTTTAATCTTTAAATATGTGATGGACGTTGTGAAATATCTATAGAGCAATGCATACTAGACATGACACATAGTTATATAGAATCATTAACGAACTCATAAATATTCGTGATGAATATGAATTTCTTTGAGTGTTGGGTAATTACCCAATAGTTCACACAACGAAACTAGACCATTATTAATGTTCTTCTACTATACAGTTCCATTATGGACCCAAGTAGAATAATTTATAATTGGATAACAATATAAATGAATGTAAGGACCATTTCCCCCACATACAGCCTATGATTTGGTTTGGTTCAAGGGAAAACAATATGAACTATGAGATACCAATATTTATAAGGTAAGGACATGTAATGTAATAGGAGATGTAAAAAATAATATATTTAATTTAAATAAAATACATTAGTGGAGTTCATGATAAATAATATTTAAATTATGTTTGTGGAGGACCCACATGATTAATGTAATTTATGTTCTTAAGAATTATTATGAATTGTTATTTTTAAAAACAATAAATAATTTGTTTGAGTTATTTTAGAACAAATGCCCTATGATTGATCTTGATCTATACATGGGGACTAATAGCTAGGTTTTTATAGTTAGTTGGGTAATGATGGCCTAATGCCTAATTATATTAGAATGAATTTAGCAAGATAAATTGGTCTATGGGTAGGTAAAGAAACAACGGTACATGATACTTGATCACATTGAGTCTTTCAACATGATCATTGAGACCATGGGTATTGAATAATCCCCCTCCACCAGATATATGATCACTACGATGCCTCAGACATGCTTATGAAATCAGTGGGTAGGGCATAGACACCACACATCAACATATTTATACACAATATTGGGATTCCATAGATGCATAGCTACGGTATTCAGGTAGGGAGTTGGACCCCCATATATTGATAGAGTAACATTATATGATTCCATGGATCAGTGCCTCGTGTTTTCATGTAGTGATCAGACCCCCCTGCCAATTTGGATCAATATGGTTGGAATCATATGATGATGTTATTAGAGGCACTACTAAAATGGAAGAAGAAGGAAAGGTATGGGTTATATGTTTCCCTTATATCACTTTTTTCCTTATATAATAAATTTTGATTCACATTATTTGATGATATTCATAGAACCATTCTGTCACAGATTAAATTATGTATAAGAATAATTTAGTGTCACCAGGGAACCCAAGATCTGGTACTGTTTATTTATTATCATTTGTATTTCTTTTATAATTTCTCAATCATGTAACAATAACTAATCACTGCCAGTACTTGTCATGTATAGGACAACATTGGTATTTCCCTATGTATTTATGAATACACATCTAGCTTGTGATGCCATAAAACTAAATTACATAAGAATCATTTCACATTGATGTAGTTATAGATTGGGTTGAGTATAGGTATTGCATAATCGAGTGGGAGAATATGATGTGCCTTTTGGATATCAATATGAGGTTAATTTTATTGATATACTATAGACCATTTTCATTTATTTTTTATCATCCATTTGTATATGTGATTTCCCTAGTTGATGGTATATTCTGAATTCTTATATTTCATCATTTTATTGTTATCACATGATTCAATTTTATTATCTTCAATACACCAATTTCATGGATGTTCTATATATTTTTATTAAAATAACTTTACTTTTTCATTGATACAATGAGTATTTTCTTTATTGAGTACCACCCTCAACCCTCATTTCTAGTTAGTAGGCACTGGCATATGAGGATTATCATATGAGGTCCATTCAATATATGATGCGAGTTCTATTCAAGATAGACATTTTTAAGAAGTGAAAATGAATATTCAATGAATTCATTATCATTATAACTAATTTTTAGGAATTGGAATTCTTGAGATATAGGACTATTCAAGAGCATGTGTTGGAACTTGGGCTTGTATGTCCTGATCATCATTATCGAGGTAAATCTAGTTTATTGGGGGGGGTTATTAATATTCATGCATTCCTCTATTATAGTTATATGATTTCACTTCGGTGACTCACAAGGATTTTAATGTTCATTATTATTTATGTATTTTAATCTTGGTATATTTTGGAACAAAAATATCATATATCATGATAGGAATATTAGATTTCTTTGAATTGGTCATTCATTTAAAAAATTTTACTGAAAAGAGGTCCAATTATTTATAGTGTTACAAGCATCTCATATAATTATTTCTCCATGTATATTCTTGGTGGAATTATACTAATCTACAATTCCATTTATTGGAAGTTTCTTCTAATGAAATCTTATATTGATCGTGTATGTGATGCTTCTAAATTATTACGATGAAACATTACTTTATTGATGGGATGTTAAATGACACTCCGAAGGAATGTTCGAGAATAGTATTACCTAGTGGGGGAACCCAAAGTGGGTGATTATAATATTTTTTGATATGAAATCTATCAATAACATCTTATATGTCATTTATTCATTACTCTTGGAATTTATTTGAGAATAACCAAACATGATGACTCTAATTTTCTTGTAACGATTCATCTTAGGGTGACACTACAATTTTTATATTCATGTTGATGTGAAATTATACTTCATGGAGATGATTTTTTTAAAATTTTCTAAAATGATGTATACCCTAAAAAGGGTTGTGAATTTGTAAAATTATTATATGTAAACAACCTATTAGAACACATTGGTGGATTTCTTAGAAACTTATTCCAATGGTGAAAAATTAATGAACATGGAGTTCATTATTATCATGTCAAAGTAATGTGATTACAAATATTAGTTATTGATGACTTCCCTTGAGGTATGAAATAAGTGATTATATATATTTTTTGGAACCTATTGAACCATAAATTTGATTCATGATAGTTCATTTTGGGACTTTTATGATTGAGAGAAACCCACATGTGGAGATAGCACATAGATCTACTTGCCTTTGTGGATGAGTGAATGGTTAGATTACCATGTTAATGATAAATATTTGAGATGATATTTTAACATTTGGAAATAAGATGGGCCCATGATTCCCTATATATGAAGAAACCTTAAAAGGGTTGGAGAAAAGGTAAGAGATAAATTCAGTGTGTTTTGATACATGAAGCACTGATAATTCAAATGAATTTTGTTGAATGTAATGGTCTTATGTATTCTTGTAGAATCATTATGGGGCCATCTATTGGTGAAATAGTGTTGTATAGACACATGTTGGTAGAAAATGACTGATTTACATGGGTATAATGACATATACCATAAGGATAAATTGATTTGAAAGATTTTGGATTCTCTGATTATATGATATTATGCAACCTGAATTGGTCACACTAGACACATAATGAGTTTGGATCTATATGAATATGATTTTGAGCCACCAACTGATGGAAGTATCCTTAAACCATAGTATATTATTACTATAAATATTTTGGAAGAGAATATGCTATTTCCAAATTCATGGGGTGACATCATAGAGGGATATAATGTGATAGTAAGGAAGATCTTGGTTGACCCTCAATAGAAGCATATGATAATGACACGATGGTTGTGCGATCATGGATCATGATGCGAGATAGTAGTTTTAGTGTAATGAGTTCTGTTAAAGTTAGTTTTTTCGGAGAAAAATAAATGAGACCACATGGTTGGGAGTACACGATGAATAAAGAAGAGAATTACATTGATCTTGATGATAATTACATTGATGAACTTGATTATCCAATAGTGATACAAGAAAAAGATATAAATTAACATATATATGTAATGGTTGTATTTAAATGTGGGAAGACTGCATCCTATAATTTTTTGGTGACAGATAGTGAATGGTTCATGATGATAAAAATTTTGTTTTAATAAAGAGATGAAGGGGACACCACTTTATAAAGGGATATCAAATCAGTCACATACGATAAATCCATTTTTTTCATAGGTTCATAACCTTGGTGAAACTATTCATAGGAATTAAGAAAATAAATTGTATGTTAGTGAGTCTATTGATATGAATTTTCATAGAATACAATAGGAATGTCATAGGTAAATTATGATGTTAATCGGACAAAGTCCATGAAAAGCAACTTGATCTTTGTGGATTTCATCAATCCAAGCATTATTGGATAATGGAAGTTTCAATTATCATGATAGGTAATAATAGTAAATTGGAATGGTTGTTTATTTAAGTATATAATTTCATCATGATAAAGAATCATAACTAAATTAGAATGTCCAAATGATCTTAGGATGATTTAATGAGTAAATAAATATGGATCAGCGGCCAGCGACACATCAATGGAAAGAGAAAAACAATCTTTAGAAAAGGTCGTGAGAGAGGGTATAACATGTTATTATTCAAATTATTGGACATTGTGAAATGAAAAATTTGTTTGAAGAATAATTTGAAATTAAATTAAAGTGTATTAATAGGGAAAATCAGTGGTGAGAGATAAATTCTATTGGAATTGGATATTATGTGATATTCACTATAGTGGGAATAATTGTAAGTCAATTGGATTATAAATTAATGAAATTATTAGGCCTCATGAGAGGGGTGTTGTTGAGGGTGTCACTCCACAGTATTTTCACTGAGGAACAACAAGATTCATAGTGTATATGAAATGAAAAACCATTCTGAAAGTATAATTTAAATCCTTAATAATATAGAATTCATATATTTTTATATAAATTCAATTACATATATAAAATTACTAACATGAAACAATGTGTTTAATCAAAACAATAAACTTCACTAAAATATTAAAATTAAAAAATTACCATTAAAACGTTGAATTTAAAATGGAAGGTACGAATAGTAATAACTAAATTATAAAAATTATTTGGTATAAATATTTTTAAAATAAATTCAATGGATATATATTATATATATATATAAGAATCATTTTAAATAAAACGTCACAGTCTATTAATTACATTATTTTTCTAAAATACAGTTTAGCGATGCATTGCACACATAATATAAATGTATCTATTAAACCATTAAATAAGATTATTTGAAAAAATATTTTATTATATCCATATGTAAAAAATATCATTTTGATAATTTTTTTGAATTTTATGAAATGATTAATTATTTGATTAATACTGAAGAATGCATATTATTTATAAAAAACCCTTCTTTATTAAATTATATATATCATTAAATTTTGTTAAAATTTTCAATAAAGTAAAATTTGTAAATTTATATTAAAATTATATTATTTTAAGTCATTGGAGTAACTTTTATATTGAATTTATAAATAAAAACATTATATATATATATATGAGAATGTTTTCTTTTGAATACCGCTCTTCGTTGGATTTTACCATAATTTAAAATTTAATTATAAAAGTATTGTGAATATAATATTGAAAAATGGCTTCCATATTTTGAATTAGTGTAATTATTATTATCTAGTTATAGAATCTGAATTTTTTTCCATTATGTATAGTGAAGTATTAATCTTAATTACCATTGTTAAGGTAATAATGGGATTACATGGGGATAAATTAAGAAGAGATGGGTTAAAAATAAACTAAAACTTGTCCAAAAAATATTAATAGGACTAATTTAGACCATATCACATATATAATTAAAGAATTAACCATATTGGAGGATTACTTCATTATAAAATTCAATGGTTTACTTGATTATTTTAAAAAAAATTAGTGTTTCTTGTCCCCCACTTATAAATAGCCACCCATATCATCCATGATTCACTAATTTAAACCTATTTGTTTTAAAAAAATATTTACAAGTTCATTAATTACTTCTTTACACACATTCTGTAGTAAATTTTTGATTATGAATCCCTCTTATGATGGTTTCTGATATAAGCCAAAAGAGGCTCTCTAAAGAAGAGGAGAATTGTTAAGCATGAATTATGGTTTTACTTATTTAAAAAACTGTATAAAAATTCCCACAACAATAATCTTATAAAAACACAATTATACCTTATATATTTGTATTATTCATTTAACTTTTAGAACCATGAATAATTTTAATACCATTAAATGGAAAACGAAGTTGTTGATCATTCGTATGGCAGACTACCGACTCGCAAACCGATGTAGTTCGTTTTCTATCACCACCTTTCAAGGATGGGTATAATGATTGATTTAAAATATTTATACGATATTTATGACATTATTAATCTTTTTAAATTATTATATGACACATAATGTTTAATTTAAATTTGGTATGGCATAAAATAATATCGGTCATGTATATGGCAGTCTGCCTCCAAAAAAAAGAAATGTGATTCATTATTATTTTATTATTTACATTGATGTAAGTTGATTTAAAATAAGGAATATAATGATATTTATGGTATAAAAAATCATGAAGTATAATATCTCCTTAAACTACTTACCTTAAAATCAATTATAAAACAATAACATTGCTCATTTGAACGTGGGGACTACAGCCTACACGTAACGATGTGAAATGTTGTAAATTTTATTTTTACACACATGGTAATAAGTATTTATTTAATAACATAAATTTTATACATTAGATATTTTAATATTTATTAAAAGGTGAATAAAATTTTAATTTTTTTCCATTCAATCAACTGAGAAAATGTTCAAGAATACGTATGACCTACCGTATCCAAAAATGATGTAATCTATATTCTATAAATAAAATTAATTCGTTAATATAAATGAATATATAATGAATATAAATAATATTAATATAATTTTTAAAATTATATAGTTCTTTTAACCATTATCAACTTAAAAGGACAAAAATTATCGAACAAAATCACACATCAAAATCAATGCAATTTTCACCCAAAATGGAGATTGTAACATTGAATTGTTAATAAAATAGGGACAAAAGTATAAGATTGTTTTTTTTATGTTATGATATTTATTATTATGGTCCTTTAATGAATTTATAATAATAAAAAATTTATAATATAGGTGGTTCAGACATATATAAAAGAATTTGAATCTGAGGTAAGGATTTCTCATCTGAATTTTACCCCCATGAGACAATTGAATCATTTATAACCTCTTTCATTTTGAATTTTATATACCTACAATATAATATTTTATATCATGAATATAATCATATAAATTTTATAAAAATTTTCATTTGGTTTTATTTTTTTATTGGTATTATGATTCAGACGTTGAAATAGTTATAAGAGATTATTTCACAATCTCATACATATTAGGAATTGACTATTTTTACAACTCCCTTAGAGGAATTATTTGGAATTAAATTATAAAAAACAATATATTTTATCTCTATTGTTTATTCTTAAACTATTCATGTATCAGTTCCATTTTTCTATTATTTTGTACTAAAATTTAAAAAAATAGTTTTTTAATGAAAGTCTATATTCTTTTTTCATTTTTGGTCTAAAATGATTTCTTCCAATATAAAATTATCTACAAATATATGAAACATTGTTTCCAAAATTATCCAAATAATTTATAGAATTAATTTTTAACCATTATTTAACTTTTAATGAATTTTGTTAAAGGATTATTCTAGGGATTTTAAAACCTTTCTCATTTGGATATAAATGAAAATAAATAAAGAATAGTTGTTTCAGCATGTAAGAAATAAAAGGAATTTGCAACCCCTATTAACAAACAATGTGATAAATATTATTTTAAATGATTTCAAAAGAAATTTTATAAGAAAATTAATTTCAATATATTTTTATTATCATTTTTAAAAAACAATTTTATATTTGAAAAGATTAATCTCACCAAAAAAATGTTTTAATTGATTTTTCTGGTAATTCAATTCATAATAGACATAAAAACTATATTATTATATGATCTATTTGGAATATATTGCGTTTATATCATCCATAGTATTTAATTGGATATTTTATGACCTATTTGTTAGAGGATGTAAAATTTTAATTTTACTCACCCTATCACTCTGGATGGTTTATTGATTTGTTTATTTTATTGGAGAATTTATTGACATTTAATATGTTACCATTAAAAAAATTATTTTGATTATTATTTACCGCTATAATTTTTGGAATTAATTGGATATCATAAGTGATGGGTGGGAAAGAACTATATATATAACCCCTCGAAGCATCGACCAACATCATGAGGAAAATTAGTTGGCCATGCTAGAAGGGTTTATACAGACAAATTTTATATATGTTGATAAAGGTATTGATATAATTTTTATGATGTTCGACGTTAAGAATTCCATCATTATGAGGTCAAATACTGATTTCCTTGTTATTATTATGTTATTAATAATATCAATGTAAATAATTTATATTTATATATTAATTTATATGTTTATATTTGATCATCATTTATTTCAAAAAATATTATGCTAGATTTATTCACTGAAAAGAATTTTTTGTTGGTTAACATTATATATTTAATATTATTATTTATTCATGATATATTTTGTTGCCTACTTACCATTAATAATCATCTTACATCACTAATTTCTTCTGATTTATCTTCCCATAGAAACCATTAATAGATTTGTGATTTATATGCAAGTATATGATATGATTAAGAGTTGAGTTCTCAAATAAAATAATTTATGTATTTAATGATTTAAAAGGTAGTTGAAATTAATGAATCTATCGTGTTTTCCAAGATACTATATTATTTGGTGTTTTGAGTGTAATCCCTTGTATATAGTGAAAAAAATAATGATGAAACTATAATTTGGATACTAGATATGGGGTACCAATAGTTATTAACCAAGGATGTTTTATTGGATACCTTGGTAAATATTATAAATAAAACATAGATTCGGGAGAAAACCCATAGGATCAAATTTTATGATAAGTATATATTAACAACATAAAGTGAAGATAATGATGATTTTTTGTTTTTCTTCTGAAAATACATCCTTCTCAACATAATAAAATGGGGCATGGTTTCGGAATATGCATATGTAGAGGTAATTACTCTAAAAATGGTGAATTTGGATTGACCTAATCATCACTTATTGTCTGAAAGAAAGTCATATTTTTCACTTAGTTTGAAACTCCATGATATATTATTTGGTTAATTCCTATTTTCATTATAAAAAATTATGAGGAATATGAATAGATATTGTCCATGATTATCTTTCTTTAAACCAATGATGTCGTAGATTAAAAATAAATGTTTCAAGATAGATTGTATTCTCTCAGTATATATGGATCAATGGTGGTAATTAATTAAAAACACTAATGATAATATAGAATTAGAAAATAGGTAATTGATGAATTTTAATGTAATCTTATTGGAAACGTATATTCTTCATGTGGGATGACTTGATATAGAAATGTAATTCCTATATATAACACAATATGGGGATGAAAATGTTTCTATGTATGAATACAAGTTTACATGGATTGAAAGTCATAATATATTTTATGTACTTAAAAAAACATTTATCTTTAATTTGATATTATTAATCTAATTATTTTATTTACACTAGTGTCCAAAAAATTATCATCACATAAAGATACAATATCATATGATAAATAGAAAGTGAAACATAAATTGAAGTATTATAGGTAAAATGGAAAAAATAGAAGAAGAGGGTGATAGGGAAAAGGAAGGACAATGGGAAGAAAGAAAAAGTATTTCTATAATATTATAGCTATGTGAGAGACACTATTTTAATTTCTAAAATTGATCAAGAATATTCCAAATGTATAGAAGGAAAGGCTATTATGATCTCTATTCCAAGTAATGAATGATGTCGCAAATGATAAATGACTCATCTATAAGATGGTGAGGCCCTACAAAAAATAATTCCAGAATAATAAAACTAATATATAATAGAAGAATCTAGGGGATCAAGGTTGATATACATATATTACTATGAATATAGAGGAATGGTTAGATTTATTGTTTGTTTGGATTCATGAATAAGTCATATTAGTATTTTTACCAATATTATATTAGTTATAACATTCATCAAATGTATATGGATTTTACTATAATACATTTTCATTATGGATTTGATGTAATGTGTTGTATGAAACCAATAACCAATAAAACTAACTATATGGGAGTTTATTATTTAGAAAACATGATTGGGGGAAGATAACACATAACAAGTGACTGATATTGGCATAATAATGATAAATAGTTTCTTATAAAATATTATTGCTTCCCTTGAAATTGTTTAGTGATTTATTTTATCATTGTTGGAGTTTCATCTAAGACTTATTTTATGGAATATATTAAAAATGATATTATATATTAGAATGAATGAAGGTTTTCAATATGATTTTATAGTGTTAAAGGTATTTAATCATTTTTAATGTGAAATTATGGGAATTATTTTAATTAATAGGGAAAATATTTTTGATATGTTGGCCTCCATTCTAAATTATTGGATTTGGAATTTGGTTTTACATATTTTGGACAATTCGTATTGTAATTAATTTGTGGAATTGATTAAGTTGAAAATTTGGTGATATTGGATAACTTGTGATAACCACTTTGGTCTTGGAAGATATTTATTGATATGATGAATCACTTTTCATTCGTGTATTGAAATAATGATATATAAAATGATAAACTAATTACATTGGGAAAAAAATTCCTAATTAATTTTCATTTCCTATAGTATGTAATGTATTGGGAATTGATTGAAGGGAAACCAAATGATAATATTATTCCTATGAAATTGAAACTTATCAATTAATTATGGTTTCTTATATTCTCATTCATGATGGTGATTGAATTCCTAATAGTAGTAGAAGGACAATGAAACAAAAATATTATTCTTTCTCCTATATTTCTGTTGAACCAGTGGTATTTCCATTAATAATATATTTATGGATCAGTATTCATTACATCTTAAAGATAATTCAAATTCTTATGGTAAATTATCATTAAAAATATCAATAATTATTTATGATTTTCTTCCATGTCCATAACTTCCCTTTTCAAAAATCATCCCTTATTTGGAAACCGACTATGTGTTATTCCACATGAACTTCTTAGGCCCCTTCCTCTCATATCAAGGGAATATTTTTTTAATAAAATATTTTTCTAGTTTTCCAAAAAATGTATTTTCAAATTTCAATTCCACGATTATCATCATCCCAATAAAATTAAGAGGATGCAATTTATGTAAGGGGTAAAATGTAACTCCATGAGATTTTAAAAGATGAACATAAGAATGTAGAGATTATATGACATGAAAAAACCTATTTTTTTGTTTAATTCTAAACCCAAAAAATTTATTCAATATTTATTTTAATATAAATTCAGTTTCATTGATAGCATACATAATATGCAACACTGACTTCAAATGAAGCACAATAATTTATTAAAGATTGATATTTAAGACGACAAAGTAAAAACATTCCCCTAAGAAAAATGGTATGAATTTTTGTAAAACATTAATGATATTTACATATATAAAACGCGTAAAAATAAATTTAGTGTATATTTACTGATAATAACTGAAAAAATATTCATTTAAATTTCATAGAAATGTTTTCTAAAAAACTCTATTTTTATTAAATGTAGTTTTGTATTTCCTTCCATGAATAATATAAAAGATATTTCGACCAATTCTAGGATAATTATTTTATATATTAATAATTATTTTTTAAATATACCTTTCAAATTTATCTCTTATTTTATTCATAATATTTTTTATTTTTTTATTTTTTGACAAATAATTATAATAGTAATTTTTTTTGAAAACAAACATTTATTTTAAAATATTTACAAAAGAAAATTATGTTTTAAATTGGTTTTAAAGTATGATTAGTAATTATATATTAAAATTTTACTAATATAGTTGATTTTTATAAATTTAAGTTGATATTGAAACATTATAAAATTATGAGAATTTTCTCTTTCACAAACTGCTCATTCGTCGCGTCTGCAGATTAATTATAATTTCAATTATGTGACTTTTGTGAATTAAATTTTGAATAAATGGATTCCATATTTCAAATAATAATAATTAATATTATATAATATGTTTATATTATTTTTTCCATAATGAATTTAAAAAAAATTATAAAAATTAGTTACTGTTTTTAAGGTAAAATTGGTTTCTAGGTAGGTTAAACTATGAAGATACAAGTAAAATTGATTAAAAACTAGTACACAACAAATTAATTGTATATATATGGACCTTATCAAATATGAGGATAAAAAATTGTCCATTTTTTTACATTCGAATGTCTAATTCATGGTTTTAATTGATTCACTTCAAATATTCATATTTTTCATCTCACCCACATACAGAAGGCCACTACACTCCTCTCATATTCACACAACTAAAACAATATATTTTAAATATAATAATAAAATTACATTCCATATTTACCTAACCACATCATAGAATACTTATAATTATTATAAATCCATTCTACGAGGGTTTAGGTATAAACCTTGGGAGTCTATCAGAAAGAAGATATAAATATTTTAAAAGTGAATATCTATTTTATTTCAACTTAGATATTGGTAAATTATTTTAAAAAATGTTAATATAACAAAAAATAGTATATTTTATATATTAATGTTATATTTTATTAATTTAATAACCTATATTCACATCCAATAGTATCAAATGTAAGACAAAATAGTTTATTATGTATGTGTCGAACTACCACCTTGGAAACCGATGTAGTTTGTTCAATATTACCAACATTGATGTCTTTATATAATGATTTATTTAAAATATTTATGAATTTTTAATTATTTTCATGTTTTTATATAAAATAATTTTTTTACTCCCATTTCATAGTGGATATCCTAATGTTTCTCATGTGTATAATGAACAACTACCTCATGAAGCCATGTGATTCGTTTTTTACTAATTCATTTCCAATAATTTATTGTGGTAAATGTTATTTAATATTTTTTAAATTTTTTAACAATAAATAATTATGATAAAATAATATCACATCTAAATTATTACATTCTAATACACTGGAAACCTGTAAGATAGCTCATGTAAATATGTGTAATATCACCTCCACATAGTGATACAATTTTTTTTGATTATATTTTTAAATGCATATGAATAAGTATGTATATTATTAATATAAATTCTATATATGACATTATAATTAGTTTTTAATGTGAAATTAACATATATTTTCCTTTCATTCCATCCTTCAAGGGAAATAGAAACAATATTCATTCATACATATGACTTACCATATCCATTAATGATCCAATCCAATATCTATAAATGAAAATAATATATTACAATGAGAAAATATTTAATGAATATATATTATTTTTAATTCATTAGAAAAAATATGTAAATTATGTTACCAATAACAAATTATTGGGACATATATTGACTATCTAAAAGATACATGAAAAACAAAAAAAATACCACCTAGAACACTAATTTTATTAAAACCATTTATTAAACGGGAGATAAACGAAAAAAATTAATTAATATATTGTATGATATATATATTATAAATATATAATAAACTGATAATTATTATGGATTACGATTTCAAACATATGATGGAATTCGAACATGATTTAGAGGTTTCTCGTCTAATTTTTTCTTCTATGAGACATATACCATGTTCACATCCTATTTATTTTTTTGTGGTGTATATAATCGCTATTTGATATATATATCATGAATAACAGAATATTTAGGAAATTTTCTTTTTCATTTTGTATTATTTCTTTTAGGGTGATTATGATTCAAAAGATTAGAACATGGTAAGGGTTGATATTAAAATATCATCACTATTCAACATTGTTTATGTTTATATGTACCATGGAGATAAATCTGGCATTACTCTCATGAATCCCATATATTATCATCTATTTTGGTAATTCATTAGATTTTATATTATTATTATTACCATTTTATCTATCATTGGAAACTAATGTTATTGAAAAAATGTTTTTAATAAATGGAAACCATATTTCTCATTTCGGTTAAAAATTATTTTTTCAAAACCATGTCATTAAAGTTGTTTTAAAAAAGGTGATTAAAACTCTAAAAAAAATTCATAAAATATTTACCCTTTTTTTAATTTATTTTAAAAAAATTAAAATTATTAATAACTTAATTCTCCAAACAATTCCCATATGGATTTTTTTTATTTTTTTGAAATGTATCATTATTTTAAAAGGCATAGAATGAATATATTTTTTTTACAATGATTACCAAATTTTTTTTGAAGATTATTTAACATGTTTTAAATTCCAATTTGAAAATATAATTATTCTCAAAAAAAATTTGGGACACTTATTAGATGCATAATCAATGTGAGAAGGCTATTTTATTAATAATGATTTTAATGATATCATTATGGTTTTTTTATTCAACAATGACATCTACTCATTATTCTACATTTGATCCACCAGGTATATGATATATTTATATCATCCATATTCATTCATTTATTTCTCATGATTAATTTTACTGAGGATATACAATCTTATTAATATTCCATGTAGTACTCTTGAAGGATTAAGATAATGTTTATTTGATTAGAGTATGTATTAAAATTTTATATGTTAATTTTTTTAATTAGAATTATTATTTTTATTTTTATTCCACACATTAATTTGATCAATGAATTAGAAATAGTATGTGATATCTGGGTCCGGTAATGTATAAGACCTTAACACATTAACAAATTTTAAGAGACAAATCCTTTTGAAAAATTAGATGGGTTTTTACCCATAAATTTAAACTATCTAAATAATGGTCTTGAAAATTTGTTTCATATGTCCAATATATTTTATTATATCTTCATGGGATAATCTATTTATGTCCATATAATTATATTTTTAGTTATAATATCCACAAATACAATTCAATAGTATGTGATTATTTATTTGGATTAATTTGATTATTATTTAATTCTACTATATTATTCTGAGTTTATTGATTAAAGTGAATTTTTTTCTGTTATTTAGCATTCAATATTTATGAGGAATATTAATTTATAATTTATTTTTCTCTAATATTCCTTTATAGGTTATCTTATGTAAACAGAATCATTTGTTTCATTTTCCCCTAGATACTAGGATTAGTTTGTTATTGATATGAAGGTATAATCTTTGATGATTAAAGGCATTCTCAATGAAAACTGATTATTTATTTTTTGTTCTCAAATATATGTGAAATTATCATATGTACCTATATTACCACAAATAATAATCAAATAAGTATTTCAAGATACCATTGCATATATCTAATTATAATGTAATAATGTAGACATTGGATCTAGTCTACTAGGGTTGGGGGCCTTATAGTTTTTTTCAAAGGAAAATTTTTAAATAAAACATGGGAATTAGATTAATGAAAACATATATTAGTGAGCATATCCCTAGATAGAAATTGAGGATAAGAATAGAAGAATATCATTGAGTTTTGGAAAGTAATAGATTATGTGGGTATTTAAAGAAATAAATTTGTGTTATGATACTACTAGTGGGCATGGATTAGGTTTAGATATACCTAGGGGTAATATATCAAAAAAAGGGTGTGTTGGGATTGACCAGATCATCACTTGGTGTATTAAAACGGGCATTTCTATGTAACTAGATTGACAATATCATGTAACATACTTTGTTTAATTAATATTTACTTTACGTACCATTATAACTGAATTTAATAGATGTTGACCTAGAATGTCCTAGGATATATCAAAGGTTTCATGGATTAAAAATGTGATTTTTATTATTTTTTATCATCTATTATTTTATTTGGATAATTGGTGATAATTAATTTAAAACATTAATGATAGAGAAAAATTATTAAACAAGGAATGAAAGGATTTTAAGGGGTTATTCCTGGTAAATTATATTCCTCACATGGAATGAGTGGATATGGAGAAATAAATCTTGATTCTAAGAATAAAATAAAATGAAAGGGTTTCTATGTGTGATATAACATCACAGTGATATTATTGAACACTATATACTACATACATATTGTAACGTAAATGATTGAACATTTCATTAAAGGGATTAATCCAATTCTTCAAAGAAAAATAGTCTCCAAAACATTCTTATCATATGAGTAGATAATATCATGTTCTATTAAAATAGATAAATAATAATATAGGTTTTATGGATTCGAATGAAATGAAGAGAATAAGAGAAAATTAGAAGAAAATATGGATAAATTGGATAAGGTAATAAAGTATTTTATGCATATGATAATTTTAGTAAGAAAAACCTAGGTATTTTCTTGAAGTTAATGATAGATTACTACAACTATGGAAAAAATTCCACCATGATCATAAGGGAATGAAAAAATATTCTACAGTTCAATTATTTAATTGTTATAATGTTTAGCACTATGAAAATTAATATATCAAACTTCAAGGGAATATTTCCCGAAAGGAAAATAAGGTGTTAATGTAAAGATTATCTTTTTACCAAAAATACTAAACAATGATTAACTTTCATGTGTTTTTTGATTAAAAAATAATGTGATAGAACTATTTTTACTAATAGTAATATTGTTATAAGAATAATGAAATGTATAAGGATAATACTATAATACATTTTCATTATGGATTTGAAAGAATATGCTGAATATTACTGATGACGATGAAAAGTGATTCCTTGGAAAGATGATATTTTTAAAACACATTATGGAGGGTAGATAAACCTTAATATGTTATATATGTTGAGATAATTAATATAATGATATGTTTATGGTATATTATCGGTGTCCTTGAAATTTTTCATTGATTAATGTTATGTTTGTTAGAGTTTATGATAGATCTACATTTATGTATTATATTAGACAATAGAATACTTTATTTTTTGAAGAATGCACTATTTAAAAAATTATTTATTGTGATAAAGTTATTCAATTATTTGGAAATTTAAATTAAGAGACAATTTATATTTTTTGGGAATATAATTTTAATTTAGTTATGTCCCCTCTTAAATTTTTGACTTTGAATTTGTTCGGACATATTTATCAGGAGACATAAGGTTAACTATATATGGAATGGATTAATTATATATTTGGGTGTATTCATATAAAATGTGAATACCATTATTTTCTGTGAAATATACTGATATAGGGGGATGAATTTTCATTATTTTACATAGAGAATGATCTATTAAATTATAATTTTACAGTATTAGTCATAAAATTTCATGTTGAATATACATATTTCGTATAGTGAAATGAAAAGGGAATTGATCCAAACAGAACCAATGAATGAAATTATTCCTATAGAATAAAAATTTAGTAAGGTTGTATACTTTTATATTTTCTTACTCTATATGGTAAAAATTCTCATCTCTAAGAAAATGATATTGACAACAAAAATGATATCCTAAAAACATAATTTATATTGATTCGATGGCCTTTTCAACCATAGAATATTTACGAATTTTTATCGTTAAATTTTCATGATTATTCATTTTCTAATTATCAATTTTCACTAACACTATCCGTAATTAATTATGATTTTATTGAATTTTCATAACAGTGCCTTCTAGAAAAGTTCTCCAACTTTGACTCTTAGTATGTGTAATTCCATACAAACATAAAAAATCCCTTCATCTATTTTCAAGTGTATGTTTTATTATTACATTTTTTTATTTTGTATTCCAACCAAGGTATTTTCAAATGTCTAACCCAAGATTGTCTGGACTATAATTAAATTGTGAGTAGAAAATTAATTTTAGGGGGAAAATGTAACACCACGAGATTAAAAAATATGAACATAATGATTGATATAATATATGAAAATAAAAAACACGTATAGAATAAAATTTAACACCCTAATAAATTATGAATTATTCAATAAAAATAAATTTCATGTCTTCAATAGATAGTGTAACATGAATTGATGATTTTAAACCAAACATGACGATTTATTAAAATATTAATATTTTAAAATTACCATTATAACCTAGTCATCAAAATTAAGGGTATGATTCCTAATAAATAAATTTGGATAATTATATTTTTTCACATATATAAAATTAATTCAATGGATATATATTTATTAGAAATAAATTAAGAATTAATCAAATAAAAATGAAAATATTTTCTGAAAAATTGGGTTTTTAGGAAAGAAGGATTATAAATGATTTCAATAAATAATTTAATTTTAATTTTTACCACATTTATAAAATTTATTCTGTAGATTATTTATTTTTGAAGTCAAAATTTTGATATTATATGTTCGGGAATTTTTAATAATTTTTCGAAATTAATAATTTTTAAATTTTTGAAAATTTCTGATTTTTAATGATAAGTACCCTTTCATTCAAAATATTTACAATGACAAATTATATTTTAAACTTTTATTAATGTAAAAATAGTAAATTATATTAAAAAATTTCCAATTTATGTCATTGTAAAAAATTTCATATATAAATTTTTATATTAAAACATTGAATACTTATTAGAATTTTTCTTCATGAAACCACTCATTGGTTGCATCTCCATTTTAATTCTAATTCGAATTCTTACATATAAGTTAATTGATTTTGAAAAAATGGATTCACTATTCTATATAAATATAATTTATATAATATAATATGATCCACAAATTTTTTTACATAATGAATATTAATGACATGTTAAATTAATTATTGGAGATAAGGTAAAAATGAGTTTACCATGTGGTTAATGTAAGAAGATAAGGGTAAAAAAATTACTTAAACCTCGTATAACACCTATTTTATATCCATGATATGACCATATCGCTTCAATGGTTCAATAATTACCAATTTTGAAGACTTTTGTCATGATTAAAGTGTTGGTGTAATTAAATCATTTCAAAATTTTGATATCTGTTATCTCCCCCACTTATAAAGTTGCATCACCTCTCATCCCCTTTAAAACTCAAAAAGCCTTTATATATGAAAATAAAATCGTAAATATATTCAATAATTACCACCCTATATAATATATTTCTAAATTTTATTACACATATATCTTAATAGAGGTTTAAGAATAAACCTAATGAGGCACACTAAAGAAGAAGTCAAATTATTAAATGTGTATATTTGTTTTATTTATTATACCAACTCCTACAAAACATATTAAAATATAATAATATAACAAAACCAATATGTATAATATTATGATATTTTATGATTTTAATGGGATAACACTTAACCATCATCACTTCCATCAAATGAAAATGTAATTGTAATCATGTGTACGACAGACAAACTCTTCGCGAACTGATGTAGTTATTTTTCCACCACCACCATTAAAGGATATTTATAATGATATATTTACCATATTTATATGATATTTATAATATTATAAATCTTATGTAGTTATTATAACAATTATACCTTATTAATTTCCAATCTATAGGGGACATGGTAACACCGCTCATGTGTTTGGCGAACTACCACCTCTGGAAGCAATGTGATTCATTTCTAACTTATTGTTTATATGGAAGCTATTAAGGTAAAAATTAATTTTCTATATTTTATATTTCAGAAATAAAAATAATTATTAAAATATATTATAACATATAACATCTTACCTTCCAATCCTTTGTAAATGAGTAACATCACTCTTGTGAACTTGTTGTCTACAACCTCGATGTTGGTAAGAAAAATATTTTCCATTTTATTTTTAAATGGATTGTAATAAGATATATCTGATTAATAAGAATTATATATATTTTATAATTATTATTTTATAATGGTAAATTAAAATATAATTTCATTTCAATCCATCCATCAATAAAAATGGAAACAAATTTCTTGCGTATATATAGCCAACCATCTCATCGAATGGTTTAATCTGTCTTCTATCAATAAAATTAATTGATTACAATACATATATATAATGAGTTTATATGATATTTATATCATGTTAAGAAAATATATGATGTAAATATGATCAAATTAAAATTTCTAAATTTATATAACTAAAACATACATGAAAATTAAAGCAATTATCACTCTAAATAGAGATTTTAATGAATAATTGTTAATAATCAAGTGAAAAAAGTATAGAAGTAATTATTATATGGTATTATATATATGAATTATTTATATATTTATATTAATTATATATTTAATATAGTAGTATGTTTGAATCATATGCATGAAGTGTAGCCTATGGAAATGGGTTCTCATCACACATTTACATTAGGGATATATTTTCCAAACTCAACTATCATTTCATTTATGTGGTGTATATACATCAACTATAAAATTTTATATCATTAATTTATTAATTTTAATGGAATTTAAATATTAATTTTATGAAATTTATTTTATGTGTCCTCTAATTTAGAATTTACAAAATTGTTGAGGGTTATTTCAAAATATCAGAATTACTCTAGAGTGTTTATGGTTACATCTCCATTAGGGGTATTATTTAGAATTCCAATGTAAAAAATATATATTATCATGTCATATTTTTAGAAAATATAATAATCATGTATTAGTATCATTTTTCATTTATTTTTACCTAAAATTATTTATAAAATGTTTTAAATAAACTGATTCATTAATTTTATTTTCAGTCGAAAATGAATTATTTTTCCAAAACCATATTTATAAAAATGTTTTCCATTTTTTAAAAAATGATAGAAATGATATTAAAGGAATTCTTAACCATGTTTTAGTTTTAATTATTTTTTTTTGAAATCAACACGTTCCCAAAAATTTATCCTTTGAATTTTACTAAAAATATGAAAGGAATATTTGTTTTAGCATATACAACATGACCAAGATATAATGATGTCGTGACTAATATTATCTTCAATGTTAATTTTACATGTTTGAAATAGATCATTTTCAAAGAAAATTATTTTTAGAATACTTAGTTATTTTTTCATTGAAAATAATTTTCAATGTTAAATGTTAATTATCCACCAAAATAGTTTTAATGAAATTGTTATACTATAACGATTTATCAATGAACACAAACCTTTATTATACAAACAATTATATTATCCTTATTCTTTATTTGGATAGTTTATGATTATTTTGACTAAGGAATTATAATATTGTATCATAACTTATTTACCACTACATGGTTCAGGATTATGTTTATTAGATTGAGGTTTGTATTAACATTTCATATGATAGTATTTTGAAAAAACAAAGTTGTAGAATATGCTTCACCCCTTTAATATGAGGAGTGACATGTTCATAATAAATGATTGGTGGAACTTAGTTGTATATATTCCATTAATTCATTGACCAGTCTCATAAGACAAATGAGATGGAAAATTTGAGCACTATTCTACCCACATAATTAAATTGTCTTGTGAAAGGTCTTGAAAGTATGTTTCAGATGTCCAAAATTATGAATTTTTTAATTTTGAGATAAATTATTGATTTAAATATCCTTATTTTATTATTTAGAATAAGAATGGTTATGTTTCAAGATTATTTGACTATTTATATGGATTTATTTTATCATTGTTTTTCTCTACGTTGTTAATATTAGTTTATTATTTAAATATAATATGTTTTCACTATTTATATTATCATAACTATTATTCTTATTTCATCATGAAACCTTTTGATGAATCTTTACCCTTACAAAGTATCAGATATCACCCTATTATTATGTTTCATATTCCTTAAGATATCAAAAAGTTAATTATGAATGATATGAATGTACACACCATGGGGGAATAATATAATTTTCCAAGAAAAAACTTTCTATTTTTTTCAAATTTATGGTAAATCCATGTATCTATATAGGTTACTAATACTATAGTAATATTTTTCCCTGATGAAGTGATACCTTTTATCTAGATAAATTGTTATAATGTAGACAACATGTTTGTAAAAATGGGATCTGTTTCTTTATAAATGTGTGGTTATAGTCATTCAGAGTGGAATTTAACTAATAAATTCATGTTTTAACTATTGAGTTCCATGTATTTGATGGTGTATTTTAGGATCATGTTTGGAATTTCATGAAAAAATATAGCATGTGTATGATTAATTAGTGATTGGATCAGCCTAGTAAGTTTGAATGGATGATTACTGAGTCTTCTCAATGACGAGAGAAAATATATATCAGAAGTTGTACGAATATATATATATGTAGGTGATGACATGAATTTGATTTTTTTATTTATCATAGGGTCATAATTTAATGTGAGATTCATAATTCATATCAAGGACTTGTTAGTTAATAAAATATTTATTTCTCTCTCTTTAGGCTCCTAAAGGATCTGAGAGAATTTGTAAACCAACTAATGTAGCCTTTGGTGGTTGAGATTGTATCAGGGTTACTCTTATAGGCACCGATGAGCCACTGACTAACCATAAGATAACTGGTAATTTTAGTACTGGGGGTGGTTATCAACCTATTATACAATGTGGTTTTAATGGGGACAATTACACTATCCTAATCAATCTGTTATGAGGGAGAATCCCCTCCACCCTCATGGTTTGATCGTATGAGCCAATAGTCTACTTATATTCTCCTTCACTATTCCCATGTATTGGGGTTCCAATTAATGGTGATTCTCATCAAATATTGGTAATTCTTACACTTTGACAGTCTCATTTCATCCACCGAACAATCCATTATAGGTTTTTATATGTTTAGTGTATCGGTTCCAAATTCACAACATCATAGCTGAATCATGTGAATATGAGATGTATTTCATACATCCTAGCTAGAGCACATCTCGAGTAAATAAATACATTTGATCAATTTAAACATCAGTGATGTATATCACTACTCAAAATTTTATGTGAATTTCAACATTAGTAAATTCCTCATATTAATTCATTTTAATGAGATAATAACAAGGGTGTGTTTCATACCCCTCACAAGTGGTAGGTTTTGATTCCAAAAAAGTGGACACACACTATAGGTTTTTACCTATTTGTGTGATTTATATTTAAATTTCTAAATATTTATAAATTTGATAATTGCTTAATTGTGGATGGTTGGTTAGAATTCATAAAATGTAAATTATTGCAAGTTTAGGGCGATCTAGGATGGTCCTTGGATGAGTATCTGTGAAACAAATATGGGAAATTAAAAAAGAGGAACAATATTTTTATATATGTGGCCTTATTGTATTGATGTTTTTTTATGCTTCATGTAGAGTATGGTGTCACCACAATGTTTATAGAACTATTTAATTAAATTAAACTTTTCACAATTAAATAACATATTTATGAAATATAATACAATTTTTTAATTATAATATAAGAATCACATTGTATGTCATTTTCCACCACAGACCCTTGGGCATAATCACAGTTTCATAATCACTCATATGTGAGGCAATGATATAATTTTGTGAATTTTAATAATTGAACTACAAGGTATAAAACATTAAAATCATTTTATAGAACTCAATGTCCATTAGATTATTTGTATTATTGACATGTGATTGTAGGAGTGATAGGTACTAGAATTAGTATACATAGTGGGATGTAAGGGACATTATTTGTGGAGAGTTTGATGATTTATTAATAAGTGCACCTCATGGTCCATTAGTAACTATTGAGTGTTGTATAAATACTTCATACTTGATTAGTTTTATTGAGTTGAAAGATGGGAATTATGTTGTCTCTCGTGTATGATTGTATTTATTCTTGACCCATGAGGCCGGTGAGGCTATATGTTCATCATGATTATAGTAAGGATGGTATGCCCCTTAAAGGGATGTGGAATGACCTAACACATGAGACTATGTAAGTGGAAAACCACTTGAGCACATTTATTATTTCGTGACATTATGGTACCTCATAGTTTCAATAATGATAGTATAAGACTAGACATTTCCATTAGAGTTAGGATCCGTGTATGATGTTGTGTAATGTTGTGGTATAGGCGGAGATGGTACTATAACATCATAGACTCAGATTCCACTCAATACTACCTTGATCCTGGATGGAAAAAAAGATTCACGCACATCTCCCCAAACACCATAGGTTTTAGACTAGTAGTGAGGGCCTATGTGAGTTTTTTGGGAGACTATGCACTTATTACTAAAGTTTTTCATAGTAGAAGTCAATCATAGTAAATAGCATAAGAATATAAGAATGAACAGAAACATCAAAGTAAAAAATAAAAAAATGAAGAAACAAACCAGAAATGGATCATATATAATGATGTAGATGCTATATATATCTTGATCAGTGAAAACAAGTACAAGGAAAAACAATACAATACAAGTGTCGAAACAAAACAAAATACCAAAAATGTATCATAGTAGAATCACATCCCTTAGATTAGTCTCATGAAATCAGTCACTAAGAAATAATCAACAACATGTTCTAGGTTTCTTTCCACTACCATCACTAGTAACAATATAATATATTTGGGACCCATAGAAGTTTCATATAGGGTTTGATATAACGTCCAAGTAGGTAACCACCCATAAGTCTATATAGTTCTAAGAAGCACAATGCAACATGATAAACGAGTGTTGGTATATATCAATGTAAGTGTGAATGCCCAAGGCATATTACTACAACAAACAGTTAATACTAATCATCCTCTCAGGGGTCTCTGAAATAATGTAATCTTTTAACAATGTAGCTATAAGAAACATAAATAATTAACACGGCATCACTATACATTCAATCATGTCCATTCCAAAAGACCTTTCCATATAATGAAACCACATAAAAACCTACATCTTTACCATATAACCCAAGCATCATATATGTCACGACAATGTTGTATAATAATGTTTAGACCATGATGTGTAAGATCCATGGTATGGATGTCCAAGGAATCCTTATCGAGTCCTAGGATAATCTCAATAGAAACCCAATAAAGGCATGGGTTGGAGTAATAGGGGCTTGTGTACAAACATCAATTATGAGAGTCCAAGCTAGATAGATCCTAGGGGTTGTAAAGCCCAATCCATCCCATGGAATCAAAACCAAAAGAAGAATCACCAATGAAGGAATCCACTACTATATTTAAGATCCATGTAGAGACATCCATGGCATTTAATAATTCATTCATCCATTTCATACATTTTAACAATCTAATTCCACATGAGTCAACTAACTTAGATAATCAATTCCATTCAAAACCATACAATGATTATACCCACTACTATTATAAATTCAAACCAATCATGTCTCATGAGTATACCCACTCATTAATTCCATTTCCATTAATCATGTCACGTATGTAAACCCACCCATTTATCATCGATTGAATATTAACATTTTACATGGGTATACCCACCGATTAATTTAATTTCACATATTATATTTGATCAAATCAAGCATGGGATAACATATTATCATAGTTAAAGGAGGCAGTACATCTCTAACAAGTAATTCTATCCCATTTAATTATAATAGAGCTTATTTAAATGAGTAAAACTAAAGGACCCACCCCTGGGTGGTTCATCAATTGTCAAAACCAAATAAAAGGCTTGTCGCACCCCATGGGTGGCCAGAGGTTAGGGAAACAACAACCAATGCATCTTAAGAAACAAATGGCAGTATTTAATACGATCAACTATACCCATTTCAATGAATTAAATAATTTCTTGGGCAGTGCCATAGTGTCTGGCGGGTGACATAATGGATGATAGCTCTAAAAAGAAGCAAAAGATGAAAAAAAATTAAAGAACACATACCATAGCTCAGTAGTGGAGTGATCATCTAGTATTAATCCATTATTCAACTCATTTTAGGAGAAATCTGATTAATATACATAAAATGGGAACATAGGGAATATGAGCCTAAATCTAAATTGCACAATCGATATAGAAAATAATCAATAATGGCTAAAAAGGATACAGATCATATCATTTTGGATCCAATGGTACAAATTGTACTCAAATCAGAGATCAGATAAAGTAATTGGCTCATGTTCTAGAATAGTTACCATGAGATCATGAAAAATAGGGCGCCTCTATTATGCGTAGGATGAAATTAATTAAGGTTTAATAAATAATTTTAATTTAATAAAAATTATTAAAAACAAAAAAATAGTATGGTTTAAACGGTTTAGGGAACATGGTTTTGAAATATGTGTTTTTATTATTCACGACATCTTATAGTCTTAGTGGAAACCACATAGTTTACCCACACGGTTTATAAAACATGAGAAAACTATGTGAAAATACACTATCAACATGTGAAATTACTACAGACTAGACCACACAACCATGAAAATCTCCTTGTTTAGTTCAATAAAACCATGAAACCTATACACCCCCAATGAAAAACCTTACATGGTTTGTACAAACCATGAGGCCTACCCCCACACAGTTTTTACTAACTATGCTCCATGCTCGAATTACTCTAAAAATGGGTTTTAGGATATGAACGAGCCCCTAACACCCCTGGAAACGTATTGAACTCAAATGGTATTCATAATAGGCCATATTAAATCATTTTAAAAGTAAAAAAAGGATTTTTACCTCGTATAAAAACCTAGGATCTTAAAATATTTCCCATTTAATGTAATTCCTCCCATAATTGCCTTCTGAAGGGTTGTTACAATTCATCTGGGAAAATCTCTAGCCACTAAGCACATCCATTGACCTCCCACTCTCATGTCTTATCCCATAAATATGCGTGATTCCAGAACACCAATACTAGATGAACTGACTGGCCTTATAGAACCTTCACTCTCTTCTCAATGATATGGATCAATATTTTTATTGGAGGATGCGTCAAACTGTAACTATACCTCCATGGGAAGAAAATCATGAGATGTGTCTGAATTATAAATGTTGTGATGAGATATGTGGAAGACATTTTTCATTGCTCGACAGCTACGAGGTTATTGAAACCGATAGGATACCGACCTGAATCTCACCCGAATATCGAACAACATGACATATCATGGTGAAACCCTGGATCCTAATTCTTTTGTGTCCCAGTCTCGGTGAAATACACAAGAAAAACTGATCCCAACCTTGAAATATATAGGTTTTCAGTGGCGATAGACATAATATTTTTGATGATACTATGATGTATACATCCCATTCTATGTCAACTAAAATGATCAGAAGTATCTTGCAAGAGATACATTTCCAGAAAAGCTGCTTCACCTGCCACTAAACAACACATGGGTGACTAGCATGACCTACCATACAAAGATGCACATGGTCTCATTTGTATCATAACCTAATAATTGTTATTGTAGGATAACTCAACTTGGTGTATATTCCTCTATGAAGAACACCCAATATAAAGTATGAATACTCAAAGAATTTACTATATCACTTATATCATAAGCAATGATATTCCATCTATTTGATGGTGGTATTCTTTTCTCTGAAGAGAATATGTGTCGATAGCCCTCTGAAAAATATTCTATAAATGAGATGTAAATGAAGTAGTCCCTATCTGAAATGATAGTGTGTGGTACAAAGGAAAATATTATTGTCTCATGGTTGTAAATCATTCCATGATTATCTAGACCAATGTATTGTTTAGTTGGAAATGAGAGATGTTCATGAGCCTGATAACGACAACTCACATGACATCCTTACCTCGAGGTAACTTTAGTAAACTACTCAAGAAATCGATCATGATGTTATCCCATTTATAATTTAGAATAGTAAACTATTTTTTAAGACTGGATGGTCACTAATGTTTTGCCTTCTACTACTTATAGGTGGATCTCCTCATAATGAAACTAGCTAACTCTCCATTCTACATGGTCTCCAATACTGATAACATCCATCATTGTACATCATTTTGACCCTAGAGTGTACTTCCCACAATGAGGCATGTAATGTGCACATCAGATCCTCACATATATCAATTAAAACCCAAACTCATCCATGTATATGCATGATTTTAACATCATCTATTGTCTAAAAATATTGTGGGTTCTCACTTTCCACACTCTCACATGGGACTAGGACCCGAAATTTTGACACCAACATCATTCTAACTATATACAATAGGGTAAAGGTCATAGCTAAGGATGATATATAGGACTAACATTAAATTTCATGCACTAATATATGCATCTTAGAGAACAACTACATAATCTACCACTCACTATTGGCTTATTGTTCTTTTGGTATCTAAGTCCTCAGTCTTAGGGAATCAGCCACTACATTGCCTTTACCAAGGATGTAGGTATGATCAAAACCAAAATACATAATGTAATCAACCAATATATGTTACCTTACATTAAAATCACACTATATAAAAATATAAATGATAATTTTATGTTCAATTTACTCCCAAAAATGCACTCCCAGAAAATAGAGCCTCTAATAGCACAACATGAGAACAACTACAGTGAGATTATGATCGTGCATCAGTTAATTCCACTCACGCGGCCATACCTCCTATGACTAGTATACTAAGACTCGACCCCTTGAATTAGCACTTATCCTCGCCCAATACCAAGGAGTCACAAAACATTGGGTGTCTCCTGTCCTATTCTAGATGTACCAGGAATGGTGCTGATGTGAACCTTCATTTCAGCTCTTGAAAGGATGTATCTCTAGAATCTGACCATAGAAACTTCACAAACTTCTTCATCAAGGTGGTAAATGGTGTATCTAGTCATGATAAGTCATGTATAAAACTCATATATCTAACAATTATCCCCAATAAACATCACAAGTCAAAAACATTCTGGGGATGTTATTAAGAAACTACAGCTCTCAACTTCTCTAGATCCACTAATTATCTATTTCAGAGATGATGTGACGAAGTTAGTGAATATGATCCATCCAATAGTGTAACATTGTGATATTAGAATAAAAATAATTCTATCTTAATGTATTAAAAATGATCTCAATATAGTTGGAATGGTCATCTCAATTCTGAGAATACACCATGATATAGTCCATGAAAACCACTAGAATGGAATCCAAGTATGGATGGGACACTGTTTTAATTAGAGCCATGAAAACATATTAAAGGTTTGTCAAAAAAATGATAAAAAAAGACACTAATATAATTGATACCTTATATGAATAGTTATATGAGTTATGTCTGTAGGTCAAACACACACATGGTGATATCCTGACCTCATGTAAATTTTTTAGAAAAATTGATCTCCAAAAATCTGATCAAATAGATCATATATCCTTGGAAGGGGATTTCATTTTTTAACCATTATTTGGTCTAGTTTACAATAACCTACACATACCCTAAGAGTTTATTCCTCCTTTTTTAAAAACAATGACTTGTGAACCCTATAGAGAAGTGATGGGTTGAGTAAACCCTTTCACTGGAAAATCCTCTAGCTGCCTCTTGCACTCCTGAATATCTGTCGTAGCCATCCTATAACAAGGAATGGATATTGGTGTAGCTCATAGAACAATATTGATGGAGTATTTCACCTCTATATCAAACTGAAAATTTTAAAATGATTTGGGAATTATTTCCCTAAATCACAAAACCAATGGAGGAATGTACTCCTGACTCACTCCCAGATCTTTCGGATACAAACTAGCAAATCGGTGCAGTCATTCCACACATCCCATGATTTTTTACTCCAGATTATCTCTCCTAGACATTTCAGTCACCTGTATGAGTATAAAATGAATCCAATAGTGATGTAAATGTAAACCTATGGTGATATTAGTCAAAACAATCTTGTTATTCTACTAGCTAGTCCGTCTTGAGGATAATGTCAACCCCTCTCATATTGAGGGAAAAAAATTCCATAAGCGGTGACACCCATAATCCTCATGGGGTAAATCAGTAATTTGGAACAAATCCTTTGTTCTAATTCTAAATTTTATGTCTAGATCCATAATTACTTCATAATACATCACAACAAGACCAATTCGTTTCACCACTTGTTGAGAAATAAATCTACGCACTACACCCATATAAAAAAGGGAAGATCCAGTACTAAAGGCCACTAATGTCATACCTATAATCGTAGATGGAATGGAACAGAGATCCTAAATGGTAATCTATACAGAATAGATCTGGCTTACAGTATTTCCCTATGATACAGCCTCACTACATGGAGTAGTCCCACTCTAATATCTCTGTGTAACTAGTGCCTAACTACCTCGACAATGACCATTACTATCTCATCCTGACAGACTATAACTTCTAGAGCTCCTAGTATGACACATATATGATGAACCATCTTATGAATATGATCTCAGACAAAAACACCTACCACTCATAGACGGAGTGAAGGTCCTTTAGAAATGGAGCATGTGGTTCATCTTCCCACAAGCTCAGCAATTTACAGGGTAGTGGTCGTACTAGTTCCTCATGTGTCCTAGATTACCACACTGATTAAAAAAAAGATCACCAGTACTCATAGCATGACTGGAACTCACCTAGTGGGAAGACTCAAAATGGAACTTCCTACGTAAATATGTAGAACCACTTGGTTGAGAAACATCACTTCCATACAATGTTTCCCCAACATCACTCATCTCGAGCTCTATAATCAGTGCATAATTCACAATTTTAGTTATAGAGGTCAACCTAAACATATTGACCTGATATCTAATATCATAATAATGACCATCATCTAAGAATATCTCTCTATATATCTCATTAGAATGTTATGTCACTGAAAATTGATTCCACTAAAAAAGTGTTATGAGTACTCCATAACTATCACCGCATCTACTATAGATGCATAAACAGAGAACCCCACTCATACTATAGAGTCAATGTGTATAAATAGTCATAGATACTGGTTTGGAAATCAACCCAATATATATCTCGCATCCTTTAATACTTGTTTAAAACATCCCACCAACACTTTTCTAATCCATGTAGAATATAAGATACATGTTTAACCAACCTCTCAAGAGGCGGCCCATGATTGCTCAAAATTTCTAATTCTCTTTCAGGCCATATATCTGCAGCCTGTAGACCTCCATCCCCTAAAAACATGGGTGAATGATGCTACTAGAAGACCCACATTAGCAAATCCATATTAATGTAAGGAAGCGATGATCCATGAAAATTATTCATGTAGATAATGAACCCATCATAGAACTGTGCCTCAACACCTGTGTATAGAATAGCCTCAGGTGCCATAGATGTCACTAAAGAATGATCAACTAGAAGCCCATATCCAACCACCTATAGAGAGAGGTCATCACCTCTTTCATCATGTACAACTTGTAGTTATCATGGTGAATCTGGATAAAATTCCAAAAACATGCCTCAGAATGGAATGATTTCATTATTCAAAGCTCAAAAAATATGTCAAGTCAAAACCCTCCGAAAAAATCATATCCCAAAACCTTCTCCTAAATACATGAATGTAAAAAGAAATTGTCTCAACAAAACTAGAAACACTACCTCTTTTCCACTCAAAAGATTGGTCTAATTCAAGTCACTATTTATCATTTCAATCATTATATTTCATTTTCACTTGAATTTAGTTTCATTTTACATTTCATTTTTATCACTCAATTATTCAAGAAGTTTTAACCAATGGTTTACCAATTCAAAATATATGAGGTCCCATAAAAAACTGTGAACCCAAAACATTGTTACTAATAAATCAATGAATATCAATTTTACATGATAATTTGAGTTTTAAATGATGTGTTCTTTCCTAGTCCACAACATCCCATACACCTTATGAAATGAGAGATATTACAACTCCTCTATCCAATGCACAAAATCAATCAAAATTGAAGTTATAGTTATAACAACACCTATAAAAATACCATTCAATGAGTAATTCATCCAAAATGTGAGGACATAATGCATGGAATGTGATTTGAAACAAGTTCTTATATGAGGGATGGGATTTCATACCCACATCTCATTGGGTTATAATATGATAAATAAGTATAGCTATGTTGTATTTTTGTATGAATAGACAAGGAATATGAATAATACAAACAAGTAATACCAAGAGACCTCTCATGTCTCCAAGTAACAATTTCATCTCTTAAAAAGGAAGCGATAATAAATATAATATGTAAAAAACCTTCCTCATACATCCATACATATCCTATTCACATGGACTTGCTGTATAATTAAACGACATAAAAATCCATGGCCTTGAAATATAACCCAACCATCATATATTCCATGGCCATGTCATATAATGAAGTATTGATGACTAAAGGCTATATACAAGGTGTTGAAGACAAACACATCCTCATCGAGTACAATGAGAATATCAATGGAAAATCAGAAAAGGAACTGGTTGGAGTCCTAGGGGTATGTCTACCAACATGTCATTTGTTAGTCTAAGAATTCTAGATTTAAGGGGTAGCAATGCCCAAGGTATAAAACAAAATCAATACCCAAGAATAATCACCACTCAAGGCATCCATTTCTATGCTCGAGATTTATGGAGGCTCGTCCATTGATTCTAAATAATCAATTTCCTAGTTCATTCCATTTAACATTCCAATTCCATATGAGTCTAAAATCCCAAATAATTGATTTTATTCAAAACCATACAATGCGTTCACCCTGTCATATAATACATTCAAACCAATCACATCTCATGAGTATACCCACTCATTCATTCCATTTCCATTAATAAAGTCACATAGCTATACCCACACATTTATCATCAATATAAATTTATCATATTACGTGGGTATACCCACTCATTCATTTAATTCCACACAATCCATTTTGTCAAGTGATGTAGGGAATAAAATATTATCCTTGGTAAACAATGTATTTTATCTCTTAAAATGTTATTCAATCCCATTTAATTTTAATTTAGCTTACATAAACTGGAAAAACTCAAGGACACACCCCTTGGGTGATTCATCAAAGGTCAAAACCAATGAAAAGGATTGGTGCACACCATGGGTGGACTTGGGTTGAAAAAACCCCAATTCTCCTCAAGGAACCTAAGGGAATACCTAATAGGCTCAATTACATCAATTTCAATTAATAAAATAATTTACAGGTATGTATTGGAATGTTTGGTGGGTGTCATAATAAAAAATAGCTCTAAGAAGAACCATAAGCTGAAGGAAAAGTATACTTCACCTAACATAACATTGTAGTGGTGTGATGATACCATATCCAAACCTAATTCAACTTGGTTTCAGAGAAATATTATAAATAGATGAACAACGATAAAATAGGAAATGTAATCCAGAAATCAAATAGTGCAATAGACTACTAGAAGAATCGAAAATATATAAAAAGGATTGTAGATCATACCATTGTAGATCCAAGAAGAATAATCACACTTGAATCTAATATTGGAGGGGGGGAAATGATCAAATCCAAAAATAGTCAGCATGAGATCTCAAAAAATGGGGCTCATGGGTTTCTCTTTTGTGCGATTGATGAAATAATTTTAGGTTTAATAATGAATTTTAATTTGAAAAAAATTATTAAATAACCAAAAATAGTAGTGGCCACACGGTTTGGGGACCACTTTTAGGAAAACTGTGTGCCAACTATTCAAGACTTCTAATAGGATAAGGGGAACTCAAATGGTTTAAAAATAACGTAAAAATCCATTTTCAACCTAATAAAAAGTTATAAGCCATTGCACATGGCCATCCACCTCCGGTAGCATGGTTTATCCAAACCATGATTCCTTTACACCCTCACAATCCATCCTTGCACTATTTCTAAAAACGTTGGTGCCTTCCCCACATGGTCCGTACTAACCATTATGTAGTCTAAAATCACAACCTAATGGGTTACAGGCCCCAAAAAAGTCCCAGAAACCCCCACTTAATTCTTCATGACCTCAATAAGTATTCATATCAGTCCATATTTAAGCATTCAAAATGCAAAAGAAGTGATTTGTACCTCATACAACATCTCATGTTCTTACATGTAGGATTCCTGTGATAACATGTCCTAGATGGGTTAGACTACAAATGTAATGGTTGGTATGGAAAATAATATACTAAATAAATGCAAACACCTATATTGGTGTCCTAGAAATGTTAAATTTAAATTTATTATTTGTGGTCATGGAGTTTTAATGGAAAGTATTTGATCACATATATGTATATATATTCAAAGATTGGTTTCACTAATTTTATCGTATAATCTTTTAGAGTGGTCATGATTAGTACATAACATAAATAACCTAGGTTCTTAGAGACCAGAATTTATTTGAATCTAGATACACAATTATATAATGATTCCATTCCCATTCCCCTTGTGTCTGTGGGTAGTGCACAAACCCCTAGACATATGATATATGAATATTGGGATATCATGGTCATGATAATCGTGTTTGTGGATAGGGTATAAACCACCCATAAAAATGTTACATGAATAGTGATAGGATTTATAAATTATTCATAGGTCTATGAGTAGAGAATAGACCCTGCATATGGATATATGATACATGGATTCCTTGCACATACTCCCTCTATCCATGTGTCAAGAACATACGAATTTTCATTAATATTTGAGGTTTGGATTCACTATAAGTATTAATTTTTGATCTTAAGATTCGTTATATATATTAATTCATGTTCTCAAAAACAACCCACGTGGTAGTGGAATTCTAGTATATGAGTTTCGTTTCACTTGGGTGTAGGTAGAGTGTAACGATACATAATATTACGAACTGAATGTCTCTTATAAAAATATAATTGTTTCATAATTAGTAATCTAATATTATTTAATTCACATAAAATACAACATAATATTGTCTATATATTATTATATAAATATAATAATTACCTTAAATGACTAAATATTCTCCAATGAATTGATAGTTTTACTATGGAATAAGATACAAAAAGTAAGAAGTCTACAAAAGGTATTTTTTTATCCAAAAATAATAATAAGACTCATGAAAAAAAAATAAAGAAAAATATAGGTATTATATAATTAAATTATTAAAATGAAAAAATATATAACTAAGATAGAAAATAAATGTGAAGAAGATTTAATGAAATATGATGTATTTATAAATATTAGGGAACCCATTTGACCATTATATATTGTGTAGTTGGAATAATAATTTTCTAGTTAGAAAGGTAATATATCCATGGGGAATAATAATGTAACCATTAGAGTTATATCCCTACCATTGGACGTGAAAAATTATATTCAGTTATCTTATAAATGAAAATATAGAATATATTTATCATGAAACAAGAAAATATATATTTTTAAAATGATAAAAAATTGTTCCTATTTGGGATAATAGATATGTTTTATTTTCATTTTTATAACCAATATAGTAATTTAAAATAAAATTTCTTTCCATAAAATGTGTTGGTATGTTAAATTACGATTCATTATAATGATAATATAATTTTATGAGGCAACATATATTTTTTCAAAGAGTTATAAAATTAATCATATTATCATATTTGTTATTTATCAAATAAATTAGTATTTTTTTCAAATAAATTCTCTTATTTAGAAATTTATTTTCAAAAAAAATAATTTCATTTTTTCATTACCCAAATAAAATAATTATTAGAGTTAATTTATCATATTTTCATGAAATAGATGAATCTTAATTGAATAGAAAACTACATAAAACAAAATATTTAATATTAGATCCTTGATATAAGTATTTTTGAGTCATGAATGATGTTTGAACCCATTATTTCAAAATCAATTGCAAAATTTATTATATATTGTCACTATAATAAATAAAATGGGTATTAATAAGAAAAAATAACAAATTGGTGAATATAATATTGAAAAACATGTCTCTCCTCACCCTATAAATACCACCCATCACCCCCAATTATCTATACAACATATAACCAATGGAAATTACCAAATAACTACTCAATTACTTTAAAATTTTCTACCCTATTTTTTTATTCTACTAGTCTCATCCAATGATATGTTTAAGGATCCTTTAATGGTAGCCTAATATGTTGTGGCCAAAGGTAGAGGTCAAATCCTCAGGTGACCTCATTCAATTTTACTCTTGCTCAACAACCACCATTATTTTTTATCCACACAAAAATAGTAAGTTATGTATCCAAATTTCCATAAAAATTCATTATTATGGTTTAATAGTAATAATCTGCCTCCAAAATTTTATATTTTAAAAAGAATACATTATTTACAATATGGTTGGTACACCGTCTCCATGAAAAAAATATATCATTTTTATCCCCAGCCTTATAGGATGGTCAAAAAATATTATTATGATTAAATAAAAATGTAATGAGTATATTGTAACATTTTTTCAATCTTTAGAATGAATATATAGAAATAATATTTAATAAAAAGTAACTACATCTTAATGGTCAATAAATCTACTTATAATAACAAACCATGTAACATTAACATTTTTAATAAATGAATCATCCCCTAGTAAGAAAGTAATTGTTATTTGAGACTACTAAATTTCATTACGTAACTAAATAGTATTTTATTTCACTTCAATGGTTTTATTCCCATTTTTTATATCATAAATAATTTTTCCCAAGTGATCCAACCATGGAACCATGAATATAACACCCTCAGAGAAATGAAATTAATCCACATATCTCAATGAAATTTTTGTATATGAACATAAAAAAATATAAATAATAAACAAATTATCTAAAAGGATCTCAATTATGTAATTATTGGACATAATTCAATCATAATATATTTTGAATTCATGTATAAGACAATTTTATAACATATGTGAAATGATTTTTGTGATTCTCTTTGAGATTTGGGTTATGCCCATTCTATATCTAAAATAATTTATCTATCTATTTTAAGTTATTTAAAGAATCTAAATTATGTTATATGACTCATTCAAATAATCATAGTTTTTTATCAATTCCATTGATGGGGTAATACTTTCTATAATTTCATTTCTCGAATGCTCTCTTAAAAATGAGTAATGATTATCATGATATTTTCCATTTCAAAGTCCTTTTATATAACTTTCATTTTATGTTTTTATTAACATTTATGATTTCAATAAATGAAGAAATATGTTAGGAATATCCATTCTACTTTACCAATATATTTTAATCAAAATTATATTCATATTAAGTCTCTAATAGTCATTAATAGATTCCTTAAAATATTTTTTGAATTTTTATTTCTCTACAAAATTATATACCCTTTCCAATAAAGTGAATTTTTAATGAACAAGATATTTGTAGACCTATAAAAGTTTATTATGATATTATCAAAAAAAATATTTAAATATTTCTTATATATTAATACATTATAAATTATAATTTTATTATTATATGTGGAAAGATTATACAATCCATTTAATTCCATGGGTAATTCTTATATTTATTTATTTTTATTGATTTCAATTTTAGAAACACATAAGAATATATATGTTATGATGGGTGAACCATGATATCAGTTTAATTAATTGGTAAAGTTTTTTTTATTATATGTTATGTGTGGGAGTAGTGATTAAACTTAATCTATGATGTTACTCTACTCATCATGTGATGCTGTCTTTACAGTTAGCCTATTGTTTTCTAATTTCATATTATATGTTTCTTTCACATTAAATTATTTCCAGGATATTATGTTTCCATCTTAATTATTTTTTATTTCTATGTGATTATACATTATCCTTCTCGTTCATTAAATAATTTTCAATATTTATTCTCTTTTTAGGATTTTTTCGAAAATTATTTTGTATCCCCATGTTTTCCTAAGATCATTTAGGAGATGAAATGGATTTAGGATATCGTTATTTATATTAGTGATTTTTTGGTTTACATTAATTAGGTATTATTATGTACATAGTTTCATAAATATAATAGGCCTCATCATATTTTTGTTTTATTTAGTATATTTTTTTGTTAAAAAACATGTAAAAATATTTGTAAAAGCCTAGGTTCACTAAAGATTATATCATAAAAATGAAAATTAATTTACGGGGATTTAGGCTATAATAAATTTTTTAGAATTCTAGGAATATTTCATTATATAGGAGAATACTTGAATATTTGTGTGAGGATCAGAGTCAGTGGTTTTGATGAATTAACTCTAATGAAAGGATAATATATTTTAATGTGGATCTTGAAATGTTGTTCCTAGAGGTAACAACCATGAAAATGATGTATTGGGTATTAACTCAATATTCCCCTTGTGTATAAATATTATTCCTTATATACACCTAATTTAACCCTCTATGGGGATATTATTTGATAAAATAAAAAACTCATTACAAATTACTATAAAGGAGATGAATTGTTTTTTAGGATATAAAACATAATATAAAATTTACCATGTTTTACCAAGTGTGTAACCTAGAGAATATAATTTTTGGGTATACATTTAACTTATATGTTATTCCTTATATTTTCATTCTTTTCCTTTCCATTGAATTATGAGATTGGTCATTCTATTGCCTAAGATTATTTTAGATATAATAATTGACTTGAACTATAATAAAATAGTAAAATGTGTCCTCAATATCCATTCATGAAAATAAAAATTCCTAGATGAATATATTAAGATACATTCATTTATTTCATTCACATATATTCTAAATATCCAATCCCCACCTTAATTCATATGGGTTAATCCTTCATTGAGAATAGTAAATGGAGAAATTATTTATCCCAGGTATATAACTCATCACTAGTTAATGTTTGTGAACTAATACTTAATTAAAATCTTATCATGAATAATTTATTGGATTTTTGTGACATATAGGGAATAGAATGGCTATCGTTATATAAAATCAAACAACATCAATTTGGATAGAGAGATCATTTCTCACATGCCAAGTTATCCTATAATTTTGAACATGTACAAGAAGTGGGATAAATATCCATGGAAAGATTACACCAAGGTGATATTATTATATAATTATGATAAGGAAGATAATTCACACATGATGATGAAAATGGAGATAATAATTCTTGATGATATTCTGATTGTGATGGATTATACTGATGTATTCTTAAAAAAATTCTTGAATATTATACCTAAGTGATAAGTTGAGTTCTCAGGTGAACATATAGTTGATCATTATATGTATAAAACACACTACAAAAAATGGACACAGTTGATCTCAAAGAACTAATAAAGTGGTTACAATATTATTTGAACAATGTTTTTATATGTTCAAGTTCATCACCCACGTGTACTCTGGTTCTCTTCATCTAGAAGAATTATAGGTTAACAAGCGTCTGAATTGATTATTATGAACTCAATGAAATCAATATAATGAATATGTATCCTCTAACAGGGATATATGAAATTTTTCATCAACTATATGGTCACAGTCATTTCACAATGTTATACCATATATCATGATATCAAAAATTAATGGTAAATAATGATGAAATTTTCAAGGAACATTTTTAACATGGTATTCACACTATGAGTTCATAGTGGCCCCCTTTGTACTTACTAATGCCCTAGAAATATTTATTAAAATAATGAATATAGAACTTAAATTTTTCCCCCTAAAATTTATGGTATTAATTATATATTATATTATTATATAACAAAAACTAAAAAGGAGCATTATAATTATTGGAATATTATTCAAAACAAATTTTCCATATTAGAAGTTATTTCCAAAGAATAGTAAATGGGAGTTATTTATAGTGGATGCATAATTCTAGAAGCATGTTATATCCAGTATAGGTATATAAATATACACATCTATGACAAAAAAATTGGGGGTGGCCTAGACGAAAATATATAACATAGATTGATTGTTATTTTGTACAAGTTTGTTATTACTGATAATATTTTTCAAAGTTTACTTGATGCTAAGAACCACTAACAATATAACATAGAATGGTGTAATGTTTTTTCAGATAGATTAATTTGATGAATTTTTTAAGGATTGGAATATTATCTGTATCACTCCATCATTTTTCATTCTTCCCACATGTGGTGAACCATTTTTAGTATATACTAACAGATAAAAGAAAGGTTTGGGATGCATACTAATGGATAATGATAACGTGATTGACTAATCCTCAAAAAAATTTATAGTTTATGAGAAAAAAATACTTAATTATTGAACTATAGCTAGTTATAATGATATCTATATTAATGGTATAGTGTCAACCACTTTTTCTAGGTATGTGTGAATTATATATGGAATATAGGAGCCTTAAATATATATTTACAGAGAAGGATAATAATAAACTATAGTGATTATTGTTATATATGAATTTGGGCTTTGATTCTTGAAGACAGTATCATCATAATAAAGAAAATATTTTCAATGATTATCTCTGTGTAAAATAACCATATCTAAATAAATAACGAGAATTTTGTAATACCCAATATTTATAAAATTGAAAACATTGGACATAGGGACCATACGAGAAGGAATATTTTCATTTCATAATAAAATTATTTCACAAATATATCTTTTTGGAGAAGATTAATGATTATAAAATATATGATGTTGACATAAATAACAAGGTGGAGGATATATGAAAAGAAAACCCACGGGGATTAAAATTGATGAAGAAGTGTTTTATTATTTGGTACATGAACAACTGTACAAATAAATATTTATATAAAGATATATTTATTTAATGATGTATATTTATTGAACTTATCAATCCACCCATAGTGAATTAATATGAATAATGATCTATGATATTAGTATTTATATGAAAATATTGTAATGGAGGTCATGAAATATACATCAATATCAAATGTATGTTTGTATGTGAATAAGGAAATGAAAAAACTTTACTAGTATTATTCAAATGATACCCATACAAACATCGAAATGGGTAAACATCACCTTGGAATTTTTGACTGGTCTCCAAAATACATAAATTTGAAACAATGTTATGTTTGTTTTAGTGGATCATATTATAAATAATTCTCATTTCATTGTAATATAAGAAGGAAACAAACTCTATCAAATTGCAATGGTATACATCAAGATGTGGTGAGGCTACATGGATTATTTCTCAAAACAATTTTTTTTAAATATATGTTTTAAAAACGTTTCCAACTTTCTATAAAACTAAATTGTTTGTTAGTGTGTCTTATAACCCCAAATATGATGGAAAACCTCTAATATGTGTACACACACTGAAAGATATGTTTCGATGATAATTCATGCACTTCAAATGTATATGGATCCAACAACTTCCTATGTGTGAGTTCTAATATGAAAATTTTATTAACTCATGAGACCAAATGTATCCATAAGAATACATTTAAGTGAAGTTATGTAGAAATAATTCATTCTAGGATGATGATGGTAAACAAAAGCTAAATGGAAAAGAAATTTAAAAGAAATGGTAGAATGTTTCTATATCTTTTAGACACAAATCAAGGCTTGTTAATGTCGAAAAAAGAGTTATGTTGTCAATCAAAATCGATTCATAGAGTTTGAGATTGGAGATAATATATTTATCAATATATCTCTGTGGAGGATATTCATTAGATTTTGGATGAAGGAGAACCTATGTTCTATGTACATTGGACACTTTCATATTCTTCTTCACATCAATTTTGTGTCTTAAAGATTAGCACTCCCACTAACCCATTCTCATGTACAAGATTTATTCCATGTAGTCTTATTGAGAAATTAAATACTAGATCCCACACATCATCAAAATATAGAGGCATTACTCCATGAAAACTATCTATATAACAAGGAGTATCATGTTGAAATCATGGACATTAGACATACTTTTATACACAACAAGACAACATGCATGATAAATTCCCTATGGTGATACCATGAGTTTGAGGAGACAAAATTCAGCCAATGGAATCTAAGATGTAAATTTACCCTCACCTATTTTCACCATGTAATTTAAAATTTTATTTCATATCTTAAAATTATTTTTGTACCAAGAATGTTACCCCCCCTAAATTTTATTAGTGGAGTTTCTCTTGAAAATTTATAACAATATCATATTTATTAATATAATTTTATTTATTACACCCACACCGCATGGTAAAAATAAATAAATAATATTATATTAAATCAAATGTTACTTTTAGGGAATAAATATGGACACAATAATTTTATTAATTAAAATGGAAAAAATATAAAACATTGGATCCTCTCAATCCCCCAAAATAATCATACTCAGAAAATATACTATTGAAATGAGGCAGATTATTAATAATGAAATATGAATTTTATAAAATAATAATATACATATCACTTATAGAAATAGGATTCATATAATAAATAATAAATTATGAGTTATTCATAAAATTTTGGATACTATATGACCACTACAAATATGACCATTGAAATAGTAATCTAATGGTTAAAATAGTCATTTGAATTTTAATAATAGTTTGATGACTGTTACAATGGAATCCCAACCTATGGATGAGGAATATAATATTTTATATCGTATATAACTATAAACAGGTCTTCCTAATTTCATGATCTAAGAAAATAATTTTTTAAAAAATGAATAAATAAGTCTTATTTTTTATAAACATATATATTTTTCATTCATTTTAATAAAGAAATATAATTATTTAAATGAAATATTATTTTGAAAAAAATGGTTTAATAAATAAATAATATTTTGTATTATAATGTTAATAATGTTTTATGAGACCTTATGTACTTTTTAGAATGGTAATAGAAATAATCATAACAATAAAAAAAAATTCATTTAAATTATCCATTTATTTATAAATTAAATATATAAAATTTATAAAATTATTTTCATGTAATGGATATTATAATTTTAATCTACATATTCGTAAATGTTTAGGGTACTTTTTTTAAAATAGTTTAATTTTCTGTGAACAGTGAAATACATCAATATAAGATAATTAACATTACGAGCTAAATTGACGAATTCAGAGTCACATATGATGTAATAAACATTTAGTTTGAAATCACATGATTTTTATGAATTATATAGTCACTCAAATCAATGATATTTATATTATTGAGAAAAAATAATGAACAAATATATATAATATTTTAATACACCCCTCTCCGCCCATATTAAATACTACCAATTCTCATCCAAATTTTTAATCTTTTGAGATAAAACTTTTTTTTCAAATAACCTTATTTCTAATATAACAATATTCATAGTACTTATAGCCTCATCTAATGAATATTTAAAAATATTTTAGTTGTTTCATGAGGGATGGAAACAAAATAGGTAAATGTTTTGATTAACTTTTTTCAATTATGATCATCCAATACCATTCCCTCTGGTTTCTATTCACCAATACATAGTTACATCATTATCCTACATATATTGATATGTTATTATTAATATTTAATATCAATTTACTAACATCACACTAAAATATTATAAATTAGAAATTTTTATAATATGGTTGGATCACCATTTTAAACATTAATGATGAACTAACACGGTATTGTAATAATTTTTACTAAATAAATCATTCCCATGCTAGAATAAATAAATATATTTTAATTTTTTTACATAAATTTAAATAAATATATATATATACAATTTAATTTCACTTATATATGTTGTCCCATTTTAAAATAATATTAATATTTATCTACAACAAATATGACCTCATAAACAAGAATCCAATGACCTCAGATCAAAATAATAACCATTATATATAATTTAAATAGTTATAAATGTGTATTATAAATTTATATTAATTATAATACATATTTATGTGTTTCTAAATAATTTAATTAATTAATATAATTTTATTATCCATGATGTTTTGTGTAACTACATAATTATTCAAGAACCAATAGAAAGGGATAACACTGAACCACCTTTTTTTGTTCGGGTAATGAACCCTCTAACTCTAACACAAATTCATTATATCTTTCATTTTATTGGATAAATCTAAATTCCATATAAATTCCTTTTATATATATACCTATCTTAATCAACCTTACATATATTGGTCAATAAATTCATTATGTTCATCTCTTAAATGCATTATTTATAATAAATCATGATTAAGGGAAGTTTTATATCAAGTAATACATTAATATAATTCGAATTTAAATTATGTTTTAAAATTCAAAATTTCATTAAATATTGGTTTATTTTAGATATAAACATTTTATACCTGTGTATTTAACATAAAATTCTATATTTTGTAACACATCCAAAATCATTAAATATATCCTCAAAGTGTTGTTTTGAAAGGCCAATTATTTTCCCATTTAACTATGAATTTTGTATAATTTTTTTAAATTGAAAAATATATTTTGAGACATATATTTATTACTCATATATTAATTTTGAAAATATTTAATTCATTTTAGTATTTGTAATCTATATGATATATCATCTGATTGTGATATAAGGCATGATTATGAAACAATATTTATTTCATGAGAAATTCAATAATTTATTTGATATTATTGAAATAAAATTTTAGAATAAATATTCATTAAAATGTTTTTATGGTTGTCAAAGATAGCTCTCCATAATATTTCTTATTTATTATTGTCTCATGAGATGTTATGTTTGGGAATAGATAGTAATCCTAATCCTTAATGGGACTTTGTATTCCATTATATGATTTCTTAGTAGTTACCAATGACTTATGATTATTTTATTCCATATATTTATTCCAAATTCATATTTTTCCATGAAATTATAATATATTGTTATTTATGTAATGAACCCCTACCATTATTCATGAGAAATCTCCCATATGATATAATGGTATGCCTCACTTTTAGGTGTATTACCTTACTGAGCATTATTGCTCACCTCATTTATTCTATGACACAATTTATTAAAATTAAATTTCTGGGGAATTATTTTATTTACAATGTAATTATATATATTAAAATAATGAGTTGATGTTTTAGTTTTTTTGTATTATGTTCATATACTTACAATGTAGCTATTTTGATGATATTTTGGTTGTGTTTACTGGATGTTGCTGTTAAAGATCATGTAATAATATGTGTTTATATATTTTGTTAAAGAATATTTATTGTGTTGAGGATCTATAATTCATGATCGAGCTAGATCAACATTATTTGGATGTGGAGTAAAGGATTAGGCACGGCTCGAGGATTGGAATGAAGGCCATGTTATTCTTTTGTTTATTATCTTCTAGGTGTACATGTAATCAGCCTAGTGGGATGAATGTCTTCTATTCCTGTATGTAAAATTATTATTTTTATTTCATGTTTCCCATTTATTATATTTTGACCTTTAATGTGATAGATTTGATAAATATTTGTATTTTTATACAATTATTGATACATTGATATGGGTTGTATAGTCTCCTCATAGTACCAATCTAGACCCCCTATTAGTCGGGTGTCACTCTCTTATTAGGAGGTGATATTGATGACCAATTAGTCAATTATCAAGTTAATATTTAGCTTAGAGAGGTCAAGGATATAACAAATTAACCTCCATTAGGAATCAATAAAAATAAAATTTTAACAAAATATAGTTACATGTAATAATGATTTCTGTTATGTATATTTTTTATATGAATAATTTTTAAATTAGAAAAGGTAAAATGATTTTTTATTTTTGAGGTTCATGTTTTTTATTTAGTTAGAATGATATAGTATAATTATTAAGGAATTGGATATAATTTTCTATGACTTATTTATGTTTTTAGTACTTATGAAAAATGACTATTATAGTATATTCTGGTTTTTCATTATATATTATTTTCATTAAAATTAATTTTATTTATATTTCATTGTATTAATCAATAAATATATTTTTTGGAATATTCTAATAATTATATAAAAATTAAAATTATTAAAACACGGTCAACTATAGTCTATTTTAATATAATAAATATTGATAAAAAATACATAAAATAACTATTATTCCTCATAAATACTTTTTTATTTCTAACACTTTTAAAGGAATGTGAGAACCCAAGACCAGACAGAAAAACAAAGCATCACAAAGTGAAAGAAATAGATAAACCATTAAAATCAAGTTTAATCATATTAGAAGCATTATTCCTAAGTAGTTTCTAGAGAAGACCATTTACCTCTAACTCTGGATAATTTTTTATGAGGTCCACGCACCAAATAGCAATCTTGTCCCATGTCTGTATGAACTCTTCCATGCTTAGCTTCCCTACATTAAACCCTCTTGCGAAAATACGATTTTCACCTATATATACTTATCCTGGATTTCCATCTTCCACGTGTCACTCCAACATTCTTTCAAATCCTATTTTCAATACGTTCCATACCTCCATGCTTCCACGTCCCACCTACACTCCTTTTCTCTTCCATAATCGTCATCCCAACCCCGGTCCCGCTCGCCCTACCTATCACCATTTCCCTCTCCCCAATTTACCTTTTCCACTCATTCCTCATCATCCACGTCCCTCACCTTCTTCCCTGGATCGTGATTTCCCTCCTCACTTATTCCTTCCTCATCATCACCTACTTCACCTCCTCGACCTCTTTTGAATCCCGCTCCAGTTTCACCTCCACTCTAGGTTTTCCGGTGCCCTTAAATCAACATTATACTCTATGTTTTATTGCCTCTACATCAACCATATCCCTTTCATGATTACCATCTAAGTATCCTAGGGTTACAGTTGAAACTAAATTCCTCTCCCAAACTCTGATTGTTCCATCATCTTCGATGGCCTCTTCTCCTACATCTATCCCTTCTCTGAAGTTCCTTTCCCTAGATATAGGGTTCCCGCTACCACCGTAGGCTCCCTATCCCTCACAAACTACCCTCTTCCCCTCAAGTTTCTCAACCTTCACCTTCACCTACTCTACCACCGCATGTTCGATGTCTGGCTCCTACGGCTCCTCTACCAATGACTCATTCGTAGCTGACTCCTATACCTCCCTTGATTCTATAGAGATGACCATAAATCACAATTGATTTCAATCTTTAATGTAGTTGTTTTTGGCTCAGCTCAGTAACCCATTCTCGATCGTTGATATTTTCATCTGATTTTATCTACATGCTAGGTGTCTGTTTGGAAATCATCATCAACACTAATATTTAGGCCTCCAGATTACAGCTTGGTCGACACCACCTTCTTCATCATAAAAGCTAGCTTCATGGATTTGCAACATTGGTTGCAGAAGACATCAAATCATTCAAATAACTATGGATTAGTCTATCATCATATTTCCGGAATATCTTACTCTATTTGTTTTAATATCGATTTCCTTTTCAACAGGGACCACCATGATCCATTGTCGAGCTTCTCCCGGAAGATGTAGCTGGCCTCCACCTCTCTTCATTCTGGTATTATCTTTAAATTCATAATTTATTTTTTATTATTTCATAACAATAAAGTTTCTCTTCCAGTTCAGAAATTGAAATATATTTTTCATTTGGTAATACTATATTTATTCGCCTGTTCAATTTTTGGGTCTAGACATTAATCCACCACTTCAAAATGAGTTGCAATTTAGGTATTCCAAGAATACATTGTTAATTGGACGATATATTTATTTTTCACTGCTATATATTGTATGTAGTTTTTTATTATTAATTATAATATATGTATTACATTGCATGAAATATGTAATATTTATCTTCCATTAGAAGTTCTATTATCTTTTGTATACTCGAGTTTTTTTTTCTTCCATCTGTTTTTCGTTCGAATGAAAAAAACGTCCTTTATTATATTATCTTAATTCATTGATTATCTTAAGATTGTGTTATTTTAGGTGATTATTGATAAAATGAATGCAGTTCAATAAGATACTTAAGGGATATACATGAGATCTACTAAGGTGTGTCATTCGATGACTGCTTGATTTATATCACTGAAAATTCATCAAGTTATGTTGTTTGTATGTTTTATGGAATTTTTCAACTATGATAATTACATTCATTAAAATATAAAATAATTTTGTTGTATTAGAAGAAATAGTGATTATATTTGGTTACAAACAGTTACATACATTTTGTAGAGACCCAAATCTTGATGTACATAGACATTAAATTACTTTTGCGGAATACATAGTACATAACCAAAACAGACACACAAGGACCGTAATAGTTTAGTGTCCTTGGAAACATGGAAGGTAAACTTCTAATCATGGTGAAAGATCTTCAACATCTCCCATAAATATTTTCCCATTTTTGTTTCCTTACCTAAAATATTTCTTTTAATCCTGGGGAAAAGAAAACATAAAAATGGTGAGCTCAAATTCTCAGTAAGGGTAAGCATGGATAAAATAAAACATACCATATACATTTGAACTTTAAAAAAAACATGATCATTAAAAATCTTGAGCAACGACATAAAACATGGAAGTACATAAGGCATAGATCATAATGGAACATAAATCATGATAAAATAGCATGGGAATAAAACATGTAATTGTGGAATCCATTAAGCACATGTATTGATTTCCATAGTAGCCAAGGTATTGCTGCCAAGACCATCTTAGTGGACAAAGTCCCATTCTGAATCGAGTTCACTCCTCGTTTCAGTCCTGTAACACTGAACCAGATTAACTTACCATTCCAGCCATGTCTATCTCATGAGATATAAAATCTTTACCCAATGCATTGGAGGGAGATATAGGTCCCACCCATCTCATAATGAAATCATTCTTACTTGTGCCACAAAATAAACATACATCATTCATAATAACCCAATAAATAAAATGGGTTTCATAAACATCATCCCATCATCAGATTATCCACATAAAAGAAATGGATATAATTTCATAATAAGGAAATTGAAACCATGTAAATCATAGAGACATTATACTTGAAACATACACATATGAAATAATTTCATCTTAGATAGAAAATGGTTTTGATAAAACACTTGAAATGAATTCTTGAGGAAAATATCTTTTCTTCTTCAAAATCAATTTCTTTTCACAAAAAATCATGCAATTTTAAAAGAAAAGGATTTTGTTGAAAATAGTCATGAAATATTTTGGAGTAAGCTTCATGAAAATAAGGCTTTATAAAACTGTAAAAATCCTTTCATGCCATATACATTAAAAAAACATTCTTCTCGTACTTTTGTCGGAAAAGTCAAAAAGTACCTCGTAACGTAAACAAATGAAAGATTCCTTACATACCATGTAGTAAAAGTAAAAAATGTGTAAAAAGGTCATTAAAAAATACATGAATAAACTTTTATAAAACATGTACATGGACAATAGCAATAACCCCCAGTAAATACTTACGAATAAGCAATCTCAGATAAAAATGAGATTTGAAAAATTATCCCTTACCTTAGGTCTGATATACCTCGTATGGTTCCGAAACTCTAGTATAATGATTTAAATAATGTCATTGACTTATTACATAATCATATTCATTGTTATGATATCATATATGTTTTACTTATCACTTTATATTACCCTTTCTTTTGTAAATTCCATGTTAAAGTAGCGTTTTGGGTAAAATCATTTCATTTATCGTATGTGTTTCGACTTGTCGTTTCTTGATATTATTACTTATATCCTGATTTACATAATTACAGAATGTAAAACATGATTTATATATAATATATATTCATCATATACATATATATTATATATCGATAAAAGGAAAATAATACATCGTTCATGGAGACGGTAGGGCGTACGTACGCATGAACGCTGTTTTCGTTCCCTTATTGAATTGAATGGAATTTAGTAGATGACATACATATATATATATATACATAAATCCATTAGCTTTATAATTTCATATATTTAATTATAATTGCTTATATATACTTTATAATCATTCTTAAATGGTTAACATGGAGAATGAATCTCATCGTGTCGTGGAGATGGTAGTCCGTACGTACGCACGAGCGATGATATCGTTCCCATAATTATTGAATTGAATTGGATTGGATGATACAATATATAATAATCCGTATTATGTTATAATAATTATGTATAGTTATTCTTTACACCATTATACCTATCCAAGTAAGGTGGTGTTGGAAAAACAGATTACACCATGGCGTGGAGACGGTATTCCGTACGGACGGATGCACGGTGATTTCGTTTTCCGTAGGATGGATAGATGGTGAAATATGGTTTTTTCATACTTATAATAAAATATCAGTATATGAGTGATACTGATGTTATTACTTCATAATGAAACAACTAAAGAAGAAGAAGTAGAGGAAGGAATAAAGTTGAAAGAATCGGTAACAGACATTACCTCTTTTTTGAAGCACCTCTTTGAGACCTCCTCTTAGGGCACTAAAATTGGTCTTTGAAGAAGAACAGGACCTATAGGATGTTTCTAGGGGAGTGGAGAAGAGAATTTGTCAGGGTATGTCCGAGATTCAAAGCTCAAAATGGTGTGAGGAAGAGAGGGAGGAGTTTCCCTTTTATAAGGGAGGAGTGGGCCACCTTTGGAATAACAAAAAATATTATTTTATTATAAAGTAAAATTCGGATTTAAATAGATCCAAATAGATTTATTTCGATTCTAAGGTGGGTATGGGTCGAAATCCTCTCATGTAATAGAATTTAGACATGTTTATGTCATTATACTAACCTTATCTTTTAGTTTAACTCTTAGTTAATTAGATTGACATTTACCATGCCACTTTGTATTTTTATATTATATAGTTAATAAACATACCATAGACATCAAAGAGACCCCCAAGTGGTCCATTAATGATACACATATCTTGATATAAGTATCTTGGCCGAACCTTAGATTTTTAGGAATAAAAGAATAATCAATAATATAATATTTGTTTTAAAAAGTATTTTATGTCAATTTTGACACTATTCAATAGTTGATTTTTTTGAAACTCATAACAGAATGATTACTTCGACCAAAGTTAATTAAATCAATACTAACTTGTCATATCAACCTATATAATTAGTTAAATTAAGAAAAAGTCTCAAATTATATTTATTTGGTTATTTATAATATCAATTATTCTAATTTTTCACTATTACGGTAATTACTGCATCATCATTATGTCATAAAAAAATTAAATTATTTAATGTATAAAAATTAAACATAAAATATAATTATGTAGTAAATATTATTAGATTTCTAATGAATATTTACAATCGAATTTATCTTATGTATAACCCTATATTAAAAATCTTTTAGTAAATAAACTTTGATTTTAACTCATTTAACTCTTCTTTGAATTGAATAATAATAAATGTCCTAATCTAATCCAAGTGTACCTAAATGATAATATTTTATTCCTAAGGTTGTTTTTGGTAAATTTACACTTATCCAATTGAATTAGGACATGTGTTAGGGTAATAATAATAACACTTTTACCCTTAATTACCCTATTTACTTTTAACCGTTGTAAAAAAAAGTAAAAAGTTACTATTCACTAAAAATTATTTTCATCTCATTGAACCACATTTTACTTACTGACATCAACTCTGTGTCTCGGATTTTTGTAATTCCACTCACAGAAGCGGTAAAATTAAGTTTTATGAAAAAATTCAGTTTTTAACTACAACTTAGTGGTTTCACTATTCATCAAAAAATGAAAGTTTCCATAAAAATACCAAAAATTAGGCCTAAGCTATATTTGACATTATGAATTCAAAAATGATGTTTATTTACCAAATTCAAAACATATCAGTTACATTAACTAATTTAAAAATTAATTCTCATCGTCAAAACAAATAGCGTGTTTTTAAGAGATAATAACTATCAAAATATTGACACTTGTTTATGTCTGGTTTAAATGTCAAATTACATCCAATGAACAACATTGTATTAAATTGTAAAAATATATTCTAAATATACTTCAAAACCACTCAAATTAATAATTTATCACTATTAATTATTTTGATTAAAAAAGTTGTTTTTAATTAAAATTTGGTAATTTTCACTATTCATCCGAATATGAAAGTTATCCGAAAAGTATTAAAATTTCACCCTAAGATCCTTTCGATATTCCGAATCCAAAAGTGAAGTCCATTTTGAAAAAAGAAATTTAAAAAATTTCAAAAAGTCATTATTACTATTCATAATGGCTAGTTTTAATAATATCTTAATAGCATATTGTTGTTTAGTGAAACTCGGTATTGTGTACTACACACGCTATCGAGGAATGTTGTGATTGCGTGCAAGTCAAGTCAAGTATGCATGTTGTGAAAGATCCTTTTGGTGTAGCATACAACACAAGACATTAATGAAATTAAAAATAATATTTTTCATAAAATCTCGGGGTGTTACATTCTACCCCCCTTAAAATGAATTTCGCCCTCAAAATTCGTCGGGGATATAAATGGTTTACTATTCGAAAGTTTCTTTAATAGAAACCCACATTGTAAAAAGGAATACCAAAACAAATCATTTAAAACAAAAGTATGAAACGTAACGTTTACCCAAATAAACTAATCACTGGGTTTCCACATAGGTGAAAATATGGATATGGAAGAGAAATCTAACCATCATGTTCTGATGGAGAGTGGTAGAGAACCTGGCTATGGAAAATCCAGCAATCACAACGACATAAATTTGTGACGATCTAAGGTACCATCTGATTCATCACATATAAGAGCACTAGGACATCATTTTTGGTTTTCAAGATCATTTCCCTAAAGTTGATGAAATTGGAATTAGAAGAAATACTTTCGTGATTTTGGTATAGTCTCAACGATGGTCGTTCTTTGGAAAATTTCCACTTCATCTCTTAAAGAAATGAAGTTGAATTTGTCATTCGTGATGTGTTAGAAGATCATGTGATAGAATGATGGGTCATTCCATCTATCTCAAACAAAAGGATCGAAAAGTTATCAAAAAATACATAAGTCCATCTATAGTGAGATTAATCATATATGGTTCCTAAAATGGATATATACTTCATATATCATACGGATTAATATAATAAAACTAGTTTATACTAAACAGGGACTTCCTGTAGGCAAGTGGTAGGCGATAAAGGCCAGTCGCACTTCAGTTGTAGGTTCGATTCCCACAGCCTTGTCTGACGCGATGGGTTGTCGCTCGTCCTGCAGGTTGTCCTTTTTCTAAAACTATATTACTATAACATCCCATCAATAATATCGAAAAAACTTCTATCAGCAAAAAATACTAACTTATATCTAACATAATCCTTTCCAATCTTTAGGCTTATCCATAATAATGCAGTCCACTCTCATAATATAGTGAAAATGATTACCAGAGATTTAATACCATTGTTGATCCCCATATATCATAAGATATGTCTTGTTGGTCACATTCCAAAAATTCGAAGGCCTTATTCATGTATTCTCTTGAAAAATGAATACCCATTGAACTTTAGTGAAAACATGAATGCAATTAAAAGTTAACAATTTCCACATACAAAAATCCTCAAAATTCTATATACTCAAACCATGATGTCACTTAGTCCTTATATCAATCATGAGATCATTAATACTGTCAAACATTTCATTTTTTCCTTATCCCTTCATTATGCGCATATAATATTTTGTCCAAAAATATCTCAATCACATTCCATGGTTACCGGTACCATAAAATTATTGAAAACCACAATAGGCCAATACATAAATATTCCAATATTCCACGATACTATATACAACATTATTTTGGAATCACATTACATAAACACTTAATCATTCCACCACATCGTTGTCATATTCAACATCGCCAATGGTGATCACATGTGACTTCCCTTTGTCCTTTGCCTTAAGTGGATGCTCATGTCGATCATCACTAACCCTTGGATTAGGGCATTTATTAGCATAATGCCCCATTTCCTTGCACTTGAAGCATTGATGTGTAGTAGGTTCATTCTGTGTATCCCTTCCTTTGTTTTCATCATTAGACATCTTCTTCCCATCATTGCGGCATTCAAATGCCCAATGACCTTCCTTTCCACATTTGAAACATCTACTTGTCCCTTTAAGACAATCTCCACCATGCTTCTTTCCACACTTTGAGCATAAGGAAACATTCATCTTCTTTTCACCATTATTATGAGATTTCTCCTTGAACTCCATCTTTCGTTTCTTGTCAAAACTATGAGATGGATAAGTACCACCAACTTCCATTTCTACCTTGATAGCACAACGTAAAATTTCTTCATATTTACTGAAGTCTCTTATAGCTAATTCCATTCGAAGACTTGGTTTTAAGCCACTGAAGAATCGATCAACTTTACGTTCAGGTTGGATGATAATGCCAGATGCATACCTTGCAAGCCTTGTAAAATTCGCTTCGTATATACCAACAGATTCATCATCCTTTTTCATTAGTTCAAGAAACTCCTTCTCCATATTTGTACGGAGAATACGAGGGATGAACTTATTGAAAAATAAGTTCTTGAACTCATCCCATTCCATGGACTCAATTTCATTTCTTTGCCTCATATTCTGGATAAGATTCCACCATTGATCAGCTTCACCTTCCAAACGATATACTGCTAAGATGACTTTATCATGTTCAGAACATTGAAGAACTGAAAATATCTTTTCAGTGGTACTGATCCATTGTTCAGCAAAAAGTGGATCAGAAGACCCACTGAAAGAAGGTGGACGTTGCCTCATGAAGGACTCAATAGAATATTGTTCCCTTCTCTGCTCATTTGGAAGTCCAGAATGATTTATATCTTGTGTAAGTATAGAAATAATATTTTGCACTCAATCTCCCATAACATTTGTTTGTTCAGGAGGATAATCATTGCATTGTCCATTACATTGATCAACACGGTTCCTTCGAGTTCCATCCATCGTCTAAAACCCAAAAAGAATAGTGTGAGAGGAAAAAATAATGCTAGGGAAAAAAACATAATAAAGGGGGAGTACCTTCAATATCTAACATCTTAGGTTATATTATAATATTTTTACGGTAGTTCTATATCTATATCCTATATGCATACTTATCCTTAGAGACATCCCTATACATACCATAGAAATATCTCTAGGGATCTCACTAATGTTTTCGCACCCTAGTTTCCAAAGGTTGACTAAACCTTTCCTCTGATACCAACTGTAGAGACCCAAAGAATGACGTACATATACATTACATTACTTTTGCAGAATACATAGTATATAACAAAAACAGACACACAAAGACCGTAATAGTTTAGTGTCTTTGGAAACTTGTAAGGTAAACTTCTAATTGTGGTGAACGATCTTCAACATCTCCCATAAAGGTCTTCCCATTTTTGTTTCCTTAAGTAAAATATTTCTTTTAATCATGGGGAAAAGAAAACATAAAAAGGGTGAGCTCAAATGCTCAGTAAGGGTAAACATGGATAAAATAAAACATACCATATAGATTTGAACTTAAAAAAACCTGAACATTAAAAAACTTGAGCAACGACATAAAACATTGAAGTACATAAGGCATTGATCATACTGGAACATAAATCATGATAAAATAGCATGGGAATAAAACATTTAATTGTGGAATCCATTAAGCAAATGTAATGATTTCCATAGTAGCCAAGGCATTGCTACCAAGACCATCTTAGTGGACAAAGTCCCATTCTGAATCGAGTTCACTCCTCGTTTCAGTCATGTAACACTTAACCGGATTAACTTACCGTTCCAGCCATATCTGTCTCATGAGATATAAAATCATTACCCAATGCATTGGATGGAGATATAGGTCCCACCCATCTAATAATGAAATCATTCTTACTTGTGCCACAAAATAAACATACATCATTCATAATAAACCAATAAATAAATTGGGTTTCATAAACATCATCCCATCATCGCATAATCCATATAATAGAATTGGATATCATTTCATAATATGGAAATTGAAACCATGTAAATCATAGAGAAATTATACTTGAAACATGCACATATGAAATATTTTCATCTTAGATATAAAATAGTTTTGATAAAACACTTGAAATGAATTCTTGAGGAAAATATCTTTTCTTCTTCAAAATAAATTTCTTTTCACAAAACATCATGGAATTTTAAAATAAATGGATTTTGTTGAAAATATTCATGAAATATTTTGGAGGAATCTTCATGAAAATAAGTCTTTATAATACTGTAAAAATCATTTCTTTCCATATACGTTAAAAAAACATTCTTCTTGTACTTTTGTCGGAAAAGTCAAAAAGTACCTCGTAACGTAAACAAAAGAAAGATTCCTTACATTCCATGTAGTAAAAGTCAAAAATGGGTAAAAATGACTTTGAAAAAAATAAATGAATACACTTTTATAAAACATGGACATGGATGATAGCAATAACCCCCAGTAAATACTTACGAATAAGCAATCTCGGATAAAAATGAGATTTGCAAAATTATCCCTTACCTTAGGTCTGATATGCTTCGTATGGTTACAAACCTCTTTTATAATGATTTAAATAAAGTCATTGACTTATTACATAATCATATTCATTGTTATGATATCATATATGTTTCACTTATGACTTTATATTACCCGTTCTTGTGAAAATTCCATGTTAAAGTAGTGTTTTGGGTAAAATCATTTCATTTATCGTATGTGTTTCGACTTGTCGTTTCTTGATATTATTACTTATATCCTGATTTACATAATTACAGAATGTAAAACATGATTTATATATTATATATATTCATCATATACATATATATTATATATCAATAAAAGGAAAGAAATACACCGTTCATGGAGACGGTAGGCCGTATGTACGCATGAACGTTGTTTTCGTTTCCTTATTGAATTGAATGGAATTAAGTAGATTACATACATATATATATATACATAAATCCAGTAACTTTATAATGTCATATATTTCATTATTATTTCTTATATATGCTTTATAATCATTCTTAAATGGTTAACATGGAGAATGAATCTCATCGCGTCGTGGAGATGGTAGTCCGTACGTACGCACGAGCGATGATATTGTTCCCATAATTATTGAATTGAATTGTATTGGATGATAAAACATATCATAATCAGTATGATTTTATAATAATTATGTATAGTTATTCTTTACACCATTATACCCATCCAAGTAAGGTGGTGTTGGAAAAACAGATTACACCACGGCGTGGAGACGGTATTCCGTGCATACGCACGCGTGGTGATTTCGTTTTCCGTAGGATGGATAGATGGTGAAATAGGGTTGTTTCATACTTATAACGACATATCAGTATATGAGTGATACTGATGTTATTACTTGATAATGAATCAACTAAAGAATAAGAAGTAGAAGAAGGAATAAAGTAGAAAGAATCGGTAACATACATTACCTCGTCTTTGAAGCACCTCTTTGAGACCTCCTCTTAGGGCACTAAAATTGGTCTTTGAAGAAGACCATGACCTCTAGGATGTTTTTAGGGAAGTGGAGAAGATATTTTGGCAGGGGTTGGCCGATCTTCAAGGTTCAAAATTGTGTGAGGAAGAGAGGGAGGAGGTTCCCTTTTATAAGGGAGGAGAGGGGAACCTTTGGAAAAACAAAAAATATTATTTTATTATAAAGTCAAATTCGGTTTTAAATAGCTCCAAATTGATTTATTTCGAAGCTAAGGTGGGGATGGGTCGAACTAATCTCATCCAATAGAATTTAGACAAGTTTAGGTCATTATTCTAACCTTATCTTTTAGTTTAACTCTTAGTTAATTAGATTGACATTTACCATGTCACTTTGTATTTTTATATTATATAGTTAATAAACATACCATATACTTCCTAGAGACCCCCAAGTGGTCCATTAATGATACACCTATCTTGATATAAGTATCTTGGCTGAACCATAGATTTTTAGGAATTAAATAAAAATCAATAATATAATATTTGTTTTAAAAACTATTTTATGTCAATTTTGACACTATTCAATAGTTGATTTTTGTGAAACTCATAACAGAATTATTACTTCTACAAAATTTAATTAAATCAATACTAACATTTCATATTAACCTAGAAAATTAGTTTAATTCATAAAAAGTCTCAAATGATATTTATTTGGGTATTTATAATATCAATTATTCTAATTTTTCACTATTATGGTAATTACTACATCATCATTGTGTCATAAATAAATTAAATTATTTAATGTCTAAAAAATAAAAATAAAATATAATTATGTAGGAAATATTATTAGCTTTCTAATGAATAGTTACAATCGAATTTATCTTATGTATAACCCTAAATTAAAAATGTTTTAGTAAATAAACTTCGATTTTAACTCTTTTAACTCTTCTTTAAATTAAATAATAATAAATGTCCTAATCTAATCCAAGTAGACCTAAATGATAATATTTTATTCCTAAGGTTGTTTTTGGTCAAATTACACTTATCCAATAGAATTATAAAATGTGTTAGGGTAATAATAATAACACTTTTACCCTTAATTACCCTATTTACTTTTAACCGTGGTAAAAAAAAGTAAAAAGTTACTATTCACCAAACATTATTTTCAATCTCATTGAACCACATTTTACTTACTGACATCAATCGTGTCTCTTGGAATTTTGAAATTCCACTCACAGAAGCGGTAATATTATGTTTTATGAAAAAATTCAGTTTTTAACTACCACTTAGTGGTTTCACTATTCATCAAAAAATGAAAGTTTCCAGAAAAATACCAAAAATTAGGCCTAAGCTATATTTGAAATTATGAATTAAAAAATGATGTTTGTCTACCAAATTCAAAACATATCAGTTACATTAACTAATTTAAAAATTAATTACCATCATCAAAACAAATAGCGTGTTTTTAAGAGATAATAACTATCATTATATTGACACTTGTTTATGTCTGGTTTAAATGTGAAATTACATCCAATGAAAAACATTGTATTAAATTGTAAAAATATATTCTAAATATACTTTAAAACCACTCAAATTAATAATTTATCACTATTAATTATTTTTATTAAAATAGTTGTTTTTAATTAAAATTTAGTAATTTTCACTATTCATCCGAATATGAAAGTTATTCGAAAAGTTCCAAAATTTCACCCTAAGCTAATTTCGATATTCCGAATCCAAAAATGAAGTCCATTTTGAAAAAAAAAATTAAAAAATTTCAAAAAGTGGTTGTAACTATTCATAACGGCTAGTTTTAATAATATTTTAATAGCATATCGTTGTTTAGTAAAACTCGGTATTGCGTACTACACATGCTATCGAGGAAGGTTGCTACTGCGTGCAAGGAAATTCAAGGATGCGTGTTGTGCAAGATCCTTTTGGTGTAGTGTACAACACAAGACATTAATGAAATTAAAACGAATATTTTTCATAAAATCTCGGGGTGTTACACATTTGATTTTACCCAGCTATTTTTCCACCACATCAAAATGAGTTGGAGTTTAGCTATGCCAATCATACTTTCTTAATTGGAATATATATATATTTATTTGTCTTGTAGATTGTATGTAGTCATTATTATTTATTTTTATGAAGGTGTTACATTACATGCATTATGTAATATTTTTTTGTTACAAATTATATTATATTATGTATAGTCGATATTTTTTTTTGCTTCTATAGGTTTTTCAAATCAATTGAATATTACCTTCCATTATTATATTTTCATAATTCATTGGTTCTCCTCAGTTTTTTTTATTTTAGTTGATGAGAGATAATATGAAGAGAGATCAACCAGAGAATAAAGGGTTGTACAGGGGAGCTACTAATGTATGCCATTGGATGACCACTTCATTTCTACAATTGAAAAATCATCAAGTTATGTGGTTTGTATGTTTCACGGTATTTTTCAACTCAGAGAATTACAATCATTAAAATACGAAATAATTTTCGTGTATTAGAAGCAATAGCGATTGTTTTTGTTTACGCATAGCTACATATATTCAGGTTTACCCATCTATTATTCCACCACATCAAAATGATTTGTAGTTTAGGTATAAAAATATTACTTCGTTAATTGAACAATATATTTAATTATCTCTTATGTAGATTGTATATACTATTTTTTCTTGATTTTTTTAGAGGTGTTACATTACATTTATTCTCTAATATATTTTTTGCAGTTGCTAATTATATTATATAATGTATACTCGATATTTTGGTTGGTTTATTCTCCTCAATTTTATTTTATTTTAGGTGATGGGAGATAAAATGAACAGAGCTCAACAAGAGACTGATTGGCTGTGTAGGGGAGAAAATAAGGTGTGACATTCGATGACCACTTGATTTCTATCACTGAAAAAACTTTAAGTTATGTTGTTTTTATGTTTCACGGTATTTGTAATCTAAGATAATTACTTTCATTAAAAAGCGGAATATGGTTGTTGTGTTAGAAGCAGTACCGATTATTTTTGGTATTCCAAAGTTACATATAGTCGAGATCACACATCTATTATTCTAATTCGATACAGACCATTTTTTTTTACAGTTTTTTAGATTGGAATATGTATTTCATATCATCCACTGCACACATTCAAGTTTACCTAGGTTTTATTTCAATAGTTATTATGTACATGAAAAATAAAAATATTATGCAGTGTATATGTTCAGATACTTGAATCACTTTTTATACCATGTATGAACCAACTCAATTCTTCCAAAATAGCCATCTATATGCATGGTATTTATAGATAGATGAAATTAGGAACATATTTAATAAAATGCATGATGGTTCACATTTCCAGGTATGTTATTGAGCAGTTTTACATGAAGCATTGTATTATTACATGTCTAAAAATATATTATTTAATTCATAATAGTATATTGATATATTTTTGTTATTATATAAAGATTTTATTATAGAAACCTTATTCACTATAAAATCATGAAACTCATATTATTTTTATATTAGACATTATTGATTTAGGTATTAGTGAATGTAATAAACACCATTGATTAATAGAATAAACACCTTTGACAATTTTGAATCATACAGATTTTTTCATTTTCTAAATGACAAAAAAACTCAAAATTTTTATTTTCAAATATTTTGAATGATGTTTTGCAGCTTTGTGATACTAGAATACAATACTGCATTTATGTTATAACATCCTTATTTAAATTTATATATTATGTTGATATGATTCTATTGATCTGATTCTATTTTTATATATTGTTTTATGTTTGTACAAGCATATACTCGTGCATTGATTTGTGGACTGTGGTTTTCGGTTTGTAGCCGGAAAAACATGGAAATGACCTCTCTCCATAAATCCTATGGATCCATGTCAAACCTTTAGGTGGCTCCAATAACATATTTTTCAGGAATCTGTATTAGAGGTAGGATATCCCTCTTCATCAAACCTAGCCATGTCTATTTCATTTCCTGGGTATATCGTGTCTTCCATGGACATCTATGTTCATAAGATGCATCCCGAGTGTGCTTCGGTTGTCTTCAAAACATGTTTTTTAAGTAGTGTAAACTATTTTCCTCATTCCTTTTCTATAGAATAAGTGAATTATTTTAGTAGTAGTGGTAAGTCACCCTTGCTTCAGTTTCCATTATCAAGTGAATCCACTGTTGACATGTTTCCAGTTAGTATGTTATGTTCCCTAATTTGTCATGGATGGAATGATATGTTCTTTTCTCTATTAAGATGTTGCATTCACTGAAAATTTATTCCACTATATATGTGTTTCTAATAAATTTTAGAATATAGTGTTCACTATTTGTTAGTTAGTTATTAATAAGTTTTGTTTGTACTATTCTATTATGTAGTGGACATAATGTGTAATCGAAGTCGTGTCTTAGGTTAAGCAATTATAGTCACATGTGTCAGTGCTCTGGGAAAATAGATTAATGTTTTCTTATAAGTATTCATACATTTTTTAATAGATTTAATGTAATGTAAAATTAAACAGTTAAAGATTTAATGAATATATTGGGTTATTACATCACCTGTATTGTATACATTTTCACATCAATTACATTCAAATCCAGTATCAAAAAAACCATCCACACTTTATTCAAATGTAGGTGATATTTCAATATTGAGTTTCATTACTTATATGGCTATAGTTTTTATTAGTATGAATCAGTATTAAACTGAATATATTCTCTTTTTATACTCTCTATAATAGGTTCTTAAATATTCTACTGATTGGATTCTCGGAAGAAGATAGTGGCATGGGTGAGAAAGCCTTGCTCAAAAATTTGATGTCGTATCCCCCTCTAATCTTTAGCTGAAAATGCATAACATCAATCTGTGCTAGAGGAAAAAATAAAAAACCCCTGGAACAAGTAGAGGAACATTGAGAAGCCAGAAAAGTGGGTGCAACATATCCACTCAAGAGAAATGTGTAGGTACTTAATGCTGGGAAAACATTGATGGTTCAACAGCCTTAGACTGACAATGGGTTTATTCTTTTTCTAGATCAAATTATGGCTCTTAGTGATATCTGTGGATCTTTTCTTATGGGAAATTATGCAACTGAGATAACTCAATCACACATCAGAGGCAATAAATATATTGGTTATGGCATGGTAAGGTATTTCATTATGAGGTAACAATTTTCTGATTTTTATGGCATTAACTTTATACTTAGACAATAACAATGCTTCTAACTGATTCCCCTTTCAGACATATATAAGTACGTACATGTTTTAGTTAAAGATTCTTAAACCTAATGATTGTTATATTAATGAATATATATCTTATGTTTAGCAGGAAAATGGTGATGTTGATATTTTTTCTTCATATGGTAATTCCACTAACCTATATTGAAATTTGGATGTCATGTGGTATACTACTACTTCCAGGTGATGAATTTCCTTACATCCTTTAAGAAAGTCAAATTATCAACAGGGTAGGATACATTCTTGCTATCATGTCACTGTAAATGATATAGAATATGTGTTCGATAAGAAAATCAGTAATTTTGTTTTAGTTTCTCTAACGATCTAGTTGTCTGGGTCCAACAAAATTAAAATATTATATATTGATGTTCATGTTCATGTAGGTGCTATCTGGGAATCTGGTCTGAGGAAAAATATTTCGGGTATGAAGATTTGTGGTAAGGTTGATGTCTGGGTCCATTACTCTATGCATGTGGGAGTTGTTTTGAGTATATATGGTTCTACATTTTCAGGTACCATTTGGACTGAGATTTCAAAGGCATATTGATCATAGTGAGCAGAAATGATTTTTCATTTTCATGAATGGATGTATCAACTTACTATATTATATTTTAGTTAACATATTCTTTTTCATGTATAACTGGATTGATTTATTCTATTTTAATAATAATTTTTATTTTCTCATCAGCCGTAGCTACCTTTTGATGATGATTCATTCAAGATGTGAGGGGAAAGTTTCTTTTAAGGTATTGATTTTGGGATTTTTTTCAGTTATTATAGTTTTGGGTTAATAATGGGTTGAAATTGATACATTCCATTCGTTTACAACTATGTAAATGAAAAAGGTTAAATTCATTATTTTTGCATGTGTTTTTATCGAGGAGTTCTGTCAAACAGTATTGATTATTTCACCTAATTATCTTTTGGTTTTTAATGTATCATGTTGTTGAATTTATTGGCAGTCCTTTCAAATCACTTACACCAATATGATTGAATCTATTTAACTAATATAAATCTATGCATCTCTGATGTTGTATAGAGTGATTTCATAACCTGTGTCCAATCATATTGCGGTTTGTATATGTTGACATTGTCATTATTTTGATCTTATATGTTGGATCTATGAGTGATATAATTAATATATGGGGTGGAAATATACTCTGCAAGAGTGAGACAAATGGGAGGGACTGGATTTGTTTTTCCAAGAACAACATAACTTCTTGAGGTCTTGTTTCTGAGATGATAGGAGGGAAACAAATTCTAGGCCGCAATTGCAATAATGTGGAGATGCTGATGATACTCCAAAGTCCGTCAAAAAAGTTTCCAACATGGCCTTCCACAACATCTATTTGACATTAAAACATTATGTAAAAAAATTATTTTTTATTTACATCTTATTTTCCAACTATTTGACACTAATAGTTTGTATAGTGTAGGAATGCATTTTATAAAATCCTGTATTTACACTAATAAATACAGTTCATTGACCCTTATGACAATATGGATATTTTTTCAGTTGTAGGAATACATTTTAGGTAATGCATCTGCATATATGAGAGACTAACTCTCTCAAATTAATTAAATTATACATAAGACTTCACTATTCATATTAATTACTTTATGTATAAGGCTTCACTCTTTTCATTAATAACTTTATGAATAATACTTCACTTTAGAGATTGAAATACATACTTGTTTCAATATTCTTTATTTTAAATATTTTTATAGTGTAAAACAATATTTTTTATGATCAAATATAATGCTAAGTGACTTTATAAATAATGTCATGTTTATTCATATTATATGATAAAAAGTTGTATGTATACCATCACTTTGTCTCATTAATTTATGGTGACATGTATATATACATGATGTATTTTATAGTCATGCATGATTATATATTATTTGAAATTACATTCAAATTTCATACAATACATCTAGTTATATTTCCATTTATTTCTTAATAATACGTATTAACATTTCATACAGTACATCAATTTGACTTTTATCTATTTTTTTATTCAATTTCATGTTGTCATGTATTATATAGTGTTTATCGACTCTCTATCTTCATTTATTTATTTTATTCAATTGAATCTTTTGTTTCATCTTTGACTCTGATACTACTTCCCTTTATTCCATAATTTTCTATACACATGATGAATAGTTTAAATCATCATTTCTTTTTTCCTAAACTTCCCACTAATTCAATTTATTATTATTTCATTTTTTACATTTCTCATTTTTATTATTAGAAACATTTTCTTAAATTTGATTTATCTATCACTTTTAATTTTACTTCCTGCATTATAGTTACTATGATTGAAATTGAAAATGATTTAAAATATTTTTCCTCAATATTTAAATATTCATTTACTTTTACTATATACTTTTTTTTTGTCAACAATTTGAATGGAGTCTTCATATTCTATGCATCCTTATTCCATTATCATAAGATGCGACTTTCTAATTAAAATTTTGCCAACATTATTTTTTCTTCTCAACTTTTAGAAATATTATTCTGTTATTAAAAAAACCAATTAATCGAATCAGCCGTGAAATAGCACGGGCGAGTACTAGTTTTTGTTAATCCATTTCGTCTGCATCCTACTAGTTTCCACTTCAAGAGCTCTCTCATACATATTAGCCTAATCCTCCTTCGAGGCACTGAAAGGAATCGATTTCTCTAAGATATCTTCCTCAGAATGGATGATAACTTCCCATGTCTCCTTGGGTGGGGCCTCCTCCATCATCTTCGACACCATAAAGCCAGAGCTTCTTTGTCCATTTCACCATTGAGGCCTGTCTGCCACTGCATTTTTGAATCCACCAATAACTCATCACCCAGGGGCATGAGGACGATAGAGGAGTCAGCCACCTCGAGCTTATCACCATTGAGCTTCCTCGAGGAAATGATGCTGACATTTGCAGGAGCCTTTATGGGAAGCCTACCCTTGCTTGTAGATCTAGTAACTGGAGGACTTGGATGGCTGGAGTAGTCATTCCTTGGTCGTGCCCTCCCATTTTTTGTAATGAAGCCATTAGAATCCACAATAATGTTTTTTTCCATTCCGCGATGAGGATCTAATGAAATACTCTGCATTGTCCAGTTTCATGGATGTAGTGGGGTCCAAAGCATCATCCTTGTCCTCTTGAGAAGAAACCCATCCCAATAAGGGACCCTCTCCATGTGTGACCTCCCCCTCTTTGGGATCCTCACAAGCATGTTCGTACTCTTCTCCCAACACTGCAAAACGGTTCAAGGAGTTCGAAATCGGACCTCCGGAATTAAACTTCTTAGAATAAGTAATTCTAGATTGCCAGACCTACTGCAACTTGTCTGCAACTATTTCCTGGGAAAGGCCATGACCTATGAATTGGAAATGCGCTGAGAGGTCAGCCTGGGCTAGACACTAGGAATCCACACCAGTGTAATCATCCCCGTGGACAGCCTCATCCACTATATCTACATTGGCTGGAATTAGAGGAGCGAACTTCATAGCATGAGAAGCATCCAAGAAGATCTTCCTTTCATCCCTCGCAACCCTTTTTTGGTCAAGTCCTGCACAAGCCCCACTATCACACGGTAGAACAAAACCATCCTCAAACGAGCATGCCACACCCAAATCTTGTTTCAGCCAATGGAGAATATCAATGACTCTTGGTTGTCCATGGAAAACCGAGACAGTTTCTGCTGATCAATAACAACCTCACAACTGAACCCAGAAGGAGGATTCACTACAGACCCAACAACGATCCCATCCTTGCCTAGGGGAAGGTCACTGGCACCGTCACCCCCTTGGTTCCTTACTCCACGCGGATAGGAATGGGAAAAGTGCCCGAGGTGGTGACAAAGTGAACAGAAGTGCATCCAAGACTCAAACACAACTGGATGCTACAAGTGGAATTCATCTCCTACCGAAATCCAAATCCATTCGAAAGGGGGTCTGGACACATCGACCTCAACACAGATGCGAGGCGATATTGGAAGGAAAACTGAACTGGTTCTCGAATACGAACAGAGAAAGCAGCCAACCAGGTTCCCTAGCATTCTGATGATAGAAGGATTTTGAAAGGGGAGGGGGAGCTCATGAAAGATTATGAACTAAGCCGTTATCAGAGCTTCACAATTAATATGAAGATCGAAGGACCACTTCAGTAGATGAAAATGAAAGCCGGTACAGGAACGAGGAGCCCTGGACCATGTGGTAATGATATCTTTCGAGGATAAAACCCGGGTCATAATATGCCACTTGTCCAGGATCCCGATAGAAGTGAATTCTAAAAGACCCCATTTTGGAAAAATGAATCTCTGGAAGATGTCAACTGAAGGACGCCGCGAGGGGAACCGTGCCACCAATGTCTAGGAGAGAAGAGCTGAAGCATCCATAAACTCCAAGGTCGAAAGCGCGAGCTGGGGGTAACCGTCACGGAGGTCCGAGACCTTTGCGAAAATGGTGATTTCAGGGAAAGGAGAAATGGAAATAGAAAAGGAGGGTGGGAAATATGAATAAGGCTTCGCCATTGGAGGGGAAGAGCAACCCCCTCCCCCATTGATGTGGGTGGGGTAGAGGTTTTGTCCATGGCCGCCTAGGGCATGGGCGGGGCACCAGGAGTCGAGAGCCGAGAGCTGATCCGGGATGGTAGTTTCATAAAAAATAAAATAACTACTATTTACCACTTGCTTTTTAATATTTTTATGTAAACTATAATATAATAGCAACTACAGTTAGATAAAACACATAATTTTTTTTCTGTTCACAATGTCTATGTAATATGTGTGATCATAGGATTTTGAATAATGAATACATCATGGTGGAATAAATTAATTAAATGTAAATTTAATTTCATACCCTATTTTTCATATCTTTATAGTTAATTTAGAAAATAATTATTATGAAAACCCGGTTTACACTTTAAATGAAATAGAAAATTTTTTATAGTGAACTTTGGATATCAATTTTTAGAATTGGTTCATATTTTCATAAATGGAATCTAGTTTCATGTGTATTTAATATTTTCAATTTTAAAATATAAGATATTTTTTAGATTATTTATTATATACTATGTGGAATTTATTTGAAAATGATAGCAATGTATAATCAACGTTTTTGAATCATAAATATTTAACATTAATCATGGTGTAACATCCTGACACAACTAATTACAAAAAAAATATCCAGAAGAGTCACCACATGGCTTCAAGCATAGATCCCCATATGATATAGGTTGTATATTATCATCGAGGTTTTAATGGTGGTATGGTGGGGAGATAATACCCCATGACCAGAATAGAACAATTTTATAGTGGTAAAGAAACTAAAAGAAAAAAATGGAAGTCTTATAAATGGAAGTTAATAAAATTGGAGGAAACCAAATACAATATGTACAAAAAATTGGCCCACCCAATAATGTACAGTGACAATTTCAGGACCATATTATGAAACAATACATGTCGAAGGAACTATAAGAAGTACAAATGAAAATAATGAAAATGAAAAAAAGGCTAACTCGCCAAGAATCATGAGTATCCACTCAGTCTTGTGCTTCATTGTACCATTTAAAATTCACAATACAATAAAATATACATTGTATTGTGAAAAATAGGTTTTCTTGGGTACCATGATGAAATGGAGACCAACAAAAGGTATGATATATAATTAATAGACCACCACCAATGGTGTATATATTAATCAAGTTTGTGAGATATAAAATAAAAGGTAAACACGTAATAATGAATTAAAGATAATAAATAAATATATTTACATGAATGTCGAGGTTCCCCCAGGATACCCAACAGCTAGTACCTATTTCGGCCAATTTAGAATGTATGAACCAAGGAAACCTACACAAATGTGATAAGGTGGGTACATGGGTCTTCATGAATAAGACTTTATGTATGGATTGACCACAAGAATGAATTTTTTCTTGAATTATGTATACCTACGTTATCATTCTAGAATTAGTATAAATTGAAGGTAAGGTATCACATGTAAACCAAAAAAGACATATCATATCCAACATGGGAAGCCTAAGAATGCTATAGGAGATCCATAAAATAATCCCAATGGTTTCTATGAGATCCATTGATATACCAATACCTCATAGCCTTGATGAGGTGACTCAAAAATTCATCCCCATAACACTCTCGGAATGGTGTAAGAATAACCTCTATGCTCATCCTTAGTATCTCACATTATGGAAAATCGATCACTTAAGGCATCTTATAATCGTCATTATAGCATGACTATGTACTATTTCCCACCCTATGAACTAGTTTCACTAGAGAGTATAAGAAAATGAATTGAGAGTCCATTCAATGAACTCCAACTATCACTCCTAGTGAAACCATAATTTTCATATACCAAGTACGATGAGTCCAACCATGAAATCCTTATGTGAAGAACCATGTTCCCTACTATCCCATAAGCAGTTAAGGAATAGAAAGAATGATCACATAATATCAACATGAAAATAAATTAATAAAATTATAGAAAATAAATACCAATAATTTCATTCATTAAAATAGCATATGGAATAAGGATTTACTGACAGGAACCGATCTCATAGAAATATGCATAAGGCACAATTGAGGATGATAATTCATATTAAATGAGTCATAGTTTAGGGGAATTGAGAAATAATGCTCAATCCATGGGTCATATAGCATAAGGCATGAAGATTAAATTCTAACACATGGTGTAAAATTTATCACAATTAAATTCATTAATATAAGTATTTCATCATAAGTGAAACACACTACAAGGCGTGTTTGAATAAATTAATATAATATAAATGGAGGCTAATATGGAAGGGAATTTGGAATGTTATACAATGAATAAGTCCTAAAGTGAGAAGCTGTGAAGAAAGGTTCCAAGAATAGATAAAAGGAATTTGAACAAATCATGGATGTTTAATTTCAATATGACTATCTCATTCCAAAAAAAATATTTCAATAGAAAATAATACCCTTAAGGAGTTTTGTGAATGTAAATATAGGATCGTTTTGGTTATAGAAGCTAGGAACACTCATAAGAGTCTCACAATACAAGTTTATCAACCATCATGATTATTAGCCACTAGGATAGATCATTATATGAATATGAATCCTTTTAAATTATACTAATTTAATATTTAAGAGCATCACCAAGAAGACCCTATACAGAACACAATTTTTCACTAAACAATTTCAATGAATCATAATATTAATAATCTAGACCACTTAAAATATTTCCTAGGTGACATACACATTTAATACTATGGTTTGATTTGTTCTAGTTTAGGAGAAAATGATGAAACAAAAGAATACCATGAAAATATGGGGAATTAGGTAACTCCAAAATACAATATAAGGTGGGATTAGAAATTAAGAGCATAATCTTGAGTAGTATGGAGATTACCATTTTGGATCCAATGCACCTGACGATGCTAAATTATGTCACAGAAAATGAGTGATATCATTATTCCAGGGAGGATGTAAAATGGAGCTCAAACAAAGGGGAGAGAAAGTAGACATGGGATATGAAATTATAGAGAGGATATTTAAATAAAACAATTGAAAAAGTTTAATTTATACCCCATTAATTAGGTTCATGTTTTGGCCACACATTTGGTCAAATCGTTCACTGACCATGCATGAGCCACAACTTATGTAGAGGGGTCACATGATTCATGAGAACAACTTTGGAAACCACCTGTAAACATTGTAGTTTCACTTCTATGCCAATCCTACAACAAGATAAACATATATGTGGCATAGTTTTCATGGATTTAGAAAACCATGTGACACCATCATCCCCCCTTATATGTCCACACCGTTTCAGAGAAACAAGGTTCCTTAAGCAACTTTCTCTGGTTTTTCTTGTTTCGGAGCCCGATGCTCCCAATACTCAACGAAACACCCAAGGTAATCATTAGTCCTTTAACAATGTCTAAAAAAATTTATTATTTGAACTACTTAAAGAACATTATAAATGTTTTTTTAGAAAATAGATATTCGACCAAATGAAAAAAATATATATTCCTTTGAATTTCATCAATGTAAAAAACACATCATGCTAAAATCTCCCCACCTAAAAACATATCATTCCCAAGATAACATGGGTAAATTATGAGAACATCACTCAACCTACTCAAGTAAAGCAGTATCTTATGAATATGAATATAATGTTTTTGATTCAAAATTCACCTCTATACATGAACATAACTGTATAGTATATGAGTAATTAAAACACAAGGTAATGATTGTTTCCCAAACAGAAACATAGAGAATTATTTTAATAATTCACCTCTATACATGAACATAACTGTATAGTTTATGAATTTTTTTTTATGTTTGTATTTTGGTAAGAACGAGTCCATGAGAATGTTTTTATGTATAAGGCCCCAACCTTAATCATTACCTAATAATAAATTATTTTAATAATTCACATTGAGGATCTTTTAAGGTTTAGATCTTTAGAGAATTATGTCACAACATATATATAACAACATGAATATTACAAGTAGAAACTTCTACTCTCTATCCTTTTTTATAAACTAATAAATCTTTTAAAAGAAACATTTTTAGTTCAATGTTATAAACAACACAACATTTCCTTGATCCCATTATTGACTATATACTTAATTATGTATTATGAAAAACACTTCAAAACATGGGATGAGCATAAAATGCTCAATAAGGGATACATAATGAACGAAAACTTTTAGTCATGAAAAAATATGTAAACCATGAAAATAGTATAATAAAGTATTACTTTTCAATTATAGAAAGTATAAAAAACACTTCACCAAATACAAGCTCGTTTCCTACCTTTCTTGTAACCAAAAAATTACTGTAAGGCCCACAAAAAAAACATATTACATGTAAAGGTAACTTGGGGCTTAAAAACACTTTAATGTAATAACCATACAGTTTACTTTCACACATATCACTAAATGTAATATCCATACAGTCGACTTCCATACCCAATGCGTTGGAGGTTATAATGTAACCACCCATACTACATTTATCATGAAACCACCTATAATTTGGTAAATCATGTAACCTCCCTTCATTAGTTTATCACATAACCACATGTCTAATGTGTAAAATCCATTATCAAATCGTAGCGCATAAAATATTGAAAATATCAACATTTCCCAAATAACCTTTTCATTTTCAATCAGAAGAAATAATTTTTTGATTTAGAAATACTCTATCAATTTCAAAAATAATTTCCAATACTAAAACAATCAAAAGTAAATAAAGTATTTCTTTTCCTTTTGAAATCATTAAGGCTTACAGAGGAATCCAAATATCAAATAACTATTATGGTGTGGAGAATTCGTTGTTGTCGCATACATTAAAAACAATCATTTTGTTGTTTAGTAAAATGATTTGTAGAAAAAATCTTCCCTTTTAATGTTATTAAAATTAAAATGGTTTTATTATACACTGTTCAAAAAGGTGGTGTATATTATCAAAATATGCCTCAATTAACGATGATTGAGATGAAGTCCCTTACAAAAATTCAGTAGCATAATGGTGTCACATTGAAATTAAGAAAATGAGTTGATGGGATAGAAAATGGTATCTCATACCTTGGATATAAAATTTAAAACATTAATGATATTACAAAAACTATCTCAATGTAAGAAAATGGAAATTAAAAGACATAACATAAAAGAAGTCTTTGACTAAAAGAGGAGTGTAAATAGTTCCCTTACCAGGTGTCAGACTTGACTTGTCTGTTATTTATTATCTGAATAATAAAGTTAACATAATTTTTTAATTCTTCATAATGTTTTTGAAGTTTATTATTCCTTTTATATAAAATATTATCATGTTATAAAAATTACATAATTAGTTAAGTTAATATTTGTTTTTTTGTTGATATTGAATACATGAGTCAAAAATGATCCTATATAATTTAAATTTTTTCCTTTTGGTCAAAAATAAATTCTCCTTATGATATTATTCATATATATAATATATATCCATTATATTTGTATTTATAATATTCCATAACATTTTGAGATAATAAATGAAATAAATCATTCATGGAGACGGTAAGTCGTACGTACACATGAACACTACTTTCATTTCTATTTTAAATTTAAATGATTGAAAACATAATAATTCATATGTATATTATATTTCAAGAATAATATCATATTATATACATGTTATATAATTTAATTAATTCCATCATTTATACATTCCATGTATGGCATGAGTGAGTCATATCACTTTGAGGGGGCGGTAGTCTGCACTTCATCAAATTAAATTATTGTGTTTACACATCATGAAATGAATAAAAGCGCTGTTGTAAATAAAAAATTACAAAATCATAAAGACAATATAAATATATTATATATCGTATATAAATACAATTACATCATAATGGACACCATGAGAGATGGTAGGGTAAAATTGAACAACCATCGTTTCATGAGGCAACAGTTCGCTATACATAGAATTAATATGTTCATATCCATTAGATGGTGGTGTGTGTATGTTTCATTAAAGAACGTATCTTGAAAAAATACAAGTATATTTTTGATACTGGTGTTTTTATGTAATAAATTAATAATAATAGAATAGTGAGTTAGAAATAAAATATTGGAAAGGAACATTATAGAAGACACTACCTCTTAAAAAAGGTAACTCCCTTAGATTTGATCCAAAAGGAATTCTTGAATTTCCTTCTGCCTAAGATAAGGCTTATAGGAGTAATATATGGATCTGGGGGGAATATTGGAGCAGTTATTGGATGAGCCAATGTGCTTTGACGGTCTGAGTAAGGGGTTAGAGGCGGGGTCCTTTTATTAGAGGGAGGAGGGGTACTTTCAGAATTTCTTGAAATATTATTTTATTATTAACTAAATTATGATTTTCAAAAGATCCACAAGTCATTTAATTTGAATATATAATGAGTATTGTTCGAAATCCTCTCAACCAATAGGTTCTAGATGTGTTTTGGTCCTATTTTTAACCTTATATTTTAGCATTAACCCTTAGTTAACAAATTCAACTATTACCATGCCTTCTTGTATATTCGTTCTATTTGGTTAATATAATTACCATAAAATGAAAATTGATCATATATTAAATAATTATTTAAATTTTCAAAATTAACTATCTTATTTGGTTGGATCGTATATTTTTAGGACTATTATATCATTTAATAAAATAGTAATTTTTGTAAAACTTATTTATGTCAATTATTGTACTATTCATATCATAACTTTTTTAAAATCCATTTAAAAAAAATTTATTTCTATAAAACCACATTAATTCAAATTTGACAAGTCATAATCTTCCTAAAAATTATTGGATTATAAAAAAGGTTCAAAATAAATTTATTTAAATATTTAAATTATCATTTATTTAAATTAGTCATTAATATGGTAATCACTACATCATCATCTTGTAATAAATAAAATTATTTATATGATTTTTAATAAATTTTAAATAAAATAAAATGATGTAGTAAATTATTTTATTTTTTAAATTACGATTTATTTTTTAAAATATTAGTTATATAAACCCATATAATTATTTTTCTAAAAGATATATGTTTATGTTATATTTTTCATTACTTTAAATTAATTCTTATTAAATATCATTTTCAAGTCAAATTGGCTCCATGGGGTCAGAAAATAGATCCATGAATGCCCATGATCAGACATATATCATCACATAGGAGTAGAAGACATTTTAGGGTAGTGTAATATTATTATAATATTATTTTTACCCTTATTTACCATACTTGCCCTTTAATCATGGTAAATAAAATAATTACAGAAGTTACTATTCATAAGGTCTAAAAATAAAAGTATCTATTCACACAATTTGGACCTCGCGATTCCAAATATAGATTCCATTTTCCCAAATTCAAAACATAGAAGCAGCAGAAATTAATTTTAAATTAATTTTGGTTTTCAAAACCAAAAAGTGGGGTTTTTAGAAGTAATAACTATCAAAATATTGACACATGTTTATGTCTAATTAAAAAATGAAATTTTTTCAAATGATAAATATTGGATTAAAAAATAAAATATCAATCTAATTAAACTTTAAAATATATTAAAAAGGAAATTTAATGATATAGAACAATTATATTGAAAGACTATTTTGACTTAAAATGCAATATTTTTTACCATTCAATAAAAAATGAACTTAATCAGAAAAATACCAAAAATATACCCAAAATAAATATTATCTTCCTGATTCTAAATAAGATGTCTATTTTTTCAAATAGAACATATAAAAGTTTCAAAAACTTGATATAAAAAGGGTTCGACATCAAATGGCCAGAAAACTACCATTTAAAAATATTATTGTATTTCCGCTTAAAATTGGATTCATTATCATTTTAAACCCCAAAATTTTATTGGATAAATATAAAAACATTTAACAAAAATCATTAATCATAATTTGATTTGTTATATTCATTTCCACTGATACAATATCTTGGAGTTATATACCTTTTAAACATATTAATCTTATAATATTATTACTTTTCAGTATGACTCAGCCATTGTGCAATATAAGATTTTAGAGACACCCAGTGTTGCATGTTTGGTTGTAGAGACCCAAAGTTTGATGTACATGGACATTACATTAATCTTGCAGAATACTTAATACATAACAAAAATAGACACACAAGGACCGTAATAGTTTAGTGTCTTTGAAACTCAGAAAATAAACTTCTAATCATGTTGAAATATCTCCAACATCTCCCATAAAGATCTTCCACTTTTTGTTTCCTTACCTAAAACCTTTCTCTTATTCCTGGGGGGAAAATAAGACATAAAAATGGTGAGCTCAAATGCTTAGTAAGGGTAAGAATGGATAAAATAAAACATACCATACACATTTGAACCAAAAAACATGAAGATAATGTTTAAACATCAAAATCTTGAGTAACGACATAAAACATGGAAGTACATAAGGCATAGATCATAATGAAACAAAAATCATGATAACATTGCATGGGAATAAAACATGTAATTGTGGCATCCATTAAGCACATTTTATGATTTCCATAGTAGCCAAGGCATTGCTGCCAAGACCATCTTAGTGGACAAAGTCCCATTCTGAATCGAGTTCACTCCTCGTTTCAGTCCTGTAACACTGAACCAGATTAACATACCATTCCAGACATGTCTATCTCATGAGATATAAAATATTTACCCAATTCATTGGAGGGAGATATAGGACCCACCGATATCATAATGAAATCATTCTTACTTTAGCCACAAAATAAACATACATCATTCATAATAACCCAATGAATAAAATGGGTTTAAAAAACATCATAACATCATCACATAATCCATATAAAAATAAATGGATATCATTTCATAATAAGAAAAGTGTAACCATGTAAATCATAGAGACATTATACTTGAAACATACACATATGAAATAATGTCATCTTAGATGGAAAAATGGTTTTGATAAAACATTTGAAATAAATTCTTGAAGAAAATATCCATTCTTCTTCAAAGTCATTTTCTTTTCACAAAATGTCATCCAATTTTAAAAGAAAGAGATTTTGTTGAAAATAGTGATGAAATATTTTGGAGGAAGCTTCATGAAAATAAGGCTTTATTAAACTGTAAAAATCTGTTTGTGCCGTATACGTTAAAAAAACATTCTTCTCGTACTTTTACCGGAAAATTCAAAAACGTACCTCATAACGTAAACAAAAGAAAGATTCCTTACATACCATGTAGTAAAAGTCAAAATGGGTAAAAAGGACATTAAAAATACATGAAAACACTTTTATAAAACATGGACATGATAGAAATAGCCCCAGTAAATACTTACAAATAAGCAATCTCGGATAAAAATGGGATTTGCACAATTATCCCTTACAATAGGTCTGATATGCATTGTACGTATCCGAACCTCGTGTATAATGATTTAAATAATGTTATTGACTTATTATAGAATCATATTAATTTTTATGATATCATATATGGTTCACTTATGACTTTATATTACCCGTTCTTTTGTAAATTCCATGTTAAAGAGCGTTTTGGGTAAAATCGTTTCATTTGTCGTCTGTGTTTTGATTTGTAATTTTTCAAATTATTACATAGATCAGGATTAATTACATCCATAATTTAAAACATGATTTATATGTAATATATATTTAGAATATACATATATATAATAGATTGATAAATGGAAATATATAGACTGTTCATGTAGACGGTAGGTCGTACGTACGTATGAACGTTGTTTTCGTTTCCTCATTGAATTGAATGGAATTAATTGGATGACATACATATATATATAAATAAATCCAATATCATTATTATGTCATATATTTCATGATTATTTATTATATATTCTTTATAATCATTTATGAATGGTTAATCATTGAGAATGAATCTCATCACGTCGTGGAGATGGTATTCCGTACGTACGCACGAGCGATGATATCGTTCCCATGATCGTGGAATTTTATTGGAGTGTATGTATACTATTACAGAATCAATATCACTTTATAATAATCATTTATAGTTATTATTTACACCATTATACCCATCCAAGTAAGGTGGTGGTGGAAAATAGATCACACCACGGCGTGGAGACGGTATTCCGTACGTACGCACGCGCGGTGATTTCGTTTTCCGTAGGATGGATAGATGGTGAAATAAGGTTGTTCCATACTTATAATAACATATCAGTATATGAGTGATACTGATGTTATTACTTTTTAATGAAACAACCTAAGATGAAGAAGTGGAAGAAGAAATAAAGGTGAAAGAATCGGTAACAGAAATTACCTCTTCTATGAAGCGCCTCTTTGAGACCTCCTCTTAGGGCACTAAAATTGGTCTTTGAAGAAGACCAGGACCTCTAGGATGTTTCTAGGGAAGTGGATAAGAGAATTGGGCAGGGTTTGGTCGAGCTTGAAGGCTCAAAGTGATGTGTGGAAGAGAGGGAGGAGGTAACATTTTCTAAGGGAGGAGAGGGGCACCTTTGGAATTCTTAAAAATATTAATTTATAATAAATCTAACCCCACTTAAAAACCACCAAAAATGACTCATATAATAATATTAGATGAGATAGGGTTGTAATATCATCAACCAATAAAATTTAAACATGTTTGGATCTTATTTTAAACCTTATCATTTTGATTTATCCTTATTTAATCTATTTAAGTTTATTTGTGGAAATAAAATTCTAAATTTTAAATTATTAAAAATAATTACTTATTTGTTTTGAATTTCCATAATTTTTTACTTCAAGACATTATAGACAATATAAATGTAAATTTATAATTTTTTAAATATTTTTGTGATTTTTAAACAATTTTATAATATGTTATTTTTATAAAATAACAATAGTGTCAATTTTGACACTATTCATTTATTTGAATTTAAATAAAATATATACAGAAGATATGTTCTAAATAAAAGCTTTAATAGATTCATAAAAGGTCATATGTATCTATAAAATTAGTGGATCACATTAAATAGTTCATATAATATTTATTTTATTATTTTTAAAACCATTTATTTGGTTTATCTCTTAATAAAATAATTACTACAACATTTTTGTATAATTAATTAATATACTGATTTTTGCATAAAATATAAAATTAAATCCTATGATAATGCTAAATCTATTAAATTTCACAATAATAATTTTACTCGAATTTATCATCTTAAAATCACAATATTTGAATTGTTATATTTATTAAATTATGAAGGTGACAACTTTGGCATCATTTAAATTAAAATAATATAAGTGTCATAATCACATTTATAAGGATCCAAACGGTTATATATTAGGTCATTAGATGCTTAAGGTGTAGATACACACTACCAATAAGTTTTGGTCAGGTTTGTGGGCATTTTAATGAGTATTATTATTTCAATAAAAACAATATTACTTATTTTACACTTAATAAATAATTTCTGTATCATTAATGTATCACCATTAATGGCAATTATTTAATCCCTAAAAATTCTAAATAAATTACAATCATATAGATAATTTTATTATATTTCTGTAGACTATTCATTTTCAATGTTTTATGATGTTTATAACTAAATTAAAATTATTATACTTATAAGATTTAAGAGAGTGACATGTTGTCACTTTCTTTGGTTTTAATAATAATTAAAATATTTTCATGGAAAAAAGTCCATTAAATGATTATAATCCGACCCTTAGGTGATATGGGTCGACTTTTAGTCATCCAATAGGATTTTGACAGGTGTTAGGGTAATTTTATAATATTATATTTACCCTTAATTACCTGATTTATCTTTAACTATGGTAAATAAAATTTACCGTAGTTACTATTCATAATTCCCAAAAATAAAAAGTATCTTATTAAAATAATTTGGACCCACTGACTACAAATATGGAATCCATTTTTCCAAATTCAATACACAAAAGTTGCAGAAATTAAATTAAAATTAATCCCGTTGTCGAAATAAAACGGGGTTTTCTTTAAAACATTGCAAAAGATTGAATTGATTTAACCTACGAATTTAATGTAAAATCAATGATAATGAAATAAATTATATTAAATGGTAAAAATATATTCTATTTATACTTTAAAACCATTCAATATTATAATTTAACCATACAAATTATTGCGATGTAAAAATTTGTTTTTAATTAAAATATAGCATGTTTTTACTATTCATCAAAATATGAAAGTTACTAGAATAATATGAAACATTTATCAAACGTAAATTTCTATTTATTGATTCCAAAGAAGATTTTTATTTTGTCAAATTGAACTTATAAAAATTTCAAAAACTAGATTTAATGTGGGTTCTCCATCAAAAGGCGGCAAAACTGCATTTTTGGAAAAATATTTATTTTACCCGAAAAATTTATTTTGTTCTTATACCATGTTCTAAAAAATGTGTAAGATGAATAATAATGTTATAAAATTCAAAATTTAGTTAATACCATTCATAAATGCTAGTTCATAATAATATTATAATAACATATCATTGTTTAGAAAAACATGGTATTGCGTACAACACATGCTATCGAGAAAGGTCGTGATTGCGTGTAATGGAAGCCAAGTCAGGGTTACGTCTTGTGCAAGAATAATTCATTGTTTCATATGACAGAATCTAACCATATTTCATTTATACATTTAATATATATATATACTAAATGTTGCGTAGAATAACTATTATCAAAATTGTGTGTAACACGATCCAAAAATAGTTTTATGTATACTGCAAGCTAATACGGTGTTGCATATAGCGCAAAGTAATTTTGGTGTAGAATACAACACAAGGCATTAATGAAATAAAAAAAATATTTTTCATAAAATCTCGGGGTGTTACATTCTACCCCCCTGAAAATGAATTTTTCCCTCGAAATTCAGCGGGGTTATAAATGGTTTACTACTCGAAAGATTCTTTAATAGAAACCCACATAGTAAAAAGGAATACCAAAACATGGCTTTAAAAAATAAAGTATGAAATGTAATGGTTACCCAAATTAACTCATCACTGGGTTTCCACGTAGGAGAATATAGGTGAAAATATGGATATGGAAGAAAAATCTAACCATCAAGTTCTGATAAAGAGTGGTAGAGAACATGACTATGAAAAATCCAAAAATCACAAAGCTATTGATTTGTGATGATCTAAGGTACCATCGGATTCATCGGATATAATGGAACTAGGACAACATTTTTGGTTTTCAAGATCATTTCCCTAAAGTTGATGAATTAAAAGAAATACTTGCATGATTTTGGGACAATCTCACTGTTGTTCGTGAATTAAAAAATTTACACTTTATCCCTTAATGAAATGAAGTTGAATTTGTTATTCGTGATGTGTTAGCAGATCATGTGATAGAATGATGGGTCATTCCATCTCTTTCAAACAAAAGGTTAGCAAAAGTTATAAGTCCATCTTATGGTTAGATTAATCGTATATGGTTCCAAAAATTAACTTGTACTTCATATATCATACCGCTTAATAAAATAAAACTAGTTTCTACTAACCAGGGACTTCCTGTAGGCCAGTGGTAGGCGATAAAGGCCGGTCGCACATCGGTTGTGGGTTCGATTCCCACAGCCTTGTACTACGCGATGGGCTGTCGCCAGTCCTGCAGGTTGTCCTTTTTCTAAAACTACATTACTATAATATCCCATCAATAATATCGAAAAATTTTATATCCTTAAACAATACAAACTTATGTCCAACATAATCCATTCCAATCTTTAGGCTTATCCAAAATACTTCTTTCCAAACTCATTGTATAAAGAGAACGATTACTAAAAAGGTCATATATCAAGTACGTGAATACCATCATTTTTCCCTCATATATCTTGTTGGTCACATTCCAGTCATGTGAATACCATAATCATTTAATCTCTTGAAAAATGAATACCCATTGAATCTTAGTGAAAATTTGAGTGTTGTCAAAAGATAACTCTTTCCACATACCAAAATCCTCAAAATTATATATACTTAGTCCTTATATCAATCATGAGCTCATGAACACTGTCAAACATTTCATTTTCTCTTTATCTATTCATTATGCGCATATCATCTACTTTCAAAAATATTTGATTCATTTTTCATGGTTACCGGTACCATAAAATTATTGAAAACCAAAATAGACTAATACAAAAATATTCTAATACACCATAAAAGTACCTCAACAACATTATTCTTGAATACTAATACATACACAATTTAATCCATCATGTTCAATGATTGTCCTGGATTAAGTCCTTCCTTGATTTAGAAGTAACTTTTTAGGTCAGGGCATTGAGTTGGGTAATGCCCATGTTCTCCACAAATAAGACATTAAACTCCATAACAGTCTGTCACTCTATGACCCTTTTCTCCACACAGAAAACATATGTCCCTCCATTTGAGGTATTCCTCAAGGTTTTTCTTCCTTTCTTTAGAAATCTGAATATTCCTTTCTTTATGCTCCTTAACATGAGAGCATGCATAAAAGTCTATCTTACTCTTATTTGAGGAATTAGGCATACCACTAACTTTCACCTTGTTAATCATATATCACGATGACTGATTCGGCATAATCACAATATCTTTCTCTCTAGTCATTACGCAATTCTGTTGCTCATAGTCACCAATTTTTCCATTGGATTCAATGTTAACCGAATTACTTCTGGTTCCCTCCATTAACTAAAACACAAAAAGAATTCTGTGAGAGGAATAAATCATGCTAAGGAAAATAACATAGTAAAGGGAAAGCACCCTGAATATCTAACATCTTAGGTTAAATTCTAAGATCGTTGCCATAGTTCTATGACTATATCCTATACGTATACATATCCTTAGGGACATCCCTAGAAATACCTTAGAAATATCTCTAGGGATCTCACTAACGTTTTCGCATCCTAGTTTCCAAAGGTTGACTAGACCTTTCCTCTGATACCAACTGTAGAGACCCAAAGATTGACATACATGGACATTAAATTACTCTTGCGGAATACTTAATACATAACCAAAACAGACACACAAGGACCGTAATAGTTTAGTGTCTTTGGAAACTCGGAAAATAAACTTCTAATCATGTTGAAATATCTTCAACATCTCCCATAAAGATCATCCACTTTTTGTTTCCTTACCTAAAACATTTCATTTAATCCTGGGGGAAAATAAAACATAAAAAGGGTGAGCTCAAATGCTCAGTAAGGGTAAGCATGGATAAAATAAAACATACCATACACATTTGAACCAAAAAACATGCACATAATGTTTAAACATCAAAATCCTCAGTAACGACTTAAAACATGGAAGTACATAAGGAATAGATCATAATGAAACATAAATCATGATAACATAGCATGGAAATAAAACATGTAATTGTGGAATCCATTAAGCACATGTTGTGATTTCCATAGTATCCAAGGCGTTGCTGCCAAGACCATCTTAGTGGACAATGTCCCATTCTGAATCGAGTTCACTCCTAATTTCAGTCCTGTAACACTAAATCAGATTAACATACCATTCCATCCATGTCTATCTCATGAGATATAAAATCTTTACCCAATTCATTGGAGGGAGATATAGGTCCCACCCATCTCATAATGAAATCATTCTTACTTATGCCCCAAAATAAACATACATCATTCATAATAACCAACGAATAAAATGGGTTTCAAAAACATCATCTCATTATCACATAATCCATATAAAGTAAATGGATATCATTTCATAATAAGAAAAGTGAAACCATGTAAATCATAGAGACATTATACTTGAAACATACACATATTAAATAATGTCATCTTAGATGGAAAAATGGTTTTGATAAAACATTTGAAATTAATTCTTGATGAAAATATCATTTCTTCTTCAAATTCATTTTCTTTTCACAAAATGTCATCCAATTTTAAAAGAAATAGATTTTGTTGAAAATAGTGATGAAATATTTTGGAGTAAGCTTCATGAAAATAAGGCTTTATAAAACCATAAAAATCTGTTCGTGTTGTATAAGTTAAAAAAACATTCTTCTCGTACTTTTACCGGAAAAGTCAAAAAAGTACCTCGTAACGTAAAAAAAAGAATGATTCCTTACATACCATGTAGTAAAAGTCAAAAATGGGTAAAAAGGACATTAAACATACATGAAAACACTTTTATAAAACATGGACATGATAGAAATATCCCCAGTAAATACTTACGAATAAACAATCTCGGATAAAAATAAGATTTGCAAAATTATCCCTTACCTTAGGTCCGATATGCTTCGTACGTATCCAAACCTCCTGTATAATGATTTAAATAATGTTATTGAATTATTTTAGAATCATATTAATTGTTATTATATCATATATGGTTCACGTATGACTTTATATTACCCGTTCTTTTGTAAATTCCATGTTAAAGAGCGTTTTGGGTAAAATCGTTTCATTAGTCGTCCGTGTTTTGAATTGTAATTATTCATATGATTACTTAGATTATGATTACTTAAATCCATAATGTAAAAAATGATTTATATATAATATATATTCATAATATACATATATATAATAGATTGATAAATGGAATGAAATACAACGTTCATGGAGAAGGTAGGTCGTACGTACGCATGAACGTTGTTTTCGTTTCCTCATTGAATTGAATGGAATTAATTGGATAAAATACATATATATATATACATAAATCCAGTATCATTATTATGTCATATATTTAATGATTACTTATTATATATACTTTATAATCAATTATGAATGGTTAATCATTGAGAATGAATCTCATCGCGTCGTGGAGACGGTATTCCGTACGTACGCACGAGCGATGATATTGTTCCCATGATCGTGGAATTTTATTGGAGTGTATGTATAATATTAAAGAATCAATATCACTTTATAATAATCATATATAGTTATTATTTACACCATTATACCCATCCAAGTAATGTGGTGGTGGAAAATAGATTACACCACGGCGTGGAGACGGTATTCCGTACGTACGCACGGGCGGTGATTTCGTTTTCCGTAGGATGGATAGATGGTGAAATAGGGTTGTTTCATACTTATAATAACATATCAGTATATTAGTGATACTGATGTTATTACTTTATAATGAAACAACCTAATATGAAGAAGTGGAAGAAGAAATACAGGTGAAAGAATCGGTAACGGAAATGTCCTCTTCTTTGAAGCGCCTCTTTGAGACCTCCTCTTAGGGCACTAAAATTGGTCTTTGAAGAAGACCATGACCTCTAGGATGTTTCTAGGGAAGTGGATAAGAGAATTGGTCAGGGTTTTCCGATCTTGAAAGCTCAAAGTGGTGTGTGGAAGAGAGGGAGGAGGTGCCCTTTTATAAGGGAGGAGAGGGGCACCTTTGGAAATCTTAAAAATATTAATTTATAATAAATCTAACCCCACATAAAAACCTCCAAAAATGACTCATATTAGAAAATTAGATGATATAGGGTTTTAATATCATCAAACAATAAAATTTAGACATGTTTTGATCCTATTTTAAACCTTATCATTTTGATTTTTCCTTATTTAATCTATTTAAGTTTATTTGTGGTAATAAAATTCTAAATTTTAAATTATAACAAATAATTACTTTTTGTTGTGAATTTCCATAATTTATTACTTTATAACATTATAGACCATATAAATTTAAATTTATAATTTTATAAATATTTTTTTTGATTTTTAAACAATTTTATAATATGTTATTCATATAAAATAACAATAGTGTCAATTTTGACACTATTCATTTATTTGAATTTAAATATAATATTTACAGAAGATATGTTCGAAATAGAAGATTTAATAGATTCATAAAAGGTCATATGTATCTATAAAATTAGTGGATCACATTAAATAGTTCATATAATATTTATTTTATTATTTGTAAAACCATTTATTTGGTTTATCTCTTAATAAGTTAATTACTACAACATTTTTGTATAATTATTTAATATACTGATTTGTTGCATAAAAATTAAAATTAAATCCTATGATGAAGATAAATATATTAAATTTCACAATAATACTTTTACTCGAATTTATCATCTTAAAATCACAATATTTAAATTGTTATATTTATTAAATTATGAAGGTGAAAACTTTGGCATCATTTAAAATAAAATAATATAAGTGTCATAATCACTTTTATAAGCCCCAAACAGTTATATATTAGGTCATTAGATTATTAAGGTGTAGATATACACTACCAAAAAGTTTTGGTCAGGATTTTGGTCCTTTTAATGAGTATTATTATTTCAATTAAACTATATTACTTATTTTCAACTTAATAAATAATTTATGTATCATTAATGTATCACCATTAATGACAATTATTAAATCAATAAAAATTCTAAATAAATTATCATGATATAGATAATTTTATTAGATTTCTGTATACTATTCATGTTCGAAGTTTTATGTTGTTTATCACTAAATTAAAATTATTATACTTATAAGATTTAAGAGAGTGACATGTTTTCACTTTCTTTGGTTTTAATAATAATTAAATTATTTTCATGGACAAAAGTCCATTAAATGATTCTAATCCCACCCTTAGGTGATATGGGTCTACTTTTAGTCATCCAATATGATTTTTACAGGTGTTAGGGTAATTTTATAATATTATATTTACCCTTAATTACCTGATTTACCTTCAATTATGGTAAATAAAATTTACCGTAGTTACTATTCATAATTCCCAAAAATAAAAATTATCTTATTAACATAATTTGGACCCACTTATTCCAAATATGGAATCCATTTTTCCAAATTCAATATACAAAAGTTGCATAAATTAAACTAAAATTAATCCCGTTGTTGAAAGAAAACTGGTTTTTCTTTAAAACATTGCAAAAGATTGAATTGATTTAACCTACGAATTTAATGTAAAATCAATTATAATGACATATATTATATTAAATTGTAAAAATATATTCTATTTATACTTTAAAACCATTAAATATTATAATTTATCCATATAAATTATTGCGATGGAAAAAGTTGTTTTTAATTAAAATATATCTCTGTTTTTACTATTCATCAAAATATGAAAGTTACCAGAATAATATGAAAATTTTATCCAAAGTAAATTTTTATTTCTTGATTCCAAAGAAGAATTTTATTTTTTCAAATTGAACTTATAGACATGTCAAAAACAAGATTTAAAGTGGGTGCGCCATCAAAAGGCGGCAAAACTGCATTTTTTTAAAAATACTTATTTTACCCTAAAAATTTATTTTGTTCTTATACCAAGCTCTAGAAAATGTGTAAGATGAATAATAATTTTATAAAATTCAAAATTTAGTTAATACTATTCATAACGGATAGTTCATAATAATATTATAATAATATATCATTGTTTAGTAAAACTCGGTATTGCGTACAACACACGCTATCGAGAAAGGTCATGATTGCGTGTAATGCAAGCCAAGTCAGGGATGCGTGTTGTGCAAGAATCCTTCATTGTTTTGTATAACAGAATCCAACCAAATTTCATTTATACATTGAATATATATATATATATATATATATATATACTCAATGTTGCGTATAATAACTATTATCAAAGTTGTGTGTAACACGATCCAAGAATAGTGTTGCGTATACTACAAGCTAATACGGTGTTGCGTATAGCGCAAAGTAATCTTGGTGTAGCATACAACACAAGACATTAATGAAATTAAAAAAATATTTTTCAAAAAATCTCGGGGTGTTACATTGGTAGGCCATATAAAATAGAATCCCATTTAAATTAAAATTAATATTTAATTCATAAATATTAATAAATATGAAAATGTGATATTCTTTATTTACATGGGATATTACATCCTTCCACCTTTTTTGAAAATGTGTCCTTGTAGCTTTATTTACTTATTAAATAAGAAGGGTTATTTATCCATTATAGCATTTTTATATTCCCATGTTTTTCCTCTTAAACCATATAGTTTTTTCACAAAACCATTATTTGATCAATTACCTTATTCCTCAACACTTTCTCTCCTGATTCAATAATCTAGAATGGTTGTTCGTCATAAGAGTGATTCTATTCAAACTGAACTACCTCTAGACTCAAAACACGAGATTGATCCGTCATATACTTACTCAACATTGAAACATGAAAAACATTGTGTACTAGTGATAAACATTGGGGTAAATCCACTCACTAGGGAACAAATCAAACCTTCTCAAAGTTTTCATAGGGTCCAATAATCATCAAACTCAACTTCCCCTTATTAACAAAGCATGTCACACTTTCCATGGAGAAACTTGTAGAAAGACATGATCACCTACCTTGAAAGAAAGATCCTTCCTACATTTATCCTAATAAATTTTCTTCCTGCTGTGAGATGTTCTCATGTTCTTATAAATCAAATGAACTTTTATCTTCCACCTCTTCTACCAATTTTGCTTCCATAAACTCTATAGCACCTACATCATCCAAAAAATTTGGAGTTCGACACCAATTTCTATATAATTCCTCAAAAGGAGTCATCTGTATACTGGAATGAAAACCTTTATTGTAAGAAAACTAAACAAAATAATGATGTTGGTCCCAAATTCCATTTTAATCCATTGAACAACTGCCTAGCATATCATCTAATGTCAAAATCGGTCATTCTGTCTACCCATCTGATTGATGATGAAATGTTGTACTGAAATTTAATTTAGTATCAAATGACTTCTGAAGGTCTTTCTAAAAGTTAGAAGTGAACCTGGAATAATGATAAAAAATAAAGGAGTGGGGAACTCTATGTAACATGACTATCTACTTAAAATAAAATTCATAATGTTTATCTATATGAAAAATATATCAAATAGGATGGAAATGAGAAGATTAAGTTAATCAATCCCTAATAATATAAGGCCATGTAATTAAAAAATACATAATATTGAATTAAATGAATAATTCACATAGAGGATATTTTCAGATTTATTGTTTTTTATAATTAGGTTATAAAAATTACATTACATCTCAAAAATTACAATGTAGACACTTCTACTCAGTTTCCAATATTTTTCCTAAAATAAAAACTCTTCAAATAAAGATTCATTTCTAGTTCCATGTTTTAGACATCATTACATTTAAATGATCCCATCCTTGAAACTATTCCACTTTATGTCATATGAAATTCATTGAAAAAATATGGGATGAGAATAAAAATCTCAGTAAGGGACACACAAAGAAGGGAAACTATTAGTTTTTCAAAACAACAATTAAACCATGAATACTTTATCATAAGTAATCCATTTCACATTTATAAATTAGTAAATACTCTTTGCTGAATAAAAGATCATTTCTTACCCTTTTTCTATCCAAAGGATTACCATGAAACCCATATAAAGAACACAGAACATATAAAGGTAGATTGGGAAATAAACATTCTTAAGTGGAATAACCATACCGTCGACTTCCACACATATCACTAAATGGAATTTCCATACGGCCGACTTCCATACCCAATGCATTGGAGGTTATAAAGTAACCACCCATCTTGGTTTATCATGACACTACCCATCATTTGGTTTATCATGTATCCAACCATCAAATGTTCAAGTACCATTACAAAATCAAAAGACATAAAATATTGAAAATGAAAACATTTCACTAATAAAATTTAATTCACAATCACAAGAAATAATTTAATGATATAGAAAAAATTAATCCATTTCAAAAACCATATTCACTACCAAAACAACCAAAAACAAAATAAGGGATTCCCTTTTCATTTTATAAAACATTAAGGCTTATAGAGGAAGCTAAATAATGATTATGGTGGAGGAGAGGCAATTGTCACCGCCAACATTAAAAATATTTTATTTGCTATTTAGAAAGATGATTCATATAAAAAAGATTTTGTTTGAATTAATGTAAAATTCAAATAGTTTTATTATACACCAGGTAAAATAATAAAGTATATACTCTTGAAATATGCCTCAATAAAAGGAGATTGAGACGAAGTCCCTTACCTCGAGTCCGACTTGACCCGTTTGTTCTTTAATTTGATGAATAATAAACTAATGTTAATTTATACTTTCTTAAGAACCTTTTTCAAGTTCATTATTACTTTTATATCACTTATTTCTGTGTTATATACATTATGTAATCATTTATTTTAATGACATTCATTTTGTCAATATTTGGTACATGAGTCCAAAATGAACTTCTTAAATTTACAAGTTGTTCATGTGGTCAAAGTTTCAATATATCTTGAGTGATATTCATGATTTAGATATAATATATATAATATAAATTATGTTTATATATGTATATATAACAATACATAACATTTGGAGATAAGAAATGAAAAGCACCGTTCATGGAGAAGGTAAGCTGTACGTACGGATGAACACTACTTTCATTTATATTTTTTATTTAATGGAATGAAAAAAAATGATACATAGGTATATTATAATTCGTGTATAGTATTATATATAATATCATTAACACCATCCTTTATACATACCACGTATTGTATGAATGAGTCATATAACTTTGAGGGGGTGGTAGTCCGCAGTTACTCAAATGAAATTATCATGTTTACCCATATTGGAAACCATAAAGGTATGATATAAAAGAAAAATATATAAGAATAAATAAAACATAAAAATAATATATATCATATATAAATATAGTGTCTTCTTAATGTCCACCATGATAGGTGGTAGGAGATAATCGAACAATCATCATTTCATGAGGCGTTAGTTTACTATTCACAGAAACAGTATGTTTTTCATCCTTCAAATAGAGGTGTGTGTATGTATTGATTGAATCATTATCATAACAACATCCTATTATGATATTTTTTTGTTATAAAAGAATGGAATAAAAAGAGTTCAGGGGTTGGAGATGTAAAATGAAATAAAAGAAGTTAAGAGGTGTTGTTACCTTTATTTTGGGTAACACCCTTTGGTTTGAACCAAAAGGACTTATTAAAGTGTTTTCTGCCTAACGTAAGGCTTATAGAAGCAGGATAGGGAAATTGAGAGATTAGTTTTTTAGTTTTTGGATGATCCAAGGGGCTTGAGGGGTGTGAAGAATGAGTAAGAAGTAAGGGTTTTTTATAATGGGGGGGTGCTCTTTATAAATGTGTGAAAATATTATTTTATTATATAATGATATTCGGTTTCAGAATGTCAAAAAACAATTACTTTTATATATGCGATGACTCATGGTTGGAATAAAATCATCTAATATGTATTGTACAGGTTTTGGATGTTTTTTAAATATTTATAATATTATTTATTTAAATCTTTTATTAATGAGGTAAATACTACATCATTATTGTGTCACAAATAATTTAATTTATTAGATGTCTAAAAATTATAAATAAATACCATAATGTAGGAAATCCTTTTTTATTTCAATATAATGTTTATAGTTTAAAATATATCTTATATAACCCCATTTAAAAATCAATTTACCAAAATATATTTGATTATGTAATTTTTTCATTTACTTTAAGTTAATTAAAATAAAGTGTCATTTTCACTCCCAAGTGGCTCCATGGGGTCCCAAAAACAACCCAAATATGACCATGGTCATCAATGACTCAACTGATAAGGTTAGGAAAGAGTTAATGTAATTTGGTATTATTTTATTATTCATTTTACATTGAATTACCCTATTTACCTTTAACCGTGCTAAATAAAAGTCAAAAGATACAATTCACCAAAAAATATTTTCATCTTATTAAACAAAATTTTACTTATTAATAACAACCACGTATTTTGGATTTTCTTAATTCATTTCACAAAAGAGATAAAATTTCTCTTAATGAAAAAGTCATTTTTTTAACTACTACTAAGTGGTTTCACTATTCATCAAAAATTGATGTTTTTCAGAAAAATACCAAACATTCAACTTCAGCTATATTTAATATTCCAAATTCCCAATTAATGTCAATTTTAGCAAATTTAAAACATATAAGTTTCATTAATTAATTTAATATTAATTTTTGTCGTTAAAACAAATAGCGTGTTTTTAAGAAACAATAACTATCAAAAGATCGACACTTTTCTATGTTCAATTTCAAAGTAAAATTAATTCCAATGGCCAAAATTGGATTAATTGGAAAAATTATAATCTAATTAAACATTTAAACAAATTAAAAATATTATATAATCATATAAAAAAATTAGATTAAAAGTAACTTTTGAATAAAAATACAGTATTTTTCATTATTCGTTAAAAAATGAACTTTTCGAGAAAAATACCAAAAATTCAGCCAAAGTAAGTTTTGTTGTCTTAAATTAAAATAAGAATTTTATTTTGTCAAATAAAACATATAAAAATGACCAAAATTAGATTTAAATAGGGTTCACCATCAAAAGGCGGTAAATCGACCTTTTAGTGAATATTAGAGTATTTATGCTTAAAATTAGATTAATTCATATTATAAGCCCCATAATTTTATTGGATAAATATAAAAACATTTAAAAAACATGTATAATCATATTTTAGTTAGTTTTATTCATTCTTTCCAATAAAATGGCTAGTACTTAACTACCAGTTAAAATAATAATATTATATTATTAGTGTGCCACAAATGATTTCAAAAAAACATGTTGTTGCGTATCAGGTATCCCAATGAACATAGAAAGCCCATTAAAGAAAAATTTAAATTTAATTAACAAAATATTTATAAAAAATGAATGTATTAATTATTTATTTACCTGTGATGTTACATCCTTCCCCCCTTTTGGAAATTGTGTCCTCAGAATTTTAATCTCTTATAAAATAAGTGGGTGTATTTATCCATCATAGCATTTTAAGATTCCCACATTGCCTCTTCAACCACATGGTTTTTCCAAAAAACCTTTAAATATTGAATTAACATATTCCGCAACACTTTCTCTCTACGGTCAATAATCTACATTGGTTGTTCCTCATAATATAGATTCTCTTCAAACTGAACTACCTTTAGGTTCAAAATATGAGATGGATCTGGAATATAATTTCTCAACATTGAAACATGAAAAAAATTGTGTACCTGGGATAAACATGGAGGTAAAGCTACTATGTATGAAACTGATCCAATTTTCTCCAGGATTTCATAAGGTCTAATGAACCTCAGACTCAACATTCCTTTCTTACCAAAATGCATTACACTTTTCCATGGAGAAGCCTTGAGAAAGACATGATCACCTACCTTAAAAGAATGATCCTTCCTCTGAATATCCACAAAACTTTTTTGCCTACTCTGAGTTATTCTCATGTTCTTCTGAATCAACTGAACCTTTTATGCCATCTCTTCTGCCAATTCTAGTCCCATCAGCTTCCATTCACCTACTTCAACCCCAAATACTGGAGTTAGACAACGATTTTTCATATAATGCCTCAAATAAATCCATCTATATACTAGAATGAAAAATGTTATTATAAGAAAAAACAAAAAAAAAAGAAATAGGTTGGTCCCAAATTCCCTGGTATTCCAATGAACAAGAACATTTCAAATCCTCCGTGGTCGGACTTGTTTGTTCTAACTGCCCATCTGATTGTGGCTAAAAAGTTGTATTAAAATTTAATTCAATACCCAATGACTTCTGAAGGCCTTTCCAAAAGATTGAAGTAAACCTGGGATCACGATCAGATACAATGGGGAGGGAAAGTCCAAGAAACCTGACAATCCAATTAACATACAATTAGAAAATTTGATCTAGAGACAAGGTCTCTTTAATATGAAAAAATGAGAAGATTTAGTTAGTAGATCAACAAAAACCAAGATTTCATTATTACCTCGAGATGTCTTTGGTAATCCTACAACGATGTCCATGGATATATTTTCCCATTTACACTTTAGAATCAGTAAAGACTGATGCATCCCTTTTAGTAACATCCAGTCTACATTAGCCTGTTATTAAGTCAGACGCATCACAGTAAAATCGCCAATATCTCTTTTCATTCCATCCCAAAAGTAATACTCTTGAAGATCTCTGTACATCTTATTACTTCCAGGATGAACTGAAAACGGGGAACTATGAGCTTCACATAAAAACTCATTCTTCAAATGTGAATCACAATCCACACAAAATATTTTTACAAACCTCAAAACGCAATCATAATCAACGTTAAAATCTAGCAACATACCCTTCTGAACCAACTCTACCATTTTATAAAACTCACTATCTTCTTTCAGTGCTTGCTTTATTCTATCTGATAGATATGATTTCACTGACACCTGAATCATAACAGAAGAATTTTCTTCACCAACAACTTCTATGCCAAAGTTCATCAAATGAAAAAACCAAAGGATATAATTCCAAATTTATCATGGTTAATGAAGCAATATATTATCGAATCGAAGCACCATCCACTTTCTCTGCCTTTCCTGGATGGTAATGAATCGTGAAATCATAATCCTTGATTAATTATTTCCATATACATTGTCTCATGTTCAATTAATTTTGAGTGAATATGTACATCAGTATTTAGTTGTCAATATATATTTCACATTTTACTCCATAAAAATGATTCCCCCAAATTTTTATAGAAAAAATAACAATATGAAATTCCAAGTCATGTGTAGGGTAATATAACTCATGAGGTTTCAACTGACGTGAAGCATAAGCAATTACCGAATCATTCTTCATAAGGACACATCCACGTCCTTTCAATGAAGAATCACTGAAAAAACATACTCACCATTTCTGGAAGGTAGCCCCAAAACTAAAGCATTCACCAATCTTCTTTTGAATTCCTGAAAACAATCATCACATCCTCTTGTCCAAATGAACATAACACCTTTTTGAGTTAACATAGTCATTAGACTAGATAAACATGAAACATTCTCAAAAAAACTCTGGTAATAACCAAAAAAACCATGAAAATAATAAATCTCGGTTATATTTTTGGGTGTTGGCCATTATTCAATAACCATTGTTTTAGAAGGATCAAAAGTTATTCCATTTTTTGAAATAATGTGACCATGAAATGAAATTTTCTTCCACCAAAACTCACACTTGATGAATTTCCCAAACTATTTCTATTCTTTTAAGGTTTCAAAGATAACCCTTAAATGACTTTCATGTTCCTCTTTACTTTTGTAAAAAATCAAAAAATCATCAATGAAAACAACCAGAAACTAATCCAAGAACTCACAGAAAATTATATTCATAAGATCCACGATTACAACAGGTACATTGGATAAACCAAAATGTATAACTAAAAATTCATAATGGTCATATATAGTATGAAATGTAGTCTTCAAAATGCCTGCTTCCTTTACTTTCAACTGATGGTACCCTGACCTCAAATTAACCTTTGAAAAATATTGAGTTCCCTGGAGCTGATCAAAAAAATCATCGATATGATTCCAATGATACGTGTTCTTAAGAGTTATTTTATTCAATTATCTATAATCAATGTAACATCTCATTGAACCATCTTTCTTTTTAACAAATAAGAAAAGATCACCCCATGGTTATTTGTTAGTTCGAATGAAATCTTTATCTAATAACTCCTGTGATTACTTCTTTAACTCAAAAAGTTCTATTTGATCCATTCGATAATTGGGTTTTGAAATTGGATAAGCATCAAGAAGTAAGTCAATAGTAAATTCAACTTCTCGATCAGGTATAATACCATGAAAATCATTAGAAAAAACATCAAGGTTCTTAATTACCATTGGTACATAAATAATCTCAACACTTCCTTTATTTTAAAAAATATTTGGAAGGTGACATTCATTTCAATCTTTTACTAGTGTCTTAGCTTACTGATATGTAATCAAAATGAACGGTTCAATATTGTACCCAAACTGAAAATCATTCGGAAAAGAAAACTCTTTATCATTTTAGTCATAATTAGGATGATAAATAGAAATCCAATCCATACCAAAAATAACATCAAACTCTACTACAGGAAAAATGAAAAGTTTGCTGGTAGATTCTTCCAGCATACAAGGATAGGAAGGTTCTTATAATTTCTTTTTGTATCACCATTTCCTCAAGGTGTTTTTACCATAAGTTTAGGATTTAGATCATGAGATGGAATTACTAGTTTACTAGAAGACTTCCCATAAATGAATGAATTTGTAGACCCTGAATTAAACAACACATTGGCATAATCTGAACAAACAAATACTGTACCTTATACTACTTCAATTGATGGTCCAACATCTCCTGAAGTAGTTGCAAAGGATTTCAACAACCCTTTATTAATTTAGTCTAGTTGATTTCCCTCAATTGAGTTCTTTTTTGGACTCTCATTTGCATAATGACCAATTTCATTGCACATAAAAAATCTTACTGTAGTTTTTTCATTGCATGCATGATCATATTCCTTACAGTTACGAGAAATATGACCAGACTTACCACACCAGAATCACTTCACAGACATTGATAAACATTCTCTAGGATGCCTTTTTCCACACTTCTCAGAAGATGGATATTTAGTTTTCCATCCTCTAGGCTTCTTTGATGAATTCATTTCTTTTTCCTGCCCACTGGACATCTTATTCTATTGTTTTTCAAAGAACACCTTATCATCTGAAAACTCCATTTCCACCTTCTCCCCACATTGAATAATTTTTTCATGAATTTTGAACTCATTAGTGGATAATTATCTTCAATATTGTGGCATCAGTCTTGAGTAAAATCTAGTTATCTTACTATCAAGATCTCAGATGATATTTCGAGCATACCTTGCCATTCAAGTGAACTTTCCTTCATAAACATGCACTGAGTCATCCTCCTACCTCAATTCAATGAATTGTTTTCAAATCCTAAGTGGATCCACATTAGGAAAATATTTCTCAAGGAACATAGATTTTAATTCATCCCAAACAAGAGAATCATTATCCTCACTATCCCTAATATTTTTCACTATCAACCACCACTGATCAACATCACCTTCGAAACGTTAAATAGTATGACTATCCTTTTGATGTACTGAACACCTCATGACATCCAAAATTTTCTCATGTGCTTAAATATACCCTACTATTATCAATGTTTTAGATTATCCCTTGACTGATGGGGGATGTTGCCTCCTGAAATGCTCTACTACTGACATGTTGCTCTCTGGTTGATCTAGCTGACCTCGTGCAAGGATACCACCACCATTTATATCGTGAGTCAATTGTTCCATCACTGTAGCAAACTATTCAATTCAAATTCCGAACATCTATGGTTGCTGATTTAGAAGGTTGTCTTCCTCATGATGTCGTCCAAACATAACTGCCCTGTTTCCCCTATGGAAAACCATTCTGAACAAAAAAAATATCTTAGGCGAAGCAACTTGGTAATCAGTAAATTCTATATCATTTCAATCATAACTGAAGCTAAAAAAATTTATTGATATCGATTTAACTATATTCTAACTCTTAATTTTATATAAACTGACCTCTGATACCAACTATAAGGCCCCGACCTTAAAAAAATTACATAATCTTGAATTAAATAAATAATTTACATTGGGGATCTTTTCAGGATTGTAGTTTTAGATAATTAGGCCATAACTGTTACATTTCATCTCAAGAATTATAAGGTAGCCAATTCTACTCAGTTTCCATTTTTTTCATAAAATAAAAACTCTTAAAAAAGTGTCAAGGCTAGTTCCATGTTTTAGACAGCATGGCATTTCAATGATCCCATCCATGACCCTACTAAACTTTATGTCATGTGAAAAACATTCAAAAAACATAGTATGAGCATACAAATCTCAGTAGGGGAAACACAAAGAAGGAAAACAATTAGTTTTTCAAAACAACAAGTACACCATGAATACTTTATCATAAGTAATACATTTTACTTTTATGAGGTGGTAAATACTCTTAACATTATAAAAGATCATTTCTTACCTTTTTTTAACCAAAATATTACCATAAAACCCATATAAAGAACACATAACATATAACGGTAACATGGGACATAATCATTCTTAAGTGGAATAACCATAGGGTCAACTTCCACACATATTACTAAATGGAATAGCCAAAAAACCGACTTCCATAATCAATGCATTGGAGGTTATAACGTAACCAACCATCATGGTTTATCACAGCACCACCCGTCATTTGTTTTATCATGTAACCACCAATCAAATGTTCATGTACATTATAAAATCATAACACATAATGTATGTCAAATATATAAATTTCACTAATAAAATTTAATTTTAAATCCAATGAAATAATTTCAAGATATTGAAATAATCAAATCATTTCAAAAAACTATTTTCAATACGGAAACACCCAAAAATAGAATAAGGGATTTCCATTTCATTTTAGAAAACATTAAGGCTTATAGAAGAATCCAAATAACGATTATGGTGGCGGAGAGGTCATTGTCACCACAAACATTAAAAACATTTTGTTTGTTGATTAGTAAAATGATTCATAGAAAAAAGATTCACATTTAATGAATGTAAATTTCAAAGTGTTTTATTATAAACTGTGTAAAATTAGAAGGTATATATTATAAAAATATACCTCACTGAAAGGAGATTGAGATAAAGTCCCACACCTCATGTCAGACATGACCTATTTGTTCTTTAATTTCTCGAATAATAAACTAAATGTAACATATACTTACTTAAAAACCTTTTTCAAGATCATTATTCCTCTTTATATTCCTTATTACCGTGTTATAAACATTATGTAATCATTTAAGTTAATAATAGTCGTTTTGTCGATATTTGGTACTTGAGTCAAAAATGAACTTCTTATATTTACAATTTATTCATGTGGTAAAACGTTCATTATTTCCAAAGTGATATTCATGATATAGATTTCATATATATAATATATATTTAGCATATATATGTATTTATAACATTACCTAGCATTTGGAGATAAGAAATGAAATGCATCGTTCATGGAGACGGTAAGCTGTATGTACGCATGAACTCTACATTCATTTCTATTTCATATTTAATGGAATTAAAACATAATGATACAAAAATATATTTTAATTCCAGTATAGTATCATATATAATATCCTTAACTCCATCCTTTATACATACAACATATGGTATGAATGGGTAATATCACTTTGAGGGGTTGGTAGTACGCACCTCCTCAAATGTAATTATCATGTTTACCCATAATGGAAATAATAAAGGTATGATATAAACGAAAAATACAGAAGCATAAAGAAAACATAATAATAATCTATATCATATATAAATATAGTGTCATATTAATGGACACAATGAGAGGTTGTAGGAGATAATCGAACAATCATCATTTCGTGAGGCGTTAGATTGCCATTTACAGAAACAGTATGCTATTCACCCATTACGTGGAGGTGTGTGATAGTATTGTTAGAATTCTTCTCATAACAATATCCAAGTATATTGAGGATACTGCTTTTTTTATAAAATATAATAATAAAATGAGTTTAGGGGTTGGAGATGTAAAATAAAAGAATAGAAGTTAAGAGGAATTGTTGCCTTTAATTTGTGTAACTCCCTTTGGATTGAACCCGAAAAACTTATTGAAGTGCCTTCTGCCTAAGGTAGGCTTCAAGGAGGAGTACAAAGATCTTTATATCTTATTTGGTCATGGGTTGAACGATCCAAGGGGCTTGAGAGGTGTGAGGAATGATTAATAAGTGAAGGCAATTTATTAGGGGGGTGAGGGGATCTTTAGGAAAGTGTGAAAATATTTTTTTTATTATATAATGATATCCAGTTTTTAAAGGCCTCGAAATAATTAAATTTGAATATAAGATGAATCATGGTAAAAATATAATCATCCAATAAGTATTGGACTTGTTTTGGAAGTTATTTTAATATTAATAATCTTATTAATTAAAATTATTTATTAATGAGGTAAATACTACATCATTGTTGTGTCATTACTAATTTAATTTATTTGATGTCTAAAAATTATAAAAAAATACCATAATGTAGGAAATAGTTTTATACTTACCAGGAATATTTAAATTCAAACATAATAATTATATAAACACATGTAAAAATTGATTTAATAAAAGATATTTGTATATGTAATTTTTGCCTTTACTTTAAGTTTATTAAAATAAAGTGTCACTATCTCGCCCAAGTGGCCCCATGGTGTCCCAAAAACGACCCAAAGATGTCCACCATCATAAATGACTCAACCAAGGACAATTTTTAAGGTAATTTTGTATTATAATAATATTCTTTTAACCTTGAATTACCCTATTTACCTTTAACTGTGGTAAATAAATGTCAAAAGTTACTATTCATTGAAAATTATTTTCATCATATTGAACCAAATTATACATACTAATAAAAACCATGTATGTTTTATTTTCTAAATTCAATTCACAGAATTTGTAATATTTCATTTAAAGTAATTATTCAGTTTTTTAACTACTACTAAGTGGTTTCACTATTCATCGAATATTTACGTTTTTCATAAAAATACTAGAAATTCATACTATGATGTATTTGATATTCCAAATTCAAAAATGATGTCTATTTTATCAAATTAGAAACATAGAAGTTGCATTAATTAGTTTAAAATTAATGCCTGTTTTCAAATCAAATAGCATGTTTTTATGAAACAATAACTATCAAAAGATCAACACTTGTTTATGTCCAATTTCAAATAGAAATTATTTACATTGACCAAAATTGGATTAATTAGTAATAATATAATATAATTAAATTTTAAAACCAATTTAAAAGTATATATAACTATATAAATAAATTAAATTAAAAGGCATTTTTGAATAAAAATACATTATTCCCTATTAATTAAAAAATGAACATTACCAGAAAAATACCAAAAATTTACTCAAAGTAAATTTTGATGTCTCGAATCTAAAAAAGAATTTTATTTTTTCAAATATAACATATAAAAATTACTAAAACAATATTTAAGGAGGGTTCACCATCAAAAGCTGGTAAATCGACCATTAAGTGAATATTAAAGTATTCATGCTTAAAATTTGATTCATTATTATTTTAAGCCCCGAAATTTTGTTGGATAAATGTTAAAACATTTAAAAAACCTGTATAATCATATTTTAGTTTGTTCTTTTCATTCCCACAAATACAGTAACTAGGCATTAACTACCATTTAAAATAATAATATTATATTATTAGTGTGCAACGTAAGATTTCAAAGAAACCTATTGTAGTGTATCAGGTAATCCATCGAACATAGAAAACCCTTTAAATTTAAATAAATATATATTTCACAAAATATTAATAAAAAAGATAATGTATTATTTCTTTATTTACCTGGGATGTTACAAATAATATAGATCACATTATTACCTCGAGATGTCTTTTGTAATCCCACACCGATGTTCTTCGATATATTTTCACATTTCCACTCTAGAATCGGTAAAGGCTAAAGCATCTCTTTTGGTAATTAATACTCTAAATTTACCATTTGACAATTACAACTCATCCCAATAATGTGAGAAATATCTTTTTTCGTTGCATACCACCTGTAATACTCCTGATGATCTCTATACATTTTAGCACTGCTAGGATGAATTGAAAATGGAGAACCTTGAGATTCACATTACATTTCATTCCTCAATAATGAATCATAAGGCACACATATCCTCTTACCAAATATCAAAATACCATCTTTATCAATTTTAAATTTAGGCAATATACCCATCTGAACCAATTCTATGTTTTTCTGCAAATCATTTCCTTCCATCTATGTTTTCTTAATTCGGTCTGATAGAGATGATTTCATTGAAACCTGAAACAAACTAGAGGGATCTCTTGCACCAAAAAAATATATGAAAAATTTCATTAAATTGTTAAACAAAGGATTTGTTTCATAAATAACATGGTTAATGTAGCATTAATTTTTCATCTCAATGAATTAACTATATTTTTTGATTTTTTTATTGTTAATGAATTTTTCAATAATAATCCTTGATTAATTCTATACATCTCCATTGTATCATGTTAAATTCTTTCATATTGAAAATATACTTTAATCTTTTTTCATCAGTACATATTTCACACTTTAGGCCATAAAAACGATTCCTCCAAATTTTTAAATCCAATATAATAGTAGATAATTTAAAATAATGTGTAGGGTATTTAAACACATGATTTTTCAACTGACGCGAATCATAATAAATTAGTTGATCATTATGCATGAGGACACAAATAATTACTTTCAACAAAGAATCACTATAGATAACCAATAGACTCTTTTTTGGATGGAAATGGCAAAAAATGGAGCATTCACCAATTTTTTTGTTTAATTCCTTAAAAAAATCATCACATTCTTTTTTATAGAATAATTCAACACCTATTCGACTTCTCTTAGTTATTGTGATACATAACTATGAAAATTCACCAATAAACCTTCAGTAACTGCCTGCCAAACCATGAAATCTATAGATCTCTGTGATATTGGTAGGTCTTCTCCACTCTTCAACAACATTTGTTTTAGAAGGGTCAACAGTTATTCCATATTTAGAAGCAATATGACCAAGGGAAGAAATAATCTACAACCAAAACACACACTTTATAAATATCAAATACAACTTATATTCCATTAAGGTTTGTAAAAAACACTTAAATGGAATTCATGTACCTCTTTACTTTTAGAATATACCGAAATATAATCAAACTACACTATAAGAAAAATAACATGGTTTCTAGGTATGTTATTTCCTCATATATGGATCGGAAGATTTTTATAATTTCATTTTTCCTCAACATTTCTCCAAAGTGTTTTTTCCATATGTTCTGGATTCATTTCTTGTGGTGGAATTCCAAATTTACATAAAAATTTATCAGAAATGAATGAATGTGTAGATCTAGAATCTAGGAACTCATATGAATAATATAAAAAACAAATAAAATGATCTTATACCACATCATTTTAGGGTCTCACATCAACATTAGTAGTAGAAAATGATTTTTCCATACACTTCTACTTTTTATCTGTCTGGTTTCCACACTGGGTAATAAACTTTGGACAAACATTGACATATTGCCAAAACCCAATGCAACTAACACATCTTACCCCAAGATTTTCATTGCTTGGTATATCATCTTCATTGTAGTTACGAGAAATATGACCAGCCTTACCATAAATGATTAACTTTCCCAATTTATAGTGGAATTCTACAGGACACTTTTTACCACACATCTCAAAAGATGGAAATTTAATTTTCTTAACTCCAAACATCATTGATGAATACATTCCTTTTTCCTACCAATTGTAAATCTTCATTTACTTTCTCTCATAGAACACCTGATCATCATAAAACTCTATTTCTACATTCTCAGCACATCTAACAAGTTTCTCAATGCCTTTCAATTCATGAGAGGCTACCTTCTTATGATATCATAGCTTTAATCCTGAGAAAACCTATTTAACATATTATCAAGATATCAGATGAAATTTGAAGCATACCTTTCCATTCGATTGAACATTTCTTCTTACGAAGTAAATGAGTCATCCTCCTACTTCAATTCTAATAATTTTTTTCCATCCTAAGTCGAACCACCTTAGGAAAATATTTCTAAAAAAAACATATCATTGAATTCATGACAACCAAGAGCATTAATATCCTAATTTTCGTTAATATTTTCATCATTGACCGCCATTGATTGAATTCTCCTTCAAAATGGTTAATAATAGGACCACCCATCTTTTGTCTATACATCCTAGGAAATCAAAAATGTTTTCAAAAGCTTTGGTCCACTCTTCAACTTCAACATGGTCAGATGATCCCCTGAATGATGGGGGATGTTGCCACATGAGATTCCCAACTAGATAATTGTTCCACACTGGTTGATCTAGTAGATCTCATGCATGGAAAACAAAACCGTTTATCACTTGACTCAACTGAGCCATAAATATAATGAACTATTAAGTTCTGATTCTGAAAATCTTAGGATACTAATTTGGATGGATATTCTCCTCTGTATGCCTTCCTGATATAGCTTCTCAGTTACCTATTTAGAAAACCTTTCTAAACAAACATTTCTTAGATAAATAAACATGGTGATATTCAAATTCTATATCATTACAATTGGAACATAATGTAAAAATTATTTATGGATATTATACTTACTAAATTATAACTTCTAGAGTTATATAAATCGGCCTTAGATACCAACTATAAGTTCGTAGCCTTAAAAATTACATAATCATGAATTATTTTAATAATTCACATTGAGGACATCATTAGGATTAGAGATTTAGAGAATTATTTCATAACTTATACATAAATACATAAATATTATATGTAAAGACTTTTAGAAACTATCCATTTTTTCATTTAAACACTCTAATAAAAGAAACATGTTTAGTTCCCTGATTAAAAAAGTATGACTTTTCCTTGATCCCATACTTGAATCTATTCTTCATTGTTTCTTGTGAAAAACATTTCAAAACATGGGATGAGCATAAAAAGATCAGTATGGTATACATAATGAAATAAAATTATTATTCTTGAAAAAATCAGGTAAACCAGGAAAACAATATCATAATGGAATACTTTTCACCTTCAAGAAGTAGAAAAAACACTTCACTGAATATAATCTCATTAAATACCCTTTCTGTATCCATAAGATTACAATAAATCCAATTCAATTCAATATATTACATATAAAGATAACTTGGGACATACAAATACTTAAATGGAATAACCATAAGTTCGACTTCGACACATACCACTAAATAAAATAGCCAATAATCTGACATCTATACATAATGCAATGGAGGTTATAATATAACCACCCATCCTTCGTTTATCACGGAAGCACCCATATTTTGGTTTATCAAATAACCACCCATTATTGTTTTGTCACATAACCACCCTTAAAATTACCCACAACCATTATATAATCACTAAACGTAAAATATTTCAAATATAATCATTTCACTAATAAAATTTCATTTATGATCAAAAAAACCATTTCATGATGTTGAAATACTCAATCAATTCACAAAATAATTTCTAATTCATAAAAAATATAATGCTAATAAGGTATATCTTTTCCTTTTTAAAACACCAAGGATTATATATGAATCCAAATATCAAAAAACTATTATGGTGGAAGAGATGTCATCGTCACCACATACGTTATAATAATCATTTTTTGGTTTAGTAAAATGATTTGTAGAAAAAGGAATCACATTGAATGAAATTAAAATTTAAAGGTTTTTATCATACACCGTATAAAAGAAGGAGGTGTATATTAAAAAAATATTCCTCAATTAAAATAGATTGAGATGAAATCCCTTAATAAAATTTGGCAACCTAACGATATCACTTTTTAATTAGGAAAATGAGTTGATGGGAGAGAAAAGGTATATCATCACTTCGATATAAAATTTATATGAATTAAAATATAGAATAAAAAATCCCAACATATGACAATGAAAATTAAAAGACATAACATAAATTAATTCATTGTCAAAAAGAAGAGGGTAAATGGTTCTCTTACCTCATGTCTAACTTAACATGTTCATTATTTAATTTCCTAAATAATAAACTTAAGTAAATATCTACTTGATTCAAAACCTTTTTCAATTTTATTATTCATTTTATTTCACTAATTAGAACATTATAAAATTTACATAATTATTTATGTTAATATCTGTCATTTTGTCGATATTGGGTACTTGAGTCCAAAATAATCTAGTTATAATTATAATTTATCAATGTGGTAAAAAGAACATTATCTACATAATAATATTTATATATCTGTTATATATCAATTACATATGTATTTATAAAATTTCATAACATCTGGAGATAAGAAATAAAATTCATCGCTCATGGAGACGATATGCCATAGGTACGCACGAACACTACATTCATTTCTATTTCATATTTAATGGATTTAAAACATAATGATACATGGGTATATTATAATTCCCATATAATATCATGTTTTATATATGTTACATAAATTCATCAACTACATCATTTATTCATTTCATGTATGGCATGAAAGAGTCATATCACTTTGAGGGGGCGGTAGTTTGCACTTCCTAAAATGAAATCATTGTGTTTACACATAATGAAAAGCATAAAGGAATGTTGTAAATAAAAATTACAGAAGAACAAATAAAATGTAAATATAATATATATCATATATAAATATATCTCTATCATAATGGATACAATGATAGGTGGTATGGTAAAATCGAACAATCATTATTTCCTGAGGCAGTAGTTCATATACAAATAAACTATATGTTAATATCCATTAGATTGAGGTGTTTGTAAGTGTCATTAAAATACATCTCATAAAACATACTAGTATGTTTAGGATACATGAGTTGTTATGTAATCCATGAATAAGAATATAATATGGAGTTAAAAAGTCAACTATTGGAAATGAACATTAGAGAAGACGATACCTCTTAAAACGAGTAACTCCCATTGATTTGAGTCAAAATAATTTCTTGAATTGACTTATTTCAATGGTAAGGATTCTTGGAGGAAGAGAGGGATTTTGGGAGATTATTATAGAACACTATGGATGATCCAAGTGTCTTGATAGGTGTGGGTAAGGGGTTAGAGGTGGTGGTTTTTATAAGAGGGAAGATGGGTACTTTAAGAATGTCTTGAAAGATTATTTAATTATAAACATAATTACTATTTTAAAAAGGTCCAAAAGTAATTTAATTTGAAGATAATATAATTATTTATAGAAATGATATCAACTAATAGGTGTTATAAAAGTTTTGTTCCAATTTTTAACCCTATCTTTTAGCTTTAACCCTTAATTAACTATTTTAACTCTTACTGTGTCTTCGTGTATATTCATACTATATGGTTAATATAGATACCATAAAATTTTAATAGAACAAAAGTAGATCATTATAGAAATTTTAGAAAGCATCTAATTCAATTGTAAATATCATATAATATTAGGACTATTATATAACAAAATAAACAATACTTCTTTCAAAAACACATTTATTCCAATTTTTTTAATATTCGTATCATGACTTTTCAAAAATCCATAACAACTTAGTTTTTTCAAAAAAAACACATTATATAAAATTTAACAATTCAAACTCCTCCCAAAATTTTTTGGATGATATAAAATGTTTAAAAATAAATTTTTTTAACATTTATAATCACATTTACTTATATCATTCAATAATAATGTAATCATTACATCATCATTGTTCCATAAATAATTTTATTTATTTGATGTCTAAAAATTATTAATAAAATACCATGATGTTGAAAATATTTATATATTTCTAATTACTGTTTATAGTCTTAGAAATAACTTATATAACCCCATATAAAAATCCTTTTACTAAAAGATAATTTTTTAAGTTACATTTTTCATTACATTAATATAATTATTATAAAATGAAATTTTAACATCAGAGTGGATACATAGGGTCCCAAAATTGACCCCAACATTAGCATGGTTATAAATATATAATCAAATATGAGTATGAAAAATTTTAGGGTAGTTTTATAGTATTATAATTTTATTTTTACCATTATTACCAGATTTACCCTTTAACCAAGGTAAATAAAATAATTACTGAAGTTACTATTTATAATATCTAAAAATAAATGGAACCAATATACATAATTTTGAAATCATGATTCTATATATGAAATCAATTTTTCTAAATTTAAAACAAATAATTGGATGAAATTAATTAAAAATTAATTCCCTTTGTCAAAACCAAAAAAGTGGGTTTTTAAGAAGCAACTATCAAAAAAATCACATATGTTTATGTATAATTAAAAAGTGAAATTACATACAATGAAAAAATTTGTATTAAGAGATAAAAAATAATAAATTTTTATAACCAATTAAAAAGATAATCTAACCTTATAAATAAATTAGATTAAAAGACAATTTGTCCTTAAAATGTTGTATTTTTACTATTCATTAAAAATGAACTTTATCAAAAAAATACAATAAATTTACCCAAAGGAAAGTTTGATGTAAAGATTATAAAAAAGATTTTTATTTTGTAAAATGTAACATATTAAAGTTTCACAAACTATATTAAAAAAGGGTTCTCCATCGAAAGGCAGTAAAACTACCTTTTAAAAATATAAGAGTATTTAGGTTTAAAATTGGATTCTTTCACATTTTAACACTATAAATTTTATTGTATAAATGTTAAATCATTTGAAAAACATTTTTAATCAAAATATGGTTAGTTTTGTTCATTCATGCCAATTCAACTACTATACATTATCTACAATTTAAAAATAATAATAGTAATATTATTTTTATTATTTTTCAGTATAGCTCACCTCGTGTGAAACATATGATTTTGGAGAAACACATTGTTGCGTGTTGGGTACACCATCAAACAATGAATAACCGTTAATGTAAAATTTAAATTTTATTCACTAATATTAATAAATATGAAACTTTCATATTTGTAATGTCTTTGACCTCTTTGGTCCATTAAATTGTAAAAATGTGGTGTTAGAGGTGTTATGGGAGGTTAAGGTGACTAGGGGGTGTGTTTGGGTGAACTTTTAAGGAAGGCCGTAGGGCAGTAGCTTTCGCATTGGCTACGCACGGTTTGTCTAAACCGTGCAACCAAACCATGTGAGGTGGGTGTTAGATGCAATGGCTAACGCATGGTTAGCACACGGTTTGGCTTACCGTGTGGACTAACCGTGCGAGGATTGTTTGCCGAGGAAGAAAATAACGCATGGTTAGCACATGGTTTGACAAACCGTGCGAACTAACCATGATGGCACTTAATCTTAGATCCTAAAATTGTGGATCTAACTCGTTTTTCCTCTAAATGGTTCGTTTAACCCTCTAAGCATAAATAACTTGGGATTACTCTCCCTTCAAGTTAGGAGAACCTCTCCCAAGCATTTTGGAGGTGATATGAAGGCTTACATTGGTGAATCGAAGCCGGTTTTTTGAGGTATGTGATCGCTCTCCTTCGTTCTTGAGAGTTTCCTTAGATCTACTTCTTCTCTCCCCTCAGTTTCTTAGATATATGCTTATTATGGGTAGATCTAAGTGTGTGGATGCCATATATGATGATATTTTGTCTTGATTGTGTTAGTATAAGGGATATAAGGATGATTCTTGGAGGATCATCCCGGCTACTTGTGCATTCTTCATTTGTTGGGGTTTTCATCAAAAACCATTGAGGTAGGGATCTTACCTTCATCTCTCTCTCTTTTGAGCATCATGTGGGGTGGGTATCCACTTGTTTTCATGATATATGATTGAACTAGTAAATATAGATAATAACTAGTTAAAGAACAGGTTTGGGGAGAGTTTGTTGTTATCGTTGTTCTATTTCCATCAATTCTTATCCTTTGATTATGTTGTGAATTGAACAGGCTTATGCCTTATAAAAATCATGGTCGTTGGGGACCTTTTCTTGCGCAATTAAATGTTTCCCTGCATTTCTGGATTGTTTTGTGGATGGAATGTCATAGAATGCGGAAATTGGTTAATCATGTAAAGTTGGATGATTAAATGAATACCTAGAACCGTTGTGTGATCGCCCTGATTAAATCAAAAGAAAGAATTAATTTTTTGGGTACTGGTTGGGGTTTAATTATGTGAAGGGGTGTTTCATGGGTTGTTGTGGAATGGGTTAGGAGTGGGGCTGTGGTTGGATTGGTTGTGGATTGGCGTGTATCGTGTGGTTGTGATGGGCATCAGAGCTGCAGTGAATGGTATCGAAGGGATAATGATGCGGTATGGGGTTTTGTTTCCAAGGTGTTTGTGGTTATGGAGGTTTGTAGTAGGGCTGCAGTGATGGGTTGTGCATATAAATAAAAGTGGAAGAGTTAACTAATGAATTGTGGTGCATGGTAGTTGATTAAATATGGAAAATCAATGGAATTGATTGGATGATAAAAGAATATGGTTTTGGGTTGCTTTTGTTTTCCCTAAATTTATTTGTGATTGGCAGGGATATGTTTTACTAATAATTAATCTGGTTTTGTTGTTGTTAGTTCCTCGTTAGTTAAGGAATTGATAAACTAAAACTATTGAACCATGATAATCTTAATGGGGTTTGGGGCTGTTCATTGTGTGCATACTTTTGTCGTAGCAGTGTCGAGGCATGTGCTCATATATTTTTATTAGAAGCCTTAGGATGGGCTGAGTGGTGGATATAATTATATAAATCTATATGTTTTATTTTTTTATACGCACACCACCCAGTTGATCACTACGTGTCAAACACCTGTGGGACGGGGGGTGAGATTCCCAAACATCCAATGGTTGGATGGTTACTGTTCTTCCATGTGATCCCTCTTCAAGGTTCTATAGCCCAAGATCCTTCGGGCATGTTACGACATATGTTTCCCAAGAGTATTCAGGATGAGGATGTGATAAGTTCCTAGTTGACTTCTGGATTGGATGTCATGTGGTTCCCAAGTGTCTTCGGGATGTGATGTGGTTATGGACAAGGATTGAGTGTCGGCGGAATGCGGTATGATATGTGGTTATGGCTGAGGATTGTGTGCCGGTGTGATACTATGAGCTTCGTATGGACAGGTTGCGGCACTTGCTCGAGCTTTGTATGGAAAGGTTGCGGCACTAGCTCAGGAAGAGGGGGAATCATCAGAGGGTTAGGCATGAGGGCATGAGCAGAAATCAGTGGGAATTTGGTGCGAGGTACCAATACTCTGATAATATTGCTATACTACTCTATTGAATTGCGATATTTGGTGAGTGTGGCTTGTAATGTTGGGTGGATAGATTCCTTGATAGGCTTTGGTTCCTTCTATTTTCACATGGGGCATTAGGATGTCTCCCCACCTGTGCATGAGTGAATTAGGTTATCCTACTGAGTATACTTTTATGCTCACACTACGTTTACTTTCAGGTCTTCAAGAGGACTTCAGGGACCGTGCGAGACCTTGCTAGTTGGGCGTTGGAGTTTTGATGGTTTCAGTATTTTCTTTCTTTTTGGTATCGTACCATGGATCTTTTCTTCTTCATGTACTTTTAATTCAGTTTTGTATAAAACATTTGTATGGGTTGGTTTTGGGTTTATTTTCATTTACTTGTTCTTTTTCATTTGGTGTTTGACTCATCATATTTCCCGATCGTAATTAATAAACAGGGTAATGCCTCCCATAATTGTGAAAACTCACACGCTTGGTGCTATTCGCCACTCCGAGGCCTACTGGAGGTGGGACTCACGGGTCATTATCTCCCTTTCACCATTGCCAGCTTTAGAGGGGCATCTTTGGTGGGAGGGGTTCATGACAGAATGGTATCAGAGGGGAGGTTGAATGATAGGATGGAGTATAGAGTTAGGCATAGTGAGGATTGCATGGGATGGTAGGGAAACTGTGTCTGGTGATCTTGGAGCATGAAATAGGCCAGTGAAGACGGGCTAGGACACAGGATTTTAGGGCCCCCGTGATCCAATGCAAGGACTCTGGACCTACCGAATGACCAAGTAAGGCCACACTGATTGCACGATAGAGAACATAAGAAATGTACATGCATCATAATGACTTTTGTTCTTGTGTTTCTGGGGAATTTTGAAGATTTAAAATGTATAAGGAGTCAACGAAATTTTAGGAACAATATAATACACTACTCAGGCTAAGGCATTCCTTGTTTACCTTGAAGTTATGGCACCTGGAAGACGACCACGAGTAGTACAGGAGATCGAGGCCCAGGAGGTTGACTTGACTGATCGACCAAGGGATGTCTGAGAGAAGGAGGACCATCAGTGGAAGAAGATTCTTTGATCCTTCAGCGGAAGACCCTCGGGAAGTATGAAGGAAGCATCTCAGATATGAAGGCAGAGAGCTCACTAAAGGAGCTGGTTATAGATTTCATCTTGATTCGGGCTCTAAAGGATTACTAGGTTCCTCTGTTTATGAGCCATATCAATGGAGCAGCACGTCAGGGGTGGACGCTTTATCTTGGGGAGAAGAGGAAGGCTGAGGTCACGTGGGCTATCTTCGAGAATGAATTTCGGGCGTAATTCCTCTCTTCCACGATGAAGGCTGAGAAGAGGCAGGAACTACTCTCCCTCCAGTATGGGAGTATGTCAGGGAGAGATTTGGGGATCAAGTTCAAGTAACTCCTTATCTTTGCTCCCAACCTCTTTCCGGATGAGGAGTCTTGGGCAAGACCTTTGGAGGAGGCACGTTGACCTTCTCTCATGTATGTTGTTACTCCCTTCACCTTACTGACGTACATGGAGGTCCAGAAGAAAGCTGAATTGGTGGTGAGGATGCACATGCTAGTGGTGTGTCATGAGAAGGAATCAAGTTGGGATCATCGAAGGGGAATGCCATCAGCAGCATGCCTCCAGCTTCAGGGCCCTCTAGGTTCCGACCAGTAGGGAGAAGGCCTCAATAGTTTCAGTTCTGATCTCCCGTTCCTCGCCCTTTTCCATCGGGCCCTGGACCGAGGTGTTTCATCTGTGGCAATCGTGGGCACCTTCGGAACCAGTGCCCGGACCAAGTACACTACTGTGGAGGTGGACTAGTACAACACCCACCTCAGCCATAGCAGTTTCCAGCCAGGCCCTTCCAGTAGTAGCAGCAGAGGAAGAGAGATCCCACTCCTCCAAGGGTAGACATTTCAGGAGGAGGCCGACCTCAGGTAAATCCTCAGGGACCTCTAATAGGGCGTGCTCAGGGAGGTGGCCGACAGCCTAGAGGCAAAGGAAGTGGGCATGGGCAGATGCATGCCACAGAGGCAGTAGTTCCAGCAGGGCCAAAATTCGTTTAAGGTACGATTAGATTTTTTAATACTCTTGCCTATGCCTTGTTTGATTCAAGAGCTTCAAACTCCTTTGTTGTTCCTAGTCTAGCTTGTGCCTTGGGCCTAGACATAGAGACACTTTCCTTACCCCTGGATTTCAGTATGCTATTCGGAGTTCAAACTAGCTTTTCTCGTGTTTTCCGGGGATGTAGGTTGTTGTTGGGGCCACACCAATCTAGTGGGGATCTCCTTTTTCTGCAAATTCAGCCATTCGACAACATTATATACATCTACTATCTTTTCTCAGTGTTTTCTGTCATCGATTGTTTCTGAATAAGGGTTGTGTTTTCAAATATGGGTGGTTGATGTGTGACTTTTATCGGCATGCAGGGTTTCCAGGAAGGTAACCGGTTAGTGGAGGACCTCCTTTACATGTTAGATGAACATTCAGTGGAGTCGGCATATGAAGAAATGGTGGAAGTCCCAGTGATCGTCGGTGAGTTTATGGACATCTTCCTTGAAGAGGTGGAGACTCTACCCCCTCGACGGGATGTTGAGTTCGGGATAGACTTGCAACCTGGTGCCTGTCCTATTTTGAGGGCTCCCTACAGGATGGCACCTTCTGAGTTATAAGGGATGCAGATTCAGATTGATGATCTGATGAAGAAGGGTTTTGTTAGACCGTGTGCATCACCTTGGGGTGATTTTTTCTTGTTCGAAAAGAAGGAAGATGGTGGTCTCTGGCTGTGCATAGACTACCGAGGACTGAACCAGGTAACCATCAAGAACCGTTACCCCCTTCCGAGGATAGGCGATCTCTTTGACTAGCTGAGGGGAGCATGTTGGTTCTCTAAGATCAATCTACGGTCTGGATATCACTAGTTGAGTGTGATGGAGGGTGACATCTTGAAGACTTCCTTCAGGTGCAGATATGGGCACTTTGATTTTGTGGTCATGTCGTTCAGCGCTACAAATGCACCAGCCATGTTCATGGGACTCATGAACTCCGTCTTTCGGTAATACCTGGATCGGTTCATAGTTGTGTTTTTTGACGACGTTTTGATCTACTCAAGATCATAGGAAAATCATGCTAAACACGTGAGAATAGTTTTAGAGGTCATCCGACAACACCAACTCTATGTGAAATTTTCCAAGTGCATGTTCTGGATGCGAGAAGTGCACTTCCATGGGCACGGGGTGTCTGAGCCGGGATTATAGGTGGATCCATCAAAGGTCGATGTGGTTGTTTCTTGGGAAGCACCCAAGAATGTGGCAAGGGATCATAGTTTCCTTGGACTGGCATGTTATTACCAGAGGTTCGTACACAACTTCTCCAGAGTTGCAGCACCTTTAACAACCTTGATGAAGAAGGATCAAGTATTCGTGTGGGATGAGCAGTGTGGGGAATCCTTCAGTTATCTAAAGGTAATGTTGGTTAGTGCCCTATTGCTGAGATTACCAGAGGAGGGATTAACATTTGAGGTATTTTGTGATACCTCAGGCCAAGGTTTGGGGTGCATGCTGATGCAACATCAAGGGGTGATCTATTATGGGTCAACATAGTTACATCCTCATGAACGTAACTATTCCACCCATGATCTAGAGCTTGCGGGAGTTGTGTTCACACTAACGTTGTGGCGGCATTACCTCCTCGGGGATCGCATCGTGTTCTTCACGGATCACAAGATATTGAAGTATATCTTCTCCCAGCTGAACCTGAATTTGTGGCAGCGAAGGTGGATGGAGTTCCTCCAGGACAATGACTTCAAAATCTACTACACCTAAGAGAAGGGAAAATGTGGTGGCTGACACTTTGAGTAATAGGAAGGATGCAGTTTGAAAGTCAGCAGATGTCTGGAAGGTGATGGAAGAATTGGCTGCACTACACCTTGATTTATGGGAAGATGGTGGTATAGGTTGTCTACTTCTAATGACAGTGAATTACTCCCTACTACGGCAGGTGGAGGAGTCTTAGTGGGGAGACATAGAGAGTGAAGTGATGCGCGATCAGGATAGACAAGGAAATGCACCTGAAAGATGGCCGGAGGATGGTCTGAATCAGATGATTTTCCGAGGGAAATTGATTGTTCTAGAGGAAATGCACGAGAGAGTTCTTGGTGAGTTCCAAAACTCACACCTGGAAGTACACCCGAGAGCTTCCAAGATGTACCATGGCTGGAGATGGCAGTTCTGGTGGCCCGGGGTGAAATAGGCAGTAGCAGAGTTTGTAGCAAAGTGCCTCATGTGTCAGCAGGTGAAGACTGAACACCAAGTTCCAGGAGGTCTGTTACAACCTTTAGATGTCCCCGAGTGGAAGCGGGATGACATCTTGTTGTAATTCATCACGGGGCTACCTAGAGTTAATGGGGATTTTGACACCATCTGGGTAGTGGTGGATCCACTGATGAAATCTGCCCACTTCCTAGCAATCAAGGAGTCAAGTACAGTTGAGGCCCTAGCTCAGAGGTACGTGAATGAGGTGGTGCAATTGCATGGATTTACGATATCTATAATATCCTACGGGGATACCGGGTTTACCTTGTGGGTTTGGAGAGGATTGCAATATGATTTTAGCACCCGACTATGCCTCAGCACTGATTTCCACCCACAGACAGATGGGAAGACAGAGCACACCATCCAGACTTTGGAAGATATGCTATGAGCATGTTTTTAGGGCCTTGGAAGATAATGGGAACAACAATTTACTCTGATAGAGTTATATTACAACAACAACTAACACTATACCATTGGCATGGCTCCTTTCTAAGCTTTGTACGGGAGTTCGTTCCGCTCACCCGTATGCTGGACAGAGGTTGGAGAAGTAGGTGTTCTTGGCTTGGAGGTGGTGCAGAGCAAGACGAAGAAGGTTCAACATATACAAGAGATGATGACGGAATCTTAGGACCAGTAGAAGTCATATTCTGATAATAGGAGGAGACCCTTGGAGTTCGAGGTTGGAGACCATGTGCTCTTGAAGGTCTCTCCTCGGTGCGAGCAGCAATGATTCGGAAAGGGGAGAAAGCTTTCTCCTAGGTTGTTGGGCCCTTTGTGGTGTTGTGGAAGGTTGGTGAGGTGGCTTATCAACTAGAATTTCTGCCACCACTCGGAAGGGTGAACGATGTCTTCCATGTGTCTCAGCTCCATCCGTACCTGCACGACGATTCACACGCCCTCGACTGGGGAGAGCTAGATTTCGGGGACGATGCAACGTTCATGGAACGACCCATGATGATCAAAGGTCTTGAAGAGAAGGTGCTTCGTTGATGAACCATTCCATTGGTTCGTGTGCTATGGAGGCATGGTGGGCTTGAGGAGAGTACCTGGGAACAGGAGGCACAGATGCACGCCCAATACCCATAGTTGTTTTGAGTTTTGTTCTGTTATACTAGTTTGTGATGAATCATTTTTACCTTGTTAACTATGGAATGTGTTATTTTCCTTGTTCTATGAATATGTATGAAGAGTTTGGACTGTGGGGAGGGGAGGACCTGATCCTTAATCAAGATGCATTAAGGTGGATGTGATTAAACCCGTGCGGGCGAGTAAGTGCTGCCCAAAGAAGATAATATCTTCACATGGGGGAAGAAACTACCAAACCCATATGATTAGATATATTGACCCTTTAATGTTTCATTTTTGCTTAAGTGGGAGGTGTTCTTATATTTAGGAGAGGTTCACTCCCGAGAGGTATCTTTCAGGGTGGTTGTTTGGACCCCCTCTTTTCTTCAGGTCTGGTTTTAATTCTCGAGGATGAGAATAGTTTGAGAGGTATCTAATGTAATGGCCCAGACCACTCTGGTCCATTACATTGTAAAAATTTGGTGTTAGAGGTGTTATGGGAGGTTAAGGTGACTTGGGGGTGCGTCTGGGTGAACTTTTAAGGAATACCAAAGGGTATTAGCTTTCGCACGAGCTATGCACGGTTTGTCTAAACCGTGCAACTAAATCGTGTGTGGTTGGTGTTAGAGGAAGTGGATAATGCTTGGTTAGCACAAAGTTTGGATAAACGTACAAACTAAACATACGAGGAGTGTTTGACAAAGCAGTAGATAACACAGGGTTAGCACACGGTTTGTCAAACCGTGCGGACTAACCATGCGTGCACATAATCTTAGATCCTTAAATTGTGGATCTAACCTGTTTTGACTCTAAATAGTTTGTTTAATCCCCTAATCGGCCATAACTCGGGATTTCCCTCCCATGAAGGTAGGAGAACCTCTCCCAAGCATTTTGGAGGCGATCTAAAGGCTTCCCTTAGATAATCGAAGCCGGTTTCTTGATGTATGTGATCGTTCTCCTTAGTTATTGATTGTTTCCTTAGATCTACTTCTCTTCTTCCCTCAGTTTCATAAATCTACACCCGTTATGGGTAGATATAAGTGTGTGGATTCCAAATATGATGAGATTTGGTCTTGGTTGTGTTAGGAGAAGGGATCTAAGGAGGATTCATGGAGGATCAGCCCGACATCTTGTGTGTTCTTCGTTGGTTGGGGTTTTCGTCAAAAACCGTTGAGGTAGGGATTTTTCCTTCATCTCTCTCTCTCTTTTTGCATCATGTGGGGTGGGTATCCTCTTGTTTTCATGAGATACGGTTGAACCAATAAATCAAGATAATAACTTGTTAAAGAACTGGTTTGGGGAGATTTTGTTGATATCGTTGTTATATTTCCCTCAATTCTTGTCCTTTGATTATGTTGTGAATTGAATAGGCTTATGCCTATAGAAAATAACTGTTTTTGGGGACCTTTACTTGAAAAATTAAATGTTTTCATGTGTTTCTGGGTTGCTTTGTGGATGGAATCTCATAGAATGTGGAAATTGGTTAATCATGTAATGTTGGATGATTAAATGAATACCTAGAACCCTTGTATGATCTCCCCGATTAAATTAAATGAATGAATGAATTTTGTGGGTGATGGTTGGGGTTTTATTATGTGAAGGGGTGTTTCATGGGTTGTGGTGGAATGGGTGAGTATCGGGGCTACGGTTGGCTTCGTTGTTGATTAGCGTATATCATATGGTTGTGATGGACAACGGAGCAGTGGTGAATGGTATCAAAGGGATAATGATTCAGTACGGGTTTTTTTCCGAGGTGTTTGTGGTTGTGGTGGTTGGTAGCAAGGATGCAGGGCTGAGTTGTGCATATAAATAAAATTGGAAGAGTTAACTAATGAATTGTGGGGCCTGGTAGTTGATTAAATATGGAAAATCATTGGAGTTGATAGGATGATAAACTAAGATGGTTTTTTGTTTCTTATGTTTTCCCTAACTTTATTAGTGGTTGGCAGTGATATGTTTTACAAACAATTGATCAGGTTTGGTTGTTGTTAGTTTCTCGGTAGTGACGGAACTAATAAACTCAAACTATTGAAACATGAAAATCGTAATGGGGTTTGGGTCTGTTCATTGTGTGTATAATTTCGTGGAAGTAGTGTCGAGGCATGTGCTTGGATCTTTTTTGTAGAAGCCAGAGGATGGGCGGAGTGGTTGATATAATCATATAAATTTGTATGTTTTATGTTTCATTACGCACACCACCAATGTAGAGCACTACGTTCTGAACACCCATGGGATGGGGGTGAGATTCCCAAACATCTAAAGGATGGTTGGATACTATTCTTCCATGTGCTCCCTCTTCCAGGTTCTATAGCCCAAGATCCTTCTGGCATGTTACGACAGATGTTTCCCAATAGTCTTCGGGGTGAGGATGTGATATGTTCCCAAGATTCATGGGGATGATATGTGATGTGGTTCCCAGGAGTCTTTGGGATGAGGTCTAGTTATGGTCGAGGATTGAGTGCTGGTGGAATGCGGTATGAGATGTGGTTATGGCTGAGGATTGTGTGCATGTGGGATACTATGAGCTTCGTATGGCCAGGATGCAGCACTAGCTTGAGGTTCTTATGGCCAGGATGTGGTACTAGCTCAGGAAGAGGGGAAAGCATCAAAGTGTTAGCTGTGAGGGCTTGAGCGCAATCGGTGGGAAGGTGGTGTGGGGTACCCATACTTTGATAATATTTCTATACTACTCTATTGACTTGCGATATTTGGTGAATGTGTCCTGTACGGTTGGGTGGATTGATTCCTTGCTATGCTTTTGTTCCATCTGTTTTCTAATGGGGAATTAGGATGTCTCCCCATATGTGCATGAGAGCTTTAGGTTATCCTACTGAGTATACTTGTATGCTCACCCTACGTTTACTTTCAGGTCTTCCAGAGGACTTCAGGGACCGTGCTGGACCTTGCTAGTTGGGTGTTGGAGTTTTGCCGGTGGTAGTATTTTCTTTTATTTTGGTATCGTACCTTGGATCTTTTCTTGTTCTTGTACTTTTGTTTTACTTTTGTATAAAACATGCGTATGGGTTTATTTTTGGTTTATATTCATTTACTTTTTCCCATTATTTTGGTGTTTGAATCATCCTATTTCCTGATCTTAATTAATAAAAAGGGTTATCCCTCCCATAATTGTGAAAACTCATACCCTTGGTGCTAGTCGCCACTCCGAGGCCTATTGGAGGTGGGACTTGGGGTCATTATCCCCCTTTCACCATTTCCATCTTAGGAGGGGCATCTTTGGGGGGAGGGTGTCGTGAAAATATTTTTTATTTACTTTGGATGTTGTAGTATTAGGGTGGATACAATGTTCTTTAAATTTATTAGCTAATATAGAGAAATAAATGTTTCCAAATATGGACATATAGTAGGTTGCATTTTATAAGTATGTGGATTATCACACTAGTACATACATTTAAATTAAAAATTTATTATATGTCTTTCTTGGATGAAAGTGTATCCAAATTTACATTTTCCAAAGATAGTATGTTTATGAATAGTATTATTACCAAAAAATAAAATTTAGTGTGTTATTTATGATATACTAATAATTATATCTTAATCACAACCAACATGTTTACACTTTTAACAATTACCATGGTGATAATATAATGCAAAGAATACTATTTATAAAGAACAAAAGTAAAATTATCATTATACCACTTTTTATACACCTTATTCACAATATGAATTAAATTTATATATATTTAATATCTAGAGGTGGTAAAAGATAATATCAATTTAAACACAAAAAGTGATTGAAAACAATATTTTAGAAGAGTGGATATTTTAAATATTTTTATAATTTTATATCTAAATCACTTATAATTAAAGTTACTATGAAAATATTTATATATTTTCATAAAATTGTAATTATGTTAATAGAAAACAAATACAAGATAATATGGAACATCATAAATTATGGAAAAAACTGGCATAGTTTTTTAAATTTGATTCAATATTAACCGATAAATCAATCATTTTGAAGGATCCAAAAAACTCAAAAAAACAATTAAAATTTATTTTGATAATTAAATAAATGAATTTATTTTCATAAAAATAAAATTTAAAATATGGAAAACGCATTTAGAAAAAAAATGAAACATAAAAAAATATTCTTTTTCAAATATTATCAATTCATTTTTTGATTGAAAATTTTAATAAAATTTCAAAATTTTATATAACTCCATAAAATAAATTCATGATTTTTGATAACATAGTAAATTTATCTCTAATTAACATTATATAGGTTTTAAAATTCTTCTGATATTTAAGAAAATGGGTCCTCATAATTTAAATCATTACTTATATAATTGGTAATATTATTCTTTCATTATATTTTATTATTCCTATATTACATTATCAATCATGTGACTCTTTCAAAAAACATTGAGTTTGTGAATAGCCATATTTCAATGCACATACTCTCTGTAATCCATAAATATTAAATGGTTTCTCTTATTTTGAGATATCATCTTCCAAATGTACTGCCATAGTGCTCAAAACATGAGATTCATCTTGGTATTTATTTCTATAAAAATAAAAATGAAACACTTAATACTTTAATAATGAACTCAATGGTTAATATAGTTATTATACTATTGATCCAAATTATCATAGAATTTATTATTAACAAATAAAATATTGAATAAAATTTTGTTTCCTTCAAAACCATATATCACTTTTCAATAATATACTTAATGAAAAACTGATATCTTACAACAAATAAGAGATATATCTAAAAGTTTACATAAAAACCATTTTAAATACAATAATATATAATTATATGGTACATATCATATTAAGCATCTCCAACCTCAATTTTATAAATATAGTCTAAACAAATTCCATTCAAAATAGTCATATCAACATTATTTAAATTGAAACAACTTCTAGTTTCAGTCCATAAAATTTTATATTTATGGAATAAAAACATTATTTATTATAAAATTAAACTAATAAATGTTAACTATAGAAAATAACCTAGTAATACTATGACATGTCACGAAGCTTGTTTTCCATTTTCTTTGATATTCCCTCTTATAATACATCAAACAAAGGATAAAAAGAAACAATAAAATATAATTTATTACATACTGAATAATTATATCCTTTATACTAATTTTATGTCAATCTATGATTTAAATTATATAAGATAGAGGGAGTGGTTCTCTGTAATAAAAACATCACATTATTATGGAGTCTTTTATTTTGATCTAATTAAATAATTTCTTGAATTTGAATAATACACACAAATTTGTAAGAAGATCAAAAATAGCACAAATTATAATATTAATTGATGGTTTATATACTAATCCCACCCAAAAATAAAAGTGAATATTCCCCCATGTCAATTAAGGAACTAGAAGATGATGAATTATCCCACTAATTTGTCTTCATCTAACATTAACATATTGAAAATTTTAATATCTCACTAAAAATTTATAAATATCATTCTTCATTCACCCATACCAATAATATACCTGATTAAATATTAATAACATATTAATTATAGGATTAATGGACAATCGAGAGATATTAGATTAATATAACAATTCCATATATATCTTGGAACTTATAGGCAAACAAAACCACTTTACAAATCTAATAAAACCTTATTCATCAATGATAGTATAAATAAAAATTCCCATATTTACCAATTTTACCATTCCATTGAAATCATGTTCTTCGTTTTATGTGCGACTAAATCTACCTAAAAAATATGACCGCAAGATAACATGATCAAAATGGGAGGGAGGTCCTATGTGTAACTTTTATAGGCCAATTTCATTAAATCATTGAATAATGACCTAAATTCCCATTGTAATATGGGTAATGATGTATTATAATTTCAAATAAATCAAAGAACCACCATTTTTTTTAAAGGGATGATATTTTAATCAAGGAAAAACCATGCCCCTTCCAATGAAAATCAATGAAAATAATGAATTCCCCATTTTATATTGGAATTGATAACAATATAGAATTAACAAATGGTAATTTATATTCCTAGATAAAATTTATCACATTCATATTTCTAGATGTATTTTTTTTGAGTTAAATTATTTTGCTGATTTAACAGCTAAGAAATGTTCTCAATAAAAAATTTGAATAAACCAACTAATCCCTGAGAACATCAACACCCAATTACATTTATAGGATGTGGCTACTCAAACACTATTTTAAATTTTGTAGGAATAATGTTTTTCTTATAATTATAAAAAATATACCAGTGGAATGAAATCATTCGTAACCAATATTTTCATTTTCTAAATTATTTTTACAAATATTTTCATTTATAGTATACTGGAAAAAACATAGATGTCTTTTACTGTCCTCATTTAAAATAAATTCAACTAAAATTTAATTAATGAAAAATACAATGAAATCAAAATACTCATGAAAAACACTATTTATAAGATCCTTAAATATATGATTCTCATTCTTCAACATGAAAAGAATATCCCCAAACCAATAAATCCCATACCATGTATGTAACAACTTTAAAAAATTAACATACACTTTTAATTTTAACCAATGATACTCATACCTCATATAAATATTTAAAAAATAAATACAGCCAATGAGTTTATCAAAAATCCAATTATATGATGTAAAATCTACATGTTCATAACAATGATGTTACTGAGTGGTCTAGAATTAATGAAACTTGTCATGGAACCATCCATAATTTTAATGAATAATATATGATCACCCTATGATGATATCCAAGTGTGGATGAAACCCTTATCAATCATATTTTATTTCTTCTTTTTCAATTACCAAGGATCAACTAGAGTCATTCATGTCATGACCCGTCCTCGGGGCCCTTGTTGTGACTACCCTAAGCCCTCCATCCATAGGCCAGGGGCTGGTAACTACCCCCAAAGGCGTAAATCCCAGTAATAGGGAATGAATTTCCATTATAAAAGTAATCATACACAACATAGTATGCAAGTGAAGCAAGAACTAAGTAAAACTGAGTACAATAGTGAGTGCTGAAAAGTAAATGGGCCAGTATTCAAACCCAACTGAATGTACTGTACAACAGAGAATGAAAGTACAATAGTAGTAAAGTAAAGAGGAAACCACAGAGTTGTCCTCTAGATATCCCACCTGAAGGGTGGGTACAGATGGTCTCCTCATCTCCCTGTGTCCTTTCATCCACTCCAGGTACATCCCGTCTAGTGGTCCACCTCTGGGATCAATCCAGCTCCACAAGCCTCCACCTAGATCAGTGATGTTTGTTGTCTACATCCAACACAACATAGTGTGGGCATAGCCCATGCATGGGTGAGTTCACGATACTCAGTAGGGACCCCGAGACCCCTGACGGTCTCCTAGAATCCCCGAAGTATTAATCAAAAAGGAAAGATACAAACACGAAGTATCAACCAACTCTAATTAGGTATATGCCCATACATATACCTAAGTTATCAATCTCAGTTCGACTCCAACATCCGAGCACGATCACAATGTAGTCCACACAGGAAGAAGTCAATCATACCAATGATAATGATTGAAAAGAAAGACTTAGCTCACACAGGTATACTACTCATGAAGTGTGGTGGAGATGATTAGATATAGCATCTGAATCATCTCCTCTGCCGAACCCACATAGGATGAAAGTATAGAAGGCGTCGCTGTCGAACCCACGTATGATCCAAGTACAGTAACCATCGCTGTCGAACCCACGTAAGATCCATGTACAGTCACCATCGCTGTTGAACCCACGGTCGACCCTTGTACAGTCTTCGTCACTGTCGAACCCACATAGGATCTAAGTATAGTCATCTACGTCATCGAACCCATGGAGGATCCCAGCCCGGTAGTTGTCATAATCACATCCAACTCTAGGGTTCCTGCACACAGCGTACTCAATTCCAGGAGGATCCACTCCTCGAGTAAAGGGGTTGATACATAAACTGTCATGAAGAACATAGTTGATGTATCCCAAAGTTCTATCTCATCAAAATCAACTCAACACGACAGACGGCGCGTTAATCAGACGCTCAGTCTGAGAGATATTGGTTTTCTTGTTCAAGGGGCCCGGTTGGAAATATGTTCGTTCCAAACCCATCCATTTACCAAAGTTTTACAAAACTCACTTAGTGTATCACAAAATGACCTCCTCATCGATAGGGTCCTAGTGCCGTCGACGGCTCATCGATAGGACACGTGGTCTTTAATTTTTTCACGTTTAAGTGAATAATAGGCACGGCCCGATAAGCCCAGTGGGATGGTGGGTCATGTCACCTAGTTTTGGCGGGTCCGCCCCAGTTGGGGTGTCGGACTGGCCCGAAGGTTCGCACAGTCTGGCCTGAGGGACGCGGCCCGGCCAGAAGAGAGCGCAGCTCGACCCGAAGCGGCGTGGCCCGGCACGGCGGGGCGTACGGCCCGGCTGGCCGAGCGGCCCAGCCCGAAGGCCGCATGGTCTGAGGGGGTGTGGCCCCCCAGCTGCCCGAACTAGTAGTGCCGCACTGCCAAACAAGCCAGCTAGGCCGGCCGGCCTGTTCTTCTACCGAAGCGGCCCGTGAAGCGGGCCGCAGTTCCTCTTGCACAACCGGCACAACGACGCTGACTTCCTTCACCGCGTTCCCAGCATGGCGTGATGGCGAAATACCTCCTTAGCCTTTGATATCTGATTCTAAATAAGATAGGAAATGATAGAGGGTCTTCATGCCGTGTTTTTTCCCCATGCCATCTGCTCTAGATGGTAATAGTCGGCCAAGGTATTCACATGAATACAACAAGAACGAGGGAGTAATTATTTAAAATAAATTATGGAAACCCCCTACCTCAATAATTGATGTCGTACATTGGGAACCGTGGAAGACGGCATCGCGGGGAGAGGTTTCGTAGAAGACTTCGGTGTGCTTCATCGTTCTTCGTGGATCTGGTGTTCTTCGTTGAAGAGACATCATTCTTCATCGATAGGGGAGTTCTCTTCTTCTTCACACAAGTGTTCTCTCAAATATTTTTCAACCCAACATGTTCCCAAAATAAAATAATAGGCTAAAATATTATTTTAATAACACAAGGAATTATAATTTCAAAATTAAATCCACTCCATTAATTAATTGAAGAGGGTGAATTCTTTAACTATCATGTGTTGTCATTAATTAAATAGGGAGAGTAGGGGAAAGGGAGAGTCCACATTTATAAGGAGTTTACAAATTAAAGAAGGGAGTTTAAGGGGGTTTGTGGAAAATGAAAGGTTAGGGCTCGTGTCGGCCCCACCTCTAATATATCCACACATGGGAAGTTGGGTGGGTGTGGGACCCACCAACAACTTCCCATGGGATGAATTAATCTCCTTAGATATAAAATAAAATTTCCCCAACAATTTTATTTACTTTTTTAATAAAAACCCAATAATTAACTTCTCCTCCTGTCTAAACACAACTTTGGTAAAGGTCACCTTAAGAAATTGTCGGTGATACGAGTTCATCGGTGCCCCTAGATCTCAATTCTGAGCACTGGTTCTTATGATATAAAAACAAAATCGTTCGTTTACTGAATGTACCTGAGCTAAACTTCAGAAATTGATTCCAGGCACACCGGTCCTCAGAATCAAGTGTCGTTAGAAGCCACAGACTCGTAAAATTTCAAAGTATTTAAGAAAAAAATTTCCATGAAATTTATGGGTCTTTACATTACTCCCACCTCAGGGATTTACGTCCCCGTAATGTTACAACATAAACTAGGGAAACAAATGAGGTTACTGAGCACACATCTTAGCCCCCGCTCCCATGTGCTCTTTTAGAGGTTCTCATGCTGCCAAAGAATGCGTACTGGAGGAATCAACCTTCCACACAGGACCCTCTCATGTCGATCCTCGATCTCCATAGGGACCTCTACAGATGTCTCCCCATCATCAACTGTTCACGTAGGACCCGCTCGGGCCGTGGACTTATCTCCTCGGTCGAGATAGGTGGAAGACGTCGAGCACCCGGTGAAACTGAGGTTGAAGGGCTAGGCGGTAAGACACCTCACCTACCCTACTGAGGATCTGGAATTGTTTGATGAAGTGTGGAGATAACTTGATGCCCTGGCCAAATCTCCATAATCCACATCGAGGTGAGACCCATAAGAAAACATGGTATCCATCCTCAAACTCCAGTGGTCCCCGTCTCCTATCAGCATAGGACTTTTGTCTCCTCTCTACAGTCCTCATCCGCTCATGGATGATCTGCAAATTTTCCATCGTACCCTGAACCATCTTTGTTCTTACGAGTGCTAACTCTCTAGGGTTAGTCTAGCACAGAGGTGATCTTGATGGTCAGTCATACAGTGCCTCATATGGTACCATCCCGATGGTGGAGTGGTAGCTGTTGTTGTACCCAAACTCCACCAAGTCTAGGTGATCCTCCCAGCTATAAACAATGTCATGGAAACATGGACGAAGCATTTCCTAGAGTGTCTGAATGGTCCTCTCTGTCTGGCTATCTTTATGAGGATGAAAGGCAGTGCTCAGGCGTAGCTGCATCCCAAATGCCACTTGTAACCCTTTCCAAAGCCGAGATGTAAAGCGAGTGTCTTGATCGGAGATGATAGACGATAGTACACTATGAAACCATATGATCTATTGAACGTAAAGGAATCCCAAGATCTCTACTGAGCCCTACTCTCTGATCGTAAGGAAGTGGGCTGACATGGTGAGTCGGTCGATGATCACCCAGATAAAGTTGTGTCCCCTAGATGTACATGGAAGCCCCATCACAAAATCCATTGATATCCCATCCCACTAATACTCTGGAACTTCCAAGGGCTGTACCAAACCTACTGGTACTTGGTGCTCCACCTTCACTTGCTGGCAAGTGAGGCATCAGAAAATGAACTCTGCTATAGCCTTCTTTATACCCGGCCACCAGTGTAATCTTTTAACGTCCTGGTACATCTTTTCCACTCCTGGATGTGTCTTTAGAGGGGATGTGTGAAACTCCCTCATCACTTCCTCTTGTAGTGCAACTGGTACCATGGTACGTCCCCTGAAGAGGATGATGTTCTCTCCTCCTTTAGAAAATCCATCAGGAGCCTGCCCTGTGGAAATATGAGCACATCGTGTCTCACAGTCAATTTCCCCACGTTGTGTCTCTCTGACCTGCTGAAGTAGTAGAGGAGTGACTTTGAGGGAATGTAGAAAGGATTCCCCATCTCTATCCACAAAGGATATCTGCAAAGCAACTAACTGCTTCGTCGCCTCTCCATGTAGCGTAATGCCAAATCTCTTGTTGAGAGCATCAGCCACAACGTTCCACTTATCAGGAGTATAGACTATGTCAAAGTCATAGTATTGGAGGAACACAAGCCATCACGGTTGTCTTAGGTTCAGGTCCATCTACGAGAAGATGTTCTTGAGACTCTGGTGGTTACAGTAGACTGTAAAGTGCTCTCCTATCAGATAGTGCCACCTCATATTCAAGGTGAAGACCACTGATGCTAACTCCCGGTCATGGTTAGCGTATTTTTGATCATTCTACCTCAACTATAATAAACCATAGTTGATCTATGACCGCACCTGCATCAGGACACACCGGAGTTCGGTCTCTGATGTATCACAGAAAACTATGTACCCTACGCCCTCCTCTGGTAGCCTCAAGTTGGGCGCATTGGCCAATCTCTATCTCAGCTCCTGGATGCTCTACTAGCATCTATCTGACCACACGAAGGGTTTACCCTTCTTTGTCAATGAAAAAATTGGTTCAGTAACTCCGGAGAAGTCTGGCACAAATCTCTGATAGTTCCCAGTCGGACCTAGGAAACTCCGTACCTCTGTCACGCTTCTGGGTGGCTCCCAAGAATGTACTACCTCAATCTTCGCAGGATCTACTGCAACTCCCGCCTCTGAAATGACGTGCCCTAAGAAGTGAACCTCTTGAATCCAGAACCAGCACTTCAAAGGCTTACCATAAAGCTGGTGCTCTCAGAGTGTGTTCAGTACAACCCGCAAGTGGTAGGTGAGCTCCTCCTCAGTAGTCGATTAAATCAGTATGTCGTCGATGATGACTACGAAAAAACGATCGATGTAAGGCTGGAAGATCTTGTTCATGAGACTCATGAACAGTACTGGTTCATTGGTTATGAAAACTGGCATAACCAAGAACTCGTAGTGGCCATACTGACACCTGAAGGCCCTCTTCCGTACATCCTCATCTCAAAATCTGAGATGATGATTGCCTGGCCTGAGGTCTATATTTGAGAACCATCATTCTCCCTTGAGCTGACCAAAGAGGTTGTCAATCCTTGGGAGTGGATACTTATTCTTCACGATCACATGATTCAGGCAACAGTAGTCGACACACGGTTGTAAGCTCTCATCTTCCTTCTTGGCGAATAAAATCGTAGAAGCCAAGGGTGAAACACTGGTTCAGATGGATCCCTTTCCCCACAAGTCCTCCAGCTGTACTCATAGCCCACGAAGCTCGGCGGGAGCCATCAGATATGCTGCAGTAGATATCTGTGTTGTCCCGGGGTACATGTCAATGTGGAAATCTACCACTCTGCGAGGAGGTAGTCCTAGAATGCCGTTAGCGAAAAAATCCGCATACTGACCCACCATAATAGAAAAAATCGTACTCCACATATCAACCGCTCCTAGGATGCGACTAGACAACTGAGGGGTCATCGGCTGCCCTATCTTCTGCTTAAGTCCATCCTGCGCTGCAATGGCTCCCTTCTTGTCAGTGAAGGTGAACCTACTCCCATCTGTTCTGACACACTGCACATTGCTCCTAAAATAGTCGATCTGGTCATGGATTGTAGATAACCAATCCATACCCATGATGATCTCGTAAGGCCTCGATGTTGTTACAAGAAGATCCCAACTAAAGCTCTCGCCTCCTAGAGTAAGCTCACACTACCGGAACCAGTGCGTAATCATCGAGTCTGCTCCAGTAGGAGTCTCTAGACGTAACGATCGAGCCAAAAACTCTGTTGTAATCTCTGACCTCCGAAAAAGGGAAGTGAAAAAAAATAATGCCTCTCTCCTGTGTCTATAATAATTACAGAAAGGGTAGAGTAGACACAGATAGTACCTCGAATCATCTCAGGTGCGCCGCGGTCGTAGGCCTCAACCACCTGGACCTGAGCCTACCCCTATCTTCCAGCTCCCTATGGTCGGTGTGGTCCCCATGGTGGTGGTGGTGGAAGAGCCTTAAAGCATCTTACACTACCTGCTTCTCGGCCAGCTCCTCTTCCTCATCAGCCTACTCCATGTGGACCTCCACGGTCGATCCTATGCCTCTTCTCGGGAGGTCCTTCTACTTTCTGCTACTCCTCTGCATGGCGTTTCGAGCATTCATTATCCATGTGGCCTAACCCGCGACATGCATATCACTTCCTGCCCCTCGTATAGTTTGCTATGTTCTGTGTGCCCCGCACATCCAAACCACTATCCTGAGGTCGCCCACCCGATGGCGTGGTCCTCTTGGACCTCCGCGACATCTGTCTACGGCCGGCTATAGAAGACTCCACTACATGTCTCTCTACGGTGGGTCTCGCTGCTGGCGTAGGCTCTGCAAAAAATCTCTCCACAAAAAGGGCTTACTCTACTACTCCATCCTGCGTCAAAATGCTGAGGGAGATCATCGAATCCCTGATCTCATGCCATAGTCCCTACTCAAAGGTCTAGGCCTAGAAGAATGGGTCATGTACCATGTCCGTGGAGTAGCGCAAGAAGTTGGTAAATCTCGTCGGGTACTGGGCTACGGTAATGTTGCAGTGCCGCAACTTTAGTAACTCCTGGACGCGCACCGCATGGAGGGTGGATGGAATAAATTCCGAGCAGAAGAGGCTCTCGAAGTCCGTCCAAAGTTGAGATGCTTCGTCCTTCACCTGGTGCATCAGGCTCCACCATCTAACTGCTGCTGTGTGTAGTAGAATTGCGGAAATGATCACTATAAGTTCAGCTGGTCTCCCTAACAATTTGAAGACTCCGAATATAGCCTCTAGCCAATCTTTGGCTGCCTAAGGATCTGTCTCTCAGTGGAACTTGGGCAGCCTATGTCGCTAAAACTTGTGCAATGCACTCAGATGGCGTGCACTCTCCGCTGCTAGGGCAGTGGTATCGGTGGCCCAGCGGGTAGTGGTACCGCTGGTGCCTCCACTGTAATAGGGCACTACACCGAGGCCTCGTCGCTCGGTGGACTGCCATCTCACACGTAGCTCGAAACCCTAGCTGGATGCATATGTGGGGCCATCCTGTGAAGAAACAGGTGTTCCACGGTTAGTACAGTATACCTGGTGGGCTACCATAAAGTAATCAAAAAGAAAACTATTGAAACACACATGTAATCAATGGTTTCGTGCACTGAGTTGGAAATAAGAATTCAGGGTCCTAGTGTATGAATACGTCAGTTCTCGCACCAACACTGGACTCCATGGACTGATAACCACACTAAACACTCTAAACACTAATTCATCACAGAAAGAAATTATCAGAGTCCTGAGTTCTGCGGTATGACTGACACATTTGATACAAATTTTTCACAACCCGTCCTTGGGCCCGTGTCGTGACAACCCCAAGCCCGCCTTCAATAGGCCAGGGGCTGGCGACTAGCACCAAAGGCATAAATCCCGGTAAAAAGAAGGCATTGCCTTTATAAAAGTAAACATACACAACAAAGTATTCAAGTGAAACAAGCACTAAGTAAAACTGACTACAACAGTAAGTGCTGAAAATTAAATGGGCCAGTATACAAACCCAACTAAATGTACAGTACAACTGAGAAAGAATATAAAAAAGTAGTAAATTAAAGCGACAACCACTGAGTCATCCTCCAGATATCCCACCTGAAGGGTGGGTACACACGGTCTCCTCAGCTCCCTGGGTCCGGTCGTCCACTCCATGTGCGTCCCATCTAGTGGTCCACCTCTGAGTACCATCCAACTCCACAAGACTCCACCTAGATCAGTGTTGTCTGTCGTCTGCATCCAACACAACGTATTGCGGCCATAGCCCATGCATGGGTGTGAACACAACACTCAGTAGGGACCCCAAGACCCCCGAAGGTCTCCCAGATTCCATGAAGGACAAACCACAAAGGAAAGATAAAAACACAATGTATCAACCAACTCTGCTTAGGTATATGCTCATACATATACCTAAGTCATCAATCTCAGTTCGGATCCAACTTCCGAGCCAAAGCCCAATCCAGTCCACACTAGAAGAAGTCATTCATACCAATGATAATGATTGAAAGGAAATAATCATCTCACATAGGTATACTACTCACGATGTGGGGTGGAGATGATTAGATATAGCCTCTGAATCATCCCCTCTGCCTAACCCACATAGGATCCAAGTACAAAGGTCGTCGCTTCCGAACACACGTAGGATCCAAGTAGAGTAACCATATGTGCCGATCCCACGTAGGATAAAAGTTCAGAAGTCATCGCTGCTGAACCCACAGAGAATCCAAGTACAGTCTTCCTAACTGGAAAACCCATATAGGATCCATGTACAGTCGTCTTTGTGGTAGAACCCACAGAGGATCCCAACACGGTAGTCGTCGTAGTCGCAGCCGGCTCTAGGGTTCCCACACATAGCGTACTCAATTTCCGGAGGGTACGCTCCCCAAGTAAAGGTGTAGATACATCAACTATCATGAAGTCCAGAGTTGATGTGTCCCAAAATTCTGTCTCATCAAAAGGAACTCAAAGCGATAGATGGCGCGTCAATCGAACGCCCGGTCTGAGAGATATTGGCCTTTTCATTCTAAGGGCCCATTTGAAAATATGCTCATTCCAAACCCGTCTGTTTACCATAGTTTTCCAAAACTCACTTATGGTAACAAAAAAGGACTGACTCATCGATAGGGTCCTAGTGTCGCAGACGGTGCGTTGATCAGATGCGAGGTCTTTAAGTTATTCATGTTTAAGTGAATAAGGGGCCCGACCCGATAAGCCTAGTGGGCTGGCGAGTCGGGTCACATAGTTTTGGCGGGTATGTCCCGGTAGGGGTGTCAGACCGGCCCGAAGGTACGCACGGTCCGGCCTAAGGGACACAGCCTGGCCCGAAGAGAGCTCGGCCTGGTCCGAAGCGGTGCGGCCAGAAGCGGCCCGGCTGGCTCGGCCAGGTGGCCGATCGGTCCGACATGGCGCAGCCTCCTGACTGCCCGAACCGACGGCGACTAGCGGCGCCGCCCTCCCAAACCGGTAGGCAAGGCCGGGTGGCTTTCTGGTGTACGCAGCCTGCACGGCGGGCCGCAATTTCATCAGCGCAGCGCCCTCATGGCATCGCCGTTCGGCTCCGCCCGACCGGCCGATGGGCCGACCAGTTCTTCTACCGAAGCAGCCCATGGTTTCTCCCGCACAACTGGCATGATAGCGCCGGCTTCCTTCGCTGAATTCCCATCACAGTACGACAGAGACGTGCCTCATATGCATTCGGTTGTCGATTCTAAATAGGATAGGAAACAACAGAGGGTCGTCGATCCGTGTTTGTTCGGCTCACACCCTCCACGTTAGGCAGTAACAATCGTCCAAGGTATTCAGTTGAATAAAACGAGAAAGAGGGAGTAATTATTTAAAATAAATTAAGCAAACCCCCCTATCTCAATAATTTTTTCGTACGTCGGGTGCCGCGGAAGACGACATCGCGGGGTTAGGTTTCGTAGACAGCGTCAGTGTGCGTCGTCTTTCTTCGTGAATCTGACATTCTTCATTGAAGAGATGTTGTACTTCATCGAGAGAGGAGTTCTCTTCTTCTTCACACAAGTGTTCTCTCAAATCTTCCCCAACCCAACGTGTGCCCAAAATAAAATAATAGGATAAAATATTATTTTATTACCACATGCAATTATAATTTCAATATTTAAACCACTCGATTAATTCAATGAAGAGGGTGAATTGTTTAATTATCATGTGTGGGCATGAATTAAAGTGGGACAGTGAGGGAGAGGAAGTGTACACATTTAAGAGGAGTTTACAAATTAAAGAAGGGAGTTTAAGGGGGGTTGGGGTAAATTAATGGTTGGGGATAGTGTGGGCCCCACCGCTCATATATCCACATATGGGATGTTGGGTGGGTGTAGGCCCAACCAACAACTGCCCATGGGAGGAATTAACCACCTTAGATATAAAAAAAATTCCCTCACAATTTTATTTACTTTGTAATTAAACCCCAATAATTAACTTCTCCTCTCATGCAAATGAAACTACGATAAAGGTCCCCTTAAGCAATTATCGGCGTTGCGAGTTCATCGGTGCCCTCACATTTCGATTTTGAGGACTAGTTCAAAAGATAGAAATACCTGCTCGTTCGTTTACTGAACGCACCCAATATAAACATTGGAAATAGATTCTGGGAACACCGGGCCTCGGAATCAAGTGTCGTTAGAAGCCACAGACTCATAAAATTCCAATGTATTTATGAAAGAAATTTCTTTGAAATTTCCAGGTCTTTACAATTCGATAAGCGGACATTAAATTTTTTAAACTTCATGATCTTTTTCTACAAAAAATTCAACATACCAACTAGGAATAAATCAATGAATAAAACCATAAATAATACAAAAAATATTTAATTACAATTATTACATAATTAATTTGAATTTATAATTGTATTTTCAGAAATATCTTCAATCAACAATTCAATTCCACCTTATACCATTTTCATAGTTCAATATGTATTGTCAAATAAAAATAAATTCATTCATTTATGAAAAAATCATATTATAACTAATAACATCATTAAATCATCATTCTATAATAGAATAAAAAAATTAAATCCAATTAATACCCAAAATAATACCAAACTGATTAATTGGATATGAGACATTGTTTTTAAGAAAACACATTCAATATATATATATAGGTAGACATAAAAAAATTATTGATTCCTTAATACTACCCTCGTAATTGTTTTTCAAATAGACCCTAATTAATTTCTTCATATTGTGTTTCCATTTAACTTTCATGTTTCCCATATATAAAAAGATGAAGAAATTATATGTTAAAATAGACATTATTATAAAATATATTAAAAATTATCTACTTCTCACCAATTAATATGATATTTCTTTATTTATATTCATAGAATAAAAAGACCTCACCGCACATTTATAACTTTGATCTTGGTGGTTCCCACATTTTTTAACTATATTTTTACATATGATTTCTTAATGATCAAAATTATTATAATTAAATAATCTTACACATGCCGACCTATATATTTTCCCATTACATTTCTTATCAAATATCATTTACCTGATGAAATGAGTGAATTTATCAATCATACAAAATCATTAATACATTCCTGATCCTATAAAAAAATTTAATTTTTTAAATTATTTATAATATTTGGTGGATTTACCTCTATATTTCATGGTTAAATTCTTTTCGATCTCTTACCACAATGAAAAAAAGTTAGATTTTTTCTCAAGAAGTAAATTTGAGTCCAGATAATAAATATCAACATTTTTGAACTAATGAACAATATTCTATTAACATTTAAATTCATGATAGGGAAATATTATTTATAAAAATTCATTTAATGTTATAAAAAATCTATCAATATTGCTAGTATGGTCCAATATAATTCCTAACCAACCAACCATTTCCAGAAAACATTTCATCATAAATGGCCACTAATACATAATTAGTTCTCTTTAGGTATATAACTATCACTTTAATTCTATGTTAAATATAATTTTTATAATACATATTATGAAAATGATCATTAAGGATTCTCCACTCAATCGAATAAAGCTCATCACATCCCCTAGAATTATAATTAGACACCAAAGTCAATTAGCTTCACTGTTAAAATGATTAAAAGTAAAAATTATCTTTTTATTCTTTAAATTACAAAAAATTCTTTTATCTTATACATTAAATGTATCCAGACCCCATCTTTCACTACGTATGAATATCAATTATATTTTTCATTTTTATGTTTCATTAAATTCCCCCTATATGAATGTTCCCCTTTAGAGAATTTATTTGTTCTACTTTCTAGGTTTTTTTGTTAATAACTTAAGTTAAATGAGTTAGTATTTCCTAAAACATCTTTTTTTATACTATTGTAGGTTTCTAATACTGATGTTTTTTATTCCCTTCAGGATTTGACACATCATTATTCATATTTCCTCTACATAAAACCATTCATAACTGACATTTATTAGATTTATTATCCTAAAAATCATTAATAGAAATCTAAAAAAAATATAAATATGAATCTTGCAATAGAATTTTCAGCATTATTGTAACTTCTAACTATATCTAAATAATCCACTCACACAAAATATAATAAATTGTTTTTTTAAAACCCCATAAATATGAGGACGACAATAGGGATTTTTTATTTCAACAATCTCATGATCATATATGTTTAGTGTTATAGAGAATTAGGAAAATCAATACCATACAATGATGAAATTACATATTTAACATTTTTTATAAAAAATTACGAATTACTATTAAACATATATTTCATTTAATAGAATTTATATTCATTTAATATGAGTCACCAAAAAACTAATGATGTGTTTTGAATTTGTACACACCCATAGATCCTATGAAAAATATTTAAAAGTGTGAGATAAAGGAATGCCTCGAAAGGGATATAAAATAATCTAAACCCGTTATTATAGTGAAAAAAGAAAATCCATGAATACATTTTCCTTTTCCAAAAAAAATTTTTTTTACATAAATAAAAAATTTACACATGTTATAATAAATATTTTCTCAAAAAACCCCTTAAAACCATTAGTATGGGTTGGAAAAAATATTAAGGAATCCTTTGGTACAAATAAACTCAAAAATACATTTCTTTGAAAAATAATACCTCATTAATTAATATTATATGTTGTTTTCATTTCTCATAAAATAAAATTATTTATTTAAAAATGCTCTTTTGAAAGTACAGTATATTTACCTTGGATAATAATATTCATAAAACATGCTATGTCATGATTAACATTTTTTAGTATAATTGGATTATGGTTAATTTTATAGAACTCACCAAACCAGATATATTCCTCATTTATACCTTTATTACTACAATGTTATCTAATACATTAGAGAGATATATCAGGAACACCAATCATCCAATGTTATGTCAGGATCACATCCGGTCATTTGTATTTTCCATGAACTTTATAATGAACTAATTTTTGTTATTATTTCAAAATTTCATCAAAAAGTATCCTTTCAACCCATAATAAAAAAATGTTAATATTTCAAAAATTTCATAAAAATAAATATGACTTTTCATTAAAAACTCATAAAAATATAATATTCCAAGAAGGGTGGTAGTATGATCTATATTTAAAACCAATTTTAACTTATTGAATATACATTAATGTTATGAAGGACTATGATTTATAGATAATTTATCTAAGGTGTATAGAATTAAAATGTTGATGTTATATTTTTTCAAAAGTGAAAAACATCCAATATAGAAATTATTTAAAAGATCCCCTTTTAAATCTATTTAAAATTTATAAAATATAATGTAAAAATGAACATTATATACATTTAAATCATAAATAAATTCATTATAATGATTTTTAAAATAACCATTATATGGATTAAAACCTGTTTGAATGAAAATAATAATAAAATATTTATTATTTAATTTACCTAACAATATACCCCATACAGTTTTATACATTCTCTAACTCTGTATTAAAAAACATATTAGTTATATACATGATTATTAACCTTTATTATGTACATTAAAACAAATATATTCCATTTATTTCATTTGATACCATGTTTTAATAAGTTATTAATAGGTTATCTTCACACTATATGTTTTACATTCATTCAGATTGTTACCATGAAACAATATTAGTGCATCCACTATGGTCAAAGGTATTATGGTTTCATTACCTACTAAATAATCAATATGATTTATATAGAATTCACATTAGTTGAAAAATTATTTATAAAAATCTATGTATGTTTGTTATGAAAAATTAGGCACATCATTTTATGAAGTGAGTTGATATTTCCTATGCATTAACAACTTTTACATTTTTCTACTAGTAAAAAATAATTAATGTAGATAATATTTTAATTTTCCAAAATAATATTATGTTTTTTATTTCACATTTCTTCCTTAATACCATCCATAAGTCCACAATTGTATGGTTAACTTAAAATTTGAATGACATCAGTTTTTTTTGGAAAACCACATGTATTCAAGATATATGTTATCATTATACAGTAGATGAAAATGTGCGAATATTAGAAATAAAATACCTATAAAAATATTTATTATTTTATTAATACCACATATATATAAATAATCATTTGACCCATATTTGTACCTCTTCATGTGTTCAGGGGATGAAAAATTAATTACATCACATTGTGGAGGTGATATTCTGCATGTACGCATGTGTGATGTTTTCATTTCCTATAGGATGGAAGAGGAGAATAAATTTAGTTATAGAATCCTGAAAAAAATAATTTTGTATGCTTATGTTAATAAATTTATAATATTTGAATAGTTATATAATATTTTAATGATGCAGAAGTTGAAATAAACATGAAACACTCTTTTTAAAATTTAAACATATTCTATGTAAAACCCCGATTAGAATTTAAATTATGGTAAATATGAGTTAAAAAATTTGGAATTTGGAATGGAATTTTTTAGAGCATGATTGTTATACATTATCAGATGTGTGTAGTGATGTTAAGAGAGATGAATCATTTATATGTAATTAGTGTTCCATAAATGTAAATACTTAAAATGTTTAAATATATTATATATATATCTCAATGAGAAGTGGAACTAATTAATATATTTGGAAATTATGGTGAATATTAGATTAAATAAAATAAAAAAATGAAATTTTAACAAGTATATATGAAATTTTAATGTATCGTTCTTAATTAAAACTCAAATTAGTAATCACTTTAACCATTTAGGTGGTAAATTTTTATTACTAAGCATACTAATCAAAATGAAAAAAATAGAATATAAAATTTTACTAAATTTGAAAAACCAAACTCATGATATTAAATATTTTTTAACTTATTCAGTTTAATGATTTTGTAAAAAAGTATTTTTGTATAACTATGTAAATTGCATTGAAAACACTTTTTACAAGACATTTCTTTTCATTACATTTATTCTATTCTAAAATTACGTATTTTGTTTATTATTATAAATATAATTGTATTATTTTTAACTGATAAGGGGTAATTTTACATTCATACATATCCAGAATTGAATAAGGCATTTTAATACACAAAATGAGATGATAATATTTTTTAAAAATTCGATAACATTTCACCATTAAACTAAAATTAATATTTTTTAGAAAATGTCTGGAAATTCACCCTAAGATAAATAAAATTCAATATATAAAAATTTTAAGAACATTATATCAAAATATAATTAAAATGTTTTTAATTTTTTCTTTTAAATTAAAAAATTTAATACATGTAAAAATAGTTTAGTTAAATAATAATAAATATTTTTTGGATGAAAAAATTATTAAAATTTATGTACTAATTATATCTTAATAATATTCAATTATTATTATTAATAAAACTATAAATTATCTTATAATTAAAATTAATTGGTTTTCCATAAATGATATTTCTAATGTAATTTATGTGGGAGTTTATAATCTAATATAAATACTTGAACCATTACCTCATGTTTTGAATAATTAATAAAATAAAATCGAACATCAACCTTATCATAAAAGAGAATAAGTTGTGGTTTGGAAATTTATCAAATAATGTTCTCCCACATTTGATTGATCTACATATAATTTAATAATATAATAATTGATAAAATAAAATATTAAATATTCTATTTCCCCAAATACTCTAAGAGAATTTTATATTGGTCTTATAGTAACTTGTCGTAGAAGAATATCAATATTGGAAACTTGTTATCGAATTTAATATTATGGACGAAATTGAATCAATTGTGTATGGTGATGTAAATAAAATATTTCTAATCAAATATGTTCCACTATTTCTCACTCAAAAAATGGATTTGGTGTTACTTGTACTCATGAATATGGTAGAAGTTTCCATTGGGCATTAAGAGTAACAAATGAAAAGGCACTAAATGTACTCTTATAGAATTTTAATTGAAATTACATGAAATATAGACTAATTATTTTGTAATTATTCGAATGGGTTTAGTAATCTGGGACATGGAAAAATATGAGTAAATATTATGATGTGGCATTAATTTTTATATGTGGAAAAATTATTCTCAATGATCTCAAGGGAATGGTGATAAAAAATTAAAATAGAGTTTACTTATGTAAGAAATTTGATAAATATAATTGAGAAAATAAAATAAATCAACCATTATTTCATAAGTTTGGAATGAATAATTGTAGATATATAATCAAATGCACATAATGATTCATCCAATTGGAATGAAGTGGAATCATTTTAATGAATGACAATGTGATATGATGTAGCAGACTAATATGATTGATTAAAAAATAGTTCTATGAAATCCTCTACTAGTGGTCCAATGTTTGGACACCAAGGAATTCTTACAAAATCCATATTAGAATTATATAACAATGGTTCCAAAGGATTAAAATTTACTAAAACCTATATTGACAAGAAATAAAGGATTTACTTATGTTATTAGTACTTTTATGATTTATTATAAAACTAAATTAGTGATGCATAAAATTTTGATTCATACAAGAATATACAATTTTCTAATTTATTTTGTTCCAATTTATTCATATATATAATTAATGTTCTCAAAAAATAATCAAACTCCACCTCAATACATTGATGATGAGTTATCACATAAAAATTAATTGGCTAAATTTTTCCATATAAATATTATAAATATTACTTATCTAACATTTTTGACCAGAATATCCTAGTTGACAAAACTATACTAACATTAGTAGAATTTTATATTATGTTTAATAAATTGGGTTCCATTCAAATATATAATCCATTAAATTCCTTTAGAAGTAAATAAATTTTAATAGTCAAAATTATCTATTGATATAATAAGAGTTTAAGATTAATGATGGTTCTCCATTAGAAACATTTTCTCAATAATGGATAATTTTTCCTTATTATACAATGTATTATTATCAAATGACTAATGTATAGAAGTTGATTAACCATTAATACAATCTAATGTTGAGGTAATATACAAATTTATTCGCTTATATACATTCCAAGTTGTCACTATGATTGAGAGGTTTAGTTCTTAATTAAAATTTTACCAATAACATAGTCTGTATCCGTAAAACCCTACAAAAAACTCACAATTGATCTCAAATAACTGAAGTGAGAAATATTAAAAATATTTAAAAGGGTATTATATGAACAAGTTATTTATGATATTTTTCAGAAGTCTTATTATCTAGTAAGATGGATGGGTCAATTAATCACTATATTATTAAACATGAACTTAATATGGTCAAAATGAGGAAAAAGTACCATGCCCATGGATTAACGACATGTTCTAGTAGTAATATGTGTCCATGTACTTACAAAAAGTGTATCATCTTTTTGGATGTCATAAATAGATATTTATACTAATTCCAATCATAAAACATGCTAATATTATGAGTTCACAGTGAAACCCATCAGACGCAGGAATTATCTGAAATATTAAAAAAATAAGAGGACTGAGTCTTTAAAAATTATATTGGAAAATTTATAGCTGTATTTATATTTTATTTTCAAAAAACAAATATAGTAAATTATGAGAAAGGATAAATAATTTGAGTATAATTACGAAATAAATCAAACAAGAAATATTATTTATATATATATATGTATATATTACCATAAATTCATCTTCTATATATGGAAAATAACATTATATTATAATGTTATCACTAAAATGGAGACACATATTAATAAAACAAGGGAAATAAGAGTGTATTAATTTTTTAATAGATTGAAGAATATATAGGGATCCTCATTATATTAAAGAATAGAATAATTAAAAACCAACAGTAACACTACCCACATAAAAATATAGATTTTTTATGGAACTTAATTTTTAAAAGGTTGGGGTTGAAGCATCATTTATTATTAAAGCAAAGAAAATACCTCTTTAACTAGGTAGATGGAGACCCATTATAAAATGATACCATACACCTAATAATAATTGAAGGTTTATGCGACAAATTATCTAATGGTTTAAATAGAGTAGGTTGTAGTATTATTTTCGATAATGATTTGGTGGAAATATATCTATAGAGTAAATAAAGCATTTGCATACATATATTTATCAACAAATCCTTAATTATATATTCACATTAAAGGAGGTAAAAATGTTCAAAAAAATATAACATAATTTGACCAATGACTACTAATACTCAATCCCTTACTATCCTAAGAAGGAAAATAAACTGAAAGAATTCCTTTGTATAAATTATATTATACCCTTAACAATGATTATTATTGAGAATGATATAATCAATCATAAAAATGAAAATTATTTACATTTTATGCGGTAAGGATATAAAATCATCTATTGATGATCTAATTATTTATTAACCATCCATTATTGCGAATGTGATAAATATAGGTAGTAGTATTTAGAGATATAAAATAAGCTGGATACTATAAAGAAGGGTAAAGGCCTCAATTTCATCTTTTATTATGAATAATTTTATATATTTGGGACCTCATTTTTTATATAATGTTAGTATAAGATCATGATATATAAATTATGTGATACCCATAGTTTATTATTCTTTATCGATCAAATGAGAACATTGATGTACAATGATCGATGGGTTAAAATTTGGTTATCAAATATGAAGATGGATGTTTTAGAATACAAATAAGTGTTATTTTTATGTCAATAGATTATGGAATGTAGGAAAAAGTCTATGTGGATGATGCATATATATTATCACATTATAAGTAAGAAAACAACTTCACAATGATTTTTTAAATGTTCCTTTACAAGTCATCCACTTGAAAAAATAAAATATAGGTTCTGTTTGGCCATCATAAAAATGATACTCAATATATTTTAATTTTATATGAATTCTCACCCAATAAAAATGAAATTTTATTATTAAATAATGTTGTTAAAATACATGTGACACCATAATAATACGTATCTAATAAAGATATTATTCAGCTCACAATCTACAATAATCTAATTCAACAATCACTTAATATAGAGAAAAACCTTAGTTTAACCTCTCAGATAAAGAATAATGGAATATCTAAATATACTTTATAGAAAATTTATGATAAAAAAAGAAATTTCTTATGAACCATAATTGAGGTTAGGGGGAATTTCTTCTTCTATTCGAGTTTTCATATAATAATATCTTTCACCTGAGAATTTGTATATCTCTGTATGAAGCACTCCATCAGATAAAATGTAAAAATAAATAATTTTAGTAATATAAAGGATAAAATTTTCCATTGAGACCTAAAAGAGTGAATGAGGATGGAGACAATGTAAAAATTATCCCACAACACCTTATATTAGCACATAGTCGACAATATAGCTATATGGAAATGGTTAGGGGGCATGGATTTCAATTATAGTGATAATTTTTTCCTTACAATACCTTCTTGTAAAAGAGTTATATAGTTTTAAAATAATGTAAATATATATAATAGATACCCTTTAATCATTATGATTTATAATTATATCAAAGTTGTTTTTTATTGGTATGTACCCCCCACAAAACAAACCTTATTTTCATGATTTCTTCCATGTATCCCTCTTGTGGAAATATAATATATATTCCTCAAATGTTATATATTTGATGTTCTTATGGAATTTTCATGGTATCTTTTAAGAATATAATCTAGTCTAGAAAATTAATATTAAATATATGCTTCTTTACTACAACATAACTCTCTATATTAATTTATTTTAGATACATAATATATATAACTAAGAAACATGTGTACCCATATATGTAATGAAACAGAAGTACCGAAATCTTTTTTCTTCTTAGTTTATTAAAGGAAATTTAAATGGTTTATTTTTTAGTGGAATAAGAATGAAATGACCTGGACTTATACATATTTAGTTTACCTTTTGAATAAACTAGTGTCATATATAGTAATGTAGAAAATAATTAATTCCTGAAATTAATTGTAAATTATTATAACAAATTATTATAAAATACCATATTCAGATAATAGATATAACCAACAAAAATGAAGCTAGTATAATTGTTCAATCATCACATAAAATTTAAATGATGGAAATAATGAAATTCAGATCATCACAGTCTACAATCATGATAACATATATGAAAAATATTAAAAAATATATTGAAAACATTATAAATTTAATAATAAAAATTGAAAATAAAGAATATAACCTACAGATAAAACTATATGAATGATTAAGAAAATAAAATATGAGGTATTTATATGTACTAAAAAACATGTAATGAAATTTTAAATATGACTATATAGATTTATATTATTGGATAGATGAACTTGTCCATAGAATATAAAAACAATATCCAGGTTTCATAATAAATATAAATATACATGATTTAAATAATAAGATAGTCAAATGAAAGAATTTAAAAAAAATACTTGACTCAAAAGAAACATTATTTTACTTTTTGAAAGAAAATATTAAATTTTTTATCATCAACATGTATTTTATGGGTAACTTTTTGAAAATATTAAGCTAATTTTATATTGATGAAATGATTTTCAAAAAATAGTTATCTATATATAAGTATTGTAATATTTTAAATCCATAACAATTATTTTTTCTAATAATCATAAATTTTACAATGTCAAAAAAGTTATCATTTTCAACAAATAATGATTTAATTTAAATATTTTAAAAAATTATTTATGAACCTTTTAAAATAAAATTTCTATTATTTTTGTAACCACCACATCTAAATAAGAAAAAGTTGAGTTTTTTTTCTAAACTTCAATTTCTCGAATTGTGAAATATAGGTAAATATATTACATTACAATGTATGTTTTATACATGATTAATTACATATTTTAATATGTATGTAACCCTTATAATAGTTTCAAAAAAATAGTTACTATTTATTATTACATTAACAATCAAGGTTATTAGTTTTCAATAAAATAAACTGATGAATACCACCTTTCACCAACCAACCCATCTTACACTTTATGTTTATCACACTACTAAATACTTCTAATAATATTTTTAAAACACCCAATACTTTTATATAAAGTTGTTTTTATTTATAAAGTGAAATTCCTAATTCATAATTAGTGGGTAAATTGATGACACCCAATGGAATAGGTAACTATTTCAACTGAGAACATTTCATTTTTTCCATTATCTACATTCACCAAATATATAATATACATAAAAATATAATGAATTTATAAAATTATCTATAATGATATATATAGAAAATTAATGTTTTAACCATTATATAAATCATATTTATTTATTATGAAATGAAACCATTTATATATGGTGGTTCGTTCACTACTACAATGGATGACATATCTCATTATTTATCACCACCTTAAAAGAGAATTTTTTTAAAAATTTAATTATTAATTTTAATAGTAAATTTATTAATTTTTTTTAAAAAAATTATACAATTTAAAAATAAATAAATAATATATAAAAATAATTAATTTCATTATGATGAATAAAATCACCTAAATGAGTGTACCATTAATAAATAAAATTTATACTCATTTAGCTAGACAAATTTTTTAAATAATGTTATACATTTTGTATTTTTTTCCTTCTAGAAGGATGTTAACTCCTTACCTATTAACTTATTAATATGGGGACCAATTTTTTAATAACATCAATAAATAACAATAAACAAATGTGAGAACAATGAAAAACAATCCTTGGGATGGGTATCAAGTGCAGAATGTGTCCAAAAATTTAAATAAATGATTGGAGTAATAATTACTAATCTATAAAAGAAAAATTTATGTAATCATGTATTTAATGAACCTAATTTTATTATATTGGAGGTTAGATTAATGTACGAAGTGAGTTGGTAGCAGAAGAAATAGATTTCCAAAATAGCCCACATTTCAATTGAGTTGTACTCTCTCTCTCTATCTAAATCACATTAACTATCATTTAAATATAATTAAATATTTTATAATAACAATATATGTTTTTTATATAAATAACCAGTTTTGAACCCCTTTATATTTTATATATTTAATGGTTTGTTAATATCTCAGTCTATTTTTATAAGAAAACTCGACTAACATAAACATTCATATTTATTATTGTATATGATATTATAATATTTTAAACAAATTAAGCAATCATGATTTCCCTAAAATATATTTTTCATAGAAAAATATATTTATTCATTTTTGGTTTAAGGAAAAACCTTATTCCATAACAATATTTCATGTTTCATTACTCATTTAATTAAATATCACTGCATTTGTTCCTTTATATTCATACTACTTTACTCAATTATTGTAAAAATTTATTAACATGAACAGTATATTTAAGGCCTACTCTACTTAATTTAAATATCATAGACCATAATTTGATAATTTCTTCTTATCTTGGGGAAATTTTTGAAATATAATTATTTTTTTCATTGATATAAGATTATTTAACAGATTTTCTTTTTCGTGGGTTTTTTTATGTCTTATGAAATTCATACGATTTACTAATTTAGAACTGATATACATTTACATATTGTTATGTCAAATGTGGCCCTAATATTATCCAACACCCAATGCATTGGATCATTATTTTATTTCATGAGATAATATGTATAGTAATTTGGCAATATTCCTGTCATGCAATGTTATGTAGTTTCTTGTGACCATCTACTTATGCTTATGATTTCACATTTTATGTTTTTCACAATTATATGATTATTTGATATTATAATATCTTCTTTATTATTCCATTATTTTATGTGTTTTTTACATATTATCCTAACATTTATGAAATCATGTTCGACATCTTGACTTGTATGTTTTACTTAATGAACTTTTTTTTATCACCTACATTGATTTATATCTCAACCATTTCTTCATGTATGTCACATGGTCCTCATATAATATAATATATGTCTTTGTAAATTAGGAAAACATAATGGATATTGAAAAAAAATTACTTTTCTTCTAATTTTATGTTTTATATATATAATATACATAAAATATGAGATGTATGGATTTTTGGTATGTCTTCATGTATCATTATATCAATAGTAATTTAAAAAAATGATACTGAGAAAAGGGTCGTAATAGTTATGGCAGTGTTCAGTAGTGGTGATCCATATTAAAAATAACTAATATTGTTATTTTATTATCAGAAAGGCATGGGTCCCTATATGTAGGTTTATATTTCATGAAAAGATGGGTGATTAAGGGATTATCGATTGATATAAATACAGTTTAAGGGTATAACTTACTGAAGTCTTCAACATCATAGATATTTTTCAAAAATTCAGTGGAATTTTATTGTTATTAAGTTTGTCCTCTTTTATGCATAAAATTATCGCAACATGTTCTTTCATTAAAAAAATTATATAAATTTATGAATTTTTTGATAGATATTAACTTAAAAGATAATAAATCATTCTCCAATTAATTTATTAAAATATTTTTCAATGATTTCATGAAATTATACGGTGATGATTTTTGGAATGAATTTCTTGATCTATTGATAATTTTTATCTTTGTATGAGTCATAAAAACTACCAAAACTAGTTTTTAATACAGCCACTATAATAATATATTGATCCTAGATAATAATTTTTATAAATAACTAAATAAGTGGTAGTGGATTATATTGATATTCTTATTGAATTTTTATTGATTCATCTATTGGAATTGGATTTTGTTCTTGGAAAATTATTCCAGTTGAATTTGATAATTAATTATTTTGATCTTAAATGTTAATGAAATGTGGTCAATGATTTTTCACTTATTACAAAAATTAGATGTGAATGATTTCCATACAAAACATATATTGATTAATTCATTAATAATTCATTTTAAAAATGAATTAATTAATTATTAAGGAATTTTTAGAATTGATGGTAGTGGTAGTGATTGAGGTGATGGATTTGTGGAATTTCATTTCTACACCTAGGTTTTGAAAAATACATTTAAAGTTTCCATATATTAAAAAATATGTTACAACACCCAAGCTAAATATGAAATTCAATAGTGGGAATATGTATGACTTATATGTTATCCATGACACATATTAATTCATAAGGAATTCATTTGATAAAAATATATTAATTATTGAGGAATTTTTAGAAAGGGTTGGGTTTTGGTATTTTTGGATATGGAAGTAGGTAATTTCATTTATAAACAAGGGTGTTTTATAATTTATTTTTAAGGATCCATCATATTAAAAAATATAGTTCAACCCACATAATTCATAGTCCACTCATTCAAGGGAAGATGTGGGTCCCATAGGTTATCAATGCTTAGGGGAGAAACCCTGGTCAAGCTTGAGGGTGGCAGGAGACATAGTTCCCAATTTCTGTGGGTGGGACTTGTGAGCTTTCACGATTACAGGCATGGATGGTGTGTGCCATAAGATAGGAGGAATGATGCTTTGTAGTTTTTTTGTGCAGGTAGAATAGATGAAAAATCTCATAGCTAGCTTTACTGAATGGCGATAACAGCTTTAATAGAAAAAATGGGCAGAGCAATCTAGGATTTCAGATGTGGGAAAACACAGTGAGTGGTAATATTCACACATGTTTATGTTTATAGACATATCCATGAATATCAAATCAGTGAAATCTACGTTGTACTTTCTATCAGACATTATGTATATTGAAATAAACTGATGATGTACATTTTTATTTGAATATTTCATATCATATTCATCCTTTTCATGATGCATCTTCTTGTGTACGGTCATTCCAATAAACCACTGAAAGATATCAAGACAGAATAAATTCATTGAATTCTATTAATGTATGGGATGGATTAAAAGAAAAAACCATCTCGTGAAAAATAATCTATCACGGGAAGACAATGTATGATATAGTGACATCAGAGGATGTCATCTCATGATTATCTTGTGTTCATGGGAACCATTGGTGATAAAGAGATGAGAAATTGTGAGAATGTTTGAAAAGAACAAAAGAAAATCACTAATACATCATAAATGTAGTGAGGAAAAATGAAGCTAAAAATAAATGAACCTATATTTTATTTCAATTATATTATTTAATTAGAAGGAATTCTTATTGAAACTATTTTGGGTTATTCTGAGGATGTCTACCAAGGAATCACATAATAAAATATGTGAAGATGTGAGGAAGATGAATCTATCACGAGGATAGCATGATCACTTAGATGGTACATGGTGAAGAAAAGATGTGTCACATTAGGGATCCCAAGATCAAATGGAATTTGAGGATGTCCTCAACACTCTTTAAAATATTGAGATAAGTGGTGTACAATCACATATATAAACTGAGCCTCATCCAAGAGTTTTAATTGTACAATTTTTGAAAAATTGTTGAAATATTTCAAAATAGAATAATCTGGTGTGATCAACTATAATGATGGTGTATTTACAATGATATTTTATATCAGGAAGACATTTTTAGAAAGAAGACACATACAATGGCCATATTCTCACAAAGGTAAAACCCACATACATCCAAATCTTATGATGTGTTTGAGAAGATATTAATGACTGACCTTATGTCTCATAAAGAAACACATAGACACTAATTAACTTATCAAAAGGGCATAAGTATCCACCTAATAGCTCTTTTTATTCCATTATATGAATAATTTGGATAGACACCACAAACATCACATATTGTAATATAAAAATTTTCTGTGACGGCTGTGTGATTTATTGAGAAGAGTTCCTATAATCCTACTCTAATCATGTAAAAGAGGTAGTGGGATTGAAATATCCATACTAGTTCTTGAAAATTAGTATTTATAAAATATAATGAGGAAGTAAAAAATAGGATGCAACCCATAAATTCATAAATTCATATATGAAGTTTTTTTCATAGACTCATGGATACATAAATATGAAAGGTAGATATGTAATGTATTATCTTATATACACATGAAAATGTGAATAATCACTTGAGAAACTGAGTTACCCAAAAAAAATTGAGAATAAAATATAATATAATAAATTTCATAAATGAATGTACTATGACTTTAGATTATAATAAATTCATTCATTATGTGTCTTCAATTATAGAATGATGCCGTACAGAATATGATATAATCATATAACTTAGTTGGTAGTTTTTTCGATAATTCAAGACGATAGATATAGATTTAATTATGCAAGAGAATTTATTTGAATACTATTCATAACAAAATTTTCAGATAATATTTCATATATATCAGTGCGGTTAGGACTTCATCATTAGAAAAAAAATCATCACTATAGTATCTGCTACATTGAGAAAAATGATCAAATATAGTTTATTAAATAGTTTTTTAATAGGACCAGAATGCATTGAAATGGTTATTGATTAGTACATGGGGAATTTTGTCCCCAAAATATAATGGAGGAATATCCAAATATCAAATTATGTGGATCATGCCTTGAAAAATGTTGCACTTCTTTTATGTATTTTTTTTGCAGAAGTCACCAGAGTGACTCAGGACTAAAAGTATCTTGTACAAATTATAGAAAAGGCTAGTACAGGTTCTGGTAACACTCTAGGATGAAGTATAATGGACCTACTTTTTTTAATAAATATTCATAAATTGTTACTCTATACAACCGTTGTAATTGATTATATGATTATAGTTTTTAATCTTCATGGGGAATAATAACAAACAAGGAAATGATTAAGTCTTTATATAAAACCACAAAAATATCATGTGGTGTGATCTCTCCTATTAATCTATATTTGATTTGATACTATGAGATATCACTTACTGTTTGAAATTTATAAAAATTTCAAGAGGATGAATTTAAAATAAATAATTTGAATAGTTAAACAATCATATATCCCCCACTCCGTAGTCAATCCATCTAGCGGAGTGACTATTGAAATCATAACATTTTTCACCTCTAAAAATCAATGTTCATTTTTTTGAATTGAATATTTCGAGAAATGAGTGGGCTAACTCAGATGGAGAAAAATGAGGATATCCTTAATAATAACAATCTATAAATTTATGGGAAGACTTAGAATAATATAAATAGGATATATGAATGAATTTTAAAGAAGAATATTTAGTATTTATTGAGATACCTCTAATTGATGATAATAAAAAAGGTATATTTTTTTTGACATTTTATAACTCCACTGCATGAGTATATTATGACCATATGAACCATTATTGAAAAAATTATAAATCAAAATAATTTTTAAGAATATCAAAATAAACTCAATAAGAAATCACAACCATCATGAAAAAATATAGGACTATAACAAGGATACGAACATATCATTTATTTTGATAAACATCCATATTTGGCATTTATTGTCATTTTAAATATTTGTGTTTATATATATTTTTTCTATAGTGGCATCAAATTATCAAAAATGATATCTGGAGAAGAACAATAAGCTATCAAGAGGATTTCATGATCAAATCAATGGTGAATAGAGATGATTGGATATCTGGCATTAAATATCCCAAGGTCATTAGGATTTTTAAGAGGTCTTTAGAAAAATATAAATGTTTGAGATAGGTGAAAAAATATCACTTATATAAACATAGTCTTGTCTGAGAGCTATTGTTGATCCTATTTTTTAAAAAATAATTATTGATAATGAAGTATAGAAAGCTTTGTTGATCCAATCATGAAACATGTATCATGCAAGTCATGTGATATGATGGAGCCATTTTAAGAAGGAATCCACAAACTGAGACCAATTTCTCATGAAGTTGAGAACCATGAAACATCTATGTCTCGAAAAGTGTTTGACATGAGCCCAGGGACATACCTCTTATCTCAGGAAAGAACCCACATACATCACTTAATTCACATGAAGGGCATATGAATTTTTGTGACCATAGTTTTGAAGACCATACAAGAATAATTTTATGATACACCACAGACAAAGTCTATTCTAACATTATTTCCATAACTAAAGGATATGTGTCCTAAGGATAAAATTTTTTGTAAGCCTTACTAGATCACACGAAAGATGTTATAGAATCGTAATATCCTTTCATGGTTATGTGAATGGGGATCTAGAAAGGTTGAGTTTGACATATAAATCACCATGGAACCCATATATTGTTAAATCAAAATGTGAATGGGTTTTCATATATTCATGAAAACATTAATATAATAGATAGAGAGAGCTTTTATTAGCATTTATACAGATTCACATGTTAATAATCACATAATAAATTGAGAAACCCCAAACAAAGTTTACAATATAACAAAAAAACCAATGTTCATAAATGAATGTTCTATGGTTTGGATTCCAGTAAATATAAGAATAATTTGACTTTAATTTGATAATGAAGCTGGAAATAATATCAAAAGATATTTTATATGAGTTGATAGTTTAAGAATGTAGATTTATATAATATTCCATGAGATCATTAATATATATAATATTCAATAAGATGTATTGTGAACATCTTTCACACATTTTACTAGGATTGATATGTCACCACTAGAAGGATGCATTATCCAAAAAAAATTACTAATAAAATTAATTCGATACAAGTGATCAGAGAATTATGAAAAAGACTTGAAAGAATTACAAAGGTACTCGAAGCATACATGATCAATTATCATCCAACATTATTAATGATGAATATTAACTAATTAACCAACATTTTATAAAACATTGAAATAATTAACAATTATTTCATGTAGATTCAAGAGCATAAGTCTCTTTTGTTAAATAGGATTAATAGTATCTAGTGCATATTCTGGAGTAGTCCACTCTGGATTCTCATACATCTATGTGATGTAATATTATGAAGTTCCAATGTGGATTTAGGATAGATACAATGTGACTCATTATCCACCATTATAATAGATTTTAATATATTTTCGGATAATTTGTGCATTGGAATGTAATATACATGAAAAATAGTTGGCATTTTTACCGAACATTGTAAATAACATGTGTTTTTCTCTAACATGTAAATTATACATACCAAGTGAGATTAAGAGATATCACTGAGTTAATTGACAAACATAAAAAGTTATTGAGGTTGAATTAAAATGAACGAATTTGTTAATGTTACCCCCCTCATTCACCCCTCCCCCCACCTAGTGGTCAATGGTCATGGAACACTACAAATTATTCATCTGTTAGACTCCATCCACCCAATGATCATATTTCAGAGTATTCATATAGAGTTTATTTCATGATATTATCTTTCAATCTATATTACTAAGGGTTTTCAGGACAAATATTTAGTAATAAATTCCTAAACTATAATCAGGATGTTGATATTTTCTAGGTCATTACTTTTAGTGAATTTTGTGTGTGTCCATCCCGTAGTTTTATATGGTGATGGGATATTTTGTTACTATCAGTGGTAGGTTAATACCAGTTCACTAGGGACTATCCAATTTAAAAACTCATTCCATGGAGTAGAAAAAAACGTTTATTATTTGTTAAATAATATGAAAAATAACACAAGGAGTGAGCCATCACATCATTGTGTTTACAAAAAATTTATGAACCATGACTACCTATCATAATTTGAAAACATATTACAAAATATTTTTATCTTATTCAAGTACTTGTTTGATACGATAGTTTTGAGAATCAAAATTTTTTGTCTATGGTAGGCATTAAATAGACAAACATGAACTGCTTAATTGATCATACAATTTTTTTATTTTTTGAATGAATTTCTTGAGGTTAGTGGGTTATAATGATGATTAGGTCATATGATCAAACTGTTAAATTTTTTAGGATAAACGTTGGTTGGTTATTTTATTAAATCATTAGGAGGGCACTTTGGGGTTTCATTTGGAACCCCAATTTTCTAAAACCTCAAGTGATTCATAATAGTATGCATTTAATTTTATTTCTACATTGAATGTAGTGTTAGACTCATATCAAAATTTTATACCCAATAAATCCATGATAAGGAAAATTTAAGAATAATTTATTGATAAATTAAAATTACTGAAGTTAATTAATTGGAAAAATTTATTATTTATGGATAATAATTATTTACCTTTATTATAATAACTGATTTTTTGGTGTATGATCAATGAAAACATGGTATTTGGATTTATAGTTTAATTACATATTGGAATGTGAAATTAAAAGAGTGTAATCTGAGAATTTATTAGTGGCTACATAAATATGAATATTGATGAACAAATATAAAAATATATTAGTGATTTTATTGATATGGATTCATTGAGATCATAAATTACTAAAATAGTAGAGTAGTTAAACCACTGGAAGAGGTGATCAAACTATATTATTCTCCCATTTGTTGTTATACTATAATATTTACAATGAAAATATGATCATTAAATTTTATTTATGATTAAGGATTATGATAAAAATTATTTTCGAAGCATTGATTTCAATATTGGATATTAAATTTGGGCCGATGATTTTTTATAATCAGGTTACATATGAGTATCTTAACAGAATAAACACAATAACACTGGTGAAATTTGTATAGTAAAAATATAAAATTAGGATCTATCAAGTAAAATTAAAGATATATATTTATATAGATTTTTTATAATCTTTGTAACATTATCTATGAATCCCATATTAATCTCATGTCTAAAATAACTATAGACCAATTAAATCCATATTAGAATCCCTCTGGTGACTCCCCCAATCTAACCTCTAAAGACAATGAACATTACCCAATTAATTGGGGTGATTTCTAGGAACACAAAGAATATAATCTATACTAGGCTCATAGGGAGATATTTGAGAACACCCATCCTATATTCTATGTCAGTTTCTTGAGGTGATTTATGGGCACATCCATCATATAAGTAACATTAAGATCACTTATGAGCTAAAATGTTTCTTAATCCATTGTATAATATTTATAAGGAACAATAATTCATCAAAAATAATGTCAAATTAGGATTAATGAATGAAAAATTTATAATCCTACACTTTAAAATAATAATAAAAATCCACAATATTTTAAATCATGATTAAACTCTAGATAAAATGGCCTCCATGATAATGTCAGAGTCATTCCAATGAAATAATAATGATTTTATCAATAAAAAATCCAGAATTTGGAGTAAATTACATCAAGGGTTGTTGACATTGATGAATGTAAATAAATTTAAAAGTTCATAAAAATGTTAATGATGAAAATAATTTTTTGAATTTGAGTAACATCAAATAAGGTCTTCATACATGGAAAATTATTTTGAATTATAACAAGAAATATGTCTTGATGAAAATATCCATTCCTTTTTTAAAATATCTTCTAAAAATTCTTATCATTATCATAAATTAAAGAAAACATTTTCTATCAAAGTATCCATGGGAACATAAGAAATAATCTCATCAACATTGAGTGCCCTTGACAATTGGAAAATATTTTGAATTTGTAATTAATAAAAATTGACATTATTTTCAATAATTTTGAAATGGGATTGAAATTTACTAATATGGAAAATGATTAGAAATTTCCTTTTTTATCTTTTAAACAAATGTAAAGGTTCATGAAAATTTGATTTTGAAAAACTAATATGTTTAATAAATAATAATTTTCAAAACATTTTTGAAAACATTCACATAGAGGATAACGTTTCATGGTCTAAAAGAATGATACAAGATCAATATCACATGAAACTAATATTATTGATATTTATTGAATCAATATGGGAGAAAAATGAAAATAAACATATAAATCACATTCATAACCATTGGAAAATAAAATATATATGGTTCAAGAAAGTAAGATCATATTATTTCCTCTAGATGAACCTTTAGTATTAATAATCATGAGAATAAATGAGATTGTAACCTAAATCCATTTCAACATTGGTATCATTTCAATCGTAAGCCTCATGAATTAATTACATCAAATGAAATATTAAATATCATGAGAATAAGTGGATACATGATATTACTTTTCAAAAGGGTAGTATATAGATAATAAATGATTATTGACACATATCATAAGTGAATGTATTGAATAAATATAATTTTATATGAGTAACCTTTATAAATATCATACCATTGAATTTAAAAATTAATTAATGAATTTATTATGTCAATAAAATGTAAATCCACATAAAAAGTGGAAATAAATTATTTGAAAATCATAATTCATTAAACCGATAATAGGAGAATATCAAATACATTAAAATAGTAACATAACCAAATGAAAAGAAAATGGATTATGAGACTCTCTATCACATAGTATATTTTATGTCACATACCCGTGGATGAAATAATTAAAAACATAAATGAAATAATTTTTTCGATATATGTGTGTAATAAAATGTAAAATGTGTAGTATATGCACCATATAAAAGAAATTTAGTGATTATAATTAAAATATTCTTCATAGAAATAAATTTTATGAGAAACACCTTAACTTATGTTCATATTTTCATGGTATATCCTTTAACTATTGTATAGTATGATTATATATATTATTTGATTACATAATAAATTTCTATATGTTGAATATCATACAATTAAGTATGTTTATATATTTATTTTTTATGAAATATTTTAGTACTTAATCAGCTACATTCATGTTAGGTGTTTGGAGGTCATTTAGTTAATTATTTCAGAACAACGTCAGCGTGTTTCCAAAGGTCAAGATGTCATTGTACAAATAACCATAGAATAATTATCATTACATTATTTTAATTTTTAGTAATAAATAAATTATTTAATTATTATAATATTTATTTTATATGGTGTGATATATATTGAATAAACTTATCCTTATCACCTTCAGTGTAAAGTGTTATTCAAAAAAATCACATCACATCATGAGGTGGTAGTCTGCCATGCACCTGAGTGTTGTTATCATATCACCCATTGAATGGAAAGTGAGAAGGAATATGTTGTATAAAAATTACTTAAATATAATTATGATAAAAAAATATCACATGAACATATACATATATATATATATTAAATATATCATTATAACAATCTATTAGTAGAAATTATGGGGTAAAAATAAAATTGATATTGGGGTAGTAGGCCTCCATACATTCGAATGATGGTTTCGTTTCCCATTTAATGAAAGAGGACATGAATTTTGGCTATAAAATTAACATAATATAATATATTTAAAATATATATATGATAATTTTTATTTAATCATAATATAAATATATTTAATGGACATTTAAGAAGAAATAATAAAAATACTTAGTTAGGCACAATGCCTCTTCTTCAGAAAATATCCTTAAGTTATAACTAAAATCACTCATTGGATAGATTTTTGATCAAACCAATTATTTTATTATATGGAGAGGGAATAAAAGAAGGTATTTAATAAGTTATTGATCAATCCAATATTCTTTTTAAGGTGTGAATAGATGAAGATAGAAGTGTTCTATTATATGTGAGGTGAGTGGCACACTTGATTTTTTTAAAAAAGTGAAAACCAATATTTTTTGATGAAATAAGACATAAGAGTGTAAATTTATTGAGAATTAGACTACATAAGGTATAAATACATCTTGATAATAGATTTTAGATAAGTTTCTAGGTTATTTTTACCCTTATATTTTTATATTAACACCCAATAAATTCGTTTTTACCTTAACCGTGATGAAAGATTTTTATTACATTCACTATTCATTATGAACAAAAATAAAATTAATATAATTAAAAAAAATAAATGAATTTTATTCCAAAAAAATAATCCACTTATCCAATTTTTTTAGTTTCTTTGGATAAATTTTATTTAAAATTAAACATAAAGACAATGTCAAAAAATTGATCTTCAACAAGTGTACATTAAAAAAAAGGTTATTTTATATGAACTATATAAATTGTAACATTAATTATAGGAATTTAAATTTATATTTATTGATTTTTAATTTATATATTTTATTTAATCATTCCTCATAAAGTTTTTTTAATTAATTAAAATGGTGAACCTTTATTTAATTTAAAATGTTTTTAGATAAATCCCTTATTCGTAATTAAAAATTTTATTCAACTAAAATACAATATAATGCTAATTAAAAAGTAAGTTTTTATATTAAATTTAAATAAGTAATACCTATGTTACATTAAATCAAATTCAATACATAATAAGTATTTTAAAATATAAAATATATTAAGAAAATGTATCTTTTTAAAAAATTTGTAATTATCTTTATTCACTAAAAAAAATTTGTTTCTATAAAATACCAAAAATAAACCCAATGAGAATTTTAATATGATGAATAAAAAAATTATATTAATTTTTTAAAATATATTTTCAAAATTACAAAAATTTATTTTTATTGTATGTAAACAAAGTGTGGAGAAACATCCTTTTAGAATGATATTATTTTCTATTTTTTTTCAATTGAAATGATTTTTATATTATACTCTAAAAAATAAAAACCCATTTAATACATTTTACACTTTTGAAAAACATATAAGTTTATTTATCTGTTCCAATTCATTCATGCTAATTTAATAGCGTGGTTATAACTATATACTATATTAAGGTTCATTTATAATACGGTTATGAGTAACGAATGCTATTTACATATGTATATTTACGAGGTATTTTAATACAAGTTTTTCCTATTGATTATTATATAAAACAAATAATCATTTAAAAAAATATTAGGGTGTTACATCCAACCAAATAATTTCTCAGAACACAATTTTCACTTATCTTGATAATTAATGCATTGAATTTTGAAAAATACTTCTGTTAAAAAACATCCTTGTAAAAATGGATAGTATAAAATCCAATTGATTTGAGAGATACATATTTATGAATGTCATATGGAATAAAACATTACATGGATTCAAATTAATAAAACATTATTTTAAAGTTTTTTTATGGGAATGGATGAAAAATGTAATTCTAAAGTAACTATAGAGACTGATAGAGAACATAGATTACAAAAAATTTAATATTTATATGAATTAAAAAAAAAATAAACCAAAGATATTTTAAAAAGATAATTTTTGTCATTAGGAATGAAAGTAATAAGACAAAAAAAAATTATAATCATTTTCCTATAGTTGAGGGATTCCTTTACCATCCAGAACAAGGGATGAAGGAAATAATCATATTTTATGAGTAGAATGTCATCCTATAGGCAATTTTAACCACAATATAATATTATTCTCAAATTATGAATTATCATGATGAATATTTTTCATGAATATAGCACTAAAATCATCATTCAATGGCAAACATAACAATAAAAGAAATAATCATGATCTTCCACATAACATTAAAAATTTAAAAAAATATTTTTCATATGGTAATTCATTTCCAAAATTGAATAAAATATATTATGTTGAAATAAAACTTTAATCTCCAAAATTATTTATCTATTCCAAAATTTCATAATAAATAAATCCAAAATAGCCTCAAAAATAAGTATTTGTTTAACAATAAATTTATTCCACACCTTTCATCCTTTAAGACCAAAAATATATTTTTCTTATTTGTAAATAAAAATATCATTTTGTAAAAAAATAACTTTTCAATGCCATTGTTATATGTACAATAATTCATGTGTTACCATAATTAACATATCATCTGAAATATGATAAACAATAAAATTCCCCAATACTATTTAACTTATGTCTATAAAATTTATGGTATTCTTCCTTAAATGACACATTACATTAAAAAGTGGGTTATATATTCCTAACCCTAGTAAATCATATCCCAAAATGTCATTAGTCACTTAATGACTTCATCACTTAATCAACAAAAGAGGATTATAAAAAATAAAACTGATGACAATCCTTAAACCCCTAAACTAATGATGGAATCCCTAAATATTAAGATAACCTGACATGAAAATTTCATAATCTCAAATTTTATCTAAACCCTACTCGGATACCAAGATAAATGTCCCAACCCTACACTGTTGGATATATTGCTAAAAAAATTATATTTAAATTTTTTGGATTTCATACCAATGAATGTGACCAGATGATTTCAATCCTAAGCAGAAATCATTAAAATCATATAGTTTATCATGTATATAAAAAATGTCATTTTAGATTTAGTGTTTTAGATATTAATATAATCCTCTTAAAATAATGGTAGAATTGAATTAAATGGAGTATTTTTTCTATTTTTTCTTACTTTTCATATTCTATATAATTTTAGTAACATTTCCCACCATCATCATCATATGAAAAATATTTGAAGAAAAAAATAATTTAATAAAAATTCATTATAATATGGGAATATGTAACACAAGATGGGTGGGATGAAATTTTTAATAAGGATATAAATAAGAATTAACAATTGAATTTCATCAGTGATCATAATAAGATCATTAGGATGTACTTTCATAATAAATATTCATGAGCATTACATAAGAAAAATTATAACCATCGATACTAGGATCATTAATAATGAAATGTTTCATATTTGTTTATCCATGTCGTGAGAAATAATAATCAATAATCACAGACCACATTATAGAAATATTTATCAAAATAGTCATTAAAATGTATATAAATTATAATAATAATGTGTTTGTATTTTTGCAACATTGTCTAGGAAACCTGTATTAAATAAATGTCAAATATAACTAAAAAATACTTAAATCCATTGGAAAAAACCCACTTTTAACATCATCATTTTTTCTCTAAATAAGCTGAACATTACCCAATTCCTTAGAATCCTATCTTGGTGTACTCATCATATATGTTAATCGGTCTCACTTGGTGATATATGTTAACAACCATCAAATATTCTATATCATCCTCTCTTGTTGTTATTTGGGTGAACCTATCCAATAAGTTATATATGGGTCACTCGGGAAAATAATAGCGATAAACACTTTTTGTAAGCTATATCAGTTTCTCTTATTCATTATCAATAATATCTAGGAACCATTCGTGAATTAAAATTTATAATCATTCAATTTTAAATCATAACCAAAGTCAATGTCATTTATAACATGAATATCCCACATAAAAGAAATTGTTTCCAAGAAAATTCGTAATCCATTTAAATAAACACTGATGACGGTATCCATTTAACACATTCTTAGTAGAGTGTAAGTAACATAAAAGTTTGTTAACATTGATTAATTGAGTAAAATTAAATATTTATAATAAAATTCATTAAGAAAACAACCTTTTCAATAATTTGTCCTCTATAGACACCATCATAATGTAAAATGATTATAAATATATGACTTATAACATTTCTTAGAGAAAATCTCCTTTACATTTTGAAAATACATATATAATGTCAAAATAATTCACAAAAATGAATGAAAAATAATTATTTGAAAATAACCATGGAAACATAAAAAGGAATATATATAATATTTCCTTAACATGATGGTTGTAAAATCCACTTATGTAATAAATATTAAAAACAATAAAACATTTAAAACACATTGTAATAGGAGTATAGGTCGACCGTTTGTAAAATGATAAATTATTTGATTTTGAAAACATAATTAAAGAATTTATGGGATCATGAAATATATCATCAAGAAATATTAGTTTTTATAGAATAATAATTCAAGAAGATCACTGAAAATGATGGTTTAAAAGAGAATGATTCCTAATATAAAAAAGATACATATCTATTATCACATACCATCAAAAGTCTCAATATATCATGAAATATGGGATAAAATTGAAATTAACCAAATTAAAACCTCTCAGTAGTATAGGAATGTAAAATAAATATGGTTTTATAAAATATGATCATATAATTTCCCCCAAAAGAACATTAATAATTAAAAATACCTAGAATAATTATATAAAAATATAAATCATTTTAAACTATATGATTCCTTTAATCATCAGCCACATGAAGGAATAAAATCATATTAATATTAAAATATCATGTCCAAAAATAGATCTGTGATATAACATTAACAAAGGAAAATATATACACCTCAGTTATGAATATAAGTGCATATTATAAACATATGACTCAAAGAAATAGAATTTGAGGCAAATAAAAATTACAAATATCATACCATCGTATTTGAAAATTATTCAATAAAGAGATTATTTTTATCAAATGTAAATATATATAAATAAATTAGAAATAAAAATATTATATAATAAAATTTCATTACACAAATAATAATAAAAATTATAATACAATGATGAATTAATATGACAATCTAAAAATCAAATTGAGTTAGGAAGTTCTTTAAAACATAGTAACTTTAATTTCAAATACATGTGGTTCATATTAATGAAATTGAATGACAAAATTAAATTATGTTTTAATTATTCATTTTATTAAATGAAAATGAGGAATTATATTCACCTTATAAAATTAATGTGGTGAATTACATTAAAATATAATATAATGAATGAAAATTGAGACTAATTCTATTAACTCGAGTATAGGAATTCCATGTAAGTTTGTTAACTCATGTATGACAACCTTATATTAGTTTTTTCATTACATAATTACCTTGTAAGGGTATAATATCTTATACGTAAATCATTCATTTAATTTATTTTTAATGTAATGATTAAATAATTAATCTGTTAAGTCCACGTCAGATGTTTTGAGGATATTCAGTTCATTGTTTCAAAATGCAGTTAGTGTATTGACTAAGGACTCAAAGGTCATTGATTCAAAATCTACAAAATAATAATAATTATTATATAATTTTTAATTTTTTAAATAATTTATAATTTTAAAACCAAACGTGATGTTTTTTAGAAAAATGAATTATGTTACAATCATAGAGATTGTAGGTCATACTTAAAATGAATAATCTTTCCATTTTCCTTTGACCATTATGAAAAAAGTAAGTACGTTTTTATCTTTATAGAATTATCGTCATATCATAAATAACTTGTTATTTTTTTAAATATACTTATATATGTAATCATCATGATGTGGAGATGAAATGAATTCACATTTTTTTGTGGAGGCAGTAGTCCACACCTACAAATAAACAATGCTATCATTAATTTGTGAGTGAGAATGTATGAATGAAAATGATAGCATATCATTTCATAATGAAATAAATTTCATGAATATCAAAATTATTTCACATTTATATCATATATATTCATTAAAACTATCCTTATTAACTTTATTGTATTTTGATAGTCAAAATGAATCACATCACTTTGCGATGAGGTAGTTAAATGAATACTTGATCAATATTATAGTATCCACCTTAGATTTGAAAATGAGATGATATATGAGATGTGATAATTCCCAAAAGTATAATTATATAAAAATAATAATATATATAGCTTAATAAATCAATAAAAAAATTTGGGATAGTCCATGATGGAAAAAAAATTTGATTAGTTTGAAAGGTGGTAGTGCACCATGCATAAAAATGGAGGATTTTCTTCTCATATGAGATAGAAGTTAATTGGTATATATTAGTCAATTAACATAATCATATCTCAAAATATCGGAGATATTTGTTTTTTTTATGATCATAATTGATGATGAGTAGAGGGAAGTGGAAGAATAATTAAAATAAAAACACTTGGATAATAAAAATACATGTCCTTTTAAAAACCATTCTGAGATTATCGCAAAACACCTTAAATGGATGTACTTGTAATCCATGAAATTATTCTTTTATATTGGGAGTGTTTTATGAACTTAATTTTGAAATTTATTTTCTGAATCTAAATGGTTTGAAGGTTTGAAGAGGCAAGTAGGATGGCATTTTATAGGTGAGTTGACTGGAAAACATGTTATTTTTTCAAATAAAAATTGGTATTGAAATTTTTCACAAGAATTGTGGCTTCAAAATTTACAAATACATATCAAATATATTTTATACCATTTTATATTCATTGAACCCTTATATTTTTAGTTAAGCCCTGGTAAGTTTGTTCTTACCATAAATGGGTTAATTTTTTTTATTGTTTTCCCTATTCATTTAAAAAAATCAAGTCATCCATATTAGAAAATATGAAACATTCTGAAACCTAATATGGAATAAATTTTAATTAATTCAATTCAATGAAGTGGCTCACTATTATTAAAAATTAAACAAGTAGATGAGATAAAAAACATGGTATTAAAATGATTATTTTCCAGAAAAATGGAATATTATATTGTCTATGGGATATGAAATAATCAATATATAAATTTAATTACATAAATATAGATATAAAATCAACTATTATCATTTAATCATTCATAATTAGGGATTTTAAATTAATTAAAATGGAAAACCACTTGTACACTAAAATAGTTTTAAGGAAAACCACATTTTTAAACCCAAAAATAAAGGTATACTGAAATAAGTAATAATGTTGATTAAAAATTTATTTTGTGTCTTAAATATAAATAAAATATTATATGATAATTAAAATAATACACAAAAAAATATGAATTTTAAATTGTTTAATTTATATAAAAAATATAATTTTATTAAAAAATTGGTACTTTAAATACTAACTGAAAAATAATTATTTTATAGAAAATAAAAAAATATTCCCCAACGAATTTGTTTTAATAGTAATTAAAAAAATTATTTCTTTTTAATAAAATAAATTAAATAAAAGTGATAAAAACTAATTTTAATATATGGGCATAATGCACAGTGAAACCTCATTTGTAATGACCCATCAATTCTTGATGGCTTTAGATTTAAATGAGTCATTACCAGGTCTTAAGTGACACCCTAAAGATAACAAAGGCTACCAATAAATTTCGACTTCTTTTAAATACTAGTGGGGTATAATTTACCCTTTAAGAATTAAACCAATAAACCTACCAACCAAACAAACATTTACTATATGATGCATGAACACAATAAATACAACTCAACAACTTCATGTATCTCCAAACCACATCAAAGTAAGAAACAATAGAAGAATAACCAAGTATCAAAGTACATAGAGGAAAAATTACACATGACTCTCTCAAGACACCATAATCCAAAAGATCCAAGATCAAAATTCTCCAAACAACCCAAACTTCATGAGGTAGTGTTAAACATGTGTGAAACATTACCTTTTCCCTTTTCAAGGACAATAACATCTACTGAAGTTCCAAGGTGCCAATGAAGGGGTGAGTATATGACTCGGTTAGTTTTCCCCAATGACATTCCTACTCACACCACTAGGATATAAAATTTAGCAACAATTATATAAAATAGTTTGTATAAAAGAGGTTCTAAAAAACAGTTTATAACAAAATATAAACAAGTTCCCAAACCATTCATTAGGAATGCATACAAGTGCAATGGAAACCAATTTTTCCCATTAAGATATTTTTCCCAGAAAAATAACTAAACAATATTTACTATAATTCCAAAATATCCTTTTATTGGAATAGCCAACCATTCCTCAAACCCCTGAAACCAACCATGTGTGCTACGTTATGACAGTTCTATACTGATGAGTAGTTTCTCATCGATCTACTAATTCGCCATATGGTAATTGTTTCCCATGTTCCATGAACCCTTTGGCACCAAGCAGAAGGTCATATTTCATCCAAGCCCCGTGTATGAAATTCCCTTGTGTCATTAAACCATTTGTATTGAGCAAAAGGTTCTATTTCATCCAAACCCTATATATGAAACATGATGACACAACATATATTCCCTACAATCACTCCAAAATAACCCTTTCAATAAAAAATAATTTTTATTGAAAACCATTTCTATCAAAACCATTTCAATACCAAACCATTTTTATTCAAAACTATTTCAATAAAACACCAATTTTTTGAAAACCATTTCTATTGAAAATTTATTTCCAATCAACCATTTTGAAATTCTAGAAAATCCATAATTTAAATTCAACATTTTATATTCAGGAAACTAAACTCCATTTTCAAAACTATTCACCAAGATCACACAATTTTACAAAAAACATAAATCATCACAAATTAATATTTTTCCATGAATTTCACAATAAATAAATCAATTTGAATAATAGAAAAACAATTCTATCAAGGGGATTTGTGAGGGATGCCATTTACCTCGAAGGTTTTGATGAAACATTGACAACAAATGAAAAACACACAAGAATGCAGGTTGATTCTCCAAGAACGGCCTTACTTCTCTTATCCTAGAAAGAACATGACACAAAATGTAATTATTTGGAATCAAAAAATGTATATCTTCCCACTATGGGTTCAGATTTGAGAAGTAATTGAGATCAGAGAAGTAGAACTAAGAAGATCTAAGAAAACATGACTAATACGGAATGAATTGTGACATAATTCATGAAGCAGGGTCGAAATAACCAAGGCAAGGCTCTAGGTTTTCTCCAACTAATGTGGGTATGGTTCTAAAACCTTCAAGGGAGAGTAATATCGAAATATGGGAGTTTTTATAGAAAACAAAAATATATAAAACAAAAATGAGTAATCTCCTTGAAAATCATATCTAGATTCCTCCTCTGCACAAGTTTTAACCACACGGGTTGGTCCAACCGTGTTTTGATCGTGAAACCTTCCATTTGGCTCCAACACTCCTTATATAACCCCCATATTCTCCCATCCATCACCTTTACCGTTTTTATGGAAACACATTTTTTATGGAAACATCCCACTTTATGGAAGCCCCCCACTTTATGGAAACAACCAACATTTTGGAATCACCCAACATAATGGAAACTCTCTATATTATAGAAACTCTCTATTTTATGGATACTCCCTATTTTATAGAACATCTCTATTTTATGCGCACCAATTTAAAAAACATGATGAAAGGGGTTATGTACCTGAAACTGACGGTACTACATTCTCCCCACACCATTAGTCTTTCCATCCTCGGAGAGTATATAACACTTTCTAGCCAAAAATAGTTCTGGCAATTGCTCTTTCAATTCCTTCTCACGTTCCCGTGTCTCTTTCTGAATTTGAAAAATATTTCCATAAAACATGCACTTGATTGATGATTTTCCTATACAATACATTATCTTTTATATCCATGATCTGCACTAAGATATGTACCAAAGATTCATCTAGTTTTAGCTCAACTTGATCCCATCAGATCACATAGTCAGGATCAGGGAGATACATTTTCAACTTGGATACAAGGAACACATTATGCACCAAACTAAATCATGGTGTTAATACCAAATAACATGCCACCTCTCCCACCCTTTCCTATAATTCAAAAGGGCCAATGTATCTAGGGGATTACATGCCCTACTTTCTGAAGCGACGATGTCCAAGCCTTAGAGAGATCCTCAACAAGACATGATCACCCACAGCGAATGACAATAGTCATCAACAGTGATCTACATAAGATTTATAATGACTCTAAACTGTCTCTATCCTCTTTTTAATCAACTAGATCTTCTCTATTATTTCTTGGACAATTCTTGTCCCGACTAGTGATGTTTCTCAAATTTCCAACTAGCATAGTGGAGAATGACAAGGACACCATTACAATGCTTTAAATAGCGCCATTTGAATCAAATCATGATAGAAAATATTGTATAAGAAATCCACTATGTTTATATGCTTCTCCCATGATCCACCAAAATCTATTAAACAAGTCTACGATATGTCTTCTAAATTTTCTATCATTTACTCAGATTTCCCATATGTTTTGGGATGTTACGCCGTGCTCGTAGCCAAATGAGTCCCAAGGGCTTCCTGTAAAGATTTCCAGAATGAGACGTGAACCTCAGATCTCAATCTGAGACCATTGACACTTGTACACCATTCCCCTTTACCACTTATCAGATATATATTTTTTAACGATCCTCCACTATATGAGTTTCACGAATAGGGATGTATTGGGCCGACTTGGTTAGACGATCCATGATCACCCCAATGGTATCATGTTTCCAGACTTTTCTTGGAAGACCTGTAACTGAATTCATTGTTATCTGATTCCATTTCCACACTGGGATGGGAAAATATTGTAACACACCATCTAGTCTCTGATGCTATACTTTAACAAGAAGACAAGTTAAGCATCACGAGATGAACTCAACCCCATTTCTTTTCATGCCCCTCCAAAAAAATGCCTTCAACGCCGTATAAATCTTATATGTACCTGGATATACAGCCCATCTCGAATGGTGGAAAGCTTGAAGGTGTTGTTCCTAACAAGCAATTGGTACAAACATCCTATCACTGAAACAATAAACTAAACCCCCGTCAAGTTTCCAAGCCTCATTGGTCTCCCCACCATTTAGTTTTGACCATACAACCAGACATTTTGCATTAGATGTTTGTGCCTATTTGATCATTTTTACTAAATCAGGAAAAATCATAGCTGAAAATAAAACTGTAATATCACCTCAGTCTTCATATTCCACATACATGTCATCTAAGACCAACATCAACTGCCATTCATCTAATGCTTCTTTCGACAACTAAGCATATGACATTTTTCTCTATGCATCTGCTATCTAATTTTCTTTACTCATTGTGTACATAAATCAATATCATGAATTTGAAGATACTATATCCACTTACTTTTCCTCAGATTCAAATCTCAATTTGAGAATATTTGTTTCAATCTTTTTGGATCCGTAAACACAATAAATTTCTCACTAAAGGGATAATGTCTCCATGTTTTGAAAGCATTGATAACTGTAGATAACTACAAATCATGTGTTTGGTAATTATTCTCATGCACCATGAACTACCTTGAACTATAAGCATCCACATGATGTATTTACATGAGAACACAACTCAACATTGATCCTGATGCATCACAATACACCACATACCCCTATCCTGATTCTAGAAAGATCAAGATAGGTGCCGATGTAAGATGAACGTTTAGTTCCTAGATAGCCTTTTAAGATTCCTCTATCAATTTAAATATAAAATTCTTCATTTTCAGAGATGTCATTGGTGAATCTAGTCGGGAAAAGTCACACACAAAACGTCGGAAGTAACAAGCTAGACCGAGAAAACATGGTATCTCGAAAACATTCATTGGTGATTTTCTAGATATAACAGCTTCTATATTTTCAGTATCAATAGAAATTCCTTTTTCAAAATGACATGGTTATAAAAACGTACATCCTATATCCAAAAATCACACTTTGATAATTTGGCATTCAAACAATGATATATCAATATTTATAACATTGTTTCTAGGTGCACCTCATGATCAGACCTTGTCTTTGAAAAGACCAAAATATCATCCACAAGAAACACAATTATAGTTTTCAAATATTGTTGAAATATCCGACTCATCAATTCCATGAAGACTGTTGGTGCATTTGATAGACTGCAAGGCATTACTACATATTCATAGTGGCCATATGTACTTCTGAAAGTTGTCTTTGTTATATCCTCTTTCCAAACTCCCAATTAGTGATGTCCTAATCCTAAGTCAATCTTGGATAACCATTTAGATACCCTTAACTGATTAAAAAGATCATCAATGCATGGAAGTGGTATCTATTCTTTATCGTAACTTGGTTAAGCTTACGATAATCAATGAATAACTGAAGAGTTCTATCTCCCTTATTCATGAACAAAACTGGGGCTTCCCATGGAGATGTACTTGGTTGAATAAAACCCTTTATTTCCATCTCCTCTAACCTCACTTTCAATTCCCATAATTCTATTGGTGTCATCCAATAAAACCAAAGGGACATTGGACTGTTCCTCGGAATGTGATCAATCATAAAATCTAATTCCCTTAAGGGTGGTAACCCTGAGAAGTTCATGGAAAAGGCATCTATAAATTGATCCACATTATCTAGAAAACTAATTTCCTCGATCTCTTAAATTGATGCCAATGTAAACACTACCAATTGGGAAGACATAGTTCCCACAATTGGTTCCAACAAACTCTTTGCGCCCTTCATTACAATCCCCTTTCCTCTAAAGAGATGCTTGATGTCGTCCTTAGTCATCAAACTAATTGTTCTCCTATAATAGACAATTTGAGAATTGAACATTTTCATGCAATCTATACCCAGTATTACACCATAGAAATCCATATCCAACATCAAGATGTCTTATTTTAGCTCAGCTCCATCGAATGTTGTAGCACATGTTATACACACAATATCCTTATATTCTCTTTCACCAAGATGAGTTTTCAGTTTCAAAACAGAAGGCGTCATTCCTAGTTTTAATCATAGAAAGTAAACAGCATGATAAGAAATAAAATATTGTGATGAAACAATATTGAACAACACTTGAACCAAGTTAAAATTCAAAATAATAATTCCTCTCACTATAGATGATCCAGCCTGATCATCAACTATCATCTGCTCATCTCCATACAATTGTTTCTCCACTACACTATTATCCATTTTTCCTTGATGATGTTTACCTAGTTGGGGAATCATGGTATTTCTAGAATCACCATGGCTAGTTCTGCTATACTAACAATACTAATTTTACTATCTTCATCCAGTGGAAGTATACGATGCTTGCAACACCTGAGAAGTGCCTCGCGCACCTGAATATGGAGCACTATGAAAATAGCACTGAAGATGTCCCATCTTGTTGCAGTAATGACATGATCTAGGTTGTGCTGTAATCTATCGCTTTATGTGGTCAAGGGAACCATATTGAAAACAACCATTTTTTCTCTAGTGTTGTGGAGGAAGGTTTATTTATCCAGCCTTCTAGTTTTGATTTCCACTTGCACCTAGGAAATAGGTGTTGTTTTTTCACTTGTTCCCAATGGTTGAGTTCCCACCATTTATTTTAGGTATCATCATGCCTCCTCCCATAGATCTTGAGATATCACCTTCATCAACAATCTCTCTGTTCACCATCTCTAAATAATATGTAATACAAAGTACAACAATCTTTGATCGAATCTCATGTCGTATCCCTGATTCGAAGATGCATGTGTTTAAAGAGGCACATGGAAAAACTTCTAGTGTCAAGCATACTATGTTAATGATCTTAGCTACATAATTTGTGATAAAGGGACTCTCTTGTTTTAGGAGGAATATGTCAGTCGTTTTATGGATCTTGAATGTGTGAGGATAGAATTTTTTGTTGAGAAATTCCTAAAAAAGCGTCCTATGTCAGTCCTTCATCCCATTTATCCTGCCACCACTAACGTGAAAGATCCTTGAGCATATACATCGCCAGTTTTACATTTAGCTCTACTATAGTGCCGATAAAGTCGAAGATATGATTCACCCAACATAGCCACACCTCCGCCTTATCGGCTTCAGAATCACCCCAAAAATTAGGTAGATTCTTCTTCATGAATTGGATGGTATTAGCCACATGTCGTGGATCATTAGTCTGGTTCCCTATGCCCACAGCTTGAAAGCTTGGAAAATAATCTGAACCATCTCTTGGTGACCATGTTGTTAAGGTGAAACCACATTCTCCATAGCATATTCGAGTTGGCTTCGACGGTGCCTACCTGGTGCCATTTTCTAAACTAACAACAATCTCTATTAATCTCACTCTCTAGAAACTGTTGGCTAAGAATTTAAAATTCTATCACATCAACTATCGTAATATTTTATTCCAAAACATCATTTTCCATATGTTCAACTATTTTTGAAACTAGTTCACATGCTTTTTAAAATTAAACCTTTTTAAAATTTCGATGAGAAATCTCCTTTTCAAAATATTTCCCTTGAAGACCAATTCCATAATTTTTCAATAATTAACACTTTTTTAACAACATTAATCATTCCTAGAAATGATATATGCACCACTAGTTGGAATACATTCCTCTACAATGCTTTTCAAGATCGTCTCATTGGCTAAACCCATGATAATGATATTTCAAAATCCTAGAAGTGTCTCTAAACACTTATTTACCCAACTACATGGTAACTTGATGATCAGTATAAAATGTTTAGCTACGTCATTTTATGATTTACATTTCATGTTTCGACAATCGTACTCCTTTATAATATTCCCACCCAAGGAATATACATGACGAGATTTAATCTCCAAAACTAGGAACATCGATGAAAACTTGATAGGAAAGGACCAAACAAGCTGATACCATATATAATAACCTTCCATTTCTCATTGGATTTAGAGTACAATGATTCATTAAAAGGCCTTTTGTGACATCCCCAAGACAAAAAAACACAGGAAATATATTTCCAAGGCTTTCAAATACAAGTGGGGGACAATTTACACATTAATAAATAAACCAATAATCCAACCAACCATAACCAACATTCCTTATATTATGCATGAACAAAAAAAAGACAACTCAATAACTTTTTGTATATCAAACCCCCATAAAAGTAAGCAATAATGGAATAATAACCAATTATTAATGTACATAATTGAAAAAATTCAAAAGAATCTCCCAAGACTCCATGATCCACAAGCTCCAAGCTCCAAAATCTCTGAACAACCCAAACATCACAAGGTTGTGCTAAACACATGTGAAACAATACCTTTGAAATTGTACCATATAATAGCATCTGCAAACGAACCAAAGTGCCAAAGCTAGGGTGAGTATAAAACACAGTTGGTTTCCCTAATGAAAACCCTACTCACATCACTATGATAGAAGAGTTAGAGACAATGATATAAAATTTATTATATAAAAAAATTTCCCAAAAATAGTTTATAACTAAATATAAACATGTTTCCAAAACTATTCTTCACCAATGAATACAAGTGCAATAGAATCCATTTTTTATCATCAAGATATTTTTCCCAGAAAAATAACAACACAATCATTACACCCCTTCCAAAATATCCCTTTATCAGCATTCCCAACCATTCCTAAAACCCATGCAACCAACCTTGAATGATACATTCTGAATGTTCCATAATCATGAGTTGTTTCTCATTTATCTACCAAGTCTTCACAATGTAACTATTTCACATATTCCATTAACCCTTTGGCACCGAGAAGAAGGTCATATTTCAACCAAGCCCTGTATATGAAATTCCTTTATTCCATTAAAACTTTGGCACCGATAAAAATTGCATATTTCATCCAATACCCATATATGAAACATTATCACACACTATATATTCTAAACAATAATGCCAAAACAACCCTTTCAATAAAAACACCTTTTTATTGAAAACCATTTCTATCATAACAGTTTAAATGCAAAACCTTTTCAATAAAAATACATTATTTTATTGAAAAACTTTTTTATTGAAAATATCATTTCCATATACTATTTATAAATTCTATAAAATCCATAATTTAAAGTCACCATTTTAAATTCATGAAACTAAAACCCTTTTGCACAACTATTCACCAAGATCACACAATTTCAGAAAAACAATAAACCGAAAAAATGAGGATTTTTCCCTGAATTTCACTATAAATAAACTTTTTTGTATCTAATAAAAACAATTATATCAAGTGGAGTTGAGAGAGAAGCCACAAACCTCAAAGGATTGTATGAAACATTGACAACGAATGAAAAACGCAAAAGAAAACGGGATGATTCTCCAAGAACTACCTCAGTTCTGTTATCCTATAAAGATAACGACTCAACATTGAATTATTTGGCATAAAAAACATATATATATCAACTATAGGTTCAGATATGATAAAAAATGAGATAATAGAAGAAGATCTAAGAATATCTAAGAAAACAAGACAAATCCAGAAAGAATGGTGACATACCTCAAGAATCAGACTCAAAATCACCAAGGGAAGGCTTTGGGATGGCTCGAAATCATGCGGGGAGTGTTAAAAAGACTTCTAGAGAGATTAATATCAAAATAGGTGTGTTGTTAATCCAAAATAAAATATACAGGGAAAAAATGAGTAAGCTCCTAGAAAATAGGATCTAGATTTGACCTCTGTGCAAGGTTTGAGAACATGGTTTGAACCAACCATGTATGGATCGTGTGACCTTCCTTTTTTCCCCAACAATCCATATAAAACTCTCAATCTCTACTATCCTTCAACTTTAACCTTTTTATGGAAAACATTTCTTATGAAAACATCCCACATTGTGGAAACACCCCACTTTATGAAGTCAAACAACATTATGAAGACACCCATCATAATGAAAACACTCTATATCTTGGAAACTCTCTATTTTATGGAAACTCACTATTTTAGTTAAAAACTCTATTTTATACAATTTAATTTAAAAAAATTTGATGAAAGGGGTTATGTACCTAAAACTGGGGCACTACAACATTTTAGAAAAATAATTTTTTTTCTTAAAACATTTACTTTTCGTTCAAATTATTTTAAATTTATTTTTTTATAAATATATATCCATTTAATATAATTTATACATGTGTTAACCATATAATTTTTCTAAAATTTTTAGTGAAAATCATCCACACAAATTTTATGATTGAATTTTTAGTGTAAAATACATTTCGGATAATTTATACTTGTTGTTTCATATACCACAATGATTCTAATGATATACATTTCACAAGACATTTAAAATTATTTTTTGTGTAGAATATATTGTCTAACAGAGCATCCTTTTTTAATGAAATATTATTTTGATACATTAAATATGTTATCCATAATAACATAAAACATTCATTAATTCATTGTATCATATCATGTGGAAAGGAAATTAGTTTCATAAACATTCCATAATTTTATCGTAGAAATAACTATGAAAATGAAATGAGATTCATAAAGATTTCATCATAATATAATTATCATTTGGGAATGAAATAATTTTGATATCATAATATTTGAATCATTATATTCATAAGACATATAAAGGAATACATGGAATGTATATTAATTTTATATCCCTAATGAATTAGAGAAATAAAAAAAAATATTATGTAGATAAGAATATTCCATTAAACTATTATTCGAACCATTATTTGAAAAAATATAAATATGTCATTTTCCTTTAATATAATTTATACTAAATCTTACAAAACTTTTAGGAAATAAACTCCTTTTAAAATAAAAAAATTATTATCTAATGGAATAATTGATGAAATGAATGGTAAGTAAATAATTTAAAAGTGTTCCCAATGTATATATTTATAGAAATAATTGTTTTCAAATGTTTGTAAATTCTTGAAAATAAATAAATTTGAAAACAAGAAGAATATTTATTTTAATCAATTTTATATCAGATCTCATACAAGGGTAAAATTTAATTTTTTGAATCACTTGGTAATTCAAAATATATTCCTGATATAATTTTATAGAATATTTTTTACATATGATAGGGATTTCCAACCAAAATTAAAAATAATGACTATTTTTCATTAAAATATTTTCCTAATCTTTTTATATACCAAATAGTTGAAAATTAATGAAAAACATGAATTTAAAATAAACTAGATATAAATAATATAAATATTATATAAGGCATATATATATTATAATTCCCCTCAAGGAAAATTTCTCATTGATAGTATCGACAAAAATGCAATTAAAACCTAAATACACTCCCCTAACTTCATTATTTACTCATACATACTAAAAACACCAATGAAATAAATATTTGATTATTATATATATATTTCTAAACCATATTAATATATAACATACTATTTAATATTTGTTTATAATTTAAAATTTAAATTTTATTAATAATTATTCATTAAAATACATAATTAGTTAAAAAATCTGTGGTTTCCAATAATTTTTTGGATTTATGGTTCTTATACATTCTCCTTACTAATGGTTTCATAATCTTCAAAAAATAATCATATCATAAATTTAATATTTGTTTCATTATGTTCACTTTTATATCCAGTCATTATATGTGGTGGTGTAAAATGAATTATATCACTTCGAAGAGATGATAGTCTGTTTGTATGTATCATCGATGTTTCCACTTTATTATAGTTGCAAAAAACTATTAGTAAATAATAATAAACCTTTATATATTAAATATTTTATCCCACATGTCAATTATTTTCATTAAATCATTCCTTAATACAAAATATGTAAAATATTAATGAAAAAACTACATCACTTTATACAAGTTTTAGTCCATACATACGTAAGTGTGATGCATTTATTTTTCCAATGTATGGAAGGGTAAACATGATGAAAATATATTATATATCTAGAGACATATTTATTTTGATGAAATATTTGAAATCTATTAAATTCATTTATATTACCAATCAAGTTTGATAGTGACCAAAACTCCAAGAATCAATTCATCGAGGTGTTAATACGTACGTATTGATGAGAAATGTTTTTATTTTATTTTATTCAAATAGTACATAAAATGGTTTCTCATAAACCATAATAATATATATTTATGATAATGGATGAAATAGTTTTGAATATATAGAGAAAATTTAGAAGAATTAGATTGAGGTATCAACATTCAATGTATCCCGTAAGAGGATTACCTCTCTTTGAGTCACATCCTTTGGAATAAACATTAATCATTTACAGGATGGGTTTAAGGTAATACCATAAGATGAATAATGTGGGGATGGATTATTTGAAGGTTTTTGTGTAGGGAGTGGATGATAGAGTTGGCTCAAATTATGTGAATAACATTAGATAAGTGGTTATCTTTTTTATGTGAGGGTATGGAACACAAGGAATGAACAAATATATTTAAATAATATAAGTAATCATTCCAAAAAATTTGGAACTAAATAGTAAATACATTGAATTTTTGATTGGAAAAAGATAATATCTACTCAAACAATAATATGTATAACTATATATGTTAAAACTTTACCCGTACAATTATTATAGAACCCCACATGGATAAATTTATTTTAACCATAACCATGTTGAATTTACGTCTATTATTACTATTCATTATGACATAAGATGATTCAAATTATATTTTTAATGTAACTCTACAAATGGAAATGGAAATCATTTTCGGAAGTGTCCCTTTAGGTATAAAACATGATTTATTCCTATTACATTCATAGTAAAAGCAATTTGATGAATAATAGAATAATTTATTGAATATATAATATACAGAATTAATTAAAATAATTCCATATAAATTATTAAATTAATTTATTAAAATAAAAACGAATTTCCTTTCTGAAAATAGTTTTTTATATTAAATATATATTTTACATGGACAAGATTTTATTATCATTTCTGATAAATTTTTAAATATTTACATGATTTAGAATATGTAAAAAAATAATTCCTACAAATAATATTTCAATATTCATAGATTCTAATTCAATAGAGAGGAGATAATGTCCACATTAATTAATAATGTTTCACTTGTATTTCATGTTTTTGATTAAACTCAGTATTGTATGTAAAAAAGGATATCGATGAAATAAAATTTATATTAATAGAAATATATCATATATATATAATTTTTTCATTATACCACATTTTAAGATTATCACTCTCTCAATTCAGTCAACACAATAAAAAACATTTAGGATAATTATTCTTCATCACATTCTCTAGTTCTTACATAGAATTCTAACATTTTGTTTTCACCCCAAACCTCACAGTGAATGCTCAACATATATTTCCTAATGTGATATTGAATGAATTTTTCCTCCTCAATAATATTTTTAAAAACCACTTGTATGAATATATTTGTTTCTCTATCATCATTCTAATTCATCGGGTTTATCTCTTTTTTGAGGGATTCATAACAATATATCGAAATGCATGAGTGGAAGATTTTTTTGTCAGAAATCATAGCCAATGTAATGTGATCATTCAAATAACTTTTTTATTCAATATAAAATTCTCTCAACATATCGTTTAAAATTTGGTTGGTGCTCTATAAATGTACATTGATCAAGGAATGACATATATTGATAAATCTCAAGTTGATATTTAAAAATTACAGAACACATCTCCAAAAATTCGATATATGACTTAGATCCTTATCCTATAAAATAAAATTTCGTACCCCATGAATAATTAAAAATTTCATAATGTATATCTTGGAATTGTAATAAATATATAAATATTGTCCGATGAAAATAAAATCTCAATATTTTATAAGATGTTTGATGACATACTAAATAGAATTTCCCATTTATATGAGTTGGTGTGTGAGATAATGAATTCCAAAATATTTTTTTTCACATTTCTATTATGTTATTGGTAATTATTATAACAAACTATTTCAAATTTATGTCACAACATTAACATACTAACAAATAACGCACTATAAACATCATTATTCAGTATATCTGTTCATTTTATCCCACCATATATTGTCTTCATGACCACCATAGATCTTTATAAATATATGATGAATTGATAATGATGTAATATAAGTATCATCTAACATATCCTATAATTATGGTATTTATAGAACGCATAATTTATTGTTGAATACTATCATCCCATAAAAATCATTGTTAAACATATGAACTTTCCCCACAATCTTCAGTTGTTTTACTTATTCATGCAAGACATCATTAATTGTCTTATAGTTAAATGTATGAATTCAAAATAGATTATGTTTTAACTTATATCCTTTGATAAATATTTCATGCTCCATCCATTAAAAATATAGAACTATTAGATCACTTGTGATCATTATCCTAGATAACCAAAATTGATTATTTCAAGGTATAACATCATCAATCTTGTTCACTTTCTAATGGTGGTAATATATTTAGTAATCATAATCATTAATAAACTCAAAATCTCTCTTTTGGTGCTTGTTCATCACTTTATATTTTAATATATAATTCGTTTTCTAATGATAAATATATATAATACATATTTTATAATATTTATAATGCCTCAATATTTTTACTATGAATTTTTTTATTAACTCAAAATATAGATTATGTTAATTGTTCTCATGAATTATAAATTTATATGAGCTATAATCTATCCCAATATCATTATTTATGAAATAATAATATTATCTTATTTGATGAATCACTAATGACTAGAACCATGTTTTTGTTGGGTGGTAGCCTGATCTTCAGTGTGTTTATACTCCTTCTCATCATATTCTTTAACTTTTCTTCACATTCATTTTTATAGGAACACAGATTCATTTTTAATTAAATTAACTATAAGAGTTGATACCCATGACAAATTTCTCAAAATGTGTCGATAATATCCAAAAAAATACTAGAAAACAATGCATTTCATTCACCGTGGGTTGTTTGGGCCACTATTAAATAACTATTATCATTAATGTATCCACAAACACACCTTTATTATTGATTATATGATTAAATTATGAAACATTAAAAAATTTTAGATCTTTCCATTTTTTCCTACTAAATTTCCTTCAACAAAGATATTACTACAATATTCAAATGGTCATTATGATTTTCATTTACATTTGAATATATAATAATAATACCAATAAATATTACCACAAACAGATAAAGGTAGGTAGCAATTAATTTATTAATATTATCCACCATGCTAATGTGTGAGATGTAAATTCTAATTTGAATCACTGTATATTCCGAATGTGAATGCCTCATAAGGAATTGTTTATCAGGTATATCATTAATCTTTTCCCTTGAATGATGATATCCATTTTTGAATACAATCTATTAAAATTAATCATTTGTTTAAATTTTATCAATAAAAATATCAATATATGGTAGATGATAAATATTTATCAATGTTATGTTGTTAAGCTATCAATGATCAATGCAAAGACAAATCAACAAATCTTTCATATTAACAAAAATAACAGGTTCCCCCAATGGTGATTTACTAGGTCATATGATTCCCTTACCAAGGTTCTCAATGAATTTATTCATCAATTCATGCCACTAAATAAGGATTTTTTTAAATAGATTCTTTAATATAACTATATAATCTTGTATACGTTCTTTTAAAAAAATCAAAATTATTATTCAAGGGATGACTAATTTTTTTAAGAAATATATCATTAATTTCCTAGAAAATTATAATACGATAAATGTTGAGATTCCCCCAAACTATTTCAGTCATATATCCCTCATTAATAGGTAATAATAGAAAAAATGATTATAATTTCCATTATAAGTTCATATTCATCCTTTCTCTAAAAAATGATTATAATTTGATTTCATATATAAAAGTTGAAAACAATTTATTAGAAATTGATATTTTATTTTTTAAAGAAAACAAATCCATTCCCAAAAGAACAACAAATTGAAATAGATGTAGTATTACAAGATCTTCTAGAAGCACACTCCACTGATCATTTTTCAATGGGGATATAGATAATTGATATGTTTTCATGTTGCCATTGTGTTTTATTATAGTCAAAATAAAAATCAAATCATTGAGGATATTAATTTACATTCTCAGAGAAATATAATGATATAAATGAATTATTATTTATATGATCAAATAATATACATAAAAATATGAGTGCCCCTATCACCACCTCTTTATTAAAATTCTATCTTTATTACCTTACTAATACAAAAATGGTAACTATTGATATCATTAATTTTATTTATATTTATCATTCATAAATCCTAAAAAAATCTATAGGTATTCTAAATTATTCAACTTTAATTCAACCCATGAAGCATTATGTCCATATCGTATCACAATTTGTTACGATCATTTTTAATAGGTTTCATCCTCTCTATTAATAATGTGGCTCATGATTAAACTTTGATTTAAGAAGATAATATCATTCATGAGGGTTTATCGAGGTGTCTTATACTAGGCCTGCTTACCCTGTAGTAGTGATGATTGAGTAAATTCCCAATCTATCCCTTTCATATTTTTTTACCACATGGTTTATTTAAAAAACTTCAATGTATAATTAGTTATATCATGTTCAGTATTTCAATTCACAGATACTAGAAAATTTAAAAATCACTAAATCATTATGATTTCATCCAATAAATAGACTGATCATTATGGTTTCATATAAAATACACCAATCATGTTATTTGAAAATTACTAAACAAAACATATATACCATTTGACATGAACCAGAAATTTCATACATAAATATTACATCATTAAATATGAATAATCAATACATCCCATAACTATACAATCCATTGAACTATAAAGGATTAATTCCTTTAGAGACTGGATACATAATAATACAATTCCCTTAATATTTTCCAATATATAACATAGTGATCTTATCATATTGTTAACTTCTATGATATATTAAACATAAAACCATTCTTTATAACATAAGGAAAATAAAACATATAATTAGAGATTTAAGATGATTATTAAATGTAAACATTGGAGATATCAATATATGACCATATTCAACCATATGATAAGAATAAGGAAATAATAACTTGATATTAAAATACAATGTTACTAACTAGTTTATCAAGGATCATAAATCATGATTCAGGGTATATGGATTAGTATTTCAAAATTTATGAGTAATAAGGGTGTTGCATCATAATAAATGAATAATGTGTCATATCATAATAATTATAAAATGGAATTACAAATTATATTGGATAAAAAAAGAATATAAAATAATGTCATTATCTAAGGATCACATCAAAAGATATTATTGTGGATCGGGTTCACCCCCATTCAACCAGTTCTCTAGTAGAGGTTAACTACCATGATTATTATGGAGGAAAAGGCCCCTTACTAAACTCTATTCACTATCCATTTGAACAAATTTTTCCTTATAGTGATTTCAATCTATTCCCAAATAATTATAGATTTATATAATTTTGGTCCTACATAACACATAATTAAAACTATAAAGATGTGTTCTAAATGATTATAAAACATTTCACATATCATCATATCATAACCCATGGAATGTAAGTAGGTTCATTAAATATTCCATTATTTAATTATATAAAAATTTATAAACAACATATGTGTTTTATAATTATTTAATCATAATTTAAGTATCCCATGCAATGAAATGGGTTACATAGAATCTTCTTGATTCATCATCATCATAGTACATCCGGAGAAGGAATGTTTATGATATAATTAGATTATAACTCATTTGAAGAATTGAAAACATTAACTAATAATGAAATATAGGAAAACATATTGTCAAATAATTATTCAATCCTTTCCTAGAGAACATTTGAAACATATACTTTTATTGAGATAATAGTGAAATAAGAACACCCAAAATTGCACGAAAATATTTTTTTCCCGAAATTACCCTAAGAAACATATAATGTAAGCTTTTTGAAATTAACTTTCATGATGACAGGAATATCCCTTAATTTTATTCACATAAATAGAGTACTTTTATTTCACACATTTGTAGAAACTATAAAATTACATGTTTGAAAAACAAAAAGAAGAACAAGTTGAATACAATTTTTTACAATGTCATGCATGGGTGAAAATTACATTGACCAATAATTATAGAATACTAAAATCATACTTGGAAATATTTTATAGAACATGGATATGGAGGATAAATATAATCCCCTTAATTCTGAAATATGGTTAGTTTTTCAAATAAAATTACTCAATTAGTATATGCACCAAATAGATTAAAATTTAATAAATACATAAAATAATTGGAAATAAATAGATTTTAATAACAGTGATGGTATTTATATAATTATTATCATATTATGTACCTTATGTAAAATTTAATATAGATAATATTTAATATAAAATTAGATTAACCAAAAATCCCACAAAAAATATCTTTTCTTGATTCATTTGTGTTCAAATATGATTCCTAATAAATATAGATATATTATAAATCATTTAAAGAAATTATATTTGTAGAAATAACAATTTATTATTTATTCATGTTTTTTCTGTTATCCTTGCAATTAAAATTATTCATTAAAAAACGTGCTATTGAAAAATGGCCCACATTCCATGCATGTTTTGGTTTGATGGAACAAGTATTTTAACCTTGGTTATAGTTTTATCATAGCTAGAACATTGATACTAACATAAGTGTCATATTTCATCATTATATAGAATTTATTAACCCTCTTTAAATGTGGTGGTAAAATTGTTTTCCCATCACCTTATATAAATAGTAGATCATACGTAATAATAGGTTATGATACCAATTTTAGGTGGATGGTAAAATAAAATGTATATAATAATAAATATTTCAGGAATAATTAATATCTAATAAAATTAACTTCAATTAAATTAATATATATATTTTAAAACTCATGTAAAAATTAATGAAATATCAATCACATCTTTAAATATATATGGAAATCCACACGTACATAGAAGATACATTATCAATTACAAATGAATGTAATGTTAAAATTATAGATAATAAATTATTTTTTAAAAAATATTTTTTATTTTAAAAATCAAAATATATATTTAACAATTTCATTTATATTACCATAAAATAATTATGGTTATATAATATAAACAAAATTTATTCATTGAGATTGTAGTATATACGTACACATGGGTTATATAACTATTTTTAATTAGATAATATGGAGATGTAATATTGTTTTCTTGAGTCCAAAAAAATTAAATATATATGATAGTAGATTTATTATATTAGGGTAGAATATTTTTATCTAGTAGAAAAAATAATCATTGAATGTTTATTGTTAGTTGATTATATATTCATGAAGTGACGGAAATAATCTTACAAATTAACCCATTTTTTATGGTCATGAGGTAAGAATATAATACCAGGTATGAAGCGAAGAATTATAGAAATGTTTTTGGGAAGTATATGAATGATCAATAGGCTTCATACTTTGTGAATTATATAGGAGTATATGATCCCTTCTATTTAGAGGGACAAATATGGAATTATATAAATAATATAAATAATATAAATTAGCATTCTAACGAAAATGTGTTGATATTAGATTATTTTGAGAGCACAAAGAGGGTAAATAATAGATACCACTTGTTGTTAAGAATGGTTTCTTTTCAATTCATCCATTGTGATTTTTTAATGACTTCAACCACTATTTTTATGCCTCTCATAATCAACATGAATAATACACTAAATTCAAGTAAATATAAAACAAGGACACACAAGGAATGTATAATAACCTACACCTTTAAATATAGGTATGTCACATAAACCTATATTCTAAATAATATCATATGGTTATTAAAAATAGTATAATGTCATACAACCAATTAGAAACGAGTTCTTACCCTAGCTCAAATTGACCATTTGTAGTGGGATATACCTCCCGCCCCCCAATACACCATCTTCAATAGGGATTGGTTTTCCCCTAAAATGGATTATAATCCTCTCCATAAGAATGTTGTATAATACATTATTATATAAACCAATTCAAGAATCTTTTCACATCAATGGTGCATTTTTCATCAATGTATGATAATCCTCCTCTTGGATCATGATGGATCAGAATTTATCATTTAATCCTATTAAATAACATTTTTACATCGCTAGTTCTACTCATGTAATTCTAATCACATGTGTATGATATGTTTCGTCATTGTTACACATCCATGATAGATATTAATCCTTTAGTATAAAATCTCTTAGCCTGAAAATAATTGGTGTAATGGATTTATAGAGATTCATCAAATATAATGATAAATTAATCTTATCAAAAATATCATCTATGGATTATATATATGGTGGTTCTTCTCAAACATTGTTTATTCAATTACATGAATTTACAGTTCATAATCATTAATTACTCCTCATCACATTTGGATTAAATTTATTATTATTATATTTCCTTATAAAAATTTATTTGATTATTTTTATATTAGATTCATTCAATTACAATGGATCAGATTACCCATTGCTACAAGCACCGGTACATTTTTTTTATTTTCCTTATAAAATATTTATGTTTTAAATTGTTTATGCATAGGGAGAATGAAATTATTTTAAAAAAAGAATGTTTATTATGTTTCAACCATTTTTGTTTCTATATAGGGTTCATGGTATATCATCAAACCATTACATATAAATGTTACATTACATAAGTTATACCTTCTTCATGTTCATTATACCTTCCCATAAGGGATTTTGATAAACAATTTTTCACCTTCTTCACCTCATCCAATCATGAATGTAATTTATGTCCTCTTCATGAAATTTAGTTATGGCTTGGAAAAGATTATCCTTATTCATGAGACAAGAACAGTCCATGGTTACTCTATTTAATCATGTAAAGGTATCACATTAAATTCTTCAAGGGATAAAATCATAATTGAAATAAACAAATTAAAAATATATTAATTTCATCATGGGTCCTCTTTTATGAGAACAAGTTACATAATCCCCTTATGTCTTAATTATGACACTATTATAGAACCATTCTCATTAACATGAATAGATCATGTGAATACCTTCACCATCATTTTAATATATCACATAAAATACTTCTACTCTTTGTATGATAAAAAACCTGTATACACTATTTCTAGGAGTGATGAGATCCCTCTGCAATGTCTGGAAGATAATTGTTAGTCCTCAATTGTTGACTCTATATTTATTTTCATTTTCTCACTTACACTCCTCATATATTCAAGGAACAAAAATTATTCCCAAAAATACATCGATATCCTTGAATTTCAAATGTCTAATCCTTGTCATGTGATGGAGTATATTTGATATTTTCATGATTATATTTAGTAAATAATTTGATACAAGGGGGATATATATTTGAAAATATCCATTGACATCATGTGATAGAATCTACCTATGATTTAATATTCATACATTGGAATGTTAAGTTGTTTTCTTGTGGCTGATTTATATGATTCCATGAAGTTGCATAATCCAAATAACATTAAGTGACATATGTTGTTCATGTGACAAATAATTATTCTTATTGTTGATCACATTATTCTAAACATATCATGTATGTATGAAATCAAGTTAATTAATAGACACATATTGACTAAACATATCTCTAACTATTATGTTATAATCAGCTATATGTGATCTACAAAATCTATTCCACAAAACTAGTTAAGAATGAGAAATAATTTCATTCAAGGATGTTTAGGATTTATATGTGATCAGATGGGCTTTACAAAAATATTAAATGTAAATTGTTACTTGTGTATCATTTAACGTGGTTTAACAGTTTACTACAAGCATTAATATCACATCAACTTTTCACTATACTAGGTAGTACATTATAATCCAGTCCATTCTATAAGCCTCTTGACATGAGTATCTTGGATCGAATAACAAAACATCACCTCACACACATGACATTCCACCATTCCACCACCCATTGAATGGAGTCTCCATCGAAATTCTCTTTTTAACCACCTTGGAAAAATATCCACTTGCTATGACATTAATATGCTCAGCCCACCAGCCACCATGGTAACTTATTGACCTTACACTCCAATGTTGTTGAGGCATATCCTCATACAATGTAGTCTATCGGTGAGGTAAAAAAATATTATGTGGTGGGATATCTTTCAATATAACCCCTATAATAGATATAGTTTATTATTAAACAATTAATTCACAAATAAAATTTCATTATATTAGAATTACATAAACAATCCTCAAAATATTCATAAAAATATTCTTCAGGGTAATTAATATTTATTTTAATGAACTTCAAATTTTTCATGTAAAATATATATTAAAAAACAATCTTTATTTGAAAACAAAAATTCAAACACATATTTTGATTGATATGTTCATGATGTAAAGAGTTTTTAGTTTCTTATATTATTATTAACACATGTCATTGATGATTAATTATTTTTCAAAAATTGGACAAAATTTTACATGGAAAATTTTTATAGAATGAAATAAATTACATTAAATGGGTCTATAATAATTATCCAATATATTCCCTATCATCTCCACTCACCAAGGGCATATTGACACATTATTGACATGAAATTAAACATTTTGACAAAAAAATCCCACATTTTTATTTTGATAATAATAACCCTTCTCATTATAAAATTGAATATGTGGTTTCAATAAAAATTCTTTGACTTATTTAAAATCACATTAAATGGATAACATTAGTCTCCGCATCTAATCCTTCTTCTAAAAAACACCTTCTTCTCACATAAATGATGGTATATTTAACATGTCTAAGAGAGGGTTGATATCACATATTTCTAATTGAAAAGGAACATTAGACAATAAATCATCTGAATATGGTAGATAACTCAGTGTAGAAGACATGAGATATATAACAAAGATTATCTAAGATATATAATGAATACTATTCATTTGAAATGATTATAATAATTTCTTATTTTTCATATATGGTTTTAATGAAAATATATTCTTTTAAAGAAAAACATGTATCATCCAAACATCTTCAAAAATTCAAAAAAGAAGTTCATATATATGTAATGTAGCTCCATCAACTCCCTATTTATTATATTTTGATAACAAAAACTACCCATTAACAAATTTAATCAAAAAAATCTGGGAAATTATTTTTTGTTTTATTATCATGTGTCATCCCTCACATTTGAAATATTTCGAAAATATCTAGTCTCTATATTTCAGTATAATTATAGATAATTCTAAATATTTATCCCCATTAAGTGATACAATCCAATCATAATCATGTAAATTGGGATTATACACTTTGAATAAATCTTCTCCTTCATTTCTAAAAAGTTTATATTATAATTAATAGATTAACATAATTAGGTGAACATTTGGGTTTAATAGAAATAACAATAAGACTGATGAATTCCTTTTATCTTGTACAAATTGTTTTTTCATTGTGCAGGAAATGTGCCATCATTCGTTGTTTTTTCAGAATGAGTGACAAAATTTTATTCACCAGTTAACACTTATAAGGTCAATATCTTTTATATTATAGTTCTAGAAACATTAAATTGTACCTTCAATATCATCTAAATGACCACTTCTTTTATTGGTTTAATTTTCATGATTTTTTTGTATTAGGACAAGTATATTCACACCTTTCACAATTTGGAATGTTCAATTAAATTGTTATAAACGACTTCTCATAAGATTTATTTTTTTAGTTATCACCACTTATTTTACATTTTCCTATGAAAATTTTTATCATTATATATCTTTTTAGAATTAGTTTGTTGATTGGGAAGGATGAAAAAACATTCATTCATAATGATTTCATATTTCTGGGGATTCTCATATAATTTTTGAAGTATATATAATGTTCTTAACTTTCTTACATATCTTATAATTTTCATTGCGATTGATAACATTTAGTTTTTCACTTTTGTGACCTTATTGTACATTTATTATGAAAAAACCATTCATGTTCTCATATTTTTCTACATTGACATTTGTATTGATGTCTCTAACACATTTTCTATTTCTAATAATCTAATCTCATCTCTTAATTTTAGATATCCCCTTATTCAATTATCTTTCATACTAGTGAAATATTTCACAATGATGAATAATATATAAGAAATAACATGCAAACACACCATCAGTATACTATAAACCTTTATTTTCTATACTGATAGAATCTCTTCTATAACAGTTTTTTCTTCTTTTCAATAAATTGGGTTTTTTCATTAGAGGAAACCATTTATATATATTAGAAATCTCTTCTTACATTAAATTTTTTTTCTCATTAATTAGATCAGTCTAAACTTCTTTATACTATCAATTCAATCCTACACTATTAGAAATAAAAAAAATGTAATTTGAGAATGGTTTAAAGTAGATAAACATTTCTCTATATACCCTTCTTCTTAGAAGCTGCTAATGAGTCCCCATTATGTTGAACTACCTTTGTTAGGACTTATCTCATTTTATATAAATAAATTTCAGTAGTAAGACATGTTTATTTTGTCTCGTAAAATTTTCCCCTTTTCATGAATGATTTTTTTACAATGATAATTTACCATTTTATCAAATTCATTTTTATTCAATATTTTTGTTTATTTCTTTCAATAATTAATGATTATTTATTTTCAAGTTCTTCATTTTCTACTTGTTTTAAATTATCAATTTTCTTCTAACACTTTCATATTTATCATACAAGCCCTTATTTCATTAATTTTAGTCTCTTCCTTCTCAACATGTCATTTATTTTAAAAGTTGATATTATCAATTTAATTCTTTATAATTTTCATTTCCTTCTAATGATTCAAATTTTGAAGAAGACTATCATTGATATTTTTTTAACACTGTTTATAATTTTTTAATATCATCACATTCGTCACATTTGAATGAGTCTTCAGATATATTGTGATTTCCCATTAAACACATATAATTATAAAAATATCATCCACCTTATGGACTACTACATGATGAGGAAAATGAATCCCTTTAAATGATTATCTTATTTATTTTATTAGAATTAATCCTATTAATTGTATTGTTAAATTTATTTTTTTAGTGTTCTCATTTACATCATTTAATTTTGTGTGAACATCTATCTTCTTTAGATTGTTATTAGTAATATGACCCATGTTTTTGAAATTCAATCATTTTTGTGTTGGCTTTCCATATTCATTCCACTTAACACTCTTGATGTTTTTATTAAAATCCATCATTTACATAAACTAATTATTATTCTCCTTTACATTTGAGTCACATTATTCTTATAATTTTTCAATAAATCATTTACTTTTACATTTCGTCAAAGGCTATTTATAATTTTTCTTTATTATTGAATGGTGGCTCTTTTTTAATTTCATATACTATGAAAATATTATGAAGTTCATCTAGTGATATATAGTCTAGGTCGCCTACTATGTATATGTTAAAATAAATTTCCTCTGAAATTTTACTCATAAAATTATTCACAATGGATGACTCACCCATCATTTTTAAGAAACAAATAATGATACGAATAATATAATTTACTCATATAAATTATTCATCAATACATGGATCCTCTTAAATATTTATACCATCAAATATTCTTGTCAAAACATTTAGTTTAGAATCATTAAAATTTAAAAATCTATAGAATATAATTTTTAGTTGTGACCAAATATCATTTGTAGTGAGGATTCCGATTACATTATTGTATACCTTATCAGAATGTTTCATCAAGGATCATTTTGAGATATTCAATCCATTTCCAAATTCAACTTATCAGCAATGGATTTAGTAATATATTGTTATATATTACTATAGGAATAAATATAACTAAATATATATACTAATAAACTGATATGTAATTAACTAGAGAAAAACTCAATATGGAAGAGTGGTAATGGCTTTAGGTACACAAGGGGGGGGGGTCTCGAGATCAAATCTTGGTGGTGGAAAGGGCGCGCGCATGGGGGTGGATTTGGGGGGCTAGTGCTGATAAATGGGGTGTGTTTAGCGCTAATATAGGGTGGATGGGGGTGCATGTGGGAACTAGAGCGGTTGGAAAGCGCTATGAAAAGGGGGGCTCAAGTGCTATAAAATACCCCCTGATTAGTATGATTTTTTTAATTATGTTTAATTTATATTAATTTATTTTTACGTTTATCAGCCCTAAAAAAGGTGCTGATAAAGGTTATATTTTATCAGTGCTAAAAATAAAGCCCTGATAAAGGACCCTTTTATCAGCGCTTCTTTTTAGAACTGATAAATGAACCCTATTATCAGCACTTTTTTAGGGCTGATAAAAGGGGTATTTATGAGTGCTGATAAAGGGGACCCCAACCCCTTTATCTTCGCCATCTTTAACAGTGCTTTTCTAGCACTATTAAATGCCATTTTCTACACTGATAAAAGGGGTATTTGTAGTAGTGGGATTAATAATTCTTATATTTACACTTCTTTTCCCATTCAGAATGACCAAAAATAACACCATAAATTTAATGAAATAGAACTAAAGGATTGAAAAGTTTTTTTACACATACCTACCCCATTTTGTGTTTCTTAGTACCCCCAACCGGGATTCTCCGCTATTTCATAAGCTGAATAAAAATAGTAATTTATTATGAACTAAATTTCATTCTAGTTATTCCCATAGATCTTGTTCACCTTTGATAGTGGAGTATATCCCCAAGCAACACCTTATTCTCTAGTAACTTATTATCTTGCACATTAATACTTTCTAAAACCTCATATGACCCCCAAAATGGAACTATCTTCATATGGAATGATCTATTATATAAATATATTTTTCTCCACATGGTATGTTCTTTATAATTTTTTATTAATCCTCCTCCACTAGAATTGTGGATCATAGATACTTGTATACAGGTTGTGAATAACATTTTTTCCTCAATGTTTATATTTTATTTTTATGACATATGATTGATCAATTTCACATTTGGGACAATTTTCCTCAATAATTTAATCCTTCAGTAGTTGGATTCACAATATCTCTTGAATATATGTTATTAATGCACATAAATTCATTAACGCATTCTAAAATTATGTTTCTCAAAAACAACATGCATGTATGAAATATTTCAAGGGACATATAGAACATATTATATTCCAATGGAAGAAAGTATAATGCTTAATTATTGAGTAATCCCTATAATATAGATATTACTTTTATTTTATTATCTTTTCTCTCAAATAATATACAATTATGTTATTATCAAATTCATTCAATGAGAATTCCTCACATATGTCAATCTCATAAGAACCCTAAAAAATATTCATTAAATTTTCTTCAAAACTATTGATGTTTCTCAATGTTGATTCATAAGTCATTTGATATTCGTGTACTCCATGAACTGTTTGACTCTTGTATCCTTCTTGTAGTTGGGTATGGATTGTGGGATCATAAGAATAATTATCGTATACAATGAAAATTGTACACATTATTCCTTATTCAACTCCCTTGTCTCTTCACATAAGGGATTCACAAAAACACTTTTTTTCTTTTTTCACATGAATCTATTATGTGAGACACGTAATCCTCCTTTGTGAAATCTAGGAATGTATTTTATGTGATTATTATTATTCATGAGATGAGGATACACCATAGGTACTATTTTATATTTGATTAAGTGATCACAAAATATCATTCACGTGATTATAAAACATTGTATCTCAATATCTACATAAAGGAATAATTATTATTCAAGTCCTTCTGTACATAAATAAGTAACACAAACACCTTCTATCCATCGAATGAAAATTTCATCCTAGGGAAATCTTTCATGTGAATGGATTATGTGAGTGCCTTCTCATTATTGTGAATATATCATATGGAATAATTCTATTTCTTAGATGAGAAAATCATTTTTATGGTCTATTTGAAAGTGAAAGGGGTTCTATATGAGAGAATTCTGACAATTTTCTCATCCATTAACCATTGCCTCAACATGTAGAGGATTTTTATCATGACCACTTCTCCTATACCCATGGAGATTCAAGGCTTCCCAAATATCTTAGTATCACATTAAATTTGGAAAATTGTATTATCTACATTCTCTTGAGTGTACATGAAATATGACCAACTGGTTTGATCCTATAGAACTCATTGTAAAGATGATCGATGATGTACAATGACATAAAACAATGGAAAAGTCTATGAATAAATATTCATGTGATTGACTAATAAAATATTTACTTGACATTGAAATATAGTGATTCTAAATAATTAAATAATTTAAAGAACATCATGTGAATGAGGTTGTTAATATAGTTCAGACTTCTTCATATTGTGTATCACATTATTCAACTCATCACCAATAGGAAATACATTGATTGCATTCATAGACCTAGATCAATTGATCTTATCTCAAATACTCATTGTCTGATTGGGTGGAGGTAGACTACACAATTCTCATGAGATGATCTAGCGAATGATGATTGAGTGTTTTATATGAGGATGACACCAATAAATGTGTTGTCATTTGGTCTATATAAAATTTTCTATGTGAAACATGTTATTTATGTATCCTTTATCATGGGAGAAAAGTTTCTCACAAACACTCATTCTGTATTGAATCTTCACTTTTATGAGCTCTAATTTAAAATATAATCTGTTTTATGATCAACATTATCTGATTTTCCTTGGATCCACTCCTAAAATGAAACCTCAAACACTCGACACACCACCATTCACACTCCTCTCATTGTCGATCCATCTCCCTGCTCCCACATGCCTCCATGTGTGAACACATGTATACCATCCCATGTAGGTTCTCACTCTTCAAACATACATGATATCTCCCTATGTTGTTTATCCTATATAGTTGAGTCCTCCTCAAATAACATGGTTGATTGAGCTGGACCAAAAATCATATATGTCTAGACATGTTTTTAACTAAACTCTATAAAAGAGTCAGTAATGTCATCAATAATTTATTATTATGTTAAATTCTACCATATTTTAATTTGAAAAGAATCCCTCAAATTCATCTTCATGATATTCTTCATTTAATATAATATGTATTTACATGGCCTTCTATTTCTTTCATGGAATTTACATATTCAAATCTCCATACGCATTAAATTATTATACTTTACCACACATATTTAGATGTATATCTTCATGATGAAAATAGTATTATAGATTATTAATTAAAATTAAAAATGTATTTTATCATTAAGCTGAATTCAAAAATAATTACCAGTTTTTATTAAAAATTACCCATGAATTTTATATAATTCTTTTATATGAATACATAATAATTCACCATTAATTACAATTTCATCTAAACTCACCAAGAACATATTGAGAAATTATTTTAAAAAAAGAAACAATAGGGTTCAACATTGTGGAAAAAATTAATCAAGACATTCAATGTAGAATAATATTTTACAAAAATTTCTAAATAAAACAATATTTTGATATGTTTAAGTTGATTTATTGGCCATATCTTATATAATAACTTCATCGGTTAACATGTTTTATCATAATCCACAATAAGATTTTTTAATCATTTTTACTATTTATTTTGAAAAAATAGACGGGGACCTCATTAATAAATTTGGTCTCACTAAATCAAAATATTCAATCATATTTATCAAAAAATATATATATAAATTATTTATGATTTTTTAATTTAACAATGTATAATGAAACAATCCTCGTTCATAGAAAAATGTGTTTTGAGCATAGAAATATATTTATTTTTAAATCATACCTAGTAAAAACTATGAAATTAATGTTAAAAAATTTGATTTAATATATAATATAATGTTTATTTAAATAATTTATCAACAGTGATTATTTTTTATTAATATAAAAACATTTTTCTCGCATGAAATTTTTTTACGAGAAAATATCTCTTTTTACCTTCATATGATTTCATTTTCCATTCAAATCTTTTGATAATCAATGAAATAATTATGTACATTTTTTAAAATATACATTGTTATAGTTTAATTATTCTTATTCATACCTATAAATGTAATAATTATGTGATAAATAACAAATCAGATAATAATATCTCAATAATAATAGGTGGTATATTTAAAACCAGTGATTCATGTGAAGAAAGATATATATCAACGAAATCAATTATATTTAAAAATAAAAAGATAATAAAATATCATGGTTTTATTGTACTCATCCTCTATAAGATGATATGTAACCTAAGAAAGATTGTTATCAATAATTATGGGATATATTGGTAGATATTCTATATAATCATCTATTTACATGGGTGGGAGAGAGATAACATTAAACTTGTTCTTTTGAACATATTTATCTAGATAGATACTAATAATGTTGTATGAATGTCTCATATTATATATACCCACACATATTGGTTATTGTAGATTATAAATTTTTATTTGATGGTTCGTTATGATAATTCCTCCATACATTTCTACAATGGGATAAATAATGTTTGGTAATCACTCTAGTATAAATAATATGAGAACACATTGGATGGGGTAGGTAGAGATCATCAATTTCTCTAATATTCTATGTACAATAATGTGATTGAGGAAAATTTAGCATGCTATAAAACATCAATCATTATATTCTTCTCTCAGGAAAATTTTCTTAGTGATTTACATGATACTGTACTTACACTTACTCAGTTCACTATGATTTTCAATTCCTAATATATATTTTTCCAAGATATGAACCATTATTCAAGTATTCTATAATTTCTTGATTTCCCTAGTGATCAATATTTCTTAAGATAACAAGATATGTATATTTATATATCATTTTTTATATTTATTAATTCCAACAATATATGTGTAGACCATTTATACTATAGAGATTTTTAGAGATTTTTATTTGTTCTTATGTATATTATATTGGTGTGGTTGTGTATTTTTGGAAGAATATTATCACTAATTCATACATGGAGAATGACATGGAAATAAATTTTTGATCTACTATGAAATATGATTATTGTTTCTTTATTGAGAATATTTATTATTTAGAAGGCATATGGAAAATAATATTTGAGATGATTTGGTATGATTGATAGTAGTAATTCTTGGTGATGAAAATAAAAGGAATATTAGTTATCTAAATGATATTTTTTATAATTATAACTATTGACCATTTATTTATTGGGATTTATCACTACATGGGTTAACCATATTGGGTGTGTTAACAATCACCCCAACTTGCACACTTTCAAAATGATCTCATCATATCAATACAAACCATAAAATGAATATGATAAATTATCATGGAATTTTGATATGGTTGATGGTTATGAATTATTGAGGGAGTTATTATGATCATTTTAATATCCATTAGTATTTGGGTTATTATTATGGCATCTCATTTAGAAGTGTTATATACACCAAGTGATTAATTTATATTATCTTATATTGTAGAAAAAAGATTTTATGTATTTTAATTTGTTATATAATATAAATTTAAATTAAATGCATCTTAGGTTGGATATGCATCTGTGTTATGGGATGATATATTGATTTGTGGGTATGAAAAAGTGATTTTATCGACAGAAATATTCAAGTGGTTATCTCCCTTCCCTAGTAGAGGTGGACTTGGGATGTTCATATACCAATGATTTGGGGTATACGATATATTTATTAGAGTGATTTGATATATTATATTGTCAAGAACAATTTATGATTCATTGGGATGAATTATCAACTAATATTAGGTATCTCTAATGTATTTAGTCGGAAAATGGGATATCATAATGGTTAAAGTAACAAATATATTCCAAATAACTCATATTATATATGTAATAATACTGAGGCCTTGGTTAGTGATCTATAATTTTAATATGGGAATCATGAATCATAATTACTTGTGATATAATATCATGATTTAATGATTAGATTGATTCCATTGATGGATAGAAAACATGGGCCATAATAGGGTCGTAGTTCTTAATTTCCTAACATTTTAATGAATTTGATGGAATTATCTTGGGTAAGAGACAGTGGCATGGATTATAGATATATGGATAATAGGGTTTTCCTGGATTTTTATTTACATCAGAAATAGTGATATGTTATTATATGATGTAATATAGATCATGTGATATAATTTCACAATACCCAAGCATGCTTGTGTGGTTTTCTTATTTTACGGTAGTTCTGATTCCTTATGGGATGATGGAGAAATTAAATGATGTTTTTTGAATTTATCCACGTATTTTGAAGAAATAATTTTCAATTTTATGTATAAATTTTAGGATATATAAGACTAACAAAAATTCTATGGGAATTCAAGAGTTGATAAACTAGTTTTTCATTGATTTGACTACTTATAGTGAGTGTTTTTTGTCTTATTATATCATATAGATTTGACTATCACATTACAATCATGTTATGGAGGGTTTGGGAGATCACTTGTTGTAATGAATGTGATCATGGAAATCATATCAGGTGGGGCGTTCATAAACATTAAAAAATTGATGTAATTATCTAAAACTTAGTAAACATAGTTAATATTCTATGTTCCATAATAGGGGAATCAATATACAAGTTTACCATGGAAGTTCACATTCATTTCAAGATTGTGTCAAGGATGACAATGGAATAATTTTTGGGATATGAATATGAGGATTGCTATGGGAATTGAAAAAGTATTTTGTTGATTTATTTAAAGGTATTTTCAATGCCACTCTTTTCTAGTCTTGTTATATACTCTAATAATGGTCGAGTGGTTTGGGTTCAATATTCATTAACTAGAACACCAACATTTAATATGATCTCATGGGTCCCAATAAATAGTTAAACATTTTGTAACGTGATATGGAATGAAGGGATCAAATATGAGACTACTGTAATGGCCTAGAAATTATATATTTAGATAACCTTCGGAATATTAATGTATTCCTTATTAGAATACTTTTTATTATAAAACACATGAACTGAAACAAATTTATTTCATTTATTTAATACATCTCATATAAAAAATAAAAATACACCATTAATTTTTAAAACTATAATGGCAATTATAGAAAATAAAAATTGTAATTATAACAATTAGATAATCTAAAACCTCATGATCCTCTATAACTATTACACATGTTAATAAAATTATAAAAAAATCATTATCATTATATTTCATATTTTAAAAAATGATGAATATCAAACATGGGGATGAATTGAAATAATTAAATAATAATGTAAATGTAGAGTTTATAGATTGATTATAAATATTATAAAACTATTGTTATATATAGTATAACTACTGGAGTAATTGATATTATTGGTTGAATAGAAAGTCAACCGTTAAAAATAATAACATGACTATTCTGTTTATTGACCTCACCATTAAAATATAAACATTACTATTAGAATAGTATAATTACTCAAATATAATATTTAACATAAATTAAATAAGTTTATATATATTAATGATAAAAATTTATATTAAAATTAATAAACTCAAAAGAATTTATATGTTCATTTTAATAATTTATATTATACTATATTATAAAAAATCTATTTTTATACTAAAAATTATTGATTTTTAAAAAAATTAGGGTAAAATGAATTCCATATTATGAACTAGAATGTCAATATTTTCTTAGTGTTAATTATAAATATTTTAGAAAAACATTTATTTTTAGATGTTCAATATAAATATAGTTCGTCAAATACCACATGTTTTGTGAAATTAAATAATGAAATAATGGAACATTAATTTATAAAATGGTTATTTATACCAACATTATTGTATTATATAGTTTACAAATTTAATAATAAAAATTATCCCAACCCAATTAAGTTATTTATAATTTCTAAACATAAATATATCATAAAAAATAATTATACATTTTTTTCAAATATATTCTATAAATTAATAAATTGTTATTTAATCGTGTTATAAAATAAAAATGAAATGAATTTTAAATAAAATAAATAGTACATTTAAAAACAAGATTATTAAATTTCTAACATTGTATATAATGATTTATAAAATATTAATAAAAAAAATACTTCTCCTAATAAATATAAATTCTCAAATTCACTTAATATGGGAAATAACTTTTATTAGATTAGGATATACCTAATTTACTTGACCCTCTCTTGCAAGTATAAGATAGACACTTTCGGGTAATCCAAAACCCATCACGAAATATTTATCTCTGTAGAAATAGAGTAAGAATCAATTATGTGGTATCATTACTATCCCCTTTCATTCAAGTTTTTCTACATCTTCAAATATTATTTTTTGATGTTTTATTTTAAATAAGTTATTTCATAATTATAAGAAATATTTATTACATTATGATATGTTATAACTACTCTATATTGTTAATTTAATATATATTCTCACATCACCCCTTTTAGACATTTCGTGATAATGGAGTATTTTATATGTATATAATGTTATTACCAATTATTTTATTGTCACTACCTTCAGGTAGGAATGCATATGTAATATATAATATATGAGCATATATTTTTTCCCTCATTAAAATTAAGGAACAAATTTTATTCATTGGTGAATTTAAAATAATTGATACCATGAAATTAAAACATAATTAAGAATATTCATGAAAATAAGTAATCAAATACTTCCCCATAAACTGAAATTGTAATAAATAAGTTCCAATGAAAATAATTGGTCAATAAAAAATTTATATAATTAAATTAATTTGTTTTTAATTAATTGAAAATATTTTACTTATAATTGATGTGTAAATGTGGTGAAAAAATTCGGACATAAAATAAGGGGACTTCTGAACCAAACTATTTTCATATAGGTGTTTCACCACATTTGGTCACTATTAAATATGATTATTTTAAATACCTAATAAAATTATCATAGTTTTTATGTCATTTTATCTACTGGAGATATAAATATTATTCCATCATTGATATGAATTCAAAGACACACTAATGATTTCAGATCAAATATTTCTTCATTTAAACTCTTCTTGGTTATTATTATGTTTATTCTCCTCCTCTAATAGAAATGTGTACATTTCATTGATAATGATGGCATTTAACAATAAAAGTTTCACCATACCAAATTTATTTTATGAACTGATATATTTTATTCAATGAAATATGTATTATGAATCCATTATACAGGGAATTTATTTTTCAATGTATTTTTCAGGATTAAGATTCATTAATTTTACGTTCTAAAATAGAATTCATGATTATGGAATTTTATGATGTGTTTGGTTAGACAAAAATAATATATACATCTACTGAATTATTTAAATTAATATATCCCTTGATATGTATGATATCCATGATCATGTTGTTCGATTTATTCACATTCTTCGTATTATGTTTTATGCACATATATTATGAGTTAACTTAATAGTATCTTAGATCTCATTATATGTGTGTTATTTTTCAACATATGTTATGATCCCTCGTTATTAATTTTATAACGTATTCCATGTCACTTTTTAATGATTTAAATATACATGTGATTATTATATTATGATTACGATATGGTGATTCTTATTATGGTCATCATTTTACTATATTAATTATTGTATCATATTCCTTCAGTATTATCCATCAACTTATTGGGATATTTGGTTAACCATTGTTTGATGCACGTCCATTTATAATTATATTTACTAATGATATCATGAAATCATATAGAATAAATATTGAGTATAATTTCAATAATTTAAAATTTATTTATTTATTTAGTTTTTATTAACATAATTTATCAAAACACTAAACCTATTAGTTTTGAGATTTGTAATATTATTCATGTTCCAATTTAAAATGATGTAAAAACCATGTATGTATAATATAATTTATTATAATCATACTCCATAGTATCATCCAATACAATGTGGGGTTGAGCTAACTAAAACTATTTTCTGATTATTGATGTGATTTTGAGAGACTTATTTCAATGATGAAAGAACACTATAAAAATAAAAATGAGTATCACAGAAGCTATACTCATCTCATATGTAATTTGAGTGTTGATTAAGGATGTGACATATCAATTGGTTTTTCTCCATAATAGAAATTTTGATATTTTTTTTCGAACATTAATTAGATTTTGTATGGTTACGAGTAGATAATGAAAATATTTGCATTCTGTGTGTGATGTATATGTATTATGTAGTTGTATGGTTTTCAATAGTGGACATTTATAGAACCCAAATAATTTATAATCATAAACACATGATTTATTACTTATATGCGAATATATTAAAAAAATACCAGGAGATTAATAGTCGTGGTTTCTTTTTTGAACTATATTCATTTCATATTAATATAAAACTGGGAAAAATAATCTTATTTATGAATCCAAAGCAAGCTCTTAAAATTTCATCTATCTTATAAGATTTCCCAAGAAAACTTTTGGACGTATATAAGACAATGGCATGTTATAAAGCCTGGAAATGAATAAAATTTATTTTAATATAAATATATCATAAATATAAAGGTTTTTCATTATACCACATTTTTAGATTATCACTCTCTCAATTCAGTCAATACAATAAAAAACAACCAGGATAATTATTCTTCATCACGTGCACTAGTTCTTACATAGAATTCTAACATTTTGTTTTCACCACAAACCTCACAAGGAATTCTCAAAATATATTTCCTAATGTGATATTGAAATAATTTTTCCTCCTCTATCATCTTTTTAAAAACCACATGTATGAATCGTGTTTTTTCTCTGTCATCGTTCTAATGCATTTGATTTTATCTCTTTTTAGAGGGATTTATAATAATATATAAAAATGCATGATTGAATGATTTTGTTGTCAGAAATCTTAACCAATGTAATGTGATCATTCAAATAACCTTTTTATTCAATATAAAATTCTCTCAACATATCGTATAAAATTTGGTTGGTCCTCTATAACTGTACATTGATCAAGGAATGAATATATTGATAAATATCAACTCGATATTTAAAAATTACATAACACATCTCTAAAAATTCGATGTAAGACATAGATCCTTATCCTATAAAATAAAATTTCTTACCCCATGAATCATTAAAAAATTTATAATTAATATATTGGAATTATAATAAATATATAAATATTGTCCGATGAAAATACCATATGGATATTTTGTAAGATGTTTGATGACATACTAAATATAATTTCACATTTATATGAGTTTGCATGTCAGATGATGAATTCCAAAATATTTTTTCCCATTTCTATTATGTTTTTGGTAATTATTATAACAAACCATTTCACTTTTATGTCACAATATTTACTTACTAACAAATAAGTCACTGCAAAAATCATTATTCAGTATATCTAATCATTTTAGCCCACCATATATTGTCTTCCTGACCTCCATAGATCATTATAAATATATGATAAATTTATAATGAGGTATTATAAGAATCATCTAACATATTAATTAATTATGGTATTTATAGAACACTTAATTTATTGTTGAATACTGTCATTCCATAAAAATCATTGTTAAACATACGAACATTACCCACATTCTTTTGTCATTTTACTTATTCATGCAAGACATCATTAACTATCTTAGGGGTAAATGTATGAATACACAATAGATAATGTTTTAATTTATATCCTTTGATCAAGATTTTATGGTCCATCCATTAAAAATGTTGAACTATTAGATCACTTTTGATCATTATCATAGATAACCTAAATTGATCTTTTCAAGGTAGAACATCATCAAAATTGTTATCTTTCTAATGGTGGTAATATATTTAGTAATCATAATCATTAATAAACTCAAAACATCTCTTTTCGTGCATGTTCAGCACTTTATATATTAATATATAATTCATTGTTTGATTATCAATACATATACTACATATTTTATAATATTTATAATGCCTCTATATTTTTACTACAAATTTTTTTACTAACTCCAAATATAGATTATGTTTATTGTGCTCATGAATTATAAATTGATATGAGCTATAATCTATCCCAATATCATAATTTATGAAAAAAATATTATTCTCTTATTTAATGAATCACTAATGACTAGAAACGTGTTTTTGTTGTGTGGTAGTCTGATCATCAGTGTGTTTATAATCCTTCTCATCATATGCTTTAACTTTTATTCTCATTCATTTTTATAGGAACATGGATTCATTTTTAATTAAATGAACAATAGGATTTGATATCCATGACACATTTCTCAAAATGTGTCGATAATATCCAAAAGAAATCTAGAAAACTTTGCATTTCATTCACCTTGGGTTTTTTGGGCCACTATTAAATAACTATTATCATTAATGTATCCACAAACACTCCCTCATTATTGATTAAATGATTAAATTATGAAACATTTAAAACATTTAAATCTTTCTTTTTTTCCTACTAAATTTCCATCAAAAAATACATTACTACAATATTCAAATGGTCATTATGATTTTCATTTACATTTGAATATATAATAATAATATCAATAAATATTACCACAAATTGATAAAGGTAGTCAGCAATTAATTTATTAATCATATCCACCATGATAATGTGTGAGATGTAAATTCTAATTTGAATCATTATATATTCCGAATGGGAGTGCCTCATAAGGAATTCTTTATCAGGTATACCATTAATCTTTTCCCTTTAATGATGATATCCATATTTGAATACAATCTTTTAAAAGTATTGATCCATTAAAAGTTTATCAAACAAAATATCAATATATGGTAGATGATAAATATTCATCAATGTTATGTTTTTATAATGTCAATGATCAATGTAATGACAAATCAAAAAATATTTCATATTAAAAAAAATAACAGGTTCACCCCATGGTGATTTACTAGGTCATACAATTCCCTTACCAAGGTTCTCAATGAATTTATTCCTCAATTCATGCCACTAAATAAGGATTTTTTTTAATAGATTATTTAATATATCTATATAGTCTTGTATATGTTCTGTTAAAAATTCAATATTATTATTCAAGGGATGACTAAAAATTGTTTTAGGAAATTTATCATTAAATTCCTAGAAAAATATAACACCATAAATATTGAGTTTCCCGCAAACCATTTTATCCATATATCCCTCATTAATAGGTAATAATAGACAAAAAATGCATATAACTTCCTTTATAAGTTCATATTAATCATTTCACTAAAAAATTATTATAATTTGATTTCATATATAAAAATTGACATCAATTTATTAGAAATTGATATTTTATTTTTTAAATAAATCAAATACATTCCCAAAAGAACATCAAATTGAAATATATGTAGTATTACAAGATCTTCTAGAATCACACTCCACTAATCATTTATCAGGGGGGATATAGATAATTGATATGTTTTCATGTTGTCATTATGTTTTATTGCAGCCAAAATAAAAATCAAATCAATGAGGATATGAATTGACACTCTCAAGGAAATATCATGATATAAAAGAATTATTATTACTATGATAAAATAATGTAAATAAATATATGAGTTCCCCTATCACCAACTCTATATCAAAATTATATATTTATTACCTTACTAATACCAAAATGGTAACTGTATAAATCATTAATTTTTAATTATATTTATCATTCATAAATCGTAAAAAAATTCCAATGGTATTCTAAATTATTCAAATTTAATTCAACCCATGAAACATTATATCCATATCATATCACTATTTGTTATGATAATTTCTAATAGCTTTAATCCTCTCCTTTAACAATGTGGATCATGATAAAAATTAGATTTAAGAAGATAATATCATTAATGAGGGTTTATCGAGGTGTCTTATACTAGGCCCACATACCATGTAGTAGTGATGAATGTGTAAATTCACAATCTATCCCTTTCATATTTTTTACCACATGTTTTATTTATACAACTTCAATGTATAATTATTTATATCATGTTAGGTATTTCAATTCTAGGATACTAGAAAATATAAAAATTACCAAATCATTATGAGTTTATCCAATACATAGACTAATCATCATGGTTTCAAATAAAATACACCAATTATGTTATCTAAAAATTACTAAACAAAGCATAGAAACCATTTGACGCGGAGCAGTAATATCACACAAAAATATTACATCATTATATATGAATAATCAATACATCCCATAACTATACTATCCATTGAACTATAAAGGATTAATTCGTTTAGTGACTGGATACATAATAATATAATTTCCTAAATATTTTTCAATAAATAACATAGTGATCTTATCATATCGTTAACTTGTATGATATATTATATATAATGCCTTCAATTATTACATATTTAAATAAAACATATAATTAGAGATTTACGATGATTATTAAAGGCAAACATGAGAGACAACAATCTATGACCATATTCAACCATATGATAAGAATAAGGAAATAATATATTGATCTTAAAATAAAATGTTAGTGACTAGTTTATCAAGGACTATAATGCATGATTCATGGTATAGGGAATAGTATTTCATAATTTATGAGTAATAAGGGTGTTGCATCATCATAAGTGAATCATTTTTCATATCATAATAATTATAAAATAGAATTACAATTTATATTGGATAAAAAAATGAATATAAAATAATGTCATTATCCAAGGATCACTTCAAAAGATATTATTGTGGATCAGTTTCACCCCCATTCAACATATTCTTTCGTAGAGGTTAACTCCCATGATTATTAAGGAGGAAAATGCCCCTTACTAAACTCTGTTCACTCTCCATTTGAACAAATTTTGTCTATAGTGATTTCAATATATTCCTAACTAATTATAGATGTAAATAATATTGGTCCTACATAACACATAATGAAAACTATAGAGATGTGTTCTAAAAGATTATAAAACATTTCACAACTCATCATATCATAACCCATGGAATGTAAGTAGGTTCATTAAATATTCCATTATTTAATTATATAAAAATTTATAAACAACATATGTGTTTTATAATTATTTCATCATAATTTAATTATCCCATGTCATGAAATGGGTTACATAGAATCTTCTTGATTCATCATCATCATAGTATATCCGGAGAAAGAATGTTTATGATATAATTATTTTATAACTCATTTTATGAATATAAATCATTAACTAATAATGAAATATAGGAAAAAATATTGTCAAATAATTATTCAATCCTTTCCTAGAGAACATTATAAATATATACTTTTATTGAGATAATAGTTTAATAAAAACACCCAAAATTGCATGAAATTTTTTTTCCCGAAATTACCCTAAGAAACATATAATGTATGCTTCCTGAAATTAACTTTCATTATGGAAGGAATATCCCTTAATTTTTTTTCACATAAAGAGAATAATTTTATTTCACACATTTGTACAAATTCTAAAATTACATGTTTTAAAAAAAGAAGAATAAGTTGATTACAATTTTTTACAATGTCATGCATGGGTAAAAATTACATTGACCAATAATTATATAATAGTAAAATCAAACATGGAAACATCTTAGAGGACATGGATATGGAGTATAAATATAATCCCCTTAATTATAAAATATGGTTAGTTTTTCAAATAAAATTACTAAATTAGTATATGCACCAAATAGATTAAAATTTAATAATTACATAAAATATTTTGAAATATATAGAGTTTAATAAAATTGATGGTCTATAAAGAATTATTATCATATTATGTACCTTCGGTAAAATTTAATATAGATAATATTGAATAAAAAATTAGATTAAACATAATTACCCTAACAAATGTCTTTTCTTGATTCATTTGTGTTCAAACATGATTCTTAATAAATATAGATATATTATAAATCTTTTAAAGAAATTATATTTGCAGAAATAACAATTTATTATTTATTAATAATTTTTTTGTTATCCTTGCAATTAAAATTATTCATTAAAAACAACCTGCTATTGAAAAATGGCCCACATTCCATGCATGTTTTGGTTTGATGGCACAAGTCTTCGCTCCTTGGTTATGGTTTTATCATATATAGAACATTAATACTTACATAAGTGTCATATTTCATCATTATATATAATATTCTAATCACTCTTTAAATGTGGTGGTAAAAAATTTGTTCCTTCGCCTTATATAAACAGTAGATCATACGTACGAATAGGTTATGATACAAATTTTAGGTGGATGGAAAAATAAAATTTAAATAATAATAAATATTTCTTGATTAATTAATAGATAATAAAATTAATTTCAATTTAATTAATATATCTTTATTAACACTCATGTGAAAATTAATGAAATATGAATCACATAATTAAATATATATAGAAATCCACATGTACACAGAAGAGACATTATCATTTTCCAATGAATGTAATGTTAAAATTATAGATAATAAATTATTTTTTAAAAAATATTTTTTATTCTAAAAATCATTATATATATTTATCAAATTCATTTATATTACCATAGAATAATGATGGTTATATAATATAATCATAATTTATTCATTGAGATTGTAGTATATACTTACACATGGGCTATATAACTATTTTCAATTAGATATAATGGAGATGTAATATTGTTTTCTTGAATCCAGAAAAATCTAAATATAGATGATACTAGATTTATTATGTCAGGATAGAATTCTTTTCGCGAGTAGAAAAAATAATCATTGAAAGTTTAATGTTATTTGATTACCTCTTCATGAAGAGATGAAAATCATCTTACAAATTAACCCATTTGTTATGGTCACAAGGTATGAAAATAATATCAGGAATAAAGGGAAGAATTATAGAAATGTTTTTGGGAAGTATATGAATGATCTATAGGATTCATACTATGTGAATAATATAGGATTATAGGGTCCCTTCTATTTGGAGGGACAAATATGGAATTATACAAATGATATAAATAATATAAATTAGCATTTTAATGAAAATGTGTTGATCTTAGCACAAAGAGGGTAAATAAAGGATACCACTTGTTGATAATAATGGTTTCTTTTGTATTCATCTAGTGTGATTGTTTAATGACTTCAACCACTGTTTTTATGCCTCTCATCATCAACATGACTGATACACTAAATTCAAGGAAATATAAAACACGGATACTCAAGGAATGTACAATAACCTACACCTTTAAATATTAGTATGTCCTAGAAACATGGATTCTAAATCATATCATATGGTTATTAAAAATAGTATCATATTATACCACCAATTTGAAATGAGTTCTTCCCCATGCTCCAATTCACAATCTATAGTGGGATATACCTCCCCCCCCCCCAAATACACCTTCTTCTATTGGGATTGGTTATTATCTAAAATGGATGATAATCCTCTCCAGCAGAATGATGGATAAAAAATTATTATGTAAACTAATTCAAGAAACTTTTTACATCAATGGTACAATTTTCTTCAATGGATGATAATCCTCCTCTTTGGTCATGATGGATCATAATTCATCAGTTAATCCTATTAAATAAAATTTTCACATCACTAGTTCTTCTCATGTAATTCTAATCACATGTGTATGATATATTTCGTCATTGTAACACATCCATGATAGATATTACTTTTTTAGTATAAAATATATTAGCCTAAAAATAATTGGTCTAATGGATTTATAGAGATTCATCAAATATAATAATAAATTAAGCTTATCAAAAATATCATTTATGGATTATACATGGGGTGGTTCTTCTCAAACATTGTTTATTCTATTACATGAATTTACAGTTCATAAGAATTAATTACTCCTTATCACAATTGGATTAAATTTATTATTATTATATGTCCTTATAAAATTTTATTTCATTATTTTTTATATTATATTCATCTAATTACAATGGATCAGATTACCCATTGTTAGAAGCACCAGTAAAATTTATTTTTTCTTTTCCTTATAAAATTATTGTGTTTTAAATTGTTGATGCATAGGGTGCATGAAATTATTGTAAAACAAGAATTTTTATTATTTTTTCCCCATATATGTTTCTATATAGGGTTCATTTTATCTCGTCAACCCATTACATATAAATGTTATATCACATAATTTATACCTTCTTCATTTTCACTATGTCTTCCCATAAGGGATTTTGATAAACAATTTTTCACCTTCTTCACATGATCAAATCATGAATGTAATTTCTGTCTCCTTCATGAAATTGAGGTATGACTTAGAAAAGATTATCATTATTCAATGAGACAAGAATATTCCAAGGTTACTCTATTTAATCATGTGACGGTATCACATTAAATTCATAAAGTGATCAGATCATAATTGAAATAATCAAATTCAAAATATATTAATTTCATCGTAGGTCCAATTTTACGTGACCATGTTACATAATCCCCTTATGTCTTCCTTCTGACACTATTATAGAACCATTCTCTTTCACTTGAGTAGATCATGTGAATACCTACTCTATCATTTTAATATATCACATAAAATCCATCTACTCTTTGTATGATCAAAAACCTGTATACACTATTTCTAGGAGTGATGAGATCCCTCTGCAATGTCTGGAAGATAATCCCTATTCCTCAATTGTTGACTCTATATTTATTTTCATTTTCTCACTTACACTTCTCATATATTCAAGGAACAAAAATTATTCTCGAAAATATATAGATATCATTGAATTTCAAATGTCTTATCCTTGTCATGTGATGGAGTAGATTTGATATTTTCATGATTTTATTCAGTAAATCATTTGAGACATGAGAGATATATAATTGTAAATATCCATTTACATAATGTGATAGAATCTACCTATGATTGAATATTCTTAAATTGGAATGTTAAATTTTTTTCTTGTGGCTGATTTATATGATTCAATGTAGTCGCATAATCTAAATAACATTATGTGAAAAAGGTTGTTCATGTGACACATAATTATTCTTATTTTTGATCACATTATTCTAATCATATCATGTATGTATGATATCTATTTAATTCATAGACACATATTGACCAAGCATATCTCTAACTATTATGTTATAATTAGCTATAAGTGATCTACGAAATCTATTCCACAAAACCAGTTAAGAATGAAAAAAAATTTCATTCAAGGATGTTTAAGATTTATTTGTGCTCAGATAGGCTTTAAAAATAAAAATAAATGTAAATAGTTACTTATGTATAATTTAACATGGTTTAACAGTGTACTACAAGCCTTCCTACCACATCAAGTTTTCACTATACTAGGCAGTACATTATAAGCCAGTCTATTTTATAAGCCTCTTGACATGAGTATCTTGGGTTGAATAACAAAACTTCACCTCACACACATGACATTCCACAATTCCACAACCCCATTGAATGGTTTCTCCCCCAAAATTCTCCTTTTAACCTCCATGTAAAAATATCCACTTGCTATGACATTAATATTCTTACCCCACCAACCTCCATGGTAGCTCAGTGACCTTACACTCCAATGTTTTTGAGGCATATCCTCAGACAATGTAGTCTATCGGTCAAGTAAAAAAATATTATGTGGTGGGGTATCTTTCAATATAACCCCTAAAATAGATATAGTTTATTATTAAATAATTAATTCACAAGAAAAATTCATTTTATTTGAATTCGATAAATAAACCTCAAAATATTCATAAAAATATTCTTCAGGGTAATTAATATTTATTTTCATGACCTTCTAATTTTTCATGTAATATATATAGTTAAAAAACAATCTTAATTTGAAAAAAAATATTCTCACACATATTTTGATGGATATGTTCATGATGTAAAGAGTTTTTACGTTTGTATATCATTATTGACTGATTCCGTTGATCATTAATTATTGTTCAAAAAATGGAAAAAAATTTACAGGGAAAATTTTTAAAGAATGAAATAAATTACATTAAATGGGTCATTAACAATTATCCAATATTTTCTCTATCATCTCCACTCACCAATGACATATTGACACATTATTGACATGAAATAAAACACTTGGGCCCAAAAATCTCACATTTTTATTTTGATAATAATATCCCATCTCATTATAAAATTGAATATGTGGTTTCAATAAATATTCTTTGAATTATTTAAAATAAAATTAAATGGATAACTGCAGTCTCCTCATCTAATCCTTCTTCTAAAAACACCTTCTACTCACATAAATGATTGTATATTTAAAATGTCTAATAGTGTATTGATATCACATATTTCTAATAGAAAAGAAACATTAGATTATAAATCATATGTATATGTTAGATAACTCAGTGTAGAAGACATGAGATATATAACCAAGATTATCTAAGTTATATAATGAATACTATAAATTTGAAATGATTATAATAATTTCTTATTTGTATATATGGTTTTTATGAAAATATATTCTTTTAAAAAACATGTATCATTCAAATAACTTCATAAATTCCCAAAAGAAGTTCATATATAGGTAATGTAACTCTAGAAACTCCCTATTTTTTATATTTTGATAACCAACACTACACATTAGAAAATTTAATCAAAAAAATATGGAAAAAAGTTTTTTTATCATGTATCGTCCATAACATTTGAATTATTTTCAAAATATCTATAATCTCTGTATTTCACTATTATGATAGATAATTCTAAATATGTATCCCCATTAAGTGACACAGTCTAATCATAATCATGTAAATTGGGATTCTACACTTTAAATAACTCTTCTACTTCATTTCCCAAAAGGTTACATTATAATTAATAGATTAACTTAATTAGGTGAACTTTTGGGTTTAATAGAAATAACAATAAGACTGATGAATTCCTCTTAATTTGTACAAATTGTATTTTCATTGAGCAGTAAATGTGGCATCATTCATTGTTTTTTAAAAATGAGTGACTGATTTTTATTCCCCATTTAACACTTATATGATCTATATATTTTATCCTATAGTTATAGAAACATTATATTGTACCTTCCATATCTTTTAAATGACCTCCTCTTTTGTTGGTTGAATTACCATAATTTTTTTGTATCAGGACAAGTATATTTATACCTTTTACAATTTGGAATGTTCAATTCAATTTTTATAAATGACTTCTCATAATATTTATTTGTTTTAGTTCTCACCACTTATTTTACATTTTCCTATGAAATTTTTTCTCATTAGTTATCTTTTTAGAATTAGTTTGTTGATTGGGAAGGATTAATAAACATTCATTCATAATGCTTTCATATTTCTGGGGATTCTCATATAATTTTACAATTATATATAATGTTCTTAACATTCTTACGTATCTTATAATTTTCATTGTGATTGATAAGATTTAGTTTTTCACATTTGTGAACTTATCGAACATTTATTAAGAAAAAATCATTCATGTTATCATATTTTTCTTTGTTGACATTTGCATTGATGTGTCTATCACATTTTCTATTACTAATAAACTAATCTCATCTCTTAATTTTAGATCTCGCATTATTCAATTATCTTTCATAGTAGTGAAATATTTTACAATGATGAATAATATATATGAAAGACACGCAATCACACCATCGGTATACTATAAAACATTATTTCCCATATTGATAAAATCTCTTATATAACATTTTTTTCTTCTTTTCAAATGTTTGAGTTTTCCGTGGGATGAAACCATTTATATATATTAGAAAAATAATCTTGCATTAAATTTTTTTTCTCATTAATTAGATCAGTCTAAACATCATTAGACTATAAATTTAAACCTACACTATTACAAATAAAAAAATGTAATTTGAGAATAGTTTAAAGTAGATAAACATGTCTCTATACACCCTTCTTCTTAGCAGCTGCTAATGAGTCCCCATTATGTTGAACTACATTTGGTAGGAATTATCTCATTTTATATAAATAAATTTGAGTAGTAAGACACATTTATTGTGTCTCGTAAAATTTTCCCCTTTTCATGAATGATTTTTTACAAAGATAATTTACCATCTTATCAAATTCATTTATATACAATATTTTTGTTTATTCCTTTCAATAAGTGATGATTATATATTTTCAAGTTCTTAATTTTCTACTAGTTTTACATTATCAATTTTCATGTTTTCTTCTAACTCATTCATATTTATCTTATAAACCCTTATTTCATTAATTTGAGTCTCTTTCTTCTTGACATGTCATTTATTTTAAAAGTTGATATTATCAATTTAATTCTTTATAATTTTAATTTCGTTCTAATGATTAAAATTTTGTAGAATAATATCATTGATATTTTTTTAACATCCTTTCTATTTTATTAATATCATCACATTCGTCACATTTCAATGAGTCTTCAGATATATTGTGGTTTCTAATTACACACATCTAATTATTAAAATATCATCCACCATATGGATGACAACATGATGATGAAAATTCAACCCTTTTAATGATTATCTTATTTAATTTATTAGAATTAATCATATTCATTGTATTCTTAAATTTATTTTTTTATTGTTCTCATATTCTTTATTTAATTTTTTGTGAACATCAATCTTCTTTAGATTGTTATTAGTAATATGACCCTGTTTTTGAAATTCTTCCATTTTTTTATGGCTTTCCATTTTCATTCCATTTAACCATTTTGATGTTTTTTTAAAAATTAATTGATTTACATAAACTAATTATCATGCTCCTTAACTTTTCAGTCACTTGATTCATATAATTTTTTAATATATTATTTACTTTTACATTTCGTCAAAGGCTATTTATAATTTTTCCTTATTAATTAATGATGGTTCTTTTTTAATTTAAAATACTATGAAAATGTTTTGAATTTCATCTAGTGATATATAGTCTAGGTCTTCTACTTTGTATATGTTAAAAAAAATTCCAGAATTTTACTCATCAAATTATTCACAATGGTTGACTCGCCCATCATTTTTAAGAAACAAATAATAATACTAACAATCTAATTTACTCATATAAATTATTCATCAATACATGGATCCTCTTAAATATTTATACCATCAAATATTCTTATCAAAACATGTAGTTTGGAATCCATAACACTTAAAAATCTATAGAATATAATTTTTAGTTCTTCCCAAATATCATTTGTAGTGAAGATTCAAATTACTTTGTTGTATACCTTATCATAATGTTTCATCAAGGATAATTTTGAGATTTTCAATCTGTTTCCAATTTCAACTTATCAAAAAAGGATTTAGTAATATATAGTTATATATTACTATATGAATAAATATAACAATATATATATATATATGTCATTAACTAGATAACCAATCAATATGGGAGAGTGGTAAAGGCTTTAGGCGCACAAGGGGAAGGTCTCGAGATCAAATCTCGGTGGTGGCAAGGGCGCGTGCATGGGGGTGGATTCGGGGGGTTAGAACGGATAAAGGGGGTGGGATTAGCGTTGATATAGGGTGGATGGGAGTGTATGTGGGAAAGGGAGGGTTTGGAAAGTACTGTGAAAAGTGGGGATCAGGGGCTATAAAAGCCCACCCCGATTGGTAGGATTTTTTTAATTTTTTTTAATTTTTTGTAATTTTTTGTAATTTTTTTTAATTTTTTGTAATTTTTTTTAATTTTTATTAGTGCTAAAAAAAGGCACTGAAAAAAGTGGTCTTTTATCAGTGCTAAATAGAAATCACTGATAAAGGACCCTTTTATCAACACTTATTTTTAGCATTGATAAATGACCCCTTTTATAGGCGCTTTTTTTAGTGCTCATAAAAGGGGTCTTTATCAGCACTTTTTAGAGCGCTGATAAATGGGACCCCCTATCTTCACCGGCTTTAACAGTGATTTTCTAGCGCTATTAAAGGCCATTTTATGCATTGATAAAAGGGGTATTTATAGTAGTTGGATTAATAATTCTTATATTTACACTTCATTTCCCATTAAAAATCACAAAAAACATCACCATAAATTCAATGAAATAAAACTAAAACATTTACAAGGTTATTTACACAAACCTACCCCATTTTTTGTTTCTTAGTACCTCTAATAGAGATTCTCTACTATTTCATAAGCTGAATAAAAATAGTAATTTATTATGAACGAAATTACATAATGGTTATTCCCCTAGATCCAGTTCACCTTCGATGGTGGGGTATATCCCCCAACAACATCTTATTCTCCAGTAACTTATTAACTTGCACATTCATAATATCTAAAAATTTATAAGACCCCCAAAATAGAATCATCTTCATATTGAATGATCTATTATATAAATATATTTTTCTCCAAATAGTATTTTCTTTATAATTTTTTATTATTCCTCTTCCATGAGAATTGTGGATCATAGATACTTGTATAAATGTTGTGAATATACTTTTTTACTCAATGTTTTTATGTGTTTTTAATGACATAGGTTTGATCAATTTCCCCATTGAGACGATTTTCCTCCATAATTTAATACTTCAGTAGTTGAATTCACAATATCTCTTGAATGTATTCTATTAATGCACGTAAATTCATTAACCGATTCTAAAATTATATTTCTCAAAAACAACATGCACGTATGCCATATTTTGAGGGACATCTAGAACATATTATATTTCAAATTATGAATGTATAAGGCATAATTATTGAGTAAACCCTATAATATAGATATTAATTTTATTTTACTGTCTTTTCTCTCAAATAATATTCAATTATGATATTATCAAATTCATTCAATGTGAATTCCTCACATATCTCATTCTCATAAACACCCTAAAAAAGTTTCATTAAATTTTCATCAAAACTCTTGATGTTTTTAAAAGTTGATTCATAGGTGGTTTGAAATTCGTGTACTCCATGCAATGTTTGACTCTTGTATCCTTCTTGTAGTTGGGTATGGTTTGTGGAATCATACGAATAATTATCGTATACAATGAAAATTGTACACATTATTCCTTATTCAACTTCCTTCTCTCTTGACATAAGGGGTTCACTGAACACTTTTTCACTTTTTCACATGAATCTATTATGAGAGACACATAATCCTCTTTTGTGAAATCTAGGAATGGATTTTTTGTGATGATTATTATTCATGATATGAGGATATTCCATAGGTACTATTTTATATTTGATTAAGTGATCACAAAATATAATTTACGTGATTATAAAACATAGTATCTCAACTTCTTCTTAAAAGAATAATTACTTTTCAAGTCCTTATGTACATAAAAAAGTCACACAAACACCTTCTATCCATTGAATGAAACATTATTCCTAGGGAAATTTTTCATGTGAATGGATTATGTGAGTGCCTTCTCATTCTTGTGAATATATCATATTGAATAATTCTATTTCTCTGATGAGAAAATAATTTTTAAGGTCTATTTCTAAGTGAAAGGGGTTCTATATGAGAGAATTCTAACAATTGTCTTATCTGTTAACCATTATATCAACATGTAGAGGATTTTTATCATGAACTCTTCTCCTAGATCCATAGAGATTCAAGGCTTCCCAAATATCTTATTATCACATCGAATTTGGAAAATCACATTATCTACATTTTCTTGAGTGTATAAAAATTATGACCAACTGGTTTGATCATATAGAACTCATTATAAAGATGATCGATGATTTCCAAAGACATAACATAATGGAAAAATTCCATGAAAAAATCATAATGTGATGGAATAATAAAATATTTAATAGACATTGAAATCTAGTGATTCTAAATGATTACATAACCGAAAGAACAACATGTTAATGAGGTTGTTAATGTGGTTTAGACTTCTTCATATTGTGTATCACATTATTCAACTCATCACCTATAGGAAAGACATTGATTGCATTCATAGACTTAGATCAATTGATCTTATCTCAAATACTCATTGTATGATTGGGTGGATGTAGACTACTCAATTCCCATGAGATGAACTAGTGAATGATGATTGAGTGTTTTAGATGAGGATGAAACCAATAAATGTGTTATCATTTGGTCTATATAAAATCGGCCAAGTGAAACATGTTATTTATGTATCCTTTATCATTGGAGAAAATGTTCTCACAAACACTCATTCTGTATCAAATCTTTACTTTTATGAGCTCTAATTTAAAATATAATCTGGTCTATGATCAACATTATGTTAGTTGCATGGGATCCAATCATAAAATCACACCTCACACACTCGATACACCACCACTCACACTCCTCTCATTGTGGATCAATCTCTCTACTCCCACATACATCCATGTGTGAACACATGTATACCATCCCATATAGGTTCTCACTCTTCAAACTTACATGATAACTCCGTATGTTGTTTCTCCTATATATTGGGGTCCTCTGCCAATAACACGGTTGACTGAGATGGACCAGAAATCTTATATTTCTGGACATATTTTTAACTAAACTCTATAAAAGTGTTAGTAAAGTCATCAATACTTTATTATTATGTTAAATTCCATAATATTAAAATTCAAAAAGAAACCCTCAAATTCTTCTTCAAGATATTATTCATTTAATATAATATTTATTTACATGGCCTTCTATTTTTTGCATGGAATTTACATATTTAAATCTCCATCCACATTAAATTATTATACATTAACACACATATTTATATGTATATCTTCATGATGAAAATAGTTTTATACATATTTAATTAAAATTAAAAATTTATTTCATCATTAAGATGAATTCAAAAATAATAACCATTTTTAATAAAAAATTTCAATGAATTATATATATATATTTTATATGAATACATAATAATTATCCATTAATTACAATTTCATCTAAACTCACCAAGAACATATTGAAAAATTATTTAAAAAAAGAAACAATAGGGTTCAACATTGTGGGAAAAATTAATCAAGACATTGAATGTAGAATAATATTTTACAAAAATTTCTGAATAAAACAAGATTTTGATATGATTAAGTTGATTTATGGGTCATATCTCATATATTAACTTCCTCGGTTAACATGTTTTATCTTAAACCACGGTAAGATTTTTTTAATCATGTTTACTATTCATTTTGAAAAAATTGAATGTGGCCTCATTAATATTTTTGGCCTCACTAAATCAAAATATTTAATTCTATTTATCAAAAATATATATATAAATTATTTATGTTTATTTAATTTAAGCAGGTAAAATGATGCAATCCACATTCTTAGAATACTGTGTTTTGGGGATTGAAATATATTTATTTTTAAATCATACCTAGTAAAAAATAAGAAAATAATGTTAAATTTCTTAATGAATATATAATATAATTATTATTTAAATAATTTATCAACAGTGATTATTTTTTATTAACATAAAAACATTTTTCTCGCATAAAATTTATTTCAAAAAAAATAACTCTTCTTAACTTCAAATGAATTCATTTTCCATTCAAATATATGGATAAGAAATGATATAATTATATATATTTTAAAAAATATACATTATTATTGTTTAATTATTCTTATTCATACCCATAAATGTAATGATTATGTGATAAATAACAAATTATATAATAATATCTCAATAATAAAAGGTGGTATATTTAAAACCAGTGATTCATGTAAAGAACGATATATATCAAATAAATTTATTTATTTAAAAATAAAAAGATAATAAAATATCATGGTTTATTGTACTCATCCTCTATAAGATGAGATGTAACCTAAGATATATGGTTATCAATAATTATGGGATAAATTGGTAGATATTCCATACAATCATCTATTTACATGGGTGGGAGATAGATAACATTAAACTTGTTCTTTTGAACCCATTTGTCTAGATAGATACTAATAATGTTCTATGAATGTATCATCTTATATATACTCAAACCTATAGGTTATTGTAGACTATAAATTATTATTAGATGGTTTGTTATGACAATTCTTCCATACATTTCTACAATGGGATAGATAATTTTTGGTAATCACTCTAGTATCAATAATATGAGAACACATTGGATGGGGTGGGTAGAGATCATCAATTTCTCTAATATTTCATGTACAATAATGGGATCGAGGAAAATTTCACATGCTATACAACATAAATCATCATATTCTTCTCTCATGAAAATGTTCACAGTGATTCACTTGACACTGTACCTACACATTACCCAGTTCAATAGGATTTTCAGTTCCTAATATATATTGTTTTCCACGATATGAACCATTATTCAAGTATTCTATAATATCCTAATTTCCATAGTGATCAATATTTCTTTAGATAACAAGATACGTATATTCATATATCTTTTTTATATTTATTTATTCCAATAATATATGTGTAGACCTTTTATAATTGTGATATTTTTAGAGATTTTTATTTTTTATTATGTATATTATATTGGTGGGGTTGTGTATTTTTGGAAGAATCTCGTCACTAATTCATACACAGTGAATGACATGGAAATAAATTAGTGATCTACTATGAGATATGATTATTGTTTCTTTATTGATAATATTTATTATTTAGAAGGCATAAGAAAAATAAGATTTGCGATGATTTATTATGATTGATAGTGGTAATGCTTGGTGATGAACATCAAAGAAATATTAATTATCTAAATGATATTTTATATAATTATAAGAATATACCATTTATTTGTTAGGATTTATCACTACATAGGTTAACCATATTGGGTGTGTTAACGATATCCCCTACTTGCACACTTTCAAAATGATCTCATACTATCAATACAAACCATAAAATGAATATGATAAATTGTCATGGAATTCTGATATGGTTGATGGTTTTGAATTATTGAGGTAGTTCTTATGATCATTTAAATATCCACTCCTATTTGGTTTATTTTTATGGCATTTCTTTTTGAAGTGTTGTATAACCCATGTGATTAATTTATATTATCTTATATAGTAGAAAAAAGATTTTATGTATTTTAATTTGTTATATAATATAAATTTAAATTAAATTCTTCTTATGTTGGATATGGATGTGTGTTATGGGATGATATATTGATTTGAGGGTATGAAAGTAAAGATTATATATATAGAAATATTCATGTGGTTATCTCCATTCCCTAGTTGAGGTGGACTTGGTATGTTCATATACCAATGAGTTGGTGTATACGATATATTTATTAGTGTCATTTGATAGATTATATTGTCAGGAACAATTTATGATTCATTAGGTTGAAATATCAATTAATTTTAGGTATCTCTAATGTATTTAGTCATAAAATGGGATATTATAATGGATGAAGTAACAAATATATTCCAAATAACTGGTATTATTTATGAAACAATACTGAGGCCTCGATTAGTGAACTGTAATTTTAATATGGGAATCATGAATCATAATTACTTGTGATATAATATCATGATTTAATGATTGGATTGATTCCATTGATGGATAGAAAACATGGGCAATAATAGGGTCGTAGTTCTTAATTTCCTAACATTTTAAGGTGTTTGATGGAATTATCTTGGGCAAGAGATAGTAGAAGGTATTATAGATATATTGATATTAAGGTTTTTTGTGGTTTTTTATTTAATTCAGAAATAATGATATGTTATTGTATGATGTAATATAGCTCATGTGATATAATTTCACAATACCCAAGCATGCTTGTGTGGTTTCCTTATTTTATGGTAGTTTTTATTCCTTATAGGGTGATGGAGAAATTAAATGATGTTTTTTGAATATATCTATGTCTTTTAAAGAATTAATATTCAATTTTATGTATAAATTTTAGGATATATAAGACTAAAAAAATCTATGGAAATTCAAGAGTTGTTAAACAATGTTTTAATTGATTTGATTACTTATAGAGAGTGTTTTTTGTCTTATTGTATCATATTGATTTGACTACCACATTGTAATCATGGTATGGAGTGTTTGGGAGATCACTTGTTTTAATGAATGTGATCATGGAAATCATATCAGGTGGTTGGTTCACAATCATTAAAAAATTGATGTAATTATCTACATTTTAGTAAACATAGTTAATATTCTATGTTTCATAAGAGGGGACTCAATATACAAGTTTATCATGGAAGTTCACATTCATATCAAGATTTTTTCAATTATGATAATGGTATAATTTTTGTGATATGAATATGAGGACTGGTATGGGAATGGAGAAAGTATTTGTGTCGATTTATTTAAAGGTATTTTTAATGCCTCTCTTTTCTAGTCTTGTTATATACTCTAATAAAGATTGAGTGGTTTGGGTTCATTATTCATTAACTAAAACACCAACATTTAATGTGGTCTCATGGGTCCCATTAAATTGGTAAACAGTTTGTAACATGATATTGAATGAAGGGATCAAATATAAGACTACTATAATAGCCTAGAAATTATATATTTAGATAACCTTCGGAATATCAATGTATTCCTTATTAGAATACTTTTTATTATAATACCCATGAACTGAAACAAACTTATTTCATTGATTTATTATATCTCATATAAAAAATAAATATACATCATAAATATTTAAAACTATAATGGAAAATATAGAAAATAAAAATTGTAATTATAATAATTCAATAATCTATAACATCACGGTCCTCTATAATTATCACACTTGTTAATAAAATTATAAAAAATCAATATCATTATATTTCATATTTTAAAAAATGATGAATATCAAACATGGAGATGAATTTAAATAATTAAATAATAAATTAAATGTAGATTTTATAGATTTATTATAAATAATATAAAACTATTGTTATATATTGTATAACTACTGGAGTAATAGATATTATTGTTAGAATAGAAAGTCAACTGTTAAAAATAATAACATGACTCTTCTGTTTATTAACCTCACAATTAAAATATAAACATTACTATTATAATAGTATAATTACTCAAATATAATATTTAACATATATTAAATAATTATATATATATTAGTGATAAAAAAATTAATATTAAAATTACTAAACTCAAAAGAATGTATATGTTCATTTTAATAATTTATATTATAATGTATTAAAAAAATCTATTTTTATACTAAAAATTATTGATTTCAAAAAAAATTGGGTAAAATGAATTCCATATTATGAACTAGAATGTCAATATTTTCATAGTGTTAATTATAAATATTTTAGAAAAACATTTATTTTTAGATGTTCAATAGAAATATAGTTCATCAAATACCACATGTTTTGGGAAATTAAATAATGAAATAATGGAACATTAATTTATAAAATTTTTATTTATACAAAAGTTATTGTATTATATAGTTTACAAATTTAATAATAAAAAAATCCCAACCCAATTAAGTTATTTATAATTTCTAAATATAAATATATCATTAAAAAATAATTATTCACGTTTTTAAATATATTCATTAAATTAATAAATTTGGATTTAATCATGTTATAAAATAATAATGAAATATATATTAAATAAAATAAACAATACATTTAAAAACAAGAATATTAAATTTTTTACTTTGGATATAATGATTTATAAAATATTAATACAACATAATACCTCTCCCAAGAAATATGAATTCCCCAATTTACGTAACATGGAAAATAACTTTTATTAGATTAAGATATACCTAATTCCCTTCACCCTCTCTTCCAAGTATCATATAGACACATTCAGGTAATCCAAAACCCATCAAAAAAGATTTATCTCTATAGAAACAGAGTAATAATCAATTATGGGGTATCCTTACTATCCTCTATAATTCATGTTTTTCAACATCTTCAAATATTATTTACTATTGATTTATTTTAAATAAGTTATTTCATAATTATAAGAAATATTTATTACATTATGATATGTTATAACTACCATATATAGTTAATTTAATATATTTTCTCACATCTCCCCTTTTAGAAATTTCATAATAATGGAGTCTTTTATATTCATATAATGTTATTACCAATTAGTTTATTGTCACTACCTTCAGGTTGGGAATGAATATGTAATATATAATAAATGAACATATATTTTTTCCCTCATTAAATTTATGGAACAAATTTTATTTATTGGTGAATTTAAAAAAATTGATAACATGAAATTAAAACATAAATAAGAAAATTCATGAAAACAAGCAATCAAATCCTTCCCCATTAACTGATATTGTAATAAATAAGTTCCAATGAAAATAATTGGTCAATAAAAATTTATATAATGAAATTAATTATTTTTATTTAATTGAAAATATTTTAATTATAATTAATGTGTAAATGTAGAGAAAAAATGGGACATAACATAAGGGGACACCTGAACCATTCTATTTTCATATAGGTGTTTCACCACATTTGGTCACTATTAAATATGATTATTTTAAATACCTAATAAAATTATCATAGTTTTTATTTCATTTTTTCTATTGGAGATATAAATTTTATTCCATCATTGACATGAATTCAAAGACACACTAATGATTTCAGATGAAATAGTTCATCATTTAAACTCTTCTTTGTTATTATTATGTTTATTATCCTCCTCTAATAGAAATGTTTACATTTCATTAATAATGATGGCCTTTAAAATAAAAGTTTTACCATCCGAAATTTATTTTCTGAACGGATATATTTTATTCAATGAAATATGTCTTATGAATCCATTATATAGCACATTCATTTTTCAATGTATTTTTCAGGATTACAATTCGTAAATTTTACCTTCTTATATAGAATTCTTGAATATGTAATTTTAGGATGTGTTTGGTTGGAGAAAAATAATATATACATCTACTAAATTAGTTAAATTAATATATCCCTTGATATGTATGATATACATGATCATGTTGTTCGATTTATTCACATTATTCATAATATGTTTTGTACACATATATTATGAGTTAACTTAATGGTATCTCAGATCTCATTATATGTGTGTTATTTTTCAACATATGTTATGATTCCTCGTTATAAATTTTATAACATATTCCATGTCACATTTTAAGATTTAAATATACATGTGATAAATATATTATGATTACAATATGGTGATTCTTATTATGCTAATCCTTTAACTATAATAATTCTTGTCCCATATTCCTTCAATATTATCCCTCACCTTATTGGGATATTTGGTCAACCATTTTTTGATGCAATTCCATTGATAATTATATTTACTAATGATATCATGAAATCATATAGAATTACTATTGATTATAATTTCAATAATTTAAAAATTATATATTTAGTTAGTTTTTATTAACATAATTTATCAAAACACTAAACCAATTAGTTTTGATATTTTTAATATTATTAATTTTCTAATTTAAAATTATGTAGAAAATCTTGTATGTACAATGTGATTTATTATAATCATCCTCCATAGTATCATCCACTACAATGTGCGGCTGAGCTAACTAAACCTGTTTTTTGATTTTTGAGGTGATTTTGGTGGACTTATTTCAATGATGAAAGAACACTATAAGAATAAAAATGAGTATTATAGAACCTAGATTCATCTCATATGTAATTTGAGTGTTGATTAAGGATGTGATATATCGATGGATTTTTCTCCATAATAGATATTTTTATATTTTTCTTTCGAACATTAATTAGATTTCGTATTGTTATTAGTAGATAATGAAAATATTTTCTTTCTCTGTGTGATGTATATGTATTATATAGTTGTATGGTCATCATAGATGACATTTATACAACCCAAATACTTTATAATCCTGAACATATGATTTATTACATATATACGAATATACTAAAAAATACCTAGAGATTGATAGTTGCAGTATCTTTTTATAACTATATTCATTTCATAATAATATAAAACTGGGAAAAATAATCTTATTTATGAATCAATATGATGCTCTTAAAATGCAATCTCTCTTATAAGATTTCCCAAGAAAACATGTGTACGTATATTAGACAGTGGCATGTTATAATGCCTAGAAATAGAATAATCATATCATAACATGATGAAGGAAATATATTTTATTAAAGAGGAATATCAAGGTGATATAATAGTGTTAATAATAAAAAACATAAAAAACAATGCATGGTGTTATGTGATAAAATAAAGGCTTCCTAGGAATGGGGAAATAATATGAAATATGATATCATTAAAATATGTCAATGTTAAGAACTATGGAATCATAATATTGTCTTTATTGGATAACAAACCATTCACCATACATAATATCTAATAATGTAAGTACATTACTTAATGAATTGGTGGGAAACATTATTTTGGTCCCATCTATTACATTTATTTTTTTAAAATGTATTTGGGTTCCATATACATCATACAAAATAAAAAATCATTAGTAACTTTTAACCCTATTATTATAAGGTTTTGTTAACATACACGGGACACCCTAATAAAATAAATATATATCTCTAGCTTAGTACACTTTAGTGGAAATTGTTTTGGGTATTTATAACAGTAAATTTTGGGATGGAAAATCATGGGATAATTTAAATAGCATAATGTGTATACATAATGGTTCGAGGAAGGGTTTACTAACAGTTAATGTTGGATTATAAATACTTTAGAAAAATAAATATTGTAATATAATGTTTAAAAGAACATTACAAAATGAAATATTAGAAATTAAAAGGCTTGGGGAAAATAAATCACACGAATAAATATGAATTGTATTGAATATAAAACCTCATTATTGTAAAGACATAATTAAATGTTATAATAAGAGGGGATAAATGATCAATCATTATTTGGATATTAATTTTAATGTAATAGAACATTTATAAAGACATGAAATCATAATCAATTGAGATTTAAATATCTATGTAAAAAAGGTTCTTGAATTTAAGGTGAGAGAGAGATCCCTTATAATAAGTGGCACTTCTAGAAGCCTAGAATGAACATATTAAGGGACTAGGAACACCTTACGAGTGATTTTGACATGACTTGGGAGATTATTTTAGGATAAATGGGTTTTTATTGAAGCAGATTGGTAGGTCAGGTGGGCATTTCTTCATAAATGGGGGGGGGGATTTGTTATTAATTTCTAAACATAGGTTTTACACTCTATATAATAAAATAATAAAAACCACATATATTCTAATTTATTTTTATTGGGTTCAAATATAAGAGTGATTTTAGAAAAAAAATTTATACCAATTGAATATTGAAAAATTATACCATTGTTTTTGTGGAAGTGATTCATATTCATAAATAATTGGATTTATAAACCTAAAATAAAATATAGTTTTTGGAGATTTCAATATATGAGTATATATTTAATTAAATAAATGAAAAATAAATTAAGGGAAAATAAATTTTTTTTTTTTGAAATCCATTTATAATATTAATAACATTAATTTAGAGATATTATGATTTCATATTACAAACTATGTATTTAAAATATCTTAATTTATTTTCAAAAATAATTAATGTTTCATAAAAATTTTATGGTATCACAATTTGTTATCTTTTATCTTTTTTTAAAAAATCATATTTGTTAACTTAGTTTTTTTTATAAATATGATAATTAATATTTTTAAACTAAAATAGTAATGTATCAAAAATTACTAGTATTTATGACACTAAGAACATTATCATATATGTAAAACATTGTTTTAAATTAATTAAATTATATTTTCATATATATTTTACTAAAAATCATTTATTTAAAAGATATTGAATGGAAAATAATTTATTTCAGAAATTCCTGGATTTCCCAAAAAGTGTGTTTCATTGGAAATTATGTATCTCCCAAATATAAAAATTTTTCTTTAGAGGAAAATAAATTTTTATCACAAATATAATTTTTACCAAACTCATTATATGATCATTTATAAGAAAAATATATTAAAGGATAAATATAATCACTATAATATTTAGATGAAAAAAAATAATGTAGTGGTCAAAATAGCTAAACCCATATCACAGCAGTATAAGCTCTATGGGTCAGGAGTTCAGCAGTGGAACTTCCTTGGGGTGGTTTTAGGAACAAGGATTCTATCATCACATAGATAATCACAAACATATAAAAATAAATTTTTATTCTTGATAATTATTTTTTGAATCTCATCTTATTATTTTTTCATGGAAAAACCCCCTGATATCAACTACATGGGATGTTATGATAAATGGGTTTTATATGTTATGATCCTACAAGTCAATCCAATTTATTCATTCATATTTTTCATTTTAATTACCTCATAAAAATTTATATAATAATCATATAATTCATGGTAAAATGACTACATTATCAATGGTTATATTAATTAATAGAAATTTAAATAAGATTGTCTATATTTGTAAATGATCCAAAATAATTAATATACGACATATTTTTCCTATAAATACTTTATTTAATAAATGAATTTATTAATTAAAATTAGAATTTCATTTATATAAGTACGTTTCATTAAATTCTTCCACCTTTTATAAATTTTATCCTCTAAAATTTATTCCACACAATACAATAGATGCAAATTATTCTATTTCTTCACTGCATTTGGTTCCCTGGTTCTTCTTCGAACTTGTGGTTCCTCCATGGTAATTTGAACTGGTGAGTTGTCTTATTTCATTGAACATTTCAGTTATGAAATTGGATCTTCCCTGATATCTCTACATATGTAAGTTTATTCTCCATGGTTATCCCTTCTATATTAACAACATTTTAGAGGTCTAGTATGGACTTCATCAAGAAGGATACTTCGAAAAAATCATTTAATTTTGATACAGTAAGAGCGACTGGTGGAAAATATTCAACATATATGATGTGATAATGGATCTAAATGTGGTTGTTGAATCTTTGAATAGAATTTCCATTGCTCCAAAAAAAATCTTGATTCCATTGTGATATACAATAGAACACCAAATCACATACTGTAAAGCTCATAACTAATTTATGATTGTATTCGTAGATTTTATGTCGACTATATACATATTTCATATGATATAGATTGTTTTTAACATTCTCTATCATATCTGGGATAAGATATGCTCTCAAAATATTAATCTCTCAATCATCATCCCAAAATACGGGAGTCTAAAAATACTTTCAACACAAAGTCACGTAAGGATATATATAAACTATATAATTGAAAATGTTTTAATGTGACAAATATAGTAGGGTTTGATGTTTATCCAAACATCATCGAAAATAAATTTATTATGATCTCATCATATCTTTTAGATATTGAATCGTTATCACAGATTAGCCACCCATATCATGGGGATAAGTGACAGTGAAACTCAAATCAATATACAATGATTACAGAAGGTTTCTCTAGAACAACATGGTAAACCTATAATATCAATCAAATATAATGGAGAGTGATATCCATGTGGTATTTCCAATACTCTTTTGAATAAATTGGTGAATTTTGTAATAGTTCAATCTACTTTGATATAAATGAGATTCATTGACAGTTTATGGAGATAGACTATCACCCACATAGCGTTATAGCATTTATACATATCAAGACATCCTATGATGAAATCAATGATTATGTTTCCCCATTTACATACTAGTATGGGAAATGATTTCATTATACACTTTACATATGTCTTTCTACCCTGACATGTTATCATTCAAGGAATCATAATACAAATTCTTCAATCTCACCCTTCTAATTATAAATCGGTATTTTTTGGTTCAGATCAATATGTATATTCATTCAACATATATGAGTAATGATGATTAGTTATGATAATCATCAAGTAGTTCCATTTTTCATTTCAGGTTTGGATGAGACAAATATTATGGTTATAATTATTGTAACTTGATCATCAGGAATGTCATAATCCAAAAGGTTTTATACCTTCCTCTATAACACATTTATGTATTTTTCAGCCTCCAAGTTCCTCAAAAAAATGAATGGTTGAATTTTTATTTCATCATGGTGTGATAAATATGATTTTTATGATTCCATTTCCCACCCATTTCACGTCAAAAAAATTAGATATCTTTCAAACCACATCATGGATAGTGTTGTGTTTTCCCTTATAGTGATAGGATCCACCATTTTTTTCTACTTATATAGATAGTCAACGAATAATAAATTATAATATTATATCATCAATAACAACCTTCATTATTAGATATTGACATCCATTTGTGTAAATATATAATTGATTATTTTATGATCTATATATATGTCACACTTATGACTATAAATATAATGTAATCAATTAGTTGATGTGTATATGATTACCTTTAATTATGAGTAATGGGTTGGGTGTTTAAGAAATTGTATCTTTAATTGGAAATAGGAATTGGCAATCACATTTTGATTTTGTATGATTACACAAGTTAACCACATTTTTTTGCATCATTTTAGATCAAAAATCATTCCCCTCTAATGAGTAAAGTGATCACAATGGCATTGATTATACTTTTTCATATATATTCAGATATTTCATATTATTATTATGTCTTTAAAGAAAACCATCCAATACATATAATCTTAGTTATTGGTCTTTATAATTATAATAACGTTCATAAAATGTTTTCAATTTACCAAGGAAATTAAAGGAATCTATGGATCTCTGTCATAGGTCTTGATATATGGAATCCCTTAATTGCATATATATTCAATATATCAATAAATATCTATATTATTGTGATAACATTACCAATAAAGGAAAATTTATGAATCCAGAACTCACATTTATTGAAAATTTAATGTAAATTTTAATTTCCCAATAGTTTTTGTATAAAAACCAAATAATACTCATGTTCCACATTAATTTTTGAGTAGATAAGAATATCTTAAATAAATACAACAAAAATGTAATAAGGTAATATCTAAATAGTATAATTAATTATGTATATGGAGATAAATGGTTCATTCGTGAGTCCATATGGAATCGTGTGGATGTCATAGTTCTGATACTTTGTATTAAAGTTGTCTTAGGTATATCCTCCTTCTTCACCTTTACAAGATAATATCTCGACAACTATCCTCCTTATGGAAGAGTTGGTCTCCCAATATTACTATTGAATTAGTAATTAATCTAAAGAAAATGGTACCAATTAACTATAATGATCATATTGATCTCATTAAAATCTATTACGATGGTCATTAAATCATCTGTATTTATAATGAAGAGGGTCAGTGAACCCCATAGTGAATAACCAGGGTGTAAAAATACTCTATCTAGGATCTATTAAGGTTTCTTCATAGGATACTCAAGTTCACAAATGACTAGTCTTTATCAATTTATAGATATTGAAAGAGATATCGGTATGTGTTAAATTGATAACCCAGCCTCTCAATTTTGAGGAATATATGATTAATATTTAAGAAACAGATTATCATATTCTCTCATTATGGGTATTTAATCAAAGTTGAAAATTTCCTTCGTATCAATCATTTCATATAGATATTAATGTTTATAAAGAAATAATATCTGTTAATTTGAATATTATTCCAAAGGAGATTCATCCTCCTACATGTACCTATATAGAATTGGAGGTGATTGGAGATTTATAGGTTGATTTCCTTCTCCTAAAAAAATACATTTTTTATATACAAGTAAAGCCAATACTTACCAAAAATTAAATCAAATTTAATTGAAATAAAGTATTTAAAGCTTCATGGGGAATTTAATACTATAAATATGTATAGGTAATAGGTTATATACATTGGATTCAATAATTTCACCATTTTATATTTTCACAGATAGCTCCACAAACATGTTTAGTGGTATTGTTTCATTAGTTGTTCATAACTTGACTAAAATGAAAAGAATCAATAAATGTGAATAAAATAGTACATTATCTTTCCATGAATGAATATCTTGCATAAATTTAAGTACATAATTTTCTTGATTGAACTTAGTTATTTTGAATAATTAACATCACCCTTTGTCTATATTCCATCCTATTTATTTTCATCAGTTATCATCAAAATCCACTTTCTATGGATATTGGATTTTAATGTTTCATTATTTCTTGCCGTTGAATAACTGCACCAAAAGATGATGTTTGAATATATTATACCTTTTCTCCATCACAATATTGGTTTTCTCAAATCCACATTCACTATCTATATGTCCCTCATTCCGTTACCTAATTCATTTACTTGTCTTGATCAATAAATTATTGTGATTCTTCTTCTAAAATTATTTACCAATAGGATATTGGAATTTATTTATATCATGATATTTCCCCAAAACTCTACTAGAATTGATATCCACCCCCAGTACATTTTTCATAACCCATGAGACCCTTGAGATTAACTAATCTCTATTTTTTACATAGAGGTAATATTAAATATTTTTCTAATAGTTATCAAAGTATCAAAATTGAAAAAAATTTATTTATTTGGATTTATCCCACTAATGAAGAGTTCCACATTAATTTTGGGGTCAATAACAAATCCAATGTTATATCACACAAATACATTGATTCTATACTCCTATTCCCTTATAAAAAAATTCAATATTTTTCTTGAGGCCACTAACCACCCACGTTATTTTTAGATATAGATTCAAAGGGAATATTTATTTTTTGAAAAAACTGGAATTCTTTCATCTCCATTGTTTATATCACCTCCTTGGGATTTGTATTTTTTATTATCAAACATCAATTTAATATTATCCCTTAATATGACAATCATCTAACATTTCATTCTATTTCCTGCAGAATTTAAGAATTTTAAATATATTTTCAACGGATTTGATTATTTGTTATGATATTAAATTATAGAAGAACCATGAAAATTAATAGGCCTTTATCCCATAAAATTATCAATTGAAACTTTTTATTTCCAATGTGGATGTCAGTTTCCACCTGATGATTGGTTCTATTAAAAAAATTTGTTAATTTAGTAAGTATTTTCATTATGTTATCAACACAATATCAGATCTTGTTAGTTATATCCTTTGTATATACATTACATTTACCATCACATTTACTATTGAATTAGTTATTCCTATATCTAGCCACATGATAATATTTTGGGAAAATAAATGATGAAATTTTTAAAGAAAGTAAACACATAAAATTAATCTATGAAAATTTAAGAGAAAAAACATAAATAAAACACATTCCTTGTCATGTGAATTTCAATGTTTCGTTCATAGTTATCCAAGGTATTTTTACTTAAAACTATATATGAATAATGTTTCCCCAAATTAATGGTTAGTGAAGTGAATAAGAATATACCATCGTCTATTCACTAGTACTTTCATATTTGGTGTGAATAAATATATAGTTTTCTTATAGTAGGTGATCAACAGAAAAACAAATGTACCATTTTTGGGATATTGACCCTTAGGAAATATATTCTATAGAAACATCCAATAATTGTATCTAGACTAGGATATTTTTTATTAGAAACCACATACTCTATGAATAACCTAAATTAAAGGTTATTTTACTATGTTTATACTGATCAATAATTATTTAACTAATAATTTATAATCCAAATCCAAAAAAATTACTGGTCCAATATTTTGTTCAAACTAAGAAAAATAATATCATTTATAAACAATATCTCATGAGTTATTACATAAAAAATCACATAAAAAGATCCTAAAATTACAATGTCCCTAGTATGATTCGGTAATTAGATACATATTTGAATAACATCAAATAAGTATATATTGAAATTACTAATAAGTCATAAACATTCTCTTAAAATTATATAATTCTTCTCAAAATTCATAAGGGATTACGAGGGTGTACATAGGAAAGGGGTTATATATAAATTCCTAGTAAGGGAATAAACAAAGCATGACATGATGAATATAACAAATGTTATTCATGAGAAATACCCATGTGACATATAGTTGATAATCAAAATCATTAACATTAAATAATGATAAAAAATGATTATATCAACATAATATATGAATATGACAACAATATAAAACATGAAATTATAGGCATACGTTAATGATAAATGCTGAGAAATCACAAAATAGTGTGTAATGGATAACCTCTCATTAACAAAAAATTTGTATCTCATGAAATATATATAATACCCAATGCATTGGGGATCCATATAATTATTGGAATGTCTATTGCATTTATATTATGTACATGATTTTTTTTCTACATAGAATAGAGAACATAATAACGTATTAAATAAATTTTAATGCCATTATTAAGGAGTGTTAGTAAAATAAAATTAATTCTACAATAAAAATGATTGGTATATCTTTATGAATACACATTAGATGAAATTAATATTGTTGTTTATAATACAAATTTTTGTCAGGGAAAATCATGGAATAATTTTAGTAGCATATCAGGTGTGCATGAAGATTCAATGAAGGTATTAATGAGAGTGAAAGGTTTTCTATCATTACATGTTATTGATAAGAATAGTAAATGAATGGGTAGAAACACATTACAAAATTAATTTTTGTAAATCAAAATTATGAATACAAATAATGTACATAAATAAAAATGAAAATAATGAATTATTTACTCTGTTATAGTAAGAAATTAGTTACACTATATAATGAGAGGAAACAAATGATTAATAATTATTAAAAAAAATTATTGGAGAGTAATGGAATATTAATAATGAATAAAATAACATAATTTTAGAGAATAAAAAGGAAAAATATAAGTAATATTCATCAATGGAGAAGAATAGATTTATCTCATACCATGACAGGGTGTTTCTAAAATATTGGGAAGAGATTATTAAGGGAATTGAAACAAATTTGGAGTGATTTTGAGAGGTATATAGATATTAAAGTCATGATAAATGTGTTTTTTTGTAAGAAAATATTTTGTGGTTAAGAGGCAATTTATTAAAAAATATACAGAAATTGTTTATTAATTCTCGAATATATGTTTTGGAATATATATATATATATATTATCATAATCAAACTCCAAAACATTCCTATTTTTTACCCATAGTTTCTACTAAATTGGGGTGTTTTTTAAAAAATTATATCGAAATGAGATGAACATATCTAAATAATGTAATTACTGATGTAGAGTTGAGTAATTATCATATTAAATTGATTTCAAAAACATAAAATAAATATTGGATATTGGAGGATTCATTAAGGGCATATAAAATTAAAACAAAAATTTAAAAACACATTATATTGAATGTGATATCTATATTTCAACCTTTATTCTACTAACTGAATTTAATACATTTATTTTTGGATACTATGATGTTATAATAAAAATTGTATGATTTTACATTTTTTAATTTTAAACCAAAAAATTGATTATCTCATAAAATTATGAAAAAAATTACCAATGGAAAACTTCATAATACTGATTTCAAAAATTATATTTATTTTATTGAATTAATTTTCAAAATCAATTGATTAATACATATAAATCACTTTCCATGTTTAATGAAATTTTTTTACCCAGCTAATAACTCTCTGAACCTTGTAAAAAATTCATTTTTTCATTATATTATATTTTAAAATATATTTTATTAAATATTATTAAAATATAATAATTTTAATGAAAATTTATTTTTTAACAAAAATAAATAATTTGTCGAATATAGTGATTTAACAGAAACTATTACTTTCCTAAATATTCAATTTTTACTTCATCGTACCTAAATCTAATTTTTTTTTCAAAAATAATATTTACGGAATTAAATATGATAAAAAATAAAATAACAACCACATGAGATTGGAAGATTTCACTGGATATTTTTAATAATAAAAAAATTTATACGAGGAATACTAAATAATATCATAATTATTTAATTAATAAATCTCTATATAAAAAATGTACATTTAAGACCATTCGAATGATAATTTAAAAATATTGATAAAAAATTAATTTGTCCAAATATTTAGTCTCTTGAAACTTGTCGACGCATAAAGTGGATATAGAGGGCCACACCCACCACATACTAAGTCCAATTAATTACTTATTTGAAATGGGTGATTCAAAATCACCATAAAAATTATTATTTAAAAACAAAAAAACCAAATTTTAATACATTAACAAATCAATAAATTTAATCATAAAGAATTTAGCGTAATATGGAGATTTGTATAAAAATTGTACTTCCTAATCAAATGATTATAAATTTTATAGATAAATAATAAATAAGGTATCAATAGAAAATACCCCCATTAGATAATAAATATAATAATTTTATCATGTCATCTATAAATATAAATATAAAAAATATCATTAACAACATTCTTATGAAAAACGTATTTTTCAAATTGATTTTTATTTAAAATTGAATCCCCTTAAAAAATATTTCAATAAAGTATTTTTTGAAGATAAACATTCAAATATAAATCATATTCAATAGAAATTGACAACACATAAATGAGATAAATTTCATACATGTTAAAAAATATTGATTTCTCATTTTCGGTTAAAGATAAATCGGAATTTTTTAGAAAAAAAGTGATGAATCTTATTAATAAAATTTTAAAAAATTAGAACATGTTAAAGAATATATTTTAATAATTAATTTTTCAAATGTTAAAAAAAAATATTTCAAAACATTTTTAGAAATAATATACCTTCGAAAAAAATAATTTTCAAACGATGAGAAAAATAATGGCACATTTTTCATGAAAAATATTTCTCAATTGATTTACTTAACAAAGAGAGTAATAAATTTAGTATTATGTGAAAATATTATAAATGAAAATATTATAATGAAATTTTTTTTTATAATATTTCAATAGAAAATAATTCCACCATCGAAGACTTAAATATAGAAATCCCCTAATGATGTTGTGATTTTGAAATAAACACATCCCACATTAATAAATTTTGATTCATAATCACCATGATAGAAATTTTATCAAATAAAACATTAAATAACTTTAGAGAAATAAATTAATGATATAACATATCATAATTTGTAGTATATACAGAACTCAATGGAAATTCTAGGGAATATGGCACATGTCTCAATGCAGTATAAGATAGATGAGTAACACATACCTTATACTTGGCATTTCTCGTATGTGAAAAAACCAACAATATAATAAATAAAGGATTATTATAAATATATTATATAACAACAATAATATATCTCATACTATAAATGATTTACATAATTTCTTTTTCACTCATTTATCAGTGATTCTTCATTAAATTTACTATTTTAGGTTATAATTTCATCTTTTTCCATGTGTGTTTTGGTAAGGTGTTTTTCTCAATTTACATTAATCATTGTTAAATAATCACTATAATGTTAAAATTGATTTAAATATCATATATATTATATATATATGTATTTAATGTAATCCATAAAAATTATATATATACAATAGACTACACCATTCATGAAAAAAGTAGGTCGTACATATGTTTCAACGTTGTTTTATTTTTTCTCATAAGATGGAATACAAAGAAGGTAAATAATAAATAACTTTTATAAATTTGTAATGATTTCATAGATGTCAAAAAATTTAATTGCATTTTCATTGATTAACTTATATATAATTAATTATATAAATATTAGTAACATCGATTTCCAAGGTGGTAGTCCTCCATACACATGAGTGATGTTGTCATATATCTCACATAACGGAATACAAGATAGTGTATGTTGTTTAAAAAATATAGAGTTATAATTATTTTACAAATATAATATATAATAATTTAATCAATCCTTACTACCATCCAAGTTGAATTGAAATTGAAAAAACACATCAAGTTGGTTCATGAGGTGGGAGTCCTCCATACACATGAGTGAATGTATTATTTTCCAATAGGCTAGAAGGTAATGTGGTAGATGAGGTATTATTGTAAGAGAGCATCGTAATGTCATTAATGTCATAAAAAATTAATATCCATTATTATTTCCAAATGTGAGAGGCTATGATGGATGAAAAATTACATCTGTTACTGATGTAGCCATATATCGTACGCATGATTAAAAGTTGTATTTCTCATTTTATGGAATAATAAATAGATATATGTTATGGAATTACCATTATAAAAAATTAGTAAATGGGATATTTTTATTAATATAATGATTTAATAATATTTTAATATGGTTGGAGATGAAATAATATAGAAATAGTAATTTAATAATGTTACCTCTTCTTCTGAAAACATGGTTTGGATTGCACCAAAATCATTCCACGGATAGATTATTTATCAAACAAAGGATTCTAGGATGTTGGGAGAATATTAACAAATGTCTATTGGTGTGTATTGGGTGATCTAAATATTAATTTATGTTTGAATAGTGTTATAGGGTGGGTGTCATTTTATAATTGGGGTAGAGAACACACATGAGATGTTTGAAAATAATATTGGGTATTAATGGTAATCTCATGAAAAAATGATCTAATGTATTCCACTCCTGATCTATATGGGATAAACTGTATAACAATGTCTAGATAATAATAATTGGTCAATTTTTAGATCATTTTAACAATAATTTTATTATGTTAACCCCAAGTAAACTTATTTTTACACTAAACATAGTAATATATTTTTACTGTTTTCACTGTATATTTTGGTCAAAAAATATTTTGACATCATTATATAATATATATTATTCAGATTTAATATATTGAATCTATTTTTCCAAATTAATTTCAAATATGATGAAAAGGTCAATTTAAAATTAATCCAACATACACTTAAAAAAATTATGGTTCCCAATGAAATACACTTAAAAGAATAAATATATTTTATATTATAATTTAATAAGATATTGATTTCAATGAACTAAATTTCATTCATTTTGAATATAATTGATCTAAATATTATTTAAATAAAATCATATATATAATTTTTCTTTTTAAATAATAAAAATAAAAATGATGTTTTAAATAATCATCATTATTCTTCACTCCTAAGAAAAAAAATTAATCTTTTAAGAAAATTATCAATAAATATTTATAAGATAATTTTGACATTCTTATTTCTAAAATTAATTTTAATTTGTCACATAAATTTCAAAAAGTGGTAAAAATTAATTTTATTGTATGTGTGAAAAGTGAAATTAAATCTCTTTTTATAAATATTTTTAGAATTCCTGTATTTTTCTATAAATAATTATTATTTTAATAATATTTAATATATAATGAATTTATATTAAAAAAATTAAAAATAAAATTTTAATAATTTATTTAGTATTATTCATACCCATTGACTAATCATATAGGTTATAATGGTCATTTTTAAATAATAACATTTTAATAGATTATCATATTTTGTTTAAACTCGTCGTTACATGCATCACAATATAATTGTGGAATTGAATTTTTTGTATAAAGAAGCATATAATTAAATATCAATGTGTTACATTCTTTTCGATTATTGGCATTTTCTATCACATATGAAATAAGACATGATTTTACAATTTTGAAAAATATTGGTGTTACATAAACAACTATTACACTAGAATAGACCCTAAGGGTATCTTGTTGGATGATGGAACATTAACTTAGTATTTTAGGGACCATATGTTGTAACATGAAATCAATAAGATTGATATTCTCCCATAAATATTTTTTTCTCAAAATTATTTTTAACATCATCTTGGGCATATATTGGGAACATAATTGTGTTGTTATCTCCCTCATAGTATTTGATAAATTGGCATCAAATGTTATGGTCCTATTGGTCTAGTCCATCTCCTCTTTTATCTATGTCAGTTGTACTTCATCATAACCATGAATATACAAATAATGATGTTTATAGAAAAAATTTATATATTTACATTCAGTCATATTCTAAATGAAATTTCTAATCTCACATGAAATGTTATATAAAGGTACAAAATGACCAACATATTGTCTATTTTTTAATAAATTATTTACAAAAAAAGGAATTTTATCGTTCAAAATGGAATTTCATTTATTAAATTTCAAGACCTTATATGATGGGAGTTTCGAAGTTATGAATGAATCCCCATGTGATATAATTTTCATTTTCTTTACTAATATATCATAGATATTAATGTGGAATTGAATATATTTTCTAAATGGATGTAATTAATTTATTATTCTGGTTGGTCCTTTAACAGGAGTTTTTATAAAAATCTGATACATAACATTTTTTAATTTGTTAATTCATAGAGAACATTTATATAACATTGGTATATATTTTTCAAATAGGAATAATATTTAATGTGACTAATTATGTGTAGTTGAGTACTTTCTTTCTATTCTTGAGATAATATTTATTAACAATTTGTGGTAACCAAGAAAATTAATATTTTAATTTATTTTTATATTTTTATTTCTATATGTGGTCTTATGTTGTTTAGATTGTGTGACTATGTTAATATAGTCATCACTATGAATAGATGATACATTAGATATATGTTATCTAATTATAATTCGTCAATGGAATTATAGGATATGAAAAGATGTAATTTCATAGAAACAATGACCATTTCTTGAATGTTGCGGTGCAATTAACAATTATAGTTAATGATAATTAACAATCAAGATATGTGATGGTGTGTTGAGAAATACTCGTCTTTTAAAAATAATTTATAGTTAGTGATATAATAATATAGGCCATGACATAGGAATGAAATTTCCAATGATCGTGAATTTTTGCATGATTTACTATTAATGGGTTTATTGGAACTCATTCCAATTTGAACAAAGTGTTTTAGTATATTGTCTGATCTACAACCTAAAAATATTTGAAACTAATTTTTTTTATTAAAAGAGCTGAAATAGTAAATTAAACCTTATTAGGGTTTCAAATTGGAAAAACAATATTTTCATTGTTTTTAAAATGGACTGTTAACTATAGGGTTGTGGTTGAGTAATTTTTTGGAGTGGTTCTAGTTTACCTTAGTAGTGGGGAGACTTATTTAAAATAAATAATATATTTATTTTCTTAAAATATATCCTTGTTTATCCCAATGTAAAGGATTACTTTTTTGTGACGTAGGGGAGATATATGTTATATAGAATTTTTCAACCACTATAGTGGAATTACCTTCACCAGAGACAAGGTAATCATGTCTTTTTATTTATAGGACATGGAAAAAAATTTCCCACTGATCTGATGCCGAATTATATACATAAATTCCACTATAAAGTCTCTATCTATAAAAAATTTAACCATATAATGAATTTTTTATAGTTCTTCATGCCAATAAATAGATACATTTCCTTAGTATATATCTAATGTTTTCTCATATATTTCTAAAAAATATTGCGATATATTTATGGAGAAATTAAAAGAACTATTTATAAATGATTCAGTTAGATTAATCATATAATCTAACATATATGGTCAAAATTCCATACGAATATAAAAATACTTCAACTAAAATCTCTAAAATTGTTATTTATTTTTGGATGTGTATTTTGGATAATCATTTTGGATCTTATATTTCTCTCGAACTTTTATTCTCTTTAGATGTTTGGTTTTGAAGAATTATTGGCTAGATCATCAGTTTAGATTTCAAAATATTATAGAATATATGTTTTTATATGTTGTACTTTTTTTCAACACACTATTAAATCACATGGGTGTAATCCATATTGAAATCTATGGATATAAAATACTACACCATTTGGGATTGTCCAATTAAATGATTGATGCTTATAGGAGATCAATGTTGGCCTAATATTTGGTGGTGGTGTTGACCTACCAAATAAAGTGGACTAAATAAAATCTAGCTGGTTTGATGACATAAGATTTTCAACACAAAATTATCATTATTTAATATTTTTTTGGATATAATATTCTCAATCATCTGATCATTAGATCAAATATTTAGAGTCATCAAATAATGTTAGAAATGGGAGGCACTATGTGAATGGGAAAAACCATTTGGATCAAAAATTATATTTTTGATGTTTAGGTGGGGATGTTATAAGGGTTTCACAGTGTGAAAAATATCATTCTATATAGTAAAAATAATGATTTTCATGGTTAACTAGAATATTGGAGAATTCTAGAAGCCTTTGGAGGATGTGTGGTGGTGTTTCATAGAATTTCATGATTTTTTGGCATATCTTGAGGCTCGTAAGGGTTCAAATTTAGGTGATATATGTTTTATAGACCCATATCATCTTTTAGGATGAAATATATCCTATATTAGGTCATATTTAATAATTATATTTGATGAAGTACAATTAATGTGAAAAATTAATTATTAATATTTAATATTATTACATAATAATAATTTATAATGATTTCACCAAATATATAATTGGTGGAACAATTAAAAGTTTTTTAACTCACTTTTGGATGAAACCACATTATAGGTTGTTATTTTCCTATATCCCGTTTTTTTTAATGTATCTACGGGTGTATGAATATTATTATTGTTGAATAATAATAATATATGTGGGGATTTAGTTATTATGTTTAAATGGGAAATACAATTTCTCATGTTGGTGGTAAACTAAACCATTGGAATTTGTTGTTGGGATTAGTTTGTTGTTTTGAGATGATTATATTCCCAATGTAAAAAATTCAAATTATTTATTCATTTATATTGTTATTGTATTATTTCATGCATTTTATAATTTATTAATTCATTAATAGAAATATAATTCATGATACTAATTTTAAATTAATATGGTCCTTGTGAATCTATCAATTGAATGAAAATAATTATTTAATTTAAAATGATATTTCTAAATAGAGTTAAAATAAACTAATCTAACTAATTCAAAGAAAAAATAAGGTCAATATAATTTTATAGAATATTTAAATGAATATTGAATAATTTTACTCTATAAAATTTATTTGATGATAGAAATTATTTTATTCAAAAAAATGTATAAAATGAAAATTATTTAGATGGTATATGTGTACTAAATTATTTGTTTTCAAAGGATAGTAATGAATACAAAATTATTAATTCAATATGTTAATTGGATATTGATATTAAACTAGGTAACTGTACTCTCATGAATAGGGTTGAATAATCACAAATTTATTGCATATACCTTTGGAAAGTTCTATGAATTTTGTGATGAGAATAAGTGATGGTGTAGAAGACAATAAAAAATGGATCATAGTAATCATTTTACTAATGAAGGAGATAATTATTTATTCACTATGTCACATGGTCAAAATAATTTGCATTAGGGATTTGTGTCAAAATTTTATTCTAGATTACATATTGAAATTTTTATAATTTATATTTTTTAATGAAAATTTATCAAATTAGGATGGATAATTTTATACAATTAGAAAAGTTGTTTTTATATTCATACCACTATATGTAATGTATTATCTAGATTCTATAAGAATTTATGTTGGAGGATGTTTTATATGTCTCATAGAAATTGAAAAGGAATTGGTGGATGTTAGAATAAATTATATCTTCTAGGAGGGAATATATATAGTTAAAAATTTATTATTCAGATAAATGATTTGTATTCCAATGGATTAGTTATATTAATATTATGGGCCTTTAAATAAAAATATACAAGTGATGAATGATGTAAAATCTATCATAGTGTATTGATGTTAAAGGATGTGGTTTTGATAGTGGGTAAATAGATATGAGAAGTGTTATGGTGACTCTGAAGCTTTAGGTATTGAAAGGAAGGGAATATGAGGTGGTAATGATAATACACATAGCTTCACTTAAAAATTATGTTCATGATGTTTCAATGGTGATGTAACTATAAAAACCCACTAGACTATATCGAGTATAATTAATTATATTGGGTTTATTCAATATATTAATTAATATGGGATATAATGAGATTTCATCTCTGAGATGACAAGTTACTATCCACCATTGAATAAGTGATTAAACATGTTTAAAATTTGGTCTTAAGGAGGTCACCAATTGAATTATTATTCCAACATGTATAATTCAATATATGTTTTGGAATATGTTTCTCCAGAAAATATAATTATTTTTTTAACTAAAGGTGCAGTGTGTTATCCCATGGAGTATGACAATGTCTGAACCACGTTTTTCATCATTTTTTATTTATTTTTTACATTTATTTATGTAATTATTCTAACATTTTAATTATAACTAATTAAATATATTGTTGGGTGGTGAAATATAGAGTTCCAAAATTATTGGATAGTGGACTAGATTTCTCGATGTGGTGTGGTGTCTTCTTAGTTCTGGTTATTTAATATTCATGGGATAATTTTTGTATGTCTTCAACATTATAATGGATTCATTGTATATATGAGTTATGAAGGAAGGATCATGTGGTATGATCATAAAATATTTCATCTCTCTATTCTAATGACATTTAAAAAGTATAGGATTCATGGGTTATATATTAATGTTACTCAAATGACCTCTCCAAAGAGTGGAATCAATGATTTGTTTTTAGATTCTTATCTTACCTTCCAATGATATTTTTATAGATTTTCATAGGAACTATGGTTTAGTGATGATTAATTTGACCAAATATTACTAAATATATTTAGAAAATGTTAATGATATATCTAAAATTTTCAATATTATTAGGGTGTTCATTACATCAGAGGGATATCATTACAAGAGGGTAAGTTCTGTATTGATGGTTTAATAGTGGATTACTATAACTATTGTGTATGATGGATTTTGAAATTATTTTAATATATTTAAGTTCAATTTATTTGTGTTTAGTAAATGTTATGATAATTTTTATAAGATAAATAAATGATAAAAATAATAGAAAATTATATAAAACTTATTGTCCAGAGAAGTTGTGAATTACCCAAAATGAATATGTACCGAAATATTTCATGTTTAAGAGAAAAAATTAAGGAATGGAACATTTAATAATTTTAGGTTCTATACCATGATGTATAATATAATGGGATTGGAAAGAGACTACATGGAATAGATAGTCAATTTCAAATCATTTATCTATAAAGCGATGGTTTTTATTTCATTTATTCACTAACCAACGGTTTAGTTTTGGTTATTGTATATTGTATTTTCATCATGTAACATTATGGTTATGGATTCGGTGTTTGTCCTAGAATAATAATATGGTAATTATAATGATAATTGAAAATTTTAGTTGATCTATTCTTCTAGAATCATGGAGAATGACATATTATTATTATTTTAGACATAGGTTTGGATGATGATATAGAAAAGTGGATGAAGGTTTATTGATAGTGGGTAGTTTACACAAGGGATCATGGTTATTTCTATATATGAATGATGGAGGTTCTCATCCTGAAGATATTTCCCTAAAATGGGTCTATACTATAAAAAAATTGATTTCTGTAAAAATGAGGATATAAAATTAATATCTTGTTAAAACAAATGTGAGATGGTATGTTGTTTTTTTCCTTTTTAAAGTGATATAACGATGAATTAAAAGCCTGGATGGTTTCTATTTCACTCACACATAACATCATCGATGATGAGGTTCGGTAGTAAAGGATCTATTATAAAATTTATAATTATGAGGTTTTTAAACCATTTTATATAAGGATTTGTTTGTGGAAATAGAAAAATAATAGCTACTATTAATTACTTGGTCTAGGATTAGATTTATAATTCAATAGTAATGGGAGTTTTTAAAGATCTACTGCTGGTGATTGTCTAGAGGTATGCGATGACTATATGTAGAACACTATTATTTTTTATCACAATGTAGATTTATCATTGTGGTGTGAATTTTAAGATATATTCTATCTTCAAAATGGAATAATTTTTTTTCTATCTCCTAAAAGGTACTCAGGATGTCAACCATTTTCAAATCAATGATAGAATAAGTATATCATTGATTACCTTATGTGTTTTACATAGATGGAATGATAGTGAGGATATTAGAACATCGATCTAGGTGCAAGAAGGATTTTTAATGAATGAAATGGCCCAAAATGAATGTTATGATGATGGTGTATCCTTTAATGGTTAATATCCATACTAGGATATAGTAGAAAAAATTCACCATACCTACCTTGGTTTCATTTGGAAATGGGATATTTTTTAATGTCACCTCAGTGGATGTGTTTCAATATGATGATACCATTGTTTTTTATGTTATGTTTTAGATAGAGGTTTTTCCGATTCAAATCATAATATTTTGTCAAATTAGAAGATCGTAGAATATAGAAGAATGTTAGGAACATTTTCATAACGAATTGGATGGAAGGGAAAGTTTATATACATGATATATACGAAATTATTTTTTCTAATACATCAATAAAATTGCATAATAGATATACCTATTTGATATGGGTAGATTTTTCTATAATATTAAATAGGTTCTATGAAATTATGGAACCTTTGTTTTGATTATTGACCTTCAAGGGTGATTTTGACTAACTGGGGATTTAATAACCATATACGTCGTAGATTACCATGTGGATGATTAAAATAATTAATGAATGATATCAATTGGATGCTAGCTAAATGGAATTCAGTGAAATACATTAAAATAAACTTCTTTTATGATATTATTAGGATTAAGAAAAGTCAAAAAATCTCAATATAGGAATTGTTTCAATTTTGTGTGAGAACTATTTTTTAGTTTGGTTGTTTTATCATTGAAACATATATTTCTCTAATTATAATTTTAGAACCATGATGAATAACCATTAAAAATTAATATAAGAAAATATTGATTTATTTTATTATAAAAATACTATCCATGTCACTGTGGATGTTTTATAGGGATGTATTCTAGATATGAGAATATTTTATCAGTATAAGTAGAGAATATTTTATGTTAATTTCTTTTGCCTATAGGGAAAATATAATATTAATCTATTCCGGTATAGGAGTGGAGATGGTTTTTCATATTCATTTTAAAAATTTTATTAGGGTATTCTAAATGTTAATATTTAAATTTATTATAATATAAAATATATCATGAATCATGAATGATTAAAATATATTGTTACAGAATCTGTCATTCTAATACCTGTGGAGTAATATAGAATTCAGATATTTCACTGTTTGTTATAAGAACCGGTTCAGATGGTGATCCTCACATGGTTTTCATGATCATATTATATAGTAGAACACCTCTATAAATAGATGGTTTAGAGACAATAATTCATTGTGAATAGAATGAATAAGATTCAATTCGAAATAATATAAGTATTCATATATCTCTATGGGGTGATTCCCCATAGAGAACGATAAGGAAATAAGTGACCATTGGTGGGATAAATATTTTTTTATTTTAATACTAATATATAGTTTTGTAACAAGTTCCCCTTGTATCTCGGACAGATATCTTAACTGATGGTTTTGTTATTTACTCTTATTGTGTAGGGATAATTAAAAAACACTTATTTTATTTTCATTTTTATTGTTTCAATTTTTAAATTTTCTTGTACTTGTTATATCATTTTTTATGAAAATATTCTTAGGAGGTGAAATATAGTGTTTTGGAAACAAATTTTTGTAGAAAAAAATTGTGGACACTGTTGGGGGCATATAGTTATGGTTAATGATATTGTAGTCATATGATATTAAATTATGGACCATCTGATGTTCTTGATCTATAATTGAGGTTTAACAAAAACATATAGTGGTATGAGTGTGGCTCATCCCATTTTCCAGGGTCTATAATCATGAGGTGATATGAAATTATTTGGTTTTATATGAAAGTGGTGGATAAAAGGTCCTTGAAGCCAATATTCATATATAGTGATGTGGAAAATAATTCTATTATTATAAAAAACCACATATATTTTGAGGTGGATTGTGGGATAATTCTGTATAAACATTTATTGTTTATTAAATTATTGAATAAAACTTATGAGATTAGGAAGTGGAAAACTAATGATGAGGATGTAGTGGCTATATTCCTATATAGGATTTATTTAGAGACTAATAGGTGGACTTGTGATTGTGATTAATGTGATTATCTATATACACCCATTTCATTACGATGTGATGTATTTTATGATCTATGGACATAAATGCTTATGGGATATGGTTATATATCATACATATACTTACACTCTATCTTCTATTATATTGAGATGATATATATTTTCTTCATTCTCACCCATATATCTTGGTATAAATCAATGATGATGTGTGCATACATTGACATCTTCCCAAAAAATCATTGTATTGAGTTTTATTAGGATTTTTAATAGTTAGCTAAAATGAGTATTTTCTCAAAAATAATTGGTATCACATAAGTGGTGATATATTATTCCAATAGTAACCTCAATATAATAGAATGATGAATTTGACAGGTAAGATGGATAATTATTCATGAATCAGTAAAACTAGAATATGATTATATGTAATTTAACTTAACTGGATATACCCTTCCTCTACCATAGAGTTTTTATCATAAGTGATGATGATACACATGATACTACCTCTACTCCTTTCAAACTACTACATGATTTTTTATAACCGATAAATTTCTAAAATCATTTGGTTTTTTATTGTCTCCATTATTCTAGTATAGATCCTCAAAAATAGAGTTGTTTATTTCACCTAATTACTACATATGTATACACTTATAGAATTTTTAAATTTTATATACTCTAGTTGGTGATTTTTATTTCTATAAGTACATCTTTTTTATATAGTTATTTTTATTTTGTCAAGAGATTCTAAAATATATATAGATGTGTATTTCTCTTAGAAACTCTTAATTAGTATATACATAGTTAATGACTATTTAGGATTATTTGTTGATTGATCAGGATTGACCAAGGTTATACCTATTTGTGATGCTGATTGATGATGAATTTTCATAAAATTTTATTGATTCATATAGAAAATAGATGTTTCTGGAACCATATCCCTCTAAGCAGTTACCATACTATGTATTCTTACACTCACATAAGGATGTGCACATGCATTTTTATAACCTTTTCACTATAATAATTTGACTATTCGAGAAATGAATGATCATGGAGCTTGGAGAATGAGGGTGATTATAGGTTATAGATAATGTTTGAATGATCATGTCAATGTCTACTATTTTATAATAATATTTTTCATATTTCTTCTTTTCAGGATGCAATGATTATACTATGCTATTCAATGGTTCAATTTTAAATTTGATCAAAGTGATTTTTTATATAGATCTACAATATTTTCCACATTTATATTTAATTATTTATTTTGTAGATATGGATGTATTAATGAATTTTATATGTTAATTAGGAATAATGCTTCCTATGTCTATGTGGATAATAGAGCTCTTTTCACTAACCATTGGCTTAGTGAAGTTGGTCTTGGGAAGTACAATTATCTATTTTTTAGGATAAGGAATTAATATTAGGACAAATCATTAATGAATACTTGTTGAATATATAAACATATATATATATATCAAATTATTATTGATGATAAAATGAATTGTTTAAACCATATCATATTTGGTAATCTATAAATTCAGATTAAAAATATATATTATTATTTAAGGGAATACAATGCTCTGTGGTGGTAATTGTTTGACCAGAATTTTTATTAATATATATGAAACAAAATTACAATGGATAGAAAAAAATAACAATTTATTTAATAAAATTTAAAATAGTTTAATGTATTTATAAATAACTTATATAAAAAATCACTTCACTTATTGATAGTAGACTTTATTTAAAACACCTCTCATAGTGACTATGTTAAAAAAACATAATAAATACACAAAATTTATAATGATAGAATTATTTATGTATAAAAAACATCCATCCTAAATGTCTATAAATTCATCAATTAAAATTTTCATTGAATGAGACCTGAAAAATCAATAAATCCATTAATCAACATTCAAATATTATATATTTAAATAAATAAAAATATATATATATTTAGTTTGAAATAAAATTTAAAAATTGTGAAATTATTTATATAATATTAATACATGAATGTGAATCTATAATGATTTTCTCATCCTCTTTTATGAATTATAAGAATTTTTCGATATTGTCTTGATTTTCTATGATAAAAACATTTATAATTCTACATAAGATAAAAAATTATGATTAATGACATAGGTTGAATATTCTACCCTCTAATATTCATATTTTCAATATTACATGTTAGCCTCCCATGTCCTATTTAGTTTTTCCTAATATGTTGGATATTTACGAAACCATTATTTTATATATTTATGTTTGGATTTAAAATATTTTTTCAGTCATTCATTTTTATTGGAAAAATAAATTAATACCATAATAGGTATTATTTAAGACCTTGATCCCACTTTTTTATTAAAATACTTAATCCTATAGAATGAATGATTCAATACTAAATTTAATTTAGTCAATTTTAATTAGAATAATTATTCTTAAACTATTATGTGAGAAATGTTAATGTTAAAAATATATATATATGAAACTGCTTTTTAAAAAACAAATCTTTTAGGAATCAAACACCAATACTTTTACTCTATTTCACAATAACTATTTAAAAGTTTCTTTATGAGTCAATTAATGTGCATCCAATTATATTATCCTTTACAATAAGTAATCATATTTTCATTATTAACAATGATTCCATTTTTTCCACAACATAAGAACGTTTAATTTAAGTGTTATGGTTTATAATAATTTAATATGGCTATTTAGTAATTTTTTCAAAAAAAATGACCCCCCTTTTCATTTTTTGATGTAATTCCCTCATTCTCCATGTTCTCAATTTTAAAAGAGATTTGAGTCGACATTTATATTAAAATATTAACATAGATATCAGAATAGATCAAAATATTAGTAATATCTTATATATCTCAAAGGTATTTTAGTTATAACCCTTTATTGAAATCCATCAAATGGATTATTAAAATAATATTCTAGTTTTATCCATACCTTTATGGTTTCATATTTATTTGTGAGTTAAATATAATGTTGTATTCAGATACATAATCTTATTATGGCCACCCTTGTTCAGATTTAATTATAAATATAATCCTATGAAGCTACACTATTTTTGATATTCCTATTTGGATGATTGCGGTAATTTTAAAATTGATTTTGAAGGAATGAATAACATATTATTTTTAGGGGTTTTAATATATAAATATCTTATCTCATAAATTATAATATTGTGTGTAATATTCAAATTATTTCGTTTTATACAATATTAGTATAATTAATAGTTTAAATACGTATTAATATATAATTACCCATGTCGTGAATTATTTTATGATAATAAAAATAAATTCAACTTATATTAACACATATAATAATATATATCAATCCCAAAGTACAATAAATCAAATATTCTAAGGAAATAAATTCATTTTATATTAAAATACACATAATTGATTTTGTAGTGTGATCAATTACTAACCCAAACTTGTCTAAATATTGTGTATCCCCAATGTCTAGTGTGTTGTCTGATAAAGTATTCCACTATCAATATATCAGTACTCAAGAGTATAACCAACATTATACTATAAGATAATATGTATAAATAATTATCATACATCACTTTTAGGTTCCATTCACACATGGATACTATTAATAGTTTAATATAAACTTTTTTTCCAAGTAAGAATGTGAAAAAATATATGTGTATCATCAAAAATAATAAATGTATTTTAATAAAATATAATAAATAATACTTTATATAAAATTTTAAATAAATAATACTCATAAAAAATATATCATGTAATAAATATAAATATATGAAAACTTTTTATATTTGAACATGATATTAAAATTTAGGAACATTACTATGTTTAATATCTTCTTGTCATATATGACTATTTTTTATTATGGATTTAATTATTATCTGAATAAGATGATGAAAGTAAATATTATCTACCTAGGTGATTCATTGAAATATTTTAGAATCATTTATAAATTTAATTCAGATATGTGGAATATTTTTTTTGTGAAATTACATGTTAACTTTGGTGAAATTTATTGACAAAAAATATTAAATTATGAGTAAACTGCATTTAGGAATCTTCCTATCGCTCATTTGATCAAAATATTTGGTTACTCTCTAGATTAAAACAATGTTATATGGAACTATAAAATTTATCAAAATCTAGTGTTTTATTTGGAAACATTAAATAAAGATTGTGTTATTTCGATATAGGGATCATACCCGAGAGAGAGGCTTTAAAGGTATCATTGTGAAAGGAATAGAAAACATTTTTCTTAGTGGAATTTGAAAAAGAAATTCATACCTTTTAAGGTCACGTGAAATGAACAAAAATGGAATTTTTTATTGTAATAATTCATTTTATTATATTGTTTAGTTTAAATCCATTTTTATTTCAATATTATGTGGGAGTTACCAAGTAATTTTTTATAGTACGACTTATCACAATTCATCTTTTCCATGATTACTATGGAATTTAATCTAGGTGAAGGTATTTCTCAAAACCAATATAAGTATATCGACTAATGGAATCTATGGAAACAATTTGTAGAATATCAACTCATGTTATTTATGAAAACAAAGATAATAATGTTAATATTTAGTATTTATGAAATGCTGAAGAGAATCACAATTCATGGAACCGGAGGATACCAAGCGGGTTACATGAAACAACATATATTTTTAACCTTAAGAATAACATAAACTAAAGGAATATTTGTGATAAATGTTTAGGTTTTTTTTTATTATGAAGGAAATTATGCCAACCTGATGTTAAAAAGATTATTATGTGACTTAGGAAATGTATACGTGGTTCGTAATGGATGTAGAGGGACCAAGTCAATATTATGACCCTCTGTTATATCTAGGTGATACAAATGGCAGTGGAGGGGTGGTATGAGAATAATTTGTAAAAATTGGATTTCTTATAGATGAAATACGTGGTTTTTTAACACCCTAATATATCATGACATGTTATCTCGTTAACTTAATTCAATAGTTTGTGTTACATGCATCATCAAGTTTGAGCACCCCACCACTTACCACTCTAGCCATTCCAAAAAGAGGTTATGAATAGTATTAATTGCATTATGAATCTTATATACTCCATATATTTTTAACATCAATATTATGTGTTTCCTAGACTAAATATAAGAATAAATTTATTTTTTCAGATAAAATAAGAATTTTTTAAAAAAATTGCAATATTATATCATTTTAAATGGGATCCATTTTTGATGTCCAATATTTCACACTTTTATATATAAATTTGACAAAATAAACTTCTTCTCTAGAATCGGGACATAAACATTTAGTTTTGATAAATTTTTGTTGATTTCCTAATAAATCTCATATTTGGGTGAATAGTGAACAAATACTTAATTTTATTTAAAAACTAGTTTTTTATCCAAAAAAAATTATAGTGGTAAATTATACATTTAAAGGGACTAGATGTATAATTAAATTATAATTTTATAATTTAATATAATTTAGGTAATTAATATTAATTTCCAATTTTAATTTGACATAAACACCTTTCAATCTTTTGTTAGTTTTTACATTTTAAAAACATTCTTTTTGGTTTTGACAATGGGAATTAATTTTAAATTAATAAATAAAACATTTATTTTTGGAATTTGGTAAAATATAATTAATTTTTTAAATCAATATATCAAAATTATATTGGGTATAATTTTTGGTATTTTTCTGAAAATATTCAATTTTTAATGAATAGTGAAAAAACTGTTTTATTATTTAAAACATACTTTTTATTAAATTAATTAATTATTGAATTTTATTTTATTTTAAGTAAAAATAGATATATAATACCTATATATGTTCAATTTAATTCATTCGAGTAATTTTATAATAAAATTACATTTATTAATGTTTATTGAACTTTTTAACGTTTTTTACCATCTTCTATGAGCATTTTTGAATTTGCATAAAACATAATTTTACCACATCTATGAGTTGAATTTCAAAAATACAAGAGACCCAGTTGACATAATTAAGTAAAATTTTATTCAATTAGATTAAAATAATTTTTGGGGAATGGTAATTTTTTTCTATTTATTTACCATAGTTAAAAGTAAATACGGTGATTAAGGGAAAAAATGATATTATAATTACTGTAACACAAATATAAATTCTATTTGAAAAGTGTAATTCGACCAAAAACTACCTTTGGAATAAAATATGATATTATTTGGTCAACATTTATTAGATTAGACATTTATTATTATTTTATTTAAAGAATAGATAAAAGTGTTAAATTCAATGTTTAATAACTAAACCATTTTTAAAACAGGTTTAAAAACAATATAAATTCGACTATAAATATTCATTAGAAAGATGAAATGAATTCATAAATAAGTTTATTTTATTTATAATTTTTAGACATTAAATAATTAAATTTATTTATGACAGAATACTGATTTAGCAATACATTATTAATGAAATATTAAAATAATTGATACTATAAATATCCAAATAAATTTAAATTGAAATTTACGAGGAATTAAACTCATTTTCTAGGAAAATATGACAATTTTGGGTTAATTAGATAAAAAAAATTCTAAATGATATGGTTGTTATGACTCTCACAAAAACAAAATACCAAATACTGTCAAAATTTTCATAAATTAATTTTTAAAACAAGTACTATATTGTTAGTTGATATAATATTCATAAAAATATATGTTTCATCCCAAGGTATTAAATAATATTATATATGTCATTAATGAATCAATTTATGTTCTCTTGTATGTTGAGAGTATGTTTATTATCCATATAGTATACGAATAAAGAAGACACGATAAAAGTTACATTATTTAACTAAGAGTTAAATATAAAAGATAATTTTAAAATTGTAACCTAAACTTGAATAATACATATTAGTTGAGAGGATTTAGACACATAACCACCTAAAGTTCTAAATAAATTCATTTGGATCCATTATAAACCGAATATGATTATATAATAAATTAATATTTTAATCTTTTCCTAAACTGACCCTCACAACTCTTATAAAAGGAAACTTCTCCTTATCTCAACATCACACCTCCAAAGCCATTTGGAATGGCCATACCCCTACCCAAATACCCCCCAAACTTCCCTAACATCCATCTAGAGTCCTTACTTTGATCATAAATCCATCCAAAGGATCCTTTTGATAAACTCAAAAGGAAACACCCAAAGAAGAGGTAATAATTTCACCACTCTCTTTCAAGTTATTTTCTTCTTCCACATCCTCTTTATCGGTTGTTTCCATACCAAAATAATAATTCCAGAACTTCCTACATACTGTGATGTTATTATTAATATGTTATAACCATATTTTTTATTCTATCCATCCTATAAATGGAAAAGTCACCATACATGCATACATACGGCATACCGTCTCCACATCGTGGTATGATTTTTTGTTCAAACACTTCATTATTTGTATGGGTATAATAATGTGTATAAATGATGGAAATAATAAGTATAACATGTTAATTATTCTGTATATATGATATACCATCTAATTGCATACGATTTCACTATCAATATAATGCTATTGTCACTCGTGCGTATGTATGGGTTAGCGTCTCCACAAACACGATGAGATTCATTCCCGATCGTAATCATTCAAGAATAATTTTAATTTTATGGTTAAAAATAATGTTTAAGAACATAATATATTTCTAGATATGAATCAAATACATTTTATCCATAACACACATGGCTTACATAACCAAGAATATAAAAGGAAAAAGATCAATTAACACCCAATATGATGATTCTACTAATAAATTATTAACTAGGAAATATTAGAAAATCATATATGATATCATATTTATGTATATGATTCTTGTATAATTTAATAACAAGGATTTAACTATTATATAGGAGGTTAATGTACCCTTGACCAATAAAAATTACAAGGTAACAGTTATGTCCTTAATCTCATTATTATCCGAGATTGTTTATGAGTATGTATTTTCTGGGAAATATTTATCATCAATGTCTATATTTCAGTAATATGTTTTCAAAAGGAATCTTTTAATTTTTTATGTAAGGATATATTTAACTTTATCATCATTTTAAAAGTTTTAAATATTTATTTTTCTAAATATTTTTAACTAATGTCCATGTTTTCAAAATTATTTAAGGATTTATTTATATAGACATTATTGTTTTAAAATGTTAATTTCATTCAATGTTTTAATGTGTTATGGGACACTTTGATTCAAAAATGTTTTGAAAAGTATTCCTTTCTAAATCATGGGACATTTAAATGATTTCAAAAATATTAATTAGATATTTATCTCAAATAATTTTTATTTCATCTATGTCAACAGCCTTTGATAGATTTTAAACTTTCTTGAAGTTGATTTATTATGAAACAAATCTTCCATATTGTATTGAATATTTTGTGATCTGCTTCACTGTAGATTTTTTATTTTTATACAATTCATGGTTTGTGGATAAAGTATTGACATTTCGTATGCTAGTTTTAATATGAATGTTTATGTTATGTTTAAACATTTTCATATGACGAATGAATTGGACATAGTAATTTACGATTGGAGCCCGCTATAGATCCTCGATGCATCGTTAGGTCTCATAAGCCAAACTAGTGTCTTGGCACAAGGCCTTGACAAAATCTTATTTTTAGTCTTGGAACAATGCCTTGACTATGTGGTTTTGAAGTATGAAATTATGTATTCCATCATTATTAAATTGGATATTGATATTTCATGTGATTATTCAACTAGTAGAATATCCATGTGAATAAGTAAATGGAATTATTTGATTTATATTACCCATATTTTGCTTAAGTTTATGTTTTAAGTGATTTTTTAAGTATTATAAATTTCATTAAATTTTTATGATTATTTTTTAATGTTTATGATATATTTTTATCCTTACTGAGCATTGGAACTCACTATATTCCTATGTTTTATTTTCCCAGTATTTTTAGAATTATATTATGACTGATAAACAATGTTAAGATAGGGAATTAATGGTGTTATCAAAGGATCATTTATATATTGTTTTATTTTCTAATGTGTAATGTAATGTTCATGTATGTAATTTATTTACGAAGATAGAAGAACTAATCGGTCTTTTAAGACTTGATTCCTTATACTCATGCCATTGTATTAAAATAATACATCGACTCTAGGCTTCTGTGGTCAGGGTGTTACAGTTGGTCTCAGAGAAACTTTACCAACAACCTTGTAAATAGATTTAGAAAAACACTGATTAGAAAACATTATCTTAAGGGAGACATTGGGTATTATTATAGAAGATCATCCTAAAATATTGGTAATTTAGATTTTCTTGTGTATTTTCCAAACAATACATCCTTGTCTGGATACGATCAGGTTGGTGGCTCTGACATAGATGTACCTAGGAGTGAAAACTCTGACAAAGAGTTTTGGGATTGACTCGGGATATCCTGGTACAGGACAACTGGCTTTACTATACTCTTGGTTATGACAGTACTAAGGGATATGATTATGATTGTACACATATTTATTAAAATCAATTAAAAAGTATTTATTAGTAAAAACATCTTCCAAGAAAACATTTTATGATTATAGATTTTATGCATAATCTTTTCAACTTACATTAGGGATTTTACATGTTTGAAATTATGCATTGAGATTCATAAACTAACATAGTGTATGTAGTTGTATTGAAATGGTGCCTAGTAGAAGGAATGATAATTCCAAAAATACGCATGATCAAATTCTTAATAAGGGTCATATCATTCATGGTATTAGTCCAACATTTAAAATGGAAATTGTCTTCCATGTATTCTCATCATATAAAGAAATAGAATCATGTGTTAACAAGATAAGTAATGAATTATTTTATTCCTATTGCTTTGAAGGAAAGCAAGAGTATAAAACAATTGAAGAGAGAAATATGGATAAAGGGAAGAGAGGAAAGAACGATTTTATCATATGTGATAACTTTGGAAAGAATCACCGTGGTACATTATTGAAGGGAATTGGATTTTGTTATAAGTGTGGAGAAAAAGGTCACCAAGTACGTGATTGTAAAGGTAAGAAAAGGGTTTCAGATGTACAATGATTCATCTGCAAAGAGTTGGGACACTACATGAATCAATGTCCAAACCATCAGAGTGTACCCCATATACTGCTATTGGATGATAGTCATGTTATGATACTACCGAAGATGAAGAGTAAAGATTACTGTTCTTATGTTTTTATTAAATTATTTTTTTAATTGAGTATTGTATTAATGATGTAAAGGTTATAAGAATTATAGAGTATATAAGGGTTTTACTGTAGTACTATTTCATTAAGGATTTGAGACTATATAGTTCTAAGAAAATTGACCTAATAACATGTTATTTTTATTGGAAATTATATGTTTGAAGGAAACATAAAACTCAATATGGTTCGGATACTGAGGTAGTGATGATGCAAGAAGACATGGTTGATTTGTATATTCGATATTCTTGACTACTTTTAAATTAATTTATTGTATCTTTATTCCATTATTTTTTGAGTTTAAAAAATTTTTTGATATAAGAAGTATATCAAGTATTCTATAACAAATAAAGAAGTACATGCCTATTAAAATAAGGTTTTCTGGTAATTCAGATTATTAACTTGTCTTGTGATAATACAGGATACAGGTATTTACATGTATGTTATGTGACCTTACTTATTAATTTTGAACATTGAGTTTGGACATATGTATTTTGGATAAGTATAATGGTTGGAATGGATCATGTTAAAAAATGGATACTATTTTTTAAGGTTAAAACACTTCTTAAGATTATTTTTGGATTGTTATAAAAAGGACAACCCAGAGGTCGGGTGACAACCCATCGTGTCCGGCAAGGCCTTGAGACTTAAACTCGAAACTGAAGTGTGACAATGGTGAATCACGTACCACTAGCCTATGTGATTTCCTTGTGTGTATAGTGTAGTTTTTTTAAAATGGTCTAATAGATAAATAATAAATTCATTTTTTTTGTAACCATATACAATTAGGATAAATAGAATATTTTTGAATTCTATTATCTTTTGGAGTGAAAGATGAGTTTGTAGTAGGAATTAGTTGAAGGATGAAACTATACATGTCAGATATATATATATATATATTCCCTGCTATTATATGAATAAATTAATTCTTAAAATTTATTTAAGGGGTCTTAAAAACCCAAAATGATTTATCCTAATACCTTATGTTTTGTTGAACCAATGATATTTTACATCATCTTATGTTGATGGAATTGAGGCCCTTAATTTTACATTGGTTTGTGATTAATGACCACAATAAATCCATAATAACATATACATTTTTCAACCAATTACATACCTCTAATTTCAACCAATGTTCTCCTTGTCGAGATTATAATTTGGTGGTAACTTTTTCATTTCTCATTCCCTCCTATTAAGATCACACTTTTTGACCCAATTTATGATGTGGGTTTTCCACAAAGATATTTTTACATTATTAACCATTTATTTTCAAAGAAAAATTTCAAATTGAAAGGACTCCATTTATTTCAAGAGAAGAGAGTGTAACACTCCAATATTTCATAGTATGATATCTCATTAACGTAATTCAATAGCTTGTGCTATACGCATCACTGAATTCGAGCACACCACAACTTACCAAACTAACCATTAAAAAAGTGGTAATGAATAGTTTTAATGGAATTATGAATCATATATACTATATATAATTTTAACATCTATATTATGTGTTTCTTAGACATAATATAACGACAAATTCATTTTTCAGATAAAAGATGCATTTTTCAAAAATGAAATTTGGTCGCATTTTAATGGAGATCCCTTTTTTAATCCAATATTTGACACTTTTATTTATTCAATTTGAAAAAATAATCTTTTTAGAATAGGTACATAAAAAATTAGTTTTGATAAATTTTTGGTTTTTTTCTAATAACATTCATATTTGGGTGAATAGAGAAAATTAATAAATTTTAATTGAAAACAACTTTTTTAATAAAAATAAAATATAGTGTTATATTCAACATTTGAATGGTTTGGAATTATAATTATATTATATTTTAAATATTTAATTCAATTTAGGTCTTTAAAAGTAATTTTACATTTAAATTTGACATAAACACATTTCAATCTTTTGATAGTTTTTACTTTTTAAAAACACCCTTTTTGGTTTTGAAAATGGGAATTAATATAAATTTAATGAATGGAACTTCTATGTTTTGAATTTGGTAAATTATATTTCATTTTTGAATTCAGAAAATCAAAATTTGCTGAGGGTGAGTTTTTGGTATATTTCTGAAAACATAAAATTTTTGATGAATAGTGAAAAAACTGTGTTATTATTTAAAACCAACTTTTTATTTAAATAATTATTTATTTTATTTTATATTTTTTTACGTAAAAATAGATATATAAAACCTATATAAGTTCAATTTAATTATTTGGAGTCATTTTATTATTAAATTAGATGTAAAAAATTTTAATGAACTTTTTAACATTTTTACCCACCTTCTAGGAGCCTTTGAAAATTTGCATTAAACTTAACTTTACTGCTTCTGTGAGTCAAATTTCAAAAATCCTAGAAAGAGGATTGACATCATTAAATAAAATTTTTTACAATATGGTGAAAATAATTTTTGGTGAACATTAAATTATAACTTTTATTTAGGACAGTTAAAGTAAATTTGGTAATAAAGGGTAAAAATGATATTATAATTACCCTAACACATGTCTGAATTCTATTATATAAGTGTAATTATACAAATAAACAACCTTAAGAATAAAATATGATCCTCTTTACTCCACATGTATTAGATTAGTTCAATTATTATTATTTTATTTAAAGAAGAGTTAAAAGTGTTGTATTCAATGATTAATAACTAAACCAATTTTAATATGGGGTTACATATAATATGAATTAGAAAATAAATATTAATTGGAAATATAAAAATATTTCCTACATAATGGTATTTTATTTATAATTTTTAGATGTTAAATAATTTAATTTATTTATGACACAATGATGATACAATAATTATTTAATAACAAAATATTAAAATAAATGATATTATAAATTTCCAAATAAATGTAAACTGAGACTTATGAGGAATTAAAATAATATTTTATGCTAATATGACATGTTTGGGTTGATCAGATAGATATTTTCGAAGTGATAAGGTTGTTATGACTTTCACAAAAACAAAATACCAAAATAGTGTCAAAATTGGCATAAATTAATTTTTTTAAAAAATAAGATATTATTGGTTGATATAATATTAATAAAAATCTATGGTTTGGCCAAACGGATAAAATAAAATTATATATGTCATGAATGAAACAATTGAGGTTCTCTTGAATGTTTAGAATATTTTTATTAACCATATAGTGTATGAATACAAGAAGACAAGATAAAAGTTTAAATATTTAACTAAGAGTAAAATATAAAAGATAAGATGATGTTGGGAAACTCGAAGAAGCAGCTTCGGCGGCGATTCCCTAATCGAGGATGACTGTGGCTCCGGCCCCTCCCTCCCTGGTGGAAAGAGGGGATGCTGATCCTCTTCATCCTTCCTCTTCAAGGCCTCGACCCTTTTCTCCATTCACTATCCCTGATGCCCTCCCTCCTTTTTCGGCGATTCCCCTTAGACCTAAAGTTCTTGACCTCTTAAATGGCTTTCCATAGCTGGCGATTTTGACCAATGAATTCACCGAATCTTCAGATCTCCACAGGCTGACGCTCGTCGCGTGCTTCAGGAATCGTCGACTTTCGGTTGACGACTTTGATCATTTCATGTTGGACTCTTGGGGCCTTCGAGAACAGGCGGTTGTTGAGCGTATTGATAGGAGACACTTGATGATATGTTTTTCTTCAGAGTATGACCTAATCATTGACTGGTCCAGTGGTCCGTGAGCCCTCAATGGATACTTCTTCTACCTTATTCAGTGGTCTTTCGATTTCTGGATGAGCCGTGATGTGCCTACTATGGATGTATGGGTAAGCTTTCCTGGTTTTCATTTGTCATTCCAAAATCCGTCGATTCTTTGTATTCTAGGGAGTATGGTAGGCCGGTATTTGTGATCTGAAAGTAGAACTACTACTGTTTGCCACCCGATATCTCTTCGAATTTGAATCAAAGTTGATGTTTCCAAGCCTCTAGTGGACTGGATTTGGATTGTAGTTAGAGAGTAATTCAGATGGAAGCAACCAATGATTTTTGAATCCTGGCCTGCATTTTCGGTTAATTTTCAAAAGTTATTCTGCCTGCTTTCATCTTATCGTCATTTACGTTGGACACATCGAGGGCAGGATTCTATCCCAAGACAACCACTTGGGGCAAAGCCTAATGAAGTCCACGCTGCCCAGTTTGCAGTCGATTCAGGCGGGGTTGAGGAGGTGTGCGGTGTTGGTTCGTTGGAGTTGGGTCCTCCTGTGTAGGATCCATTGGTTCCAGAGTTGGGGTAATCTTCAACCTCTAGGAAGGGTGATAATACTAAGGTATCAGAGCCAAGGGTCACTGATTTCTTTTCCAATCTGAGGCATGATTTGTGTAACAACCCTCTGCCAAGTAGAACAGGGGAGGTTGTGCTGGTAAGTGAGGTTCATGAGTTGAATACCGATGTTGAGGTGAGGTTCCCTCACTTGCACTCTTCTTCGTCCAACCAGATGGTCTCTTCCTATTCTTCCAATACTATTCCTGCATTCATTTATTCCTTTAAGGCTGTGAGTTTGGGCAGGCATCCTCAAAGTCCTCTTTGGGAGGCCACTAATAAACAACACCAATTTATGGGGTGCGGTTTTGTACAGACCAAAGGCTCAGAGTTGCCCGACTAGAATTTGCTGGATAATCCTTCCTATGATGATATGGTCAAATCCGGAGAAATGTTAATACAATCTCAGAATCGATTTGCAGTGTTGGGGAATGAAGAGTATCAAGCGGTTGAGGAAGGGGATGAGAAGGAGGCTTCTCAGGAGGATATGGATACTGTTTTTAACTCCCTCATTGAGTCCAACGAAGTGGACATTGCGTATGAATATATAAGATCCTCGTTTATGATGGGGAATAACAACCTCATTGTTGTAGAGGGGCTGATTCAGCACTCTCGGAGGCTGAGGAAAAAATGGACTATTCTTTATTTCCAAGCCCTGCCATTACCAGATCCTCAAGCAAAGCCAAGCTCCCTTTTATGGTTCCCAAGAAAGTGGATGAAAACTCTACTAAAGAACTATAACCCCCTGCAAGGGAATCATATGTCATCTACCTGACGAATGCTAAGAATGAAATTTTAGAATCTGGTATCCTACAGAGTGGGAAGGAATTGATGGAATGTGATGAGTGGGAATTCATTATTGATGGTAATGATGAATTCACAAACAAGGGTCTAGAGTTCATCACTACACAGGAGAAGTTTGACTGGCTGAATGGGAGGTGCATAAGGGGAAACATTTCCAAGGAGCAGTGTGACTGGACTCAAAAACAATATGGAACACTGGTGGGTGGTTTCAATGAGAAAACGATCAATGTAGAAGAGCTCATCCAAACCTGGGACAAGATGTTCTATAATTTTAAAAACCTACTCAATGATTATCTGGATGAGCAGGTTACCATCTTTCAATAGAGTCTCCTTAGAGGTAAGGTTTAACACCCTGGGTAAATAATGAATATGATATTTTCATATTTATCCATATTTTTGAATAAAATATTAATATTACTTTAAATGGGACGCTATGCTCGATGGCATACCCAATACGCAACAACGAGTTTCTTGGGAATATTGCGTTGCACTCTAATAATAATATAATATTATTTTAAATGGTAGTTAATGCCTAGCCATTGTAATTGCGGGAATGAACGGAACTACCTAAAAAATTATTATATATGCTTTTCAAATATTTTTACTTTTATCCAATAAATTTTAGAGGCTAAAAATGTGAATGAATCCAATTTTAAGCGTAAATATTCTAATATTATTTAAAAGGTCGATTAACCACCTTTTGATGGAGAACTCTTTCTAAATCCACTATTAACATTTTCATATGTTATATTGGACCAAATAAAATTCTTCTTTAGAATCAGGACAGCGAAATTTACATTGTCTAAATTTTTGGTATTTTTCCGATAAAGTTCATTTTTTAATGAATAGTGAATAATGTTGTATTTTAATTCAAAACCACTTTTTAATCTAATTTGTTTATATGATTAGATTACCTTTTAAATTGGTTTTAAAGTCCAATTATAATATATTTTTACCATTTAATCCAATAGTGGTCATTGGAATTAATTTCACTTTGAAATTAGACTTAAACTATTGTTAATCTTTTAATAGATATTGTTTCATAAAAACACGCTATTTATTTTGACAGCGGGAGTTAATTATTAAATTAATTAATACAACTTATGTGTTTTGAATTTTTTAAAATAGAAATCATTTTTGAATTTGGGATATCAAATATATTTTAGGCTGAATTTTTGGTATTTTCTGAAAAACTTAAATTTTTGATGAATAGTGAAACCACTATGTGGTAGTTAAAGAAACTGATTTTTTGTTTAAATGAAACTTTACCACTTCTGTGACATTATTTTCAAAATTCCTACATACATGGTTGTCATTAAGAAGTAGAATTTGGATCAATGAGATTAAAATAATTTTTGGTGAATAGTAATTTTTAAGTTTTATTAATCGCGATTAAAGGTAATTAGTGTAATTTAAGGTAAAAATAATGATTTAATAATATGAAATGACCTAGACACATGTCCTACCCTCATTGGATGTGTCATGGCCGACCAAGACAATCCATGGTTCAACCTGGGTACCCCGTGGAGCCACTTTGGTAGGAAAATGACATAAATAACTTTTTATTTAAAGTTAAAATTAAAATGTCACAAACATGTGTTGTTTTACTAAAACAATTTTTACATGGGATTATAAAAGTCTTATTTTTTATTATAAATATTCATTATAAAGATAAAAATATTTACTACATCATTATATTTTTTTATATAATTTGTGACACTAAATAAATTAAATTATTTATGACACCATGATGATGCAACGATGACCTCATTATTTAACGATTTAAATAAAATTAAATGATAATGTAAAATATAAGACCTACACTTGTCACAAACCTATTGGATGGGTGTATTTTGAAACCTTATCACCTTATCCTAGAAATATATCCTTTTGGGACCTTTTAAATCCGATAATCATTTTATAATAAATTAATATTTTATTACTTTCCAAGAGTGCCCCTCCTCTCCTCTTATAAAAGGCCCCCACCTCTACCACCTTACACACACCTATCAAGCCTTTCACTCGGCCAACCCCTACCCATTTCATCTCTCCAAATCCCTCTCTTCATCATTGAAGCCTCACTTTGGGCATTATCCTTTCCAAGGAAGCCTTTGAGCTCAAATCAAGAAGAGTTACCCGATTTGAAGGTAGTGTCCTCTCTTGTGTTCTTATGTTTTATTTTGCTTCTCCAACCCTCTAAACTCTTTTTATTACTTTGTTTTGTAACAACAGAAGTATATTCAATATACTAGTATGTTTTTATGAGAAGGATTCAAGCTACACTTACACACACCTTTGTCTAATGGTTAATGAAAATATTGTTTCTGTGGATGGCGAATTACTGCCTCACGAAACGTTGATTGTTCAATATTCTTTTAACACCTTCAAAGGTGGATATTAAGATGTCACTATATTTATATATTATATATAATATGATTATTGTTTCCTTAAGTTTCTGTATTTTTCATTTATGGCATACCATTATGGTTTCCATTATGGGTAAATGTGATATCTTTATTTTAGGAAGTGCGGACTACTGCCCCCTCAAACTGATTTGATTCGTTAATGCCATATGTGGGACGTATAAAGGATGGAATTAATGGTATTACGTATGATATCCAACTGGAATTATAATATACCTTTATATCATTATTGTTTAATTCCATTTAATACAAAAAAAATAAATGAAACTAGCGTTCATGTGTACGTACGGCTTACCGTCTCCATGAACGGTACATTTAATTTCTTATCTCCAAATGTTATGTACTATTATAAGTACATATATATAATGGATATAAATGTAATATATTATATCTAAATAATGGATATCATTCTGGAATTATAATATATATATATATCTAATTTTGTTTTAATTCCATTAATATGACAAAAAACAAAGTAGCGTTCATGCTTACGAACGGCATACTGTCTCCATGAACGGTGCTTTTAATTTTTTTATCTCCAAATGTTATGGAATAGTATAAACTGAATATATAAAGGATATATATTATATTTAAAACATCAATACTATTCTGGATATTATATACTTATAACTACATGGAAAATTCTTTTCCAACAAGTTCAATTTTTACTCATGTACCGAACATCGACAGAAACGTGTGATATGAACTCACTTTATTAACCAATTATTATAACATTATAATATGTGATATGAACTGAATAATAATCTTTAAAGGATTTCCTTATAAAATTATAAATTGACCAAATTTTATTATTCAGGAGATTGAAGAACGATCGAGTCATGTCGAACACGAGGTAAGGGATCCTACTCCTCTCTTTCTTTTTAAGTACACCCTTTTATGTAATTTCTTTTAAGCTCATATTTCTTATGATTTGGATGTTATTTTATATTAATCATACTGTAATTTTTATGTTCATATTATGAGAGACCCTGGTTTCTCTCATCAATCCATTTTTGATGTTCTGAGTGGCGCCGTTAGGCTGCTGAATTTTCGTAAGAGATCCAACCTCTCTCTTTCTTTTTAAGTACTCTCCTTTATGTCACTTCTTTTAAGATCCTATTTGTTAAGTTGGGGGATGTTATTTTATATTCCTATTGCTGTAAATTTTATTCAAATATTTTTAGAGGCCCTATTTGATCTCATCAATCCATTTTTTGATGTTTTAAGTGGCGTCGTTAGGCTGCCGAGTTTTCGTAAGAGATTTTTCCTCTCACTTTTATTCCCGTGAGATTTATGCTACATTTGCCACCATTTCATTTGAGTTGTGTATGTACTACCCATTATTATACTCTTTGTGTAAAATAATTTCATTTATGGGTATTTATATATTCATTGTATGACCCTTCTTCAATGGGGTGTATGTTTCGAAAGTTACCCAAGTCGGTAAGGGAACCTTTCACCCTCTACTTTTAAAAGACTTATTTTGTTATGTCTTTTAATTCACATACTATTATGTTGGGATATGTTCTTCTATATCCTTATTGATGTAAATTTTATTTCCATGTGATGACATAACCTTTTTATCTCTTATCAACTCATTTTCTAAATTTTGAAGTGACGTCGTTAGGCTATCGAATTTTACCAAGGGAACTTTTTAATCCAATTTCGATTTCTTTCGGTTCAACATGTAGTTATTGAATAGGTCTTCCTTTGAATATGTGTGAATGAAATTTTATTGTCATTCAATTAATATCAACTTATATTGGGTGTATTTATATTTTTAACACATAATTTTGAGATTGATTTATCCTTAATTTAAGGATACCTTCTTTATAAGGGATTTCATCACATTTTACATTTCTATTGAGACTTCATTGTTGTTATGAAACAATTCACTCTTATATGGTTTATATACTATCCTTTGGAATATTATATCTCGAATCCATTTATTCTCATGATATTATAAAGTTCTGATTAAATGATATTCCTAAATTATTGTATTCAAGTGTCTCTTATTTTGGTAAAAACCCTTTAACCAAAATATCGCTTTAAATGTTTTATTGATTTGTTCTTATTAATATCCATGTTTTCAAAATGTTTTTAAGGATTTATTTATATGGATATTAATGGTTTAATATGTTAAAATATTCAAGGTGGAATGGGAAACTTTGATTCAAAAATCTCTTTATTAAATGTATTAAATGGTTTTAAAAATGGTTTTTTTTAATGGATTCATGATTTAAAAATCCTAAAATGTTATAGTGTGATTGAAATGTGGGAATTTTATGTTTCCTTTATTCGTGTTTTATGTGATATATTTATGTTATGGTTCTTGGGCATTGTTATGAAAATGGGAGGTTCCGTGATAAACTAAGGGTGGGTGAGCCCGATATAGCTCTCCAAGGCATTGGATAACGCGAAGGGGTTAAACGTTATGGTTTATCTGAAGAGATTTAGGGAATATACTGTGATGGGTATTCCAAACATAACTAAAAGGAATACTCCCTACGTAAGAATGTTATGAATGCCTCATGTTACCTTTATGCCTTATTATTTCTATGTTTTATTCATGATTTGATGAGCTATGTTAAAGTGCTTATGTTTTATGAGTAAACTATGATTTCATTGATTCTTATGTATACATGTACTCATGTTTCCTTTCCATATTTTTATATCCCTTACTGATCTTTTAATACTCATCCCAAGTTTTTGAAATGTTTTACACAGGACTTAAAGATGAATAGGTTCAAGGATGGGATCAAGGAAAGACATGCTATCTAAAACATGTAACTAGACATATTTCTTTTAAGAGTTTTTTTATGGAAACTTGGTAGAAGTGTCTACTTTGTAATCTTTTGAGATGCAATAGTTATGTTCTAATTCTCTAAAAATATAGACCTGAAAAGATCCTAAATGTGTATTATTAATTTAATTCAATATTAAGTATGGTTTATGGCTAGGGCCTTATAGTTGGTTTCAGAGGTCGGTTTAGATAACTTTAGAGGTTAGGGTATTCTTTAAGATTAAGTGAAATTGCCATAATGGCTAGTATTTAAGAAAGAGTCCTAGTTTTAGATAAAGTGGATGAGTAAGTATATCTTAGTGTTTATGTTCCTCATTAGTACATGATGTTTTTGTTGATATACTCACACTGACATTTTTTGGTTTTAGTAAATGGATGGATCTAGCATGAAAAAAAGTGAAAATGGTTTTGAAGGAAACTGTGTTGGTTCTCTGATTAAGAGACTTGATGAAATGTGGGATTCAATTAGGAAAATCATGGTTGTTCTAAACCAACTACCAAGGAGTCATGATCATCCACTTGAACCATGGTATGTTCTATAATGCATCATGTACGAGATGAACAATCGATGTGGAAGTTCATCTAATAATTATAAAGGTAACCATTAGGGATTATATGATCCTTACTTTTTAATAAATTATGGGTTACTCTATGATATTATGGAAATTGAAAGGCATGAGATAAAAACCAGGTTAAAATATGTTAGGATTATTTTTGAAGATAGTATCTCTTATTGGAAAATGTTTTAAGAATTATATAGTTTTGGAAAAAGGACAACACATAGACCCTGTGACAAACCGTCGTGTCGGACAATGTTATGGGAATCGAACCCACAACCAATGTGCGACTGGTATTTGTCGCCTATCACTGGACTACGTGATGTCCCTAGTTAGTATGACTTATTCTTTTTAGTTAGATGAATTTATAAATAATAGTAAGTTGATTTTGTGTTATCTATGGAAATTATTAACCTATCATTGAGGATATGTGATTAGGTTAATTACATTTCAATGTGAGACTTTTAGAGAAACCGATGTTATTTGAAGATAAGTGTTAATTTGTACCTTGGAAAACTATGTGACTAAATCCTTAAAATATTTGGGTTTCAATATTTGTTAGGTTTACTGATGAATTTTATGGAAAAATTGTTTATCAAATGGTCCTTGTTGAACTTTGGATTTTGTTGGACAAATTTTGGAGATTAAGAATAGATTTTATTTTTATAAAGGATTATACTTTTTTTGGATTATTTGATCTCATACTAACAATTTTGGTTTTGGTTTTTGATCTAAATTCTTTGGAAATATATAGTTCTCTTTTTTGGATTAGGTGATTCACTAGAAGTTGATTATTGCACTCTTAATGTAAACAAGTCATCCTAAATACTCATCTTTTGGAGAAAATATGAGTTTGTGAAAGAAATATAGTAAAAGTTGAATGTCAACATGACAAGTAAGTATGTTTCGTTATGTTTTAGTTAAGCTCAAAAATAAATTACTCAATGAAAAGTAACTTAAAAAAATGTTGTCCGTTAACTTTTCCTACTGGGGAATCGAATACAGTTTAACCCACCACAAGTTTGTGACTTTCTTATGGTTAACTTTCTCCTAGACATGTTTACTATCACTCTCCCTCAGAACATGAGCCTTTTTTTTCTTCCATGTCCATGTTTTCCTACATGGAATCCTAGTATGGGATAACTAGGGTGACCTTTGTAATTCTCTTTATTTATTTTAAAGTGGTAGTTTTACTGACTCCTGTTCCGATGTGGGATTTTCAATGAATATTCCAAGCCCAATTTTAAAAATAGCGAGGATGCAATTCCAAAAAGGGGGAAGGAAGTAACACCCCAAATAAATAAAGAATATGACATTTTCATATTCATCCATATTTGTGAATAAAATATTAATATTACTTTAAAGGGGACGCTATGCTTAATGGAGTACCCAATACCAAACAACAAGTTTCTTGGGAATATTGTGTTGCTCTCTAATAATAATATAATATTATTTTAAATGGTAGTAAACGCCTAGCCGTTGTAATGGTGGTAATGAATGGAAGTAACTAAAAAATGATTATATATGTTTTTCAAATATTTTTTCTTTTATCCAATAAATGTTAGAGGCTTAAAATGTGAATGAATCCAATTTTAAGCGTTAATATTCTAATATTTTTTAAAAGGTCGATTAACCAACTTTTGATGGAGAACACTTTTTAAATCCACTTTTTGACATTTTAATATATTATATTGGAGCAAATAAAATTCTTCTTTAGAATCTGGACATCAAAATTTACATTGTGTAAATTTTTGGTATTTTTCCGATAAAGTTCATTTTTTAATGAATAGTAAAAAATGTTGTATGTTAATTCAAAACCACTTTTTAATCTAATTTTTTTATATGATTATATTAAATTTTGAATTTTTTTTAAAGTCCAATTATAATATATTTTTTCCATTTAATCCAATAGTGGTCATTGGAATTAATTTCACTTTGAAATTTGACTTAAACTAGTGTCAATATTTTAATTGATATTATTTCTTAAAAGCACGGAATTTTTTTTGATAGTGGGAATTAATTATTAAATTAATTAATGCAACTTATATGTTTTGAATTTTGTAAAATAGACATCGTTTTTTAATTCAGAATATCAAATATAGCTTAGTGTTAATTTTTTGTTATTTTTCTGAAAAACATCAATTTTTGATGAATACTGGAACCACTAAGTGGTAGTTAAAGATACTAATTTTTCATTTAAATAAAACAATGCCAATTCTGTGATTTTATTTTCAAAAATCCAACATACATGGTTTTCATTAAGAAGTAAAATGTGGTTCAATGAGATTAATATAATTTTTGGTGAATAGTAATTTTTATGTTTTATTAATCACGATTAAAGGTAATTAGTGTAATTTTAGGTAAAAATAATGTTTTAATATTATGAAATAACCTAGACACATGTCCTACCCTCATTGGATGTGTCATGGCCGACCAAAAAAATCCATGGGTCAACTTGGGGACCCCATGGAGACACTTTGGTAGGAAAATGACATAAATAACTTTTTATTTAATGTTAAAATTAAAATGTCACAAACATGTGTTGTTTTACTAAAAAAAAATTACATGGGGTTATAAAAGTAATATTTTATAATATAAATATTCATTATAAATCTAAAAATATTTAATACATAATTATATTTTTTTTATATAATTTTTGACACTAAATAAATTAAATTATTTATGACACCATGATGTTGCAGTGATTACCTCATTATTTAATGATTTAAATAAAATGAAATGATAATGTGAAATCTAAGACCTAAAATTGTCAAAAACCTATTGTATGGGTGTATTTTGAAACCTTATCACCTTATCCCCGAAATATATCCTTTTGGATCCTTTTAAATCCGAAAATCATTTTATAATAATGTAATATTTTATAACTTCCCAAGAGTGCCCCTCCTCTCCTCTTATAAAAGGCCCCCACCTCTACCACCTTACACACACCTCGCAAGCCTTTTGCTCGGCCAAACCCTACCCATTTAATCTCTCCACATCCCTATCTTCATCATTTAAGCCTCACTTTGGGCATAATCTTTTCCAAGGAAGCCTTTGATCTCAATTCAAGAAGTGTTACCCGATTTAAAGGTAGTGACCTCTCTTGTGTTCTTATGTTTTATTTTGCTTCTCCAACACTATAAACTCTTTTTATTCCTTTCTTTTGTAAACACACATGTATATTCAATATACTAGGATGTTGTTATGTGAAGGATTCAAGCTACACTTACATACACCTTCGTCTAATGATTAATGAAAATACTGTTTCTGTGGATGGCGAATTACTGCCTCATGAAACGTTGATTGTTCAATATTCTTTTAACACTTTCAAATGTGGCCATTAATATGTCACTGTATTTATATATGATATATAATATGTTTATTTTTTCCTTAATATTCTGTATTTTTCATTTATGGAATACCTTTATGGTTTCCATTAAGGGTAAATGTGATATCTTCATTTTAGGAAGTGCGGATTACCGCCCCCTCAAAGTGATTTGATTTGTTAATGCCATATGTGGGATGTATAAAGGATGGAATTAATGTTATTACATATGATATCCTACTGGAATTATAATATACCTTTATATCATTATTATTTCATTCCATTGAATACAAAAAAAATGAAAGTAGCGTTCATGCGTATGTACGGCTTACCATCTCCATGAACGGTACCTTTCATTTCTTATCTCCAAATGTTATGTAATAATATAAGTACATATGTATAATGGATATATATGTAATATAATACATCTAAATTATGGATATCATTCTGTAATTATAATATATATATATCTATCATTTTGTTTTAATTCCATTAATATGACAAAAAAAGAAAGTAGCGTTCATGCGTACGTACGACCTACCGTCTCCATGAACGGTGCTTTTAATTTTTTTATCTCCAAATGTTATGGAATATTATAAACTGAATATATACATGATATATATGATATTTAAAACATCAATACTATTCTGTATATTATGTACTTATAACTACATGGAAAATTCTTTTCCAACAAGTTCAATTTTTACTCATGTACCGAACATCGACAAAAACGTCTGATATGAACTCACTTTATTAACCAATTATTATAACATTATAATATGTGATATGAACTGAATAATAATATTTAATGGATTTCCTTAGGAAATTATAAATTGAAGGAATTTTATTATTCAGGAGATTAAAGAATGATTGAGTCATGTCAGACACGAGGTAAGGGATCATACTCCTCTCTTTCTTTTTAAGTACACCCTTTTATGTCATTCCTTTTAAGCTCATCTTTCTTATGATTGAGATGTTATTTTATATTACTCCTACTGTAATTTTTATGTTCATATGATGAGAGACAATATTTTCTCTCATCAATCCATTTGGGGTGTTTTGAGTGGCGTCGTTAGGCTGCCGAATTTTCGTAAGAGATCCAACCTCTCTCTTTCTTTTTAAGTACTCTCCTTTATGTCACTTCTTTTAAGCTCCTCTTTGTTATGTAGGGGGATTTTATTTTATATTAATCTTTCTGTAAATTTTATTCCAATATTATGAGAGTCCCTATTTGATCTCATCAATCCATTTTTGGAAGTTTTAAGTGGCGTCGTTAGGCAGCTGAGTTTTCGTAAAGGATTCTTTATGTCACTTTTATTCCCGTGAGATTAATGCTACATTTACAACCATTTCCTTTGAGTTGTGTATTTACTGTACATTATTATACTCTTTGTGTAAAATAATTTCATTTATGGGTATTTACATATTCATTTTATGACCCTACTTCAATGGGATGTATGTTTCGAAAGTTACCCAAGTCGGTAAGGGAACCATTCACCCTCCGCTTTTAAAAGACTTATTTTGTTATATCTTTTAATTCACATACTATTATGTTGGGATATGTTATTATATATCATTATTGATGTAAATATTATGTTCAAGTGATGACATATCCTTTTTATCTCCCATCAACTCATTTTCTGATTTTTGAAGTGACGTCGTTAGGCTGTCGAATTTTACCGAGGGAACTTTTAAACCCAATTTCGATTTCTTTGGGTTCAACATGTAGTTATTGAATATGTCATCCTTTGAATATGTGTGAATGACCTTTTATTGTCTTACACTTACTATCCACTAATATTGGGTGTATTTATATTTTTCACACATAATTTTGAGATTGATTTATCCTTAATTTAAGGATACCGTCTTTATAAGGGATTTCATCTCATTTTACATTTCTATTGAGACATCATTGTTGTTATGCATCAATTCACTCTTATATGGTGTATATACTGTACATTGGAGTATTATATCAGGAATCCATTTATTCTCATGTTATTATAATGTTCTGATTAAATGTTATTCCTCAATTATTGTATTCAAGTGTCTCTAATTTTGGTAAAAACCCATTAACCAAAATATCACTTTAAATGTTTTTATGATTTTTTCTTATTAATATACATGTTTTCAAAATGTTTTTAAGGATTTATTTATATGGATATTAATGGTTTAAAATTTTAAAAGCTTCAAGGTGGTATGGTACACTTTGATTCAAAAATCTCTTTATTAAATGTTTTAAATGGTTTTGAAATTGGTTTTTTTGAATGGTTTCATTATTTCAAAATCCTAAAATGTTATATTGTGATTGAAATGTGGAAATTTTTTGTTTCCTTTATGAATGTTTTATATGATACATTTAGGTTATGGTTCTTGGGAATTGTTATGAAAACGGGTGGTTCTGTGATAAACTAATGGCTGGTGAGCCCGATATAGCTCTCCAATGCATTGGGTAACGTGAAGGGGTTAAACGTTATGGTTTCTCCGAAGAGATTTAGGGAATATACTGTGTTGGGTATTCCAAATGTAACCAAAAGGGTTAATCCCTATGTAAGAATGTTATGAATGCCTAAAGTTACCTTTATGCCTTATGATTTCTATGTTTTATTCATGATTTTATGAGGTATGTTAAAGTGCTTATGTTTTATGAGTAAAGTTTGATTTCATTGATTCTTATGTATACATGTACTCATGTTTCCTTTCCATATTTTTAAATCCCTTACTGAGCTTTTAATTCTCATCCCATGTTTTTGAAATGTTTTATAGAGGACTTAAAGATGAATAGGTTCAAGGATGGGATCAAAGAAATACATTTTATCTAAAACATGGAACTCGACATATTTCTTTTAAGAGTTTTTTATGGAAACTTAGTAGAAGTGTCTACGTTGTAATCGTTTGAGATGCAATAGTTATTTCTTAATTCTCTACAAATATAAACCTGAAAATATCCTCAATGTGAATTATTAATTTAATTCAATATTAAGTAAGGTTTAAGGCTAGGGCCTTATAGTTGGTTTTAGAGGTCTGTTTAGATAACATTAGAGGTTTGGGTATTCTCTAAGAATAAGTGACATTACCATAATGGCTAGTATTTTAGAAAGAGTCCTAGTTTTAGATAAAGTGAATGATTAAGTATATCTTAGTGTTTATCTTCCTCATTAGTACATGATGTTTTTGTTGATATACTCACACTGACATTTTTTGGTTTTAGTAAATTGATGGATATAGCAGGAACCAAAGTGGCAATGGGTTTGAAGGAAACTGTGTTGGTTCTCTGATTAAGAAACTTGATGAAATGTGGGATTCAATGAGGAAACTCATGGTTGTTCTAAACCAACTATCAAGGAGTCATGATCAACCACTTGAACCATGGTATGTTCTCTAATGAATCATGTACGAGATGAACAATCGATGTGGAAGTTAAGGTTATAATTATAAAGGTATCCATTAGGGTTTATATGATCCTTACTTTTTATGAAATTATGGGTTACTCTATGATATGATGGAAATTGAAAGGAATGAGATAAAACTGAGGTTAAAATATGTTATGAGTATTTTTGAAGATATTATCTCTTATTGGGAAATGTTTTAAGAATTATATAGTTTTGGAAAAAGGACAACACATAGATCGTGTGACAACCTGTCATGTCGGACAATGCTGTGGGAATCGAACCCACAACCAAAGTGCGACTGGTCTTTGTCGCCTACCACTAGACTACGTGAAGTCCCCAGTTAGTATGACTTATTATTTTTAGTTATATGAATTTATAAATAAGAGTAAGTTGATGTTGGGTTATCTAGGGAAATTATTAACCAATCATGGAGGATATGTGATTAGGTTAATTACATTTCAATGTGAGAATTTTAGAGAAACTGATGTTATTTGAAGATAAGTGTTAATTTGTACCTTGGAAAACTATGTGACTAAATCCTTCAAATATTTGGGTTTCAATCTTAGTTTGGTTTACTGATGAATTTTATGGACAAATTGTTTATCAAATGGTCCTCGTTGAACATTGGGTTTTGTTGGAAAAATTTTGGAGATTAAGAATAGATTTTCTTTTTATAAAAGATTATACTTTTTTGGATTATCTGATCTCATACTAATAATAGGTTTTGGTTTTTTATCTAAAGACCTGGGAAATATATAGTTCACTTTTGTGGATTAGGTGATTCACTATAAGTTTATTGTAACAGTCTTAATGTAAACAATTCATCCTAAATACTCATCTTTTGGAGAAAATATGAGTTCGTGTAAGAAATCTAGTAAAAGTTGAATGTCAACATGACAAGTAAGTATGTTTCCTTATGTTTTAGTTAAGCTCAAAATTAAATTACTCAATTAAAAGTAACATAAAAAAATGTTTTCCTTTAACTTTTCCTACTGGGGAATCGAATACCATTTAACCCACCACAAGTTTGTGACTTTCTTATGGTTAACTTTATCTTAGACATGTTTACTATCACTCTCCCTCAGAACATGACCCTTTGTTTTTTATTCAATGTCCATGTTTTCATACATGGAATCCTAGTAAGGGTTAACTAGGGTGACCTTTGTAATTCTATTTCTTTATTTTAATGTGGTAGTTTTACTGACTCTTGGTCCGATGTGGGATTTTCAATGAAGATTGCAAGCCCAATTTTAAAAATTGTGAGGACGCAATTCCCAAAAGGGGTGAAGGAAGTAACACCCTAGGTAAATAAAGAATATGAAATTTTCATATTTATCCATATTTGTGAATAAAATATTAATATTACTTTGAAGGGGATGCTATGCTTGATGGCGTACCCAATACCCAACAACGAGTTTCATAGGAATCTTGCGTTGCACTCTAATAATAATATAATATTATTTTAAATGGTAGTTAATTCCTAGTCGTTGTAACGGCGGTAATGAACGGAACTAACTTCAAAATGATTATATATGTTTATAAAATATTTTTACTTTTATCAAATAAATGTTAGAGGCTTAAAATGTGAATGAATCCAATTTTAAGCATAAATATTCTAATATTCTCTAAAAGGTCGATTAACCACCTTTTGATGCAGAACGCTTTTTAAATCCGCCTTTTGACATTTTTATATATTATATTGGACCAAATATAATTCTTCTTTAGAATCGGGACATCAAAATTTATATTGTGTAAATTTTTGGTATTTTTCTGATAAAGTTCATTTTTTAATGAATAGTGAAAAATGTAGTATGTTAATACAAAACCTATTTTTAATCTAATTTTTTTATGTGATTATATTACATTTTGAATTGTTTTTAAAGTCCAATTATAATATATATTTGCCATTTAATCCAATAGTTGTCATTGGAATTAATTTCACTTTGAAATTTGACTTAAACTAGTGTCAATATTTTAATAGATATTGTTTCTTAAAAACACGATATTTGTTTTGACAGTGGAAATTAATTATTAAATTAATTAATGCAACTAATATTTTTTGAATTTTTTAAAATAGACATCATTTTTGAATTCAGGATATCAAATATAGCTTAGGGTGAATTTTTAGTATTTTTCTGAAAAACATCATTTTTTGATGAATACTGAAACCACTAAGTGGTACTTAAAGAAACTTATTTTTCGTTTAAATAAAACATTTCCACTTCTGTGATTTGATTTTCAAAAATCTGACATACATGGTTTTCATAAAGAAGTAAAATTTGGTTCAATGAGATTAAAATATTTTTTGGTGAATAGTAATTTTTATGTTTTATTAATCGCGATTAAAGGTAATTAGTGTATTTTAAGGTAAAAATAATGTTTTAATAATATAAAATGACCTAGACACATGTCCTACCCTTATTGGATGTGTCATGGCCGACCAAGACAATCCATGGGTCAACTTGGGGACCCCATGGAGCCACTTTGGTAGGAAAATGACATAAATATCTTTTTATTTAAAGTTAAAATTAAAATGTCACAAACATGTGTTGTTTTACTAAAAAAAATTACATGGGGGTTATACATGTCATATTTTTTAATATAAATATTAATTATAAATATAAAAATATTTACTACATCATGATAATTTTTTATATAATTTTTGACACTAAATAAATTAAATTATTTATGACACCATGATGATGCAGCGATTACCTCATTATTTAACGATTTAAATAAAATGAAATGATAATGTCAAATCTAAGACCTACAGTTGTCGCAAACCTATTGTATGGGCGGATTTTGAAACCTTATCACCTTATACTCGAAATATATCCTTTTGGGACTTTTTAAATCTGAAAATCATTTTATAATAATGTAATATTTTATAACTTTCCAAGAGTGCCCCTCATCTCCTCTTATAGAAGGACCCCACATCTACCACCTTACACACACCTCTCAAGCCTTTGGATCGGCCAAACCCTACTCATTTCATCTCTCCACATCCCTCTATTCATCATTGAAGCCTCAATATGGGAAGAATTTTTTCCAAGGATTCCTTTGAGCTCAAATCAAGAAGAGTTACCCGATTTAAAGGTAGTGTCCTCTCTTGTGTTCTTATGTCTTATTTTGCTTCTCCAACCCTCTAAACTCTTTTTATTAATTTATTTTGTAACAAAACCTCTATATTAAATATACTATGATGTTGTTATGTGATGTATTTGAGCTACACTTACATACACCTTCTTCTAATGGTTAAATAAAATATTGTTTCTATGGATGGCGAATTACTGGCTCACGAAACGATGATTGTTCAATATTCATTTAACACCTTCAACGGTGGCCATTAATATGTCACTATATTTATATATGATATATAATATGTTTATGTTTTCATTAATATTCTTTATTTTTCATTTATTTCATACCTCTATGGTTTCCATTAAGGGTAAATTCGATATCTTCATTTTAGGAAGTGCGGACTACCGCCCCCTCAAAGTGATTTGATTCGTTAATGCCATATGTGGGACGTATAAAAGAAGGAATTAATGGTATTAAATATGATATCCTACTGGAATTATATTATACCTTTATATCATTATTATTTCATTCCATTGAATACAAAAAAAAAGAAATGAAAGAAGCGTTCATGCGTACGTACGACTTACCATCTCCATGAACGGTACCTTTCATTTCTTATCTCCAAATGTTATGTAATATTATAAGTACATATATATAATGGATATATATGTAATATATTACATCTAAATTATTTATATCATTATGGAATTATAATATATATATATATATCTCATTTTGTTTTAATTCCATTAATATGACATAAAAAGAAAGTAGCGTTCATGCGTACGTACGGCATACCGTCTCCATGAACGGTGATTTTAATTTTTTTTATCTCCAAATGTTATGGAATATTATAAACTGAATATATACAGGATATATATGATATATAAAACATGAATACTATTCTGTATATTAATTACTTATAACTACATGGAAAATTTTTTTCCAACAAGTTCAATTTTTTACTCATGTACCGAACATCGACAAAAGCGTCTGATATGAACTCACTTTATTAACCAATTATTATAACATTATAATATGTGATATGAACTGAATAATAATATTTAAAGGAGGTCCTTAAGAAATTATAAATAGAACAAATTTTATTATTCAGGAGATTAAATAACGATCGAGTCATGTCGGACATGAGGTAAGGGATCCTACTCCTCTCTTTCTTTTTAAGTACACACTTTTATGTCATTCCTTTTAAGCTCATATTTCTTATGATTGGGATGTTATTTTATATAAATCCTACTATAATTTTTATTTTCATATGATGAGAGAACATATTTTCTCTCATCAATCCATTTTGTATGTTTTGAGTGGCGCCGTTAGGCTGCCGAATATTCATAAGAGATCCAACCTCTCTCTTTCTTTTTAAGTACTCTCCTTTATGTCACTTCTTTTAAGCTCCTCTATGTTATGTAGGGGGATGTTATTTTATATTACTCTTGGTGTAAATTTTATTCAAATATTATTAGAGTCCCTATTTGATCTCATCAATCCATTTTTGGAAGTTTTAAGTGGCGCCATTAGGCGGCCGAGTTTTCGTAAGTGATTTTTCATCTCACTTTTATTCTCGTGAGATTTATGCTACATTTTCCACCATTTACTTTGAGTTGTGTACATAATTACAATTATTATACTATTTTTGTAAAATAATTTCATTTATGGGTATTTACATATTCATTGTATGACCCTTCTTCAATGGGGTGTACGTTTCTAAAGTTACCCAAGTCAGTAAGGGAACCATTCACCCTACGCTTTTAAAACACTTATTTTGTTATGTCTTTTAATTCACATAATATTATGTTGGGATATGTTATTATATATCATTATTGATGTAAATTTTATGTCCAAGTGATTACATACCCTTTTTATCTCTCATCAACTCATTTTATGAATTTTGAAGTGACGTCGTTAGGCTGTCGAATTTTACCAAGGGAACTTTTTACCCCAATTTCGATTTCTTTGGGTTCAACCTGTATTTATTGAATATGTCATCCTTTGAAAATTTTTTAATGACCTTTTATTGTCTTACACTTCATGTCCACTTATATTGGGTGTATTTATATTTTTCGCACATAATTTTGATATTGATTTATCCGTAATTTAAGGATACCTTCTTTATAAGGGATTTCATCTCGTTTTACATTTCTATTGATACTTCATTGTTGTTATGCACCAATTCACTCTTATATGGTGTATATACTGTCCTTTGGAGTATTATATCATGAATCCATTTATTCTCATGATATTATAATGTTTTTATTAAATGTTATTCCTCAATTATTGTATTCAAGTGTCTCTAATTTTGGTAAAAACCCTTTAACCAAAATATCACTTTAAATGTTTTAATGATTTGTTGTTATTAATATCCATGTTTTCAAAATGGTTTTAAGGATTTATTTATATGGATATTAATGGATTAAAATGTCAAAAGCGTCAAGGTGGTATGGGACACTTTGATTCAAAAATCTCTTTATTAAATGTTTTAAATGGTTTTGAAAATGGTTTTTTTGAATGGATTCATTATTTCAAAATCCTAAAATGTTATATTGTGATTGAAATGTGGAAATGTTATGTTTCCTTTATGCATGTTTTATGTGATACATTTATGTTATGGTTCTTGGGCATTGTTATGAAAACGGGTGGTTCCGTGATAAACTAATGGCTGGTGAGCCCGATATATCTCACCAATGCATTGGGTAACGCGAAGGGGTTAAAATTTATGGTTTCTCCGAAGAGATTTAGGGAATATACTGTGATGGATATTCCAAATGTAACCAAAAGTGTTACTCCCTACGTAATAATTTTATGAATGCCTCAAGTTGCCTTTATTCCTTATGATTTCTATGTTTTATTCATGATTTGATGAGGTATGTTAAAGTGCTTATGTTTAATGAGTAAAGTATGATTTCATTGATTCTTATGTATACATGTACTCATGTTTCCTTTCCATATTTTTATATCCCTTACTGAGCTTTTAATTCTCATCCCATGTTTTTGAAATGTTTTACACAGGACTTAAAGATGAATAGGTTCAAGTATGGGATCAAGGAAAGACATGCTATCTAAAACATGGAACTATACATATTTCTTTTAAGAGTTTTTTTATGGAAACTTGGTATAAGTGTCTACTTTGTTATCTTTTGAGATGCAATAGTTATGTCTTAATTCTCTACAACTCTAAACCTGAAAAGATCCTCAATGTTAATTATTCATTTAATTCAATATTAAGTAAGGTTTAAGGCTAGGTCCTTATAGTTGGTTTCAAAGGTCGGTTTAGATAACATTAGAGGTTAGGGTATTCTCTAAGAATAACTGGCATTACCATAATGGCTAGGATTTCAGAAAGATTCCTAGTTTTAGATAAAGTGAATGAGTAAGTATATCTTAGTGTTTATCTTCCTCATTAGTACATGATGTTTTTGTGGATATACTCACACTGACATTTTTTTGTTTTAGTAAATGGATGGATCTAGGATGAACCAAAGTGAAAATGGGTTTAAAGTAAACTGTGTTGATTCTCTGATTAAGAGACTTGATGAAATGTGGGATTCAATGTGGAAACTCATGGTTGTTCTAAACCAACTATCAAGGAGTCATGATAAACCACTTGAACCATGGTATGTTCTCTAATGCATCATGTAAGAGATGAACAATCAATGTGGAAGTTCAGGTTATAATTATAAATGTAACCATTAGGTTTTATATGATCCTTACTTTTTAAGAAATTATGGGTTACCCTATGATATGATGGAAATTGAAAGGCATGAGATAAAAATGAGGTTAAAATATGTTATGATTATTTTAGAATATATTATCTCTTATTGGGAAATGTTTTATGAATTATATAGTTTTGGAAAAAGGACAACACATAGAATGTGTGACAACCCGTCATGTCGGACAATATTGTGGGAATCAAACCCACAACCAATGTGCGACTGGTTTTTGTCGCCTACCACTGGACTACATGAAGTCCCTAGTTAGTATGACTTATTATTTTTAGTTAGGTGAATTTATAAATATGAGTAAGTTGATTTTGGGTTATCTATGGAAATTATTAACCTATCATGGAGGATATGTGATTAGGTTAATTACATTTCAATGTGAGACTTTTATAGCAACTGATGTTATTTGAAGATAAGTGTTATTTTGTACCTTGGAAAACTATGTGACTAAATCCTTCAAATATTTGGGTTTCAATCTTAGTTTGTTTTACTGATGAATTTTATGGACAAATTGTTTATCGAATGGTCCTTGTTGAACTTTGGGTTTTTTAGGAAAAATTTTGGAGATTGAGAATAGATTTTCTTTTTATAAAGGATTATACTTTTTTGGATTATCTGATCACATACTAACAATTTTGGTTTTGGTTTTTGATATAAGGACCTGGGAAATATATAGTTCTCTTTTGTGGATTAGGTGATTCACTATAAGTTGATTATATCACTCTTAATGTAAACTAGTCATCCTAAATACTCATCTTCTGGAGAAAATATGAGTTCGTGTAAGAAATCTTATAAAAGTTGAATATCAACATGACAAGTAAGTATGTTTCCTTATGTTTTAATTAAGCTCAAAAATAAATTACTAAATGAAAAGTAACATAAAAAAATGTTGTCTGTTAACTTTTCCTTCTGGGGAATCGAATAACATTTAACCCACCACAAGTTTGTGACTTTCTTATGGTTAACTTTCTCCTAGACATGTTTACTATCACTCTCCCTCAGAACATGACCCTTTGTTTTTTCTTCTATGTCCATGTTTTCCTACATGGAATCCTAGTATGGGTTAACAGGGGTGACCTTTGTAATTCTCTTTCTTTATTTTAAAGTGGTAGTTTTTCTGATTCTTGTTCTGATGTGGGATTTACAATGAAGATTACAAGCCCAATTTTAAAAATTGCGAGGACACAATTCCCAAAAGGGGGAAGCAAGTAACACCCCAGGTAAATAAAGAATATGATATTTTCATATTTATCCATATTTGTGAATAAAATATTAATATTACTTTAAATGGGACGCTATGCTTGATGGCGTACCCAATACCCAATAATGAGTTTCTTGGGAATCTTGTGTTGCACTTTAATAATAATATAATATTATTTTAATTGGTAGTTAATGCCTAGCCATTGTAATGGCGATAATGAACGGAACTAACTACAAAATTATTATATATGTTTTTCAAATATTTTTACTTTTATCCAATAAATGTTAGAGGCTTAAAATGTGAATGAATCAAGTTTTAAGCGTAAATATTCTAATATTCTTTAAAAGGTCGATTAACCACCTTTTGATGGCGAACGCTTTTTAAATACACTTTTTGAAATTTTCATATATTATATTGGACCAAATAAAATTCTTCTTTAGAATCGGGACATCAAAATTTACATTGTGTAAATTTTTGGTATTTTTCCGATAAAGTTCATTTTCTAATGAATAGTGAAAAATATTGTATGTTAATTCAAAACCTCTTTTTAATATAATTTTTTTATATGATTATATTACATTTTGAATTGTTTTTAAAGTCCAATTATAATATATTTTTTGCATTTAATCCAATAGTGGTCATTAGAATTAATTTCACTTTGAAATTTGACATAAACTAGTGTTAATATTTTAATAGATATTGTTTCTTAAAAACACGGTATTTGTTTTGAAAGTGGGAATTAATTATTAAATTAATTAATGAAACGTATATGTTTTTAATTTTTTATAATATACATCGTTTTTGAATTCAGAATATCAAATATATCTTAAGGTGAATTTTTGGTATTTTTCTGAAAAACATCAATTTTTGATGAATACTGAAACCACTAAGTGGTAGTTAAAGAAACTGATTTTTCCTTTAAATAAAACATTGCCACTTCTGTGATTTGATTTTCAAAAATCCAACATACATGGTTTTCATTAAGAAGTAAAATGTTGTTCAATGATATTAAAATAATTTTTGGTGAATAGTAATTTTTATGTTTTATTAATCGGGATTAAAGGTAATTAGTGTAATTTAAGGTAAAAAATAATGTTTTAATAATATTAAATGACCTAGACACATGTCCTAGCCTCATTAGATGTGTCATGGACGACCAATACAATCCATGGGTCAACTTTGGGACCCCATGGAGCCACTTGTTAGGAAAATGACATAAATAACTTTTTATTTAAAGTTAAAATTAAAATGTCAGAAACATGTGTTGTTTTACTAATTCAATTTTTACATGGGGTAATACAAGTCATATTTTTTAATATAAATATTCATTATAAATCTAAAAATATTTAATACATCATGATATATTTTTATATACTTTTTGACACTAAATAAATTAAATTATTTATGACACCATGATGATGCAGCGATTACCTCATTATTTAACGATTTAAATAAAATGAAATGATAATTTGAAATATAAGACCTAAACTTGTCAAAAACCTATTTTATGGGTGTATTGTGAAACCTTATCACCTTATACTCGAAATATATCCTTTTGGGACATTTTAAATCCGAAAATCATTTTATAATAATGTAATATTTTATAACTTTCCAAGAGTGCCCCTCCTCTCCTCTTATAAAAGGCCCCCACCTCTACCACATTACGCACACCTATCAAGCATTTGGCTCGGCCAAAACCTACCCATTTCATCTCTCCAAATCCCTCTCTTCATCATTGAAGCCTCAATTTGGGCATAATTTTTTCCAAGTATGCCTTTGAGCTAAAATCAAGAAGAGTTACCCGATTTAAAGGTAGTGTCCTGTCTTGTGTTCTTATGTTTTATTTTGCTTCTCCAACCCTATAAACTCTTTTTATTCCTTTCATTTGTAATAAAACCTGTATCTTAAATATACTAGGATGTTTTTATGTGAAGTATTCTAGCTACACTTACATACACATTCGTCTAATGGTTAAAGAAAATACTGTCTCTGTGGATGGCAAATTACTGCCTCACGAAACGATGATTGTTCAATATTCTTTTAACACCTTCAAAGGTGGCCATTAATATGTCACTATATTTATATATGATATATTATATGTTTATTTTTTACTTAATATTCTGTATTTTTCATTTATGGCATACCTTTATGGATTCCATTATGGGTAAATGCGATATCTTCATTTTAGGAAGTGCGGACTACCGCCCCCTCAAAGTGATTTGATTCGTTAATGCCATATGTGGGACGTATAAAGGATGGAATTAATGGTATTAAATATTATATCATACTGTAATTATAATATACCTTTATATCATTATTATTTCATTCCATTGAATACGAAAAAAAAACGAAATGAAAGTAGCGTTCATGCGTACATACGGCTTACCATCTCCTTGAATGGTACCTTTCATTTATTATCTCCAAATGTTATGTAATATTATAAGTACATATATATAATGGATATATATGTAATATATTACATCTAAATAATGTATATTATTCTGGAATTATAATATATATATCTCTCATTTTGTTTTAATTCCATTAATATGACAAAAAAAGAAAGTAGCATTCATGCGTACGTACGGCCTACCGTCTCCATGAACGGTGCTTTTAATTTTTTTATCTCCAAATGTTATGGAATATTATAAAATGAATATATACAGGATATATATGATATTTAAAACATCAATACTATTCTGGATATTATGTACTTATAACTACATGGAAAATTCTTTTCCAACAAGTTCAATTTTTACTCATGTATCGAACAACGACAAAAACGTCTGATATGAACTCACTTTATTAACCAATTATTAAAACATTATAATATGTGATATGAACTGAATAATAACCTTTAAAGGAGGTCCTTAAGAAATTATAAATTGACCAAATTTTATTATTCATGAGATTAAAGAACGATCGAGTCATGTCGGACACGAGGTAAGGGATCCTACTCCTCTCTTTCTTTTTAAGTACACCCTTTTATGTCATTCCTTTTAAGCTCATATTTCTTATGATTGGGATGTTATTTTATATTACTCATAATGTAATTTTTATGTTCATATGATGAGATACCATACTTTCTCTCATCAATCAATTTTGGATGTTTTGAGTGGCGCCGTTAGGCTGCCGAATTTTCGTAAGAGATCCAACCTCTCTCTTTATTTTCAAGTACTCTCCTTTATGTCACTTCTTTTAAGCTCCTCTTTGTTATGTAGGGTGATGTTATTTTATATTAATCTTACTGTAAATTTTATTCAAATATTATGAGAGTCCCTATTTGATCTCATCAATCCATTTTTGGATGTTTTAAGTGGCGTCGTTAGGCGGCCGAGTTTTCGTAAGGGATTTTTCATCTCACATTTATTCCCGTGAGATTTAGGCTACATTTTCCACCATTTCCTTTGAGTTGTGTATGTAATGTCCATTATTATACTATTTGTGTAAAATAATTTCATTTATGGGTATTTACATATTCATTGTATGACCCTTCTTCAATGGGGTGTACGTTTTGAAAGTTACCCAAGTCAGTAAGGGAACCATTCACCCTCCGCTTTTAAAAGACTTATTTTGTTATGTCTTTTAATTCACATAATATTATGTTGGGATATGTTATTATATATCCTTATTGATGTAAATTTTATGTCCAAGTGATGACATACCCTTTTTATCTCTCATCAACTCATTTTCTGAATTTTGAAGTGATGCCGTTAGGCTGTCAAATTTTACCAAGGGAACATTTTAACCCAATTTCGATTTCTTTGGGTTCAACAAGTAGTTATTGAATATGTCATCCTTTTAATATGTGTGAATAACCATTTATTGTATTACACTTAATATACACTTATATTGGTTGTGTTTATATTTTTCGCACATAATTTTGAGATTGATTTATCCTTAATTTAAGGATACCTTCTTTATAAGGGATTTCTTCTCATTTTACTTTTCTATTGAGACTTCATTGTTGTTATGCACTAATTCACTCTTATATGGTGTATATACTGTCCTTTGGAGTATTATATCATGAATCCATTTGTTCTCGTGATATTATAAGGTTCTGATTAAATGTTATTCCTCAATTGTTGTATTCAAGTGTCTCTAATTATGGTAAAAACCCTTTAACCAAAATATGACTTTAAATGTTTTAATGATTTGTTCTTATTAATATCCATGTTTTCAAAATGGTTTGAAGGATTTATTTATATGGATATTAATGGATTAAAATGTTAAAATCTTCAAGGTGGTATGGGACACTTTGATTCAAAAATCTCTTTATTAAATGTTTTAAATGGTTTTGAAAATTGTTTTTTGATGGATTCATTATTTCAAAATCCTAAAATGTTATATTGTGATTGAAATGTGGAAATGTTATGTTTCTTTTATGCATGTTTTATGTGATACGTTTATGTTATGGTTCTTGGGCATTGTTATGAAAACAGGTGGTTCCGTGATAAACTTAGGGTGGGTGATCCTGATATAGCTCTCCAATTTATTAGGTAACACGAAGGGGTTAAACGTCAAGGTTTCTCCGAAGAGATTTAGGGAATATACTGTGATGTGTATTCCAAACATAACCAAAAGGGTTACTCCCTAAGTAAGACTATTATGAATTCTTCAAGTTACCTTTATGCCTTATGATTTTTATGTTTTATTCCTGATTTGATGAGGTATGTTAAAGTGCTTATGTTTTATGAGTAAAGTATGATTTCATTGATTCTTATGTATACATGTAATAATGTTTCTTTTCCATATTTTTATATCCCTTACTGAGCTTTTTATGCTCATCCCATGTTTTGGAAATGTTTTACACAAGACTTAAAGATGAATAGAGTCAAGGATGGGATTAAGGAAAGACATGCTATCTAAAACATGGAACTAGACATGTTTCTTTTATGATTTTTTTATGGAAAATTGGTAGAAGTGTCTAAATTGTAATCTTTTGAGATGTAATAGTTATGTCATAATTCTCTAAAACTCTATACCTGAAATGATCCACAATGCAAATTATTCATTTAATTCAATATTAAGGAAGGTTTAAGGTCGGGGCCTTATATAAGGTCTCTAAAAGGCTTAAATAGAAAATCATAGATTCAGATATGACGTATTATGTTTCTTGACTGTCTTTGAATACTTTTCCGGTTTCCAAATTTTCCTTAAAAGTTTTATCTTAATAAAAACAAAAATATTTTTTTAAAATATAAAATTTAAGGTTAAAATAGTAACCTAAACTTGTCTAAAACCTATTGGATGAATGGATTTTGACCCATAACCATCTGAGGTTTCAAATAAATTGATTTTTATCCATTATAAACCTAATATTATTGTATAATAACATATTTTTTTAATCTATTCCTAATGTGACCCTCAACCCTCTTATAAAATGGCACTTCCCCTTCTCTAAAAATCACACCTCCAGTTCCATTTTCTCGGCCAAAACCTGCCCATATATCTTCCTAAATTCCATAATATAAACCAAGAGTCCATACTTTGATCATAAATACAAACTAATTATCCTTTTGATCAACTCAAAAGGAAACATGAGAAGAAGAGATAATAATATCACCGCCCTCTTTTATGTTCTTCTCTTCTTCCACTTCATATTTATTAGTTGTTTCCATACGAAAATAATAACTCCATTACCTCCTACATACTATTATGTTATTATATATATGTTAGAATCATATTTGTTATTCAATCCATACTATAAAAGGAAAAGTCACCATACGTGTGTACGTACGACTTATCGTATCCACGTCGTGGTGTATTTTGTTATTCAAAAACTTCATTATTTGGATGGGTATAATAACGAGTGTAAATGATGTAAATAATAATTATAACATGTTAATTATTCTTTATATATGATATAACATCCAATTACATACCTTTTCACCATCAATATAATGATATTTCCACTCTTGCATACGTATGGATTACCGTCTCCATTAACATGATGAGATTCATTCCCCTTCGTAATCATTCAAGAATAATATTCAGTTTATGATTCAAAATAATGTATAAGAAATTAATATAAATCAAGATTTGAATAAAATACATCATATCCATAACAAACATGGCTTACATAAACAAGCATAAAAATTAAAACAGATCAGCTAACTCCCGAAATGATGATACTTCAAAAATATTATTAACAAAGCAAAAGTGGAAGAACATATATGATATCGTATTTATGTATATTATTCTGTTATTATTTAATAAGAATGATATAACTTTTATATAGGAGGTTAATGTACCCTCGACCATGAAAAAGTACAAGGTAAGGGTTAAGCCCTCAATCTCATTATTATCTGAGATTTTTGTGAGTATGTATTCACTGGGACATATTTATCGTCAATGCCCATATTTTGTAAAAATGACTTCAGAAGGAAGACTTTTAGGTTTTATAGAAGGGTCTATTTTACTATATCATCATTCTAAATGTTTTAAATATTTATTTTTCTCAATATTTTTAATTAATTTACATGTTTTTGAAATGATTTTATGGATTTATTAATATGGTCATCATTGATTTATAATGTTAATTTATTTCAATGTTTCGAAGTGGTATGGGAAACTTTGATTCAAAAATGTGTTAAAATGTCTTCCTTTCTAAATTATGTGACTTTTAAATGATTTCAAATGAGATAAAGAGATATTTCTCTATAATAGTTTTGATTTCATCTATGTCAAAATCCTTTGATGGATTTTACATTTTTTGGATGTCGATTTATTATGATAAAAATATTTTATATTGTATTGAAGGTTTTGCAATATGTTTTACTGTGGATGTGTAATATTTATACAATTCACAATTTCGGGAAAAACTATTGACACATTGTATTATAGTTTTAATATGAATATTTATGTTATGTATAAACCTTTTCATATGAGGAATGCATTTGACTCAGTAAGTGACAGGTGGAGCTTGCCCTAGCTCCTTGATTCATCGGTAGGTTTCATGACACAAACTAGTGTCTTGGAACAATTCCTTCACAGAATACTATTTTTAGTCTTGGAACAATTCCTTTACTATGTGGTTATGATGTTTGGAATTATGCATTCCATCATTATAAAATTTGCTATTAATATTTCATGTGACTATTCGACTTGTAGAATATACATGTGAATAAGTAAATGGAATTATTAGATTTATATTTACCATATTATAATGATGTTTTTCTTCAAAACGATTTTTTAGTCTTATAAATTGCTTTAAATGTTGATATTTATATGTGACTGTTTCCGCTTTTTTGTTATCCTTAGTGAGCGATTGAGCTCACTCCTTTATTATGTATTATTTTCCTAGTATTCCAAGAACTGTATTATGATTGATTAGAAGGGTTAAGCTAGGGGATTAATGGAATTATCAAAGGATCATTTATGTTGTGTTTTATTTTATAATATGTAATGTAATGTTCATGTAAGTAATCTATTTTCCAAGACTGCTAAACTGATCGGTCTTTTGGGGCTAGATTTCTTGTAATCATGCCAATGTATTTTATTAATACACTGACTCTGGGATTCTGGGTTTGAGGTGTTATAGTTGGTATCATAGGATTTTTAGAAACCACCTTGAAATAGATTTAGAAATACTCTAATTATACAACATTACCCTAACATAGACATTGAGGATTAGTATAGAAGAACATCCTAGAAGTTTGGTAATGTAAAGATTTTGTGTATTTTCCCATAAATACATCACTATCGGTATACGAGCAGGTAGAGGTGGCTCCGGCATTGATGTACCTTGGAGTAAAAACTCAAATAAGGAGTTTCATGCTTGAACTAGGTATCCTGGTACACGACATGGGGACTTGATACACTCTTGGTTACGACACTCCTGGCGGATATGCATTGGATAATTTACATTTTAATTATAAGCCATTATGATGGATTTAGGTGTAAATACTTGTCAAAGAAAAAATTTTAGGATTATAGATTATGTGCATAATCTTTTCAACATACGTTAGGTATTTTACAAGTTTGGAATTATGTATTGCAATTCATAAACTAACCTAGTGTATGAAATTGTTTAGAAATGGAACCTTGTAGAAGAAATGATAAATCCAACAACACACAAGATCGAATGATTAAGAAGGATAATGTATTTCATGTTATTAAGACAACATTTAAAAGGGAAATAGTCTCCCACATATTTTCATTATATGAAAAAATAGTATTGTGTGTTTATCATATATGTAAATAATTCACTGAGTCCTATGACTTTGAAGAAAATTTATAGAAGAAAAGGATATAAGAGAGAAATATTGATAAAGGGAAGAGGGGAAAGAAATATTTTCCCACATGTGATAACTGAGGAATGAATCCCCAAGGTAAATTCTTGAAGGGAATGGGAGTTTATTATAAGTGTGGAGAAAATGGACACCATGTATGTGATTGCAAAGGTAAGAAAAAGGTTTCAAATATACAATGCTTCATCCACAAAGAGTTGGGACACCATGGGAATCAATGTCCAAATCATCAGAGTATACCCCAAATATTGATATTGGATAATAATCAAGTTATAATACTACTGAAGATGAAGTGTATCGATTAGAGTTATATTGTTGTTATTAATGTATTGTGTCATTAGAGTATTGTATTAATGATGTATATGTTACAAGAATTATAGACTATTTAAGGATTGTACTATAGTACTATTTCATGAAGGATTTGAGATTATATGGTTCTATGAAAAGTGAATCAATAGTAATTTAAACTTTTTGAAAATTAAATGGTTAAAGGAAATATAAACCTTAATATGGTTCTGATGCCGAGGTAGTGATTTTGGAAAAAGATATGATTGATTTGGATATTCGATATTCTTCACTACTTTGAAATTAATTAATTGTTTATTCATTTCATTATTGTTGGAGTTTATAACATTTTTGTATATAAAGAGTATATCAAGTATTCTATATGAAATAAGAAAGTACAAGCCTATTCAAATATGGTTTTCTGGTAATTCAGTTTACTACCATGTCTTATGAGAATACAGGATGAAGGTATTCCCATGTATGTTATGTGACCTTCCTTTTTAATTTTGGACTTTGAGTTTGGAAATAAGTATTTTGGATAAGTATAAAGGTTAGAATGAAACATGTTAAATAATGGATACTATGTTTTACAGTTAAAACACTTCTTAAGATTGTTTTTGGATTGTTATAAAAAGGACAACCCAGAGGTCGGGCAACAACCCATCGCGTCCGGTAAGTCCGTGAGACTTGAACCCGCAACCGAAGGGCGACTTGGGTGAATTACCTAACACTGGCCTACATGATGTCCTTGTTTGTATAATGTAGTATTTTTAAATGGTCTGACAGAAAAATTATAAATTCATTTTTTTGGAACCATATACAATTAGGATAAATAGAATATTTATTGAATTCTATTATCTTTTGGAGTGAAAGATGAGTTTGTGGTAGGAATTAGTTGAATGATGAAACACTATTTGTCAAGTCTAAGTATATATATTTTCCTATTATTCTATGAATAGACTAAATCTTAAAATTTAGGGAAGGGATATTAAAAACAAAAAATGTGTTATCCTACTACCATATGTTTTGTTGAACCAATGATATTTTATATCATCTTATATTGGTGGCTTTGAGGCCCTAATTTTTACACATGTTTATGATTGAGGAAATCAATCACTCCCTATAAATATTTATGTTTTTATTCAAATTATGTGTCTCTAATTTCCACCAATGATCTCTTAATAGATATCATTATTTAGTGGTTTTTTTCATTTCCCTTTAACTCTTATTTGGTCTAAATTTTCTTAACTCAATTTCTGATTTGGGTTTTCCACAAAGGTATTTTTATATTTTTAACAATTTATTATTGAAGGAAATTTTTAAATTGTGAGGAATCAATTTATTGTATGAGGGGAGAATGTAACACCCCATGATTTCATAGTATGTTGTCTCATTAATGTAATTCAATAGCTTGTACTACACGCAACACTGAGTTTGAGAACACCACAACTTACCAAACAAGACTTTCAAAAAGTGGTTATGAATAATATTAACTGCATTATGAATATTATATACTGTATATAATTTTAACATATATATTATGTTTTTCTTTGACATGGTATAAGAACAAATTCATTATTTTAGATAAAAAAAGTATATTTCCAAAAAAATGCAATTTTATCACCTTTAAGGGTGACCCGTTTTTAAATCCAATATTTGACACTTTTATATAATAAATTTGAAAAAATAAATATCTTATTTACAATTATGTGATAAAAATTTAGTGCTGATAATTTTTTGGTGTATTTTTTATAACTTTTATATTTGGCTGAATATTTAAAATTACTAAATTTTAATTAAAAACTATTTTTTTATTAAAAAAAATTTATAGTGTTCAATTATAAATTTGAATGGTTTGGATGTATAATTAGATTATATTTTTATAATTTAATACAATTTAGATCATTATAATTAATTTCACATTTAAATTTGACTTAAACACATGTTAATCTTTTGATAGTTTTAACTTTTTTAAAACACGCTTTTTTCATTTTGACAAAAGGAATTAATTTTAAATTAATAAATTCAACATATTTGTTTTGAATTTTTAAAATAGACTTAATTTTTGAATTCAGAATATCAGAATTATCTTAGGGTGAATGTTTGGATATTTTTCAGAAAATATTCACTTCTTGATGAATATTGGAAAACACTGCATTATTATTTAAAACCGATTTTTTATTTAAATAATTAATTATTTTATTTTATTTTATTTTTAGTAAAAATAGATATATAATACCTATATAAGTTCAATTTAATTCATTGGAGTCATTTTATTATAGAATTAGATGTATAAAATGTTATTGATCTTTTTTACTTCTTTTACCCACCTTTTAAGAGCATTGGAAAATTTTTATAAAACATAATTTTACCGCTTCTATGATTTGAATTTCTAAATTTTGAGAGAAAAAGCTTAAATCTATTGGTAAAATGTGGTTCAATAAGATGAAAATAATTTTTTGTGAATAGTAACTTTGGCTTTTACTTACCATGTTTCATAGTAAATAGGGTAATTAATGGAAAAAATTATATTATAATTACCCTGACACATGTCCTAATTCTATTGGATAAGTGTAATTCAACCCAAAACAACCTTATGAATATAATATTATCATCTTTGGTCTTTATGGATTAGATTAGGACATTTATTATTATGTTATTTAAAGAAATGTTAAAAGTGGTAAGTTAAATGTTTAATAACTAAACCATTTTTCATATAGAGATTCAAAAAAAAAAAATTTGACTATAAAAATTTATTTTAATTCTACAAATAGTTACTATATAATGGTATTTTAGTAATAAATTTTATACATTAAATAATTTAATTTATTTATTACACAATGATGATGCAATAATAAATTATTAATAAAATATTAAAATAATTGATATTATAATTATCCAAATAAATATAAATTTAGACTTATGATGAATTAAACTAATTTTATAAGTTAATATTACATTGTATTGTTTATTAGACAATTTTATTAAAAGTGTTAAGGTTGTTATGACTTTCAAAAAAAAACAAAATACTAAAATGTGTCAAAATTTACATAAATTAATTTTTAAAACAAATACTATATTATTGTTGATATATTATTCCTAAAAATCTAAGGTTCAGAAAAAAGGATTAAATAATATAATATGTGTAATTAATTAACCACTTGAGGTTCTTTTGGATGATTATATTATGTTTATTAACCATATGGTATAAAAATACAAGATGACGCGATAAAGAAAAAAATTTAACAGAGAGTTAAATATAAAAGATAAGGCTAACATGGTGACCTAAATTTGTTTAAAATCTATTTTTTGAAATTATTTCAACCCATAAACACCTAATTCATGAAATAAATTCATTTGGAGCCATTATAAACCAAATATTATTGTATAATAAATTAATATTTTAATCTTTTTTTAATGTGTCCATCACCCCTCTTATAAAAGGGCACTACCCCTTCTCTCAAAATCACACGTCCCAAGACACATGGATCAGACATCCTCTACCCAAATATCCTCCAACTTTCCCTCACATCATCCTAATATTATTACTTTGATCAAAAAATCTACTTATAAGTCCTTTTGATCAACTCAAAAGGAAACACACGAAAAGAGGTAATAATTTCCCCACCCTCTTTGAAGTTCTTTTCATCTCCCACTTACAATTTCTTTGTTGTTTCCACATCAAAATAATAAATCCAGTAATTCCTATATACTTCGATGTTATTATAAATATGGTACAACCATATTCTATATTATATCCATCCTATAAATTGAAAAGTCACCAAATGTGCATACGTACGACTTGTCGTCTCCACATTGTGGTGTAGATTGTTATTCAAACACTTCATTATTTGTATGGGTTTAATAATGACTGAAATTGATGTAACAAATACGTATAAAAAGTTAATGATTCTGTATATATGATATACCATCAAATTACATATGATTTCCCCATCAATATAATGATATTGTCACTTGTGCGTACGTACGGATTACCGTCTCCACAAACGCGATGAGATTCATTCCCCATCGTAATCATTGAAGAATAATTTTCGTTTTATGATTAAAAATAATGTTTAATAACTTAATATCATTTTGGATATGTATCAAATACATACTATACATAACAAACATTTCTTATGTAACCCAGCATATAAAATAAAACAGATCAGTTAACACACGTAACGATGATACTACAAAAAAATTATTAACAAATAAATATTCAAAGATCATATATGATAACATATTCCTGTATATGATTCTTTTATAATATAATAAAAATGATTTAACTATTATTTAGGAGTATAATGTACCCTCGACCAAGTAAAATAACATGGTAAGGGTTAAGTCTTCAATCTCATTATTATCTGAGATTGTTTATGAGTAAGTATTTATTGGGACATATTTATCATCAATGTCCATATTTCATAAAACTGTTTCCAAAAGGAATCATTAAATGTTTTATGTAAGTTTTTATTTAACTATATCATCATTTTAAATGTTTTAAATATTTATTTTTCTAAATATTTATAATTAATGTCCATGTTTTCAAAATTATTTTAGGGATTTATTTATATGGACATCATTGTTTTAAATGATAATTCCTGTAAAAGTTTCAAAGTGTTATGGGATATATTGATTAAAAATTGCCTTTAAATTTCCTTCATTTATATATTATGTGACTTTTAAATGATTTCAAAAAAAAATAGATATTTCTCTCAAATAGTTTTCATTTCATATATTTCAACATCCTTTGATGGATTTTACACTTGTTTGAAGTTGATTTATTATGATAAAAAGATTCCGAATTGTGTTGAAGGTTTTGTGATCTATTTGACTGTGGATATGTTATATTTATACCATTCATGGTTTATAGATAAATTATTGACATTTCATATTCCAGTTTTAATACAAATGATTATGTTATGGTTAACCCTTTTCATATGAGGAATGCATTGGACTTGATATGTGATGGGTGGAGCCCGTGATAGCTCCTCGATGCATCGATAGGTATCACGAGACAAACTGCTATCTGGAACAAGGATTTTACAAAATCTTATTTGTAGTCATGGAACAATGCCTTGACTATGTGGTTATGAAGTCTGGCATTAGGCATTATATCATTATGAAATTGGATACTGATATTACATGTGATTATTCGATAAGTAGAATATACATGTGAATAAGTATGTGAAATTATTTGATTTATATTTTCATATTACGTTGAAATTTATGTTTAAAAGTCTTTTGTTTTAGTCTTATACATTTCCTTAAATGATTATACTTATTTTTTTAAAGTTCCCACTATATTTTTATCCTTACTAAGTGTTTGAGCTCAACCATTTGTTATGCTTTATTTTCCCAGGATTCCAAAAAATTTATTATGATTATAAGCTGGGTTAATCTATGAGATTAATGGAATTCTCAAAGGATCATTTATGTTGTGTTTTATTTTCGAATATTTAATGTAACGTTCATATATGTAATCTATTTTCCTAGACTGCAAAATTGGTTGGTCTTTCAGAACATTATTCTTTGTAATCATGCCCATGTATTAAAATAATGCACCAACTCTTGGATTTTGGGGTCAGGGAGTTGTAGTTTTGTTCTAATGTTGGTGACCTATCTGAATAGGTTCCTAGGGAGGTGACCATGGTGAATTAGTTTCATGTTACATGACTTGAGAGAGTGGATTACCAATTCGATCACATGAGTGAGTGTATGACTAGGTATATGACATTTGGTGAGTGGGTTCCTAGATTGGTGTCCAACTAATGGGGATTAATACGATGGTGATATTGGATAATTCAATCCTAGCTAATCCATGAGGGATGGGCATTACAATGTTAGATAACTGAGGCATTGGTACGTGGACTAAGTGCATCTATATAGGATAAATAGGACGCATCTAAATATTATGAAGACCTAGGTGAAACTCTTCTTTCGGGTTTAACTTCACGAAAATAACCTAGCATATATAGTATTTCACCCTTGTCTATCATCACATTATAATTAGTTATGATAAAAAAAATTACGAATGGAATTCCCAGGTTGACATAGAAGTGTAGGATACAGCCCCATGGCATCTAGAGGCTTGGATTTTACATAGTGCAAGGTATAGTGCTGAAAAGTGGTGGAAATGGATTTATTTAAAATAAAAAGGATTTTTGGGAGCTTTGTGAAAATTTAATAACCACATTGGGGTCCCAATTATGGATTTGGGTATCTGAGACATGGCACAACGATGGATATGCGTAAAAGGTCATAGGGTATGGCACATTAGGCTATGAAAGCATGAACATGGGATTTAAGATATTTTTAATAATTGTCAACATGTGAACCAAGTTAGTACACTTGGAAGATGAATTTCACTTGCAAGGACATGATTGTGAGACTTCGTATACAAATTAAGATCTCATGGAGATGGGTTTGGACTTCATTAATTCTGATTCACAAAATCATAACTTATAAAACCACTAGTAATTTTCCAATTTCTACATTTTGGAATTATAACCTATCAATGTAAATCTTATTAGAGCAATTAAGAATTTGTAAACTAGTTTTACCATACCATTTGTTTTAAAAAAAGGATCAAGCATATTTTTAAAGATACTTTACGATTTCAAAAACTATTCCATCAGTAAATGATGAAATACATTGAATAATACATGTGATATGTTCTAAACACCATTTCACTAGACTATGATTTTTTAAAGAATATTCATGACATAGGTAGTGGCCAATAATGCATTACATGAAATCTTATATCATTCTTCTCTAAATTTAAAGTTATATTTATAAGAAAAATTACCTTGGGTTATCTAAGATATGACTACATTATGGATTCAATGGAAAGGTGTGTGACACATATGTTTTATATTCCAATAATAACACAAATTAAAAATTATAATTATATTATAATTTCATAAATATATATGAATATATTTCATTTATTTTAATGTGATATTCATATATTATAATTTTACATTTGGTCCAATATATTCATGTAAAATTGCAAAAAATATGATATTTTGAAAAAATATATAAACACTTTGTTTTCAATGATAACAATATTTATTGTTTTGTAAAAAATTAAATAAATTTAATTTCGTATAAATAAATTTATATAATCCAGGATTAAATGTGCCAAAACATGTTTGGTGTTGTTTTAAAAAAATTTCTAAATATGAACCTTTAATATAAAAAATTATATTATAATTAATGAAAATTCTATAAAAAAAATTAATATCATTCATATTTATCTTGATTTCATAACATATGTACATATATTAATTCACCTAAAATATAAATATAGATTATCCGTTGAACAAATGAATTTTTTTTGGTATAGTCTAAAACACCTTTGTATTCAACATCGGCATAAAGGGAATGCTCTAGGGATATATTTTATAAATGTTAAGAAATTATGTTTTTAATTAAGAATCATAATACCATATTTGTATTTATTAGAAACCAAAATGTTTTTTTTGTCATTTTTGTAAAATATTCCAATGGATATTTTTTGTTTCTTATAAGCTAAATGATTTTATGTAGGGAATTAAAATGACATACTAATTGAAACAATTCATGGTTTTTAAACCACAACACAATTTTCTTTTATAAATATCAATCCATTATTTTCCCTTGAAATTTATTCTCATGTAAATCGTATAAAAAATATTTTCATAATTCAACATTTTTAGAAACATTATCCATGATTTTTATCCCATAAAATATTGTTGTAAACTACTATTTCCATATACCATTTTTTTCAAGAATTACATCATGGTTAAGAAAGTATTTTCACCTAAAACCTTTTCTCATAAAACAAAACATTTATTTATAAATTCTCATTTTTCTATTTTAAGGATTTATTTAAAAGTTTTATTATTTATTTATGAATGTTTATATTAATATATTGTGGGGAAACCTGAATCTAAACATGGTTCATGCAATTATTAAAATATCATTAATCTATAATGTCATAAAATTTAATAATATTGAATGAAATATAAATGAATAACATACCAAAACATTGATTATAAAAACTCTATTTTATTAATTTTTCTCTACGATGATCAATAATAATATGAAAAATAACAACTTTCTTCTAGGCTACACATAGGTTTATATGAGTACACTAAATACTTATAAGTTTTTTAAAATAGATGGTCTTCTAAGGCCTTAAATTTCTGAATGATAGAGTATATGATTATTTTCATATAGTTTATATTTAGTGTTTGTAATATAACTGTCATTCCATTTATAATATATTATTCATAATTTTTTAAGAATCACCAACATTACTTGTTGCATCAAACTTCTCATACGTATTTGATAATTACTATAACCATTATAAAAAAATTAACATCATTTTTTTTTCATTCTCCAAATCATCTTAAATAATAACTTTTTTAATTTTCATAAAATTTAATATATTTCATTTAATAAAAACATTTATCATTTTATAGGTTGAAACTTATTTTATAAATAATTATCATATAATTAATATTGTAACATGTAATAAACTAGAATGTTTAGAAATTCATCAAGAGTTGGTTTAAATCCACAACAAGTTTGATAAAGATAATACAACTATATTATGGTATTATCTTTAGTTAACATTTATATCAATCATGTCTCCCTCATTTTAATAGTCATAATGAGGGTATTGATTGATTTTTAAGAAAACGATTGAGGACTATGTCATGTATATCCTAGATTTTTGTGTGTAACATTGTTTATTAGTAGAGTTATTATATAATATTAGTTATTAAAAACCATTTTCCCATTGAAAATAGTCCTTAGTTCTCCCCATATAGTCATGAAACTAATAAATATATAGAACCATGGATGTAAAAATAGGGGTCATTGGGGGTGTGGAAGGTTTTGATTAAAGTGATGATTGTCCAGTATGATAGGATTTTTTAAACAACCCTCTGCCCATGAAATCTTTATCATAAACATTATATCAAGGATATATCCCCATTCTTTAGACATGAAGAATACATTATTTGTAAAGATCCAGAAATTCCAGGGAAATATTTTTCTTAAATACATGGGATTTTTACAAGTCCACAAAAATTTACGGTGATTGATTTCGAGCCATAGTGTGCCCAGAATAAATTTCTAAGGTTTTTTTCATGTACGTTTAGAAGACATATGAGCGGGATTTTATAACTTTTGAACCGGTGCTCGGAATTGAAATTTGAGGGCATCATTGAACTCGCAGCACCAGTATTCGCTTAAGAAGACTTTCAATTCGATGGTAGTGGGTCGAGTTTATAAGTTAGTTTTTGGGGTTTTTTGATTAAATTAAATAAAATTAAAGTGGAGGCTTTATTTTTATTTCTTGTTCGTTAAAAACTCCATGTGGAGGTTGGAGGTGGGGGCCACCACACCTTAACGTCCTATTAGAGGTTATGGTTGTAAGGCCCACCCGAACATAACCACCCTTTGGAGGATAATGTTGGTGGTGACCACACTGGCTTGTACCCCCTTGGAACCCCCTATTTAAGTTAGAGAAACTCTTCAACTCCCATTTATTTAATTTATGCCAACCCTCTTCACTTAATTGAGACAAATCCACCACATTAATTAAATGAGTTGTCACATTTAATTAAATATCTCAACTTCCATTTTTGTGCCAATGTAATATTAGACAACCCAATATAATTTTATTTCACTACTCATTTTGGTGGAGCTTGAGAGAAGAGAGAACTCTCTCCAACGAAGACCCCTATTCAATGAATAATGCTCTTCCGACAAAGAATGATCTCCAGATGAAGAACGCCGACGAATATTCCATCATTTACTCCCTTCCTCAAATCCTACCGACGTGGAGTGTCTTATGAGACCATCGTGATACATTTTCCTTCCACGACTTCACCATCAATGAAAAATAATCAAAAGGTATGGGTTTGTTTCCTTTTTTGCGCCATTTTATTCCTTTCTTTCAAAACAAAGAATGATGATACGATTCTATTGCGGGTGAGATTTTGCGATTTCTTCTTAAGAACCTTTATCTATCACTCTAATCGAGGAGAGTGTGGTCCAAGCTAACATGGCCCGACTCCCTCGGTCGATCTTCTTCTATGTGATAAACTTTGACATGGCGATGAGGCGATGAAGGCATCGGTGACAAAGGTCGCGCTACTCATGGCCTCCACGAACCGTTCCACCCCTGTGGTGCACTGATGCTCTCGACCACCCCTGGTCTCCCATGGCTGCTGGCCCGCATACCCCATGCCTTTCCTGGCGCCCTCCTGGCCGCCCTGTTGTGCCCTGCCCGGTGACCCGCGGCCTGTCCGGCGCCCTTATTGTGCCCTGTCGTGCCCTTCCTGGCACCCCTGCGGCCTGCCCGACGCCCTGCCGGCGCACCCGTGGCCTCCCGGCACATAGCCACGGCCTTCCAGGTTCCTCCATGGCCTGCTTGGTGCACTTCCCAGTGACCTGAGGCCTGCTCGGCGCCCTCCCAGCCGCCTCGCGGCGCCCTGCTCGGTGCCCCCATGACCTGCCCAGCACCCTGTCGCGGCCTGCCCTGCCACCCCTGAGCAGGCCTCCGCGAGACCCGCACACTCTCGAATAATCCGGCATCCCGACTACCTTGTGCCCACCAGGCCGTGCCGCGTCGGGCCATGCCCACGCAATGCTCCGTGCTGAAGTGGCCCTGAGCCAGGGCCGAACCGGCCCCATAGTCCTTTGGACCGTGCTCTGCGGACCAAGCCAAACATAGTGGGTTGACCCGCCCAACCGGTTAGATCAGACCTAGTGAGTCTAATCGGGTCAACCGAAACTGGGTTGGCCAAGTCTGGGTTGGTCAGAGATTGTCCGACCGAGTCGGACCGGGCCCAGGACCATTACCGACCCCATTACCTTCTTGGGACATATCATTGGCACCGGACGACCGTATGACGAACCTTCAGCGACTCTGGTATTCTTGGAGAAAATCTATCCCTTATGAGGATACCCCACTAGTGTTCGGGGTATATTTGAGATATGGTCAGGTTGGATCGTACATGAATCCAACCGGGCCCCTGGGACAAAAATTTTAATAACTAACAGACCGGGTGTTCGATTGACGTGTCTTCTATTGCGTTGAGACCTCTATGATGTGGTTGAAATTTAAGATACTTCTTCATGGAAATTCGTGACAGTTGGAGTATTGACCAGCAGATCGTGGATAGGATCCTTCCAAAGGTGATAAGACAGAGTATATAGACCTAGTAGCTAGCTAAGACCTGACGACTGCTTGACCAATTCGACTTGGAGTGACTCGACTAGCCCAATGGGAAGCGACTCTATGTAAGGGTGGAAAACCTATTGTGGGGAGCTCCTCCATATGAGCGCGACAGACCCACAATACTCTACAGGAAGAGTACCTCATTGGGCTACGAGGGGGAGTGCCTCTGTGAGAGCACGGAAGACCCGTGGTGGGGAGCACCTCTGTGTGACACAGCAGACCCACGGTACTCGACAGGAGGAGTACCTCAACAGTACAAGGATAGTGGGAAGTGCCTCTGTGTGACACATCATACCCATTTTACTCAATAGTGGAGGAGTATGGCACCAGCCAAGGTTTTGATAAAAAAATCTGGGTCTGAGCTGAGTCAGTAACTTTGTGATTTCCTCATGATTGAGACAGATTACTTGATAACATAGGTATATGTATGGGAATGTACCTAAGTGGGGTTATATGTTTATTTCATACTTTGTGGTTTATCCTTGTTGGATTTTGTTAGACCTTGAGGGTCTCGGGGGTCCCTACTAAGTATTTTTATACTCACCACTACATGGGCTATGCCCTCACCCCATCGTGTTGGTTGCAGATGACGAACAACGCTGACTGAGGTAGAGAGTAGCAGGACTGGATGGTGCCCGGAGGTGGACCACTCAGTGTGACGGTACATGTAGGAGACAGATGGACGAGACTTTGGAGGAGTCCAACTGTACCTACCCTTCAGGTAGGAACCCCGAAGGACGACCCAATAGCTGCTTTACTTTTCTTCAGTTGTACTTGCTTTATGTTGTACTTGTACTTTCCTGTGGGGCTTGTATTTCCTGCCCCTTTTATATTCCATCACTTCTTTTGTATACAGTTTTACTTAGAGTTTTCCTTCTAGTTCTTTACACTAATGTGTTTGTTTACTGTTATAAATGCAATGCCTTCCTATTTTAGGGATTTACGCCTTTGGTGATAGTTTCCAGCCCCTGGCCTATGGAATGCAGGCATCGGGTAGTCACGATACGGGCCCCGAGGGATGGGTCGTGACAAATTGGTATTAGAGGAGTCAGTTCTACCACAGAAATTAGAACTCTAATATTTCTTTTCTATGAGGAAATCATGTTAAGTGTACTATGTGTGGTTTTCTGGTTAGCGAGTCCAGTGTTGGTGTAGGTGGCCGACGTATCCATACACCAGGGCCCTGACTTCTGATTTCCGACTCAGTGCACGAAAACACTTATTGTGTGCGTGTTTCCAAAAGGTTTCTTTATGTCATTTAAACCAGATCAGATCACCAGGTATAATATTTCGACTGTGTTGCATCTATTTCTTTCAGGATGACTCACCGCAGACGACCAGTTAGAGCCTTGAGTGTCATATGCTCATATAGCCCACCGAGCGATGAGGCCTCTGTGCAGGGCCCCTTACTAGTGGAGGCACCAGTGGTACCACTACCCATTTGGCCACCGATGCCACCAGCCCCAACAGAAGATGATGCATGCTGCTTGAGAATGTTTCATGAGTGCCAGCACTAGAGGCCACCCAGGTTCTGGGGAGAGACGGACCCACAGGTGGCTGAAGATTGTCTTGAGACAATGGTGAGAGTCTTCATTCCAGTAGGGACACCTTCAGACGTCATGGTGATCCTTTCTGCGAGTCTCCTTCAGGAAGTATCAAGAAGATGGTGGAGCCTGATGCTCAAGTTTCATGAAGAGGTGACACTTCAATAGGCAGACATCAAGAGCATGTTCTGGGTGGAGCTTTTCCCAGCGACCCCACCAGCGGTACGGATACATGAGCCACTGCACCAACAATAAGGTAGCATGACTATAGCTCAGTACTCAACGAGGTTCACCGACCTCTCACGCTACTCTATGGATATGGTATGAGACCCATTCTTCAGGTCCCAGAGCTTCGAGTAGGGACTCAGGCGAGAGATCAAGGCATCGAGGATCTCACTCAGCATCCCGACGCAGGAATGGGTGTTCGAGAGAGCCCTCCTAATGAATAGTTTCCTTACTGAGAAGTCTTCGGCAGTGAGACCCACCACTAGTCTACAAGCAGCAGAGTCTTTTACAGCTGGCAGTAGACAGATGGCCCAGATGTCCAAGAGGACCATACCCAGGAGTGGATGACCGCATGACTTAGGATAAGATGTGTGGGGAACCCAGTGCAGTGACATACATGCCAGTAATAGATAGTATTGCACATGCAGCTGGCATGGTCACATGGATTGTGACTGTCCGACCCTCCATTTGGATGATCAACAGATAGTTGAGGGACCTCCCATTAAGAGGCAGACATTCGATCAAGGCTGGCTTCATGGAGAAAGTGGATTTGGTAGAGGATCTGGTCATGCAGAAGGCGGTGGGAGGCGATTCGAGGTGTTACCACCTCCACCACCACCAAGAGTTCCACCCTAACCATAGGGAGAAGGTGGACATGGGAGAGCCCAACTTCAGGCAGCTGAGGCATAGAACCATGGTGCTCTAGAGCTGATTCGAGGTACGATATGTGTCTACTCCACCTTAGCTTTAGTTCTTATAGAAATAGGTTCCAGTCACTCATTCACTTCTACTGCCCTTAGTCGGAGCTCATAGATTCCGACAGAGTCGTTGGCTCATTCCTTATGGCTAGAGACTCCTATGGGAGAATACTCGAAGATTACACACTGGTTCTGGCAGTGTGAGCTTACTCTAGGAGGCGATAGCTTCGGCTGAGATCTCCTAGTAGCGGCATCGAGGACATATGACGTTATCTTGGGTATGGACTGGTTATCTATAGTCTATGCTCAGATAGACTGTATTAGGGGAAAGGTGCATTTTGTCTACATGGATGGGACCAGGTTTACCTTCACCAGTGAGAAGGGAGCCTTTGAATAACATGACATACTTACTCGGAGGAGGGTGCATTCAATCACTCAAAAGTTGTCCGATCTTACCTTCAGCGCAGTTGATGTGGAGAGTCTGAGTTATCCTTTAGTGGTGGACCAGTATGTGGATGTTTTACCTGAAGATGTTCCAGGACTACCTTATTTTAGATAGGTGGGCTTTTACATTGACTTGTACCCCGGAAAGACACTGATATCTACACCATCTTATTGGATGGCTCCCGCAGTTCTTTGTGAGTTGTGGGTACAACTAGAGGACTTGTAGGGGAAAGGATTCATCTGGCCTAGTGTCTCTCCCTGGGCAGCCCCGATTCTCTTCTCCAAGAAGTTGAATGGGATCTTGAGGCTCAATGTTGACTACCGTCTCCTAAACCAGGTGACCGTGAAGAACAAGTACCCAATTCAGATGATTTAAGACCTATATGATCAGCTGAAGGGAGCACGGTGGTTCTTGAAGATAGTACTCAGATCAAGTTATCACTAGCTCAGAGTTGGAGATGAGGATGTGAAGAAGATGACCTTCAGGTGTCAGTACACCCACTACGAGTTCTTGGTTATTCCATTTGGCATAACAAACACTCCAATAGTATTCATGGGACTCATGAATATGATCCACCAGCCATACCACGATCGCTTTGTCATAGTCTTCATCGATGACATTCTGATCTACTCGACTAATGAGGAGGAGCATGCCTACCATTTGCTGGTAGTACTGGACACAATCCAATAGCACCATCTTTATGGTATGATCTCGAAGTTCCAGCTATGGATTCAAGAGGTTCTCTTATTGGGACACGTCATCTCAGAGGCTGGAGTTGCAGTGGATCCATTTAAAATTGAGTCGATACTTGCTTGGGATCCACCCATAAGTGTGATGGAGGTATGAAGTTTCTTGGGTTTGTCTAGATACTATTAGAGGATCATTCTAGACTTCTCCAATGTTTCAACACCACTATCAACCTTAACAATGAAGGGGTAACCCTTTGTGTGGTTGGAGAGATTCCAGAAGAGCTTTCAGAAGCTGAGGCAGAGGTTGAATAGTGCCCCCATCTTGAGGCTTCTAGAGGAGGTCATATGGTATGTAGTTTTCTGCGGTGCATCAGGGAGAGGAATTGGGTGTGTCCTGATGCAGGACCGTGAAGTGATCGCATATGGGTATCGGTAGCAGAGACATCACAAGCAGAACTACGCTACTCATGACCTAGAGTTAGAAGCGGTGGTCTTCGTCTTGAAGAAGTGGTGGAACTATCTGATGGGTGAATGTTTTACCATGTACTATGATCACAATATTCTCACGCATATCTTCTCTCAAAAGGACCAGAACCTGAGACCACAGCGATGGCTTGAGTTCCTCTAGGAATAGGACTTCAAGATAGTCTATACTATTGGGAAAAGAATCATTGTTGCAGATACACTCAGTAAGATATCTGGTATACAACTACTAGGAGTGGTGATAGGGAAGCTGGATACTTTATAGATTTCCATTATGGGATGATATGGGACAACATTTCTATAGTCTCTTACAGTCACACCTCCTCTTCATCAGCGAGTCTGGGAGGCTCATCAAGGGGAAGCTGACTACGAGACACGACATACTCAGATATCCATAGGGCAGGAACTTGATGGATTATCCAAAGGTGATGATCATGTCATCCTCTTCAGAGGACGTACTATGTTACCACTATCACTTAAGGATGAAGTGTATAGGGAGTTCCACACTTCCCCTCTAGCAGTTTATCCAAGAGTGGAAAAGATGTACCAAGAACTTCATTGATAGCACAGGTGGCCAGGTATGAAGAAAGAAGTAGAAGATTTTGTCTCACGATGCCTCACATGTCAACAAGTGAAGGCGGAGCACCAGGTACTAGCAGGGTTTGTTCAGCCCTTAGAGGTCCCAAAGTGGAAGTTGGAAGGGATATCCATAGATTTCCTGATGGGTCTTCCATGTACATCTAGGGATCACAACTCGATTTGGGTGATCGTTGACAGACTCCCCATGCCATCCCACATCCTACCAATCAGAGAGAAGGGTTCATAAGAGAGCTTGGGACACCTATATGTGTAGGATATTTTGTATTAACATGGGGTATCTTCTTCTTTTTTTCCCAACCATGAGGCATGATTTACTTCCTGGATATCAAAGGGGTTTTAAGTGGCTTTTGGGACATTTCTTCGCTTGAGAACCACCTTCCATCTCCAGAAAGATGGTCAAAATGAGTGAACCATTCAGACCATCGAGGACATTCTACGTGAACTTTTCCTCGACTTTTGTCATAGCTAAGAGGATCACATACCTTTTATGATGTTTTTGTATAACAACAGATATCCCTCCACCGTCATTATGGAACCTTATGAGGCATTGTACCAGAAACCTTGCAGATCCCCCTTGTGCAGGACTGACCAAGGGGAGTCAGCACTTATGGGACCAGAGATGGTGCGAGCTACCACCAAGAAGGTGCAGATCATCCAGGAGTGGATGAAGACTGCACTGAGCAGGCATAAGTCGTATGCAGACAGGATATGGAGACCTCTAGAGTTTGAGGATGGTGACGATGTCTTTCTACGGGTCTCAACTCGATGACGTCTACAGAGGTTTGGCCGGGGCGATAAGTTATCTCTGAGATTAATCGGACCTTTTCAGGTCCTCAGCAGAGTAGGCGAGGTGGCTAACCACTTCACTCTTCAACCTCAGTTTCACTGAGTGCATGATGTCTTCCATGTATCTCAGCTAAGGAGATATATGAACGACCCTTCCCACATCATCTACCATGGAGTGTTGGATGTCGACGATGGGGTGACATTTACATAGGTTACAGTGGAGATTGAGGATCGATGGGAGTGGGTCCTACGTGGAGGGTCGATACCTCTGGTGCGCGTACACTGGAAGCATGGGAACCTCCAAGAGAGCACAAGGGAGCACGATGCTCCGATGCATGCTCAGTTCCCCCATTTGTTCCCATAGTTGGAGTTGTATCTTACAAGGACATAAATCCCTAAGTTAGGGAGAATTTAAAGACCTATAAATTCCATAGAAATTTTTTTCTTAAATACATGGGATTTTTATGAGTGCACAAAAATTTACGGCACTTGATTCTGAGGCCCGGTGAGCCCAGAATAAATTTCTGATGTTTTTTTCTGTATGTTCAGTAAATGTATGAGCCCAATTAAATAAAGTTTGAACCGGTGCTCAGAATTAAAATCCGAGGGTACCATTGAACTTGTTGTGCCGGTATTCGCAAAAGAAGACATTCACTTTGATGGTAGTGGGTCGAGTTTATAAGTTATTTTTTTGGGTTTTTAGGATTAAATTAAATAAAAATAAAGTAAAGGATTTATTTTTATTTCTTGTGAGTTAAAACCTCCATGTGGAGGTTGGAGGTGGGGGCCACCACACCATAACCTCCAACGAGAGGTTATGGTGGTGGGGCCCAGCTGAACATAATCTCCCTTGGGAGGATAATTTTGGTGGGGACCACCCAGGCTTGTAACCCTTTAGAACCCCCCATTTAAGATTGAGAAACTCTTAAACTCCCCTTTATTTAATTTATGCCAACCCTATTCACTTATTTGAGCCAAATCCACCCCTTTAATTAAATGATTTGTCTCATTTAATTAAACCCCTAAATTGGAATTGTTGTTCCAATGTAATATTAGACAACTCAATCTTATATTATTTCACTTGGAATTTTGGTAGAGCTTAGGAGAAGAGAGAACTCCCTCCAATGAAGACCAATATTCAACGAAGAATGCTCTTCTAGCAAAGAATGCTCTCCCGATGAAGAACGCAAGAGACTATTCCTTCTTCGACTCCCTTCCACGAATCCTACTGATGTGGAGCATCTACCACAACCATCGTGAGATGTCTTCCCTCCATGACTTCACCATCAATGAACAATAATAAAAAAGTAGTGATTTGTTTCCTTTTTCCCCATGTTCTTATTTTCTTTCAAAACGAGGAACGAGGTTACGATTCTATTGTGGGTGAGTTGTTGTGCTTTCTTCTTAAGAACCTTTTGCTATCAACCTAATTGTGGAGGGTGTGGGCCAAGATAACATGGCACGACGCCCTCCGTCTATCTTCTTATTTGTGATAATCTTTGGCATGACGATGAGGCGTCGACATAGGTCGCATTTCCTGCGGCCTCCGTGAACTGCGCTGCCCCCGCGACACACTGATGCTCCCGGCCGAACACTGCCAGCCCGCGCCGGCCCGAGCTACGCCGAACCGGCCTGCCCGGCCGCCGCTGGGCACCGGCCCCCCTTCCCTGCAGCGTACCTGATTCCCTCCCAGTTTCCCTACCGCGCCCTCCCAGCTTTTTTCCGCTCCCTATCACGGCCTACTCGATGCCTTGACCGGCGTCCTCCCTGCTACCCTGCCGCGGCCTATCCGGCACCCCAGCGGCCTGCCCAGCCCCTGCTATGCCCTGTTCGGTGCCCCCACGGCCTGCCCGACATCGTGCCGCAGCCTGCCCAGCCACCCTTGATTCGGCCTCCTCGTGACCAGCACGCTCCCAGCTGATTCATCATCCTGACTCCCTCGCGCCCACCGGGCCCCGCCATGCCGTGCCCTCACAATGCTTCGGGCCAAACTGGCCACTAGCCCAGGCCGAACCACTGCTGCAGTCTGATGGGTAGGGCCTAGCGGACCGGGCCAAACATTACGGGTTGACCCGTCCAACGGGCCGGGTCAGACCCAGCGAGTCTAACTGGGTCCACCAAGACTAGGTCGGCCCAGTCTAGGTGGGCCCAAGACGGTCTGACCGGGTCGCACCGGGCCCATGCCCATTACTGACCCCATTACCTTCTTGGGCTATATCATTGGAACCAGATGACCGTTTGATGAACCGTCAGTGGCGCCAGTATTCTTTGAGTGAAGTCATCCCTTTTGATAGTAACCCACTGGAGTTTGGGGTATAGTTGAGATATGGTCATGTTGTATTGTAGACGAATCCAACCGGGCTCCCAGAACAAAAAGGCTAATAACTAACAGACCGAGCATCCGATTGACGCGCAATCTGTTGCATTAAGACCCCTATGACAAGGCAGAACATTGAGATACTTCTTCATGGCACTTCTTTACAGATCGAGTATCGACCAGTAGCTCGTCGAGCGGATCCGTCTAGGGGTGAGCGGATAGAGTATAGATACTTAGTGGCTCCCTAAGACCTGATGACTTCTTTACCGATTCGACTCAGAGTGACTCGACTAGCCTAGTGGGGAGCGCCTCTGTGTGAGAACAGCATACCCATGGCTGGGAATGCCTCCGTGTTAGTTCGGCAGACCCACAATACTCAACATGAGGAGTACCTCTGCAGGCTACGAGGGGAGGACCTCTGTGTGAGTGCAGAAGACACGTGGTGGGGAGCGCCTCTGTGTGATGTGGCTGACCCATGATACTCGACAGGAGGAGTACCTCAGCTGTCCAAGGATAGTGGGAAGTGGCTATGTGTAACGTGTCAGGCCCACTATACTCAATAGAGGAGGAGTACTCCACCAGCCATGTTTTCGATAATAAGAATCCTAGTTTGAGCTGTGTCAATAACCTGTTTCATTCCTCATTGCTGAGATGGATTACTTGATAACTTAAGTATATGTATGGGCATATTTCTAAGTGGGGTTTTCTGTTTATTTCATACTTTTTGGTTTATCCTTGTTGGATTTAGTAAGACCTTGATGGTCCCGCGGTCCCTACAGAGTATCGTTATACTCACCCATGCACGGGCTATGCCTGCATCTCGTTGTGTTGGATGTAGATGACGGAAATCACCGATTAAGGTTGAGAGTAGCAGGAATTGACAATGCCCAGAGGTGGACAACTCGGTGTGATGTTACAAGGAGGCGACAGACGGATGAGAGTGCTGAGGAGGCCATTTGCACCTACCCTTAGCTATAAACCCCAGAGAACGACCTAGTAGCTGCTTTACTATTCATCAGTTGTACTTTCATTTAGTTGTAATTTTATTTTCCTATTAGGATTGTATTTTCGGCCCCTTTTACTTCCAGCACTTCTTTTTTATACATATTTACATAGATTTTTGCTTCTAATTGTGTACTCTAGGGTGTTTGTTTACAGTTATAAAGGAAATGCCTTCCCAGTTTATGGATTTACACCTTTGGTGCTATTCGCCAACCCCTAGCCTATAGAAGGCAAGTTTGGGGTAGTTGTGATATAGGCCCTAGGGGACGGGTCGTGACATTATTAATGGAGGTACCATAAAAGAGTACTAAAATTCCCAAATATAGATTTCAAATGGGGTAATATAAATAAGAGGAATCCCTAATATTTTCAGCTAACATGTTGGCAAGGAGAGGAATTATCAAAAAAATTATTCCATTCCCAAATATATTTTCTATATTTTAGAGATTCGTTTGTTATATGTATTATGTTGGTTTATGGAATAAATAAAAGAAACAATTTGAAATAAAATCGTATTGTGATTTCTTACGATATGGGAATAAAAAAATGATAATTAATTGTTAATAGTTGAATTTATGGTTACTGATTCATTTAATATATATATATATGAACATTGTACATGGGATGGTTCTGAAACTAAAAAAATATTATATAAGATTATTTTATACTGTTGATTATTTTAAGAACTTATTTAATCACACAACAATACAAAAATTATATAACATAGTCAATTAAGTATTATATATATAATAATAATAAAATTTAATTGTCACCAATTGTATTTTTTATATAAAATAAATTTAACCAAAAAGATAATACATCATATATTGACTGTTTTGTTCAAGTTATTAACCATTGATAAAATATTTTTTTATAATTTATTATATGAGTATAAGCACTATGAAATCATGGGAAAATTTCAAAAGAAACATGAGAAATAATTGTTAATGAAAAGATATTTTCCTTATTTATTTTGTAGAAAGAAAGTGTAATAAAATTACAATAATTTATTTTTTTATTCTAGAGGTATTAAATATTATATATTTTTATATCACAATATATTATTAGTATTTATATTATGAGATATTAAATTTTTTATTTATGTTATCTAATATTATGGTTATTTAATTAATTTATTAAATGTGTTTTATAATCCATTTTCTATGTATAATCCCTTGAATTAGTTAATTACAATATCATGCATAAGGATTACATTCCTAAAATCTACCTTTTTAATTACTAATGCATTGTTGTGTTTTATGTAATGTTGGAGGATTATTTCAAATACATTATTTAAGGATAATATTCATTGTCTTTTTTATATAATCAAAATTAAATTCATACTAAAATACTGGTGGAATTATCTTGGCTATAAATATGGATTTTATGCGAATTTTTTGGTTTTATGTTTTTTCAACTGTTGGATTGGTCGAAGGTGTGAGATTGAAATCACTTATTTGGAATATATATATATATTTATTTCTTTATTATATGTAGTTGGAATATATATCCTCAAAATAAATTTATATAAAGGGTATGAAAAATTAAATATTAGAGTGACCCTTTAACAATTTACCGATATTTTCATTGATTTTTTAAAAAATAATATTAAATTTTTTTCTAAAGTGAATTAATTGAATTCAGATTACAACCTGGATAAAAAAATAATTTATTAATGAAAAATATAATTCCCCTCATGAATTTTAATTCCATTGATTAATAAATTATAAAATTATGTTGATAAAATAGTAATGATGGGTCTTTTGATTATTTTTAATTGATTTTAGTAAATAAATTCATTATGAAAATATATTCCATATTTTATCAAATTTGGATTTATAATATAGTATATATTTTAAATGAAGATATAAAAAATTAGTTGGATTACAATGTTTTGTAACTACCCTGAATACAACATATTTTTATTGATATTAATAAGTATACATATTTATCATATAAATTTGAGAGTATGGTTTTTTGATACATTTGGTGATGCTATATGGATTGTATGGGATGACCAACAATTTTTTAAATATTAAATAATAATAAAATGTTATATGATCTAATATAATATTTTTATGGAATCATTATGAGGGAGTTTATTGTTTAAAATATTATTTATAATTATTTTATCAATAAAATGATTAAGTTGTTCTGATGTAATAATCTCCCAAAAATTATAGAAAATAAAGTAAAACAAATAGTGGGAAGGAGACGATCAAAAGATAAACTCTTAACATATAAGACCAATATATTCATACATTAAGAAATTATATAAAATAAGATAACATATTGAATAATAATTCAAATACTCTTTACAATGAAATTAATAATAAAATATTTATTATCAAGATAACTAATTATTTTCCCCAATGTGGATAGAGGATTGGTAACCAAATCAAAGGTATAAAAATTTCATATCATGACCATAATTTATATCTTTGCCCAGATATTCAAATTTTCATGGCATCAACATCACTGAAGATTATTTTAGCATCCAATTAAATCTTGGAGCACCTTTTCAATCAAAAATATCATAAACAAGTCCATCTCATTGAATTCCTCATAAACAATGTTATAATGAATATTTGATAATATGACAAGAACATTGATGATTAAAATGATCATATGTGGTAAATTAATGAAATTTATTCCCAGTGATCTTAATGAATAGAATTAAAATGATATTATGTCAAGAACATATAGATTTTATAATGAATACACACATAATAAATCTTTCAGTAAACACAATAATATACAATATCAATGTTTAAAATAAATGTAATGAAATGATTAATGAATTCTTGAATTAATATATTTTTGATAACTTTCTTCCCCCAATTTTGGTCAAGCATATTTAGTATAATATAAAAAAAATTTCCTATAAATTTCTATGATCTTAGGATCTAGTTTTAATAATATCTAAAATCATATTAACAATATTTTATATTTATAATTCCCTATTTCTTCATAATTACACACAAATAATGTGGATCATTTTCACCATGACAGAGAATTAAATATTAAATACTTATGGAATGACTAAAAAACCCAAAATTGATATTTAATTAAAAAATTCAAGGGTATAATTATTCATAAAAATAAATAATCAATAAGATGTCATGAAAATTAATCAATATTTCCATCCTTATTAATAATCAAAAAAGAAGGAATAATTATTAGAATAAATAAAATTTTCAAAGAAAATAGTGTAATAAATATTAATCCATGTAAGATACTTCGAAATTACTCCCATTGAAGGTATTTCATGGAAATTTGATGAACTAACTACAAATCAATGACATCAATATGATTCTACTCTAATAAAAAATATTCAATACATGCAAAATTAAAGACATTTTCTAAAATATATACCATCTATGAAAACATAATATTGTATAGAAAAATGTATACTCTCATTTAATTTGGTAGTATAAAAAACTACAAAAGAAAAAATGTAGTAATAGAAATTTAAATAGAGGTACTCGGTATCTAAAACTCATTAATTAATCATTTGATTTTTTTCCATTTCATGTCTCCCTGTTGAAAATATTATTTTCCCCCATTAATAAGTCAAAAAAATTGATTTTAAAAAGTATCCAAAGATAAGGTCTCTACATTATTGTGAGATGACATCTCCTCAATAAGAAAAATACAACAATAAAGTCAATTTAAATGTAAAATACATAGAACATTTAACACACATATGAAAATGTGAAAATTAATAATAAAACAATTCATATGTTAAATAAATGGAGTTATGGAAAAATGAAAAATAACCTTATATAGGTTATCATAAAAAACCTATATATGAACATATTCTGAATAATGTTGTTTTATAAGTTTTTTAAATGATTAAACGTAACATCTATGAAAAATATGTAAAAATATATACTATAAATACATTAATTATAAAAAAAATACTCTCATTCATTAAAAATCTTGTAAAAGTAATTGATTAAAAATAAAAAACAAAAAACTTTTATTCATATAAGGGAAAAATGTAGTAATAAAAATTAAATTAAATCAATATATTCATACATATAATTCTGCATTGACAATACATAAGAGTAAAAAATTATAATTTAACAATAAGTTTTCAAGCATAAAATTCAACTCTTGAATTAGTAAAAGTATACATAAGAAACATTTAGAGTTATACATAAGATAAATCACATATTTTAAAATGTTCATTTCTAATGAAAATAAATGTTATATTCAAAAACTAATTTACTTCTATAATGTGTAGTTCTTGATAATGTTTAGATTATATCTTATAATTTACATTCAATTTTATCTAAAAATTATAATAATCTAGTACAAAATGGTTACATGATACAAAATAATGAATGTACACCCACATTTTCTTTGAGTTTCTTACAACTATTAGTGGGAGAAGATATGGAATTTTAAATCACATAAAACTTATCATATTGACTATCTATTTAATATATTCAATTATATTATAGAAAAAAAGGTTTGACAAAATATCAAAAAGATGATATACAGTCCTGTTAAATAAGAGAATAATGTCCCATTTCAGTATATGTTTATAAATAATGTATTATTTCAACTCAAGGAGGTTGGATCATGAGTATATTATTGTATTCACAAATAAATAAGTATTTAATGTTATATGAATATAAAATAGGGTTTGAAAATAATAATAATATTTAAATCAATGTGTTTTTTTGTTGGATCCACAATACTTGATAGAAAAATATAAAAGCTTCTAAATAATTTTCTTCATCATTAGAAATTGAAAATAAATGTTACTTAATACTTGAAAATGATACTTAACAGTCATGACTAACGTTATATTTGGGAGATTTTAAAACTTTTAGGATATGGGAAACTCCACAGGTTCCCTAAACAAGTTCGCCGCAATGTATATTTTTCACCTATCCACATGCTAGAGGATTCAAACTATCTATGGGGGTCTAAGGTAGTATCATTGATATAATATAAACCTATTATTATATAGAGAACAAATTATATAATTACTAATAATTACACACATATGAGTATATTAAACAATAAATAATGACAACATGCTAAAATAAAATGAGATACATCAAAGATATCCAACATGATCATCTAATATCATGCCATGTCATAACCTATTCATACAACCATGTGAAGTCTGTTTGGTTACACATATTATTTTGCCTTTTGAGGAGGGTATGTAAAAAATGGAAGGGATATCACAATGTAGAATCATACCTGAAAATTATATTCCTTGTATTTTATTGTCACATTCTAAAACAAAAGTAAAAAAATCTACATAGTCATAAATATTTAACCACTATTGATCCTTCTATTCTTCAATTTATTATTGGATCAAACCAAATCTGCTTATAACAAGGATCAAGTGACTCTAAGAATGTTTCATTTTCATTAAAACCAATATAACCAGCTATATTTTCTCTCACCCAACACCCAATGGTGAATCACTTATGGCCTAACAATCCTTCTATTGCAAGAGATAACAATACAATGTTTTTCTCACACCAGTATTCTACTATTATAATGACTCATAGTCAAAGTATTTCATTTTATCCAATTATATATGGAGTTTTATTCCCTACTAATATATTGATAGAGTATTTCAAAGGCATCAAAATCTATTCTAGGGTACGCATCCCCAAAACACATATCCATATATCATTTCCCAGGCATCCAAAATTATGGGGCGGGTTACATCCCCCACCCAATAATTCATGGAATATGTCTATGGATTCCTAAATAAAATGAAAGGTTTCATACCGTACTAATATTTACAAAGGGAATGTCCAAGGTACAAAAAAATATTAAAAATTATTATAGGATTGAATTTCCTCCAATAATATCTCACCAGGACTAGCCAACAGCCAATCCATTGTTCAAAAATTGTATCTGGACTCTCAGGTTCACAAAATATAAGGATTAGATCCTCAAAAAGATTAATTCATCGACCCAGGTTCTTTTTTAGAAACATAAATCATTACTTACCATTAAAATTAAAACCCTGTCACAATCATCAACATGTCACTAGGGAACAAACTAGGTTCCCAATGTCACATCATGAATAGACATCCATATTAGGTTTTGGGTTCCAAATATACCTCTAGGGTAAACACCTTTAACTAGGGAGTAATATAACCATTAAAATCATCAATGTATCATAAATTCTTCTGAAGCCTCTTATGGAATGAACACATGGAAGTTTTCCTTAATTTCATTCCCATTACAAGTCACACTAGTTTGATATAAAAACATAAACTATCTATCAAACTCAAGTACTAACAACCTTTTCATGTCACCTCATTGAGGGTAAAACCACTCTCCCTAAATAGAATTCCCCATTCTCAAATGAACCAAGTGTATGCACGGGTTATTGTATACCGGACTAGGTCCAATAAAAATAATACAATACCATCCAACTCATTAAATGTATAAGGGAACCTAAATTAAGGTATAATATGGTCAAATATGTATTCTATAATTCCCATATCCAAAACAACCATGTTTAATCTGAGTGTGGCATGTATTTATGTGGGCCTCCCATACAAAAGTAGCATTTTTTCATGAGGTAGAGTATATGTTGGACATTGGGAACATTATATTATCTCCATCATTTTATTACACATAAAAAATAAACAATAATATATGAATTATAAAAAATAATAAAAGTTATAATAAATAATATTAAATATGGTATACAAGAAATATTAATATGAATTCATAATGTATTTATTTTTAAGAGTAATTAAGGTAGATAAATAAGTAATAGAAATGTGGGGGTCCTCTGATATCTATCAAATTTCCCCCAATCTCTATTCCCTATGACCAAAACCATCTCTCATAGTCCCATTTCTATTGCCTGGATCAAAAAAAATTACATGTATATAGAAATGTCTACATAGTGTGTGAGAAGAAAACATACTTGGACAACACAAATTCATCTATACTTTTTGTGATAAAAAATAAATAGTGATTTCTAATAATGATAAAAATTTATAAATAATAACATTGTCAAAATAAAGTGTATATGCACTCATTATGTCACCACATGCCCCCAACCATACCGTCTTTATCCCCTTGCCAGAAAATAATGTAATATGTCGATAGTATTTTAACTATCCCATGTATGGAATAATCATTGTGTCGTTTGTACATAAAACTAATCCAAATATATAAATCAAGTAGACCATATCACATGGTATCCTCTAAATTGAGAGTATCATGTACTCCATCTACCAATATTATTTATAATGAGAGGCGCATGGAAAACCATGTCTACCTTGAGTTCTTAAAAACAAGGAAGCATGGTTGCCTATTAACTTCACTGTGTAATGAAGTCACTCATTAATTTTTGAATAACTCATCACACTCCCCCCCAAGGGATAATATTCCATGATGGTCCCCATGTCTTTAGTACCAATCACAACCCAATATACCAGGTAACATATATAAATAGTGATAATAAAAGTAGTTATAGTATCTCACCATGAGTATATAACAGTAATAATCACATCTTACAATCCCAAGGAAACATAGAAATAAGATACACTAATGATATTCATGAAAAACTATATAACAATAGATAACATAGGATACACACAAACCCACATGTGATCATAATCAATAATGGTTTTTAAATACCAACACATAATTTATAATCATGGACACAAGTGTAAATGTGAGGATAAGAAGGAAATTAAATTCTTACCACATGAATTTTACATCCACAAAAAAATTATCAAAGGTGTTGATAAGGAACCCATGTTCACAGTCCAAAAAACACATGATCACCCATCATGTTCCTAATGAGTTGGTCCAATCGAACATCTGTATGGTTATATATTAAGGAAATGTGGAATACTGACAAAATTGGTTGAAAAAAACACATGGGGTTGATGGATATCAAAATAGATCCAGATGTAATGGAAGGAGGAGGAGGGATGAAAGCACTCTAGAATTCCGAGGTATCCATGGAACAAGGTCGTGGTCACAGTGGGAAGGTGGTTCTGTGTAAATCACCATATAATAAGATGGATAAACATGGTGAAACACGAATCTAGATAAGAACACCATAATGAAGAATAAAGAGATATTACAATAGAGAGTCTCATATGTATGAATCCATGGTGCAGATAGAGGTACTAAAACATTCAAGGAGGTCAAAATGTTCACCTTTTATCTTAAAGGTGGTATGTATTGCGTGAGGTTGTTTTGGAGCTACTCTAGAACCCCGAGATCATTCAAACGAGGAGAGGGGATTGAGTATATATATGGTTCCTTTAGGGTTAGTTAGTATACTAGTTTGTACCCATAATAATGTTTCAAACAGATTCCACTTTTTATCATCATAATGTTGCTATTAAATTCATAACACACGAACATTAGGCCTATGATGAACATTTATTGGAAATAAAAATTCCATGAAATCATAATAAAAACTGAAAAATCATCGTGGCATGGTCTCAAAACACTAACACCGCTACAGTGCAACAAGATCCTATGTGGAATGTTCTCCCACACAATGGAATATACATATAGGATGTGGCATGGTACTTATTTTTTTGGAAATAAAATTAACAAAATAGTACTTAAAAACATATTTATGACTTTCAATTCTCTTGAGGTTCCACATGAAAATATTTCATGACAAAATGAGGATAAAAACACATTTTAAATTAAATATCAAAAATTTCAAGGATTTAAAATTAGATCCCTCTAAATACTTCTCATAATAGAGATTTTTCTTTATTGTTACTTATCAAACAATCTTGGCCACTATGCTTGAACATCAGAATCTCACAATAAACATTCCTCTTAGATATTCCTATGCATCCACTACATCCAAAAAAATTCATAATCATTTATCAAATCTCTTCATATCATTGGTCTAAATGATTCACCCAATGATGCTCCCAAGATGTGGCAGCCTCCCACTCAACATCATCATAATAAAAAACATGTTTAGGGTTGGGTATTTACCTCTTAAGTTGTTACACATAAGAATCTCCATGTATTCCACAATAGTGAAAATTGATGTCTATATGATATAACACTACATACATAACCTTGGTGATCTCAAACAGTCAAACCACACAATATGATAAATTTTTGTATGTCCTCATATGTTTTATTCCCTAAAAAAGGATACACTCTGAAGAAAAACCAATCATCCATAGGAAACTAAATAGGTTTCATCTTTTTTCCAACATTAGATAATTGCTGTTTGTAATTAGTGATCATCCAAAACTAAATAAACTAGACCCTCTTAGAGGTTCTTGAACCACATTTGCTCAAATAACTTCTACCTCACCCTTATAGTTATAATTGAGTGTTGAACAATAGTGCCACCCGTAATGAGCCTAATAATTTTATATATTAATTAAATACAATCGACTATTTTATAAACAAACTCCACCATTTATAAGTGATCATTCACCACTACATTGAAGTCTAGAAAAGAATAATGACACATATCCTCCAATATTCAAATACTCTACTTCGACTATAAATTTATTTGGATGATATATCATACTCAATCTAAGAATACTCCCTTAATACTTATGCATTCCTTTCTAAAAAGAAACCATAAAAATTGCATTTCAATATGGTACAATGATAAAAGGAACTACATAATGGTTTATGATCTCAGGAAAATATAACTTCCCAAGATCTTCCACTAAGTGGCTATCTCAGATTAGCAATAAGTGAGAAGTCCTTATTAACCAATAAATAATCACCTAAATTTATTCATGGATCCTCAGGGTCTGAGGTAACCCTGTCAACAATGTTCATTGTGACATCTTCATATTTCCAAATGGGAAAAAAACATTTCTAATGAAAACTTCCATGTTTTTTATTCTCATCCATCACCCTCAAACATATAAGGCTTTGGGAAAAAATGAGGAATATCTATCTTCATCCCTAGCCATAAAATCTAGAATCCAAATTCATTATACTTCTCCATCACATGAGGATATACTACCCATTAAGAGAATTTTTAATATCTCATTACCTCTTCTATGATGAAACTAGGTAGTACTACTATTCCATGTGAATATATATCATCATCGATGTTCATCAAACACCTTGGTATCAATTCATCCATAGTAAGATACTCCCTCATGATGGAACACTTTTTAGACCCTTGAATAGTCATCAATTGATTTCCATGTTAATATGAGATCACAAAAGGGGTACATGTCACTGATCCCTAGTCTTTAGAAGAATCCTACTTCTACTCAATTGGATAATCTAGTGCCACTACTCCTCACAATACTAGTCACTACCCTTAGACTCGTTATTTTTCTTATAATTAAGATATTTTTAATTATTTTTCCCTTCCTAGTAAAATAATCCATCTCAAAATCAAATGTCTGTAGATATATAACAAAACAATACTATATTATGTTTTGATCCCTCTGTGTGATGATATATTGAAGGATGTTGTGTTTTGTATTCACATATAATATCTAACTAATTATTAAGAGTCTCCACTACTTTAAATCTTAGACTAAACCTACTAGATATTTATATTATATAGGGTAGTTCTTCTCATTGAGATATAGTTGAAAAGACTCATTGTTTATTGACTAGCATCTCTCTCCCTTAGTTTCACTCTTATACTATCACATGATGCATCCAATACACTACATATCTAATCCCATGATCAGGGAGTTTTGGTATTGAATTCAACTTCATTCACATATTAAAATCTTGGAATACCTCTTCCCATTGATCTATCCATGTGAACATAATATCATTTTCAAAAATGATTTCATAGATGGTGATAGTCTAATGATTTCTTATATAAAAAACTCGTAATATCTACCTTAAACAAAAAATATCATAATATCAAATAGATTATAGGGATGTTTCTATGATATTGATCCCTTATCCAAAACTACGTCCATAGATATACCCAATTTGTACATAAACATTCATAGGAACATTACCACTCATATCAAAAAGTAACAATTCAACTAGTGGCATAAATAGGGTGTGCTGGAAACATAACTAAAAATATATCCAGGAACCTATCATACACATCTAGTATCAGGGAGTATATGTGGATGTAATCAACATTAAAAAATGATGACTCATTGAATGTATTTATAAATGATCTTGTTCATGAGTTCCATGAATAAAGTATGTGAATTCATCACCCGAAAAAACCATGTACTCATTGGACCCACACATTCTCCAAAATATCATCTTTTTTATGTCCTCCTATATTATTCATAGATGTTTATATTTTGATTGAAGATCTATCCCGGTGGAACATGAGGAACCCCATATATTATTAGGAAGATCATCAAAACTATTCAATGGATATTGGTTATTTAATGTTATGTGGTTAATCTTTCGATAATCAACATAGAGATTAAGAAAACCATCCACCATCTTCAAAGTAAACTCCTATATTAGGGTATGTCCAAGGAATTCATCTGTAATGATATAAAAAACAAATCAAGGACTGGAGGATATGATTTGGGTTCTACCATAGTTCCTGCTAAAAGTGACAAGCCTTCTATCTATGCTAAGGCAGTCTCGAGCCAACTCATTTCTGTTCCGACTCTTCCTTCTCCATGTTCTCACTCTCTATGCATCCTGAACGTCTCCTCATTTTACAAGGAATACAAAAAATACCTCTTGTATTAGTATTTATGAGATTATAATATTTTCATACAATCCATGTTTAATATCACATATATTTTCTTCATCACATATAACATAAACACCCATTTATGTTTGTTAATTGTGAAAAATGGCACTCTAGGAATTTTTATAGATGGTGCACATTCATTCAAAAAGGTATCTTTATTGATAATAACTCATATGAAAACATTACTAGTAGGTCGGGTCCATCAATAACATGTGAATATATAAGTGAGTGGTATAAACCAGTATGTAATGATATAGTACAAATATGGTATGCGATTTTGAACATTCCTTTAATTTTTTATAGTCCATATCTAAAATCTGAGAGAGCTTGACTCACATCATAAATGTGACCAGCCTTAGTCTTATGGCCATCTCCATGATGTTCATGGATAGTCTTGGCCTATTGCTGAGATCCTCATCATATCCTCTAGTTTCTCTAGTCATGGATCCCTCTGCATCCGTCCTGAAACTCAAGAATATTGTTTTTGTTATTTCATTTGTTTCAATAATATTAGAAGTGGACCTGGGTTAGTGGAAACAACCAAATATACTGTCTGAACAATCCACAATTTTATCACTTTTGGTCATCACTATAAATAGTGGAACAATCCAGACTCTTATCCATTTTCATAATACTTATCTTCCGAGAAAACATGTTTTTTAATTTTCCTGCCATCAGAAGAGGTACTCAATGTTGCTGTGGGATGTCTACTCAATTGTTTGTTGAAGGGTAAGTGAAAATAACATGGCCCTCCTTGGTTATCTTATATATAGTTATATCCTTACACAGTACCTTTCAGAATGAATCTAGATTGAATCATTGGACTACCTTTGTAGGTGCACGTTGATGTTTGATTTTGAACATCATATCTATCAATGACAGATTACTAGCTTGAAGTAGTGTGAATCAAGAAATCTCACTAAAACAAATAGTGTATGTTGATACAACCATGGATCCCTATTTCAACTCCATAAACACCGGGTCTTAGTATATATTCACCATTTTAGGGAGAAACTCTCTAAAAACAAGTTTTTACATGCCACCCATGATAGCCCCTCTAATAAAATAGCTTAAACCATAAATCCCCACCAACAATTATAATTTCTATATAACATGAATATTTCATGTTTCAACTTTCTATGTTGCGATCCCTTAATAAGATATAATATTATCTCTAATTGAATCCACCTAATCCTCAACAAACTATGGCATTCCAGTTCATTGAGAGGTTAGAGGTTATTAAAGATGGAAATCATTGGTGTATTCCACCTTGAATTTCAGGGGTGGATGGTTAAGAAGAAATTCTTGCATCATAAGGGAATGTATAAGAATGGTCACTTTGTCACCCATACAATCCAGTGGTACCACCAAATGACTCTGAGTTGTAATCATCTGAAATGAAAGGAATATTGGAAACATAAAATCTTTTAACCCATCTATGGTAACACACAATGGTATGCCCAGAATGTAAAGACCCGTAAATTTCAAGGAAATTTTTTTCTTAATTTTCTTTGGAATTTTACAAGAACGCAGTTTCTAACGGCACCTGATTCCGAGACCCGGTGTGCCAGGAATCAATTTCCGAACATTGGCTCGGGTACGTTAAGTGAACGGACGAGCGGGTTTTTCTAACTTTTGAACTGGTGCCCGGAATCGAATTCTGAGGGCACCGATGAAATCACAGCGCCGGTATTCACTTAGAAACGCCTCTTCCGGATTTGCGTATTCTCGGGTGTGGTTTTTAAATTTTCGGGCTTAAGGTTAAGAAATAAAATAATTTTTTCGACAACATTATTTTATTTCACTTAAGCCACTTATAGGCCACTTGAAGCCACTTAAAAGCGGCTTAAACTGAGTTGAACCGGATAGGGTACTATCTAGAAATATCATACCCTCTTGGTAGGATATTTGTGAGGTGGGGCCCGCACGAGCCCCGCCGTTTCTTTCCGCTAAGTAACGCACCCGCGGAAACCCGTCATTATGAAAGTCAACTGACGCATTTTCTTAAATTCTTAACAGACCATTTAATTGGGCGGTTTATTTCGTAAATTAAATGAGCTGTTTCTTTCGTTGAATTAATTCTACGAATTAATTGTCCGTTTCTTATCATTTGAAATTCAAATGTTTAGTTGTGTAAATAAAATAAGGCTTAAGCTTATTTTATTTTGGGTTGGTCTCCTTTGCCACATTGAGAGATTTTGAGAAGCTCTCTCCATCTTCTTCATCCTTGACGAAGAACACGAAGAACACTTAAGCTCCGACGAAGAACGCCGCTTCTCTTCTTCGTAGTCGGTGTGTTTCCGAAGATCGACGATGCTGCTTCTTCGATCTTCTTCCCGTGTCAACAAAAGGAGACGCCGTTTCCTCCTCGGACTATCTCTGTCAACTTACGAAGCTTCTCCAGCGACGTACCTCTTCGAACGCACCTCGACGTCAACGGAAATGACATTCGATTTCCGTGACGCCCGACCTCCGTGACGCTAGTCTTCTGCGGCTTGATTGGCGTGCTCCGCACTTGAATCTGGGGTAGGGGATTGTTGATATTTTATTAATTTATTTTCCATTCTTGTTTCTAGAATGTAGAACTTCGAGGATAAAGGATTAAATGTTATTGTCTAACGAGAGAGGGGCCCGGACCGCACCAACACGGCCGAACCCCCCTCCTATGTTCATAATTGTTTCCTTGCGGATGGAACGGGATGACGTGGGGTCGTCGCACCACGCGGGAATCGCCAGCAATTATTGCGCGGCGCCGTCGCGCCGCGCCGTGGAAAGAAATCCAAGAACGCGACGCCGTCACGTTGCGTTGAAGAAAGTCAAAGGCGCCGTGGCCGGAGTGGGGCCGCGGAGGAGGGAAGCGATGTCGTCGCATCGCACCGGACGACATAGGTTGCGGCCAGTTCCGGGCCGCGGCGGAGCAAGATGACCGGCGGGCGGCACCGGGCCGCCGGTGTCGGCGAAGGAAGGACCGGTCGTCGTCGGTCCTTGCTGGCGAAACCGGCCGGGCAGTGCGGGCCGACCGGATAGTGGAGACCGGGGGAATTAATTTCCCCCGGTCGGGTCTCAAAAGCGGCCCCAATTAAGGGGTCGCGGTTCTCAAAGGGGGGGGGGGCTTTGCCCCCCGCGCGCGACACCCAAACGGCGCCCAGGCCGCGCCGCCGTGCCGGTCCGCGCCGTCGCGTCGGACCGCGCCGCCATGATGGACAGTGCCGTCGCGCCGGCCCGTGCCGCTGCGCCGCCGGCCGGGGCGGGTTTTCCGAGTCGGGCCGGGTTTTCCGAGTCGGGCCGGGTTTTCTGAGCCGGGCCGGGTTTTCCAAGCCGGGCCGGGTCGTCAGGCCGGGTCGTCACCCAGGGCGGGTCGACCCGGTTCGGCCGACCCAGGGGGGGGTCCGGCCGGGTCGGCCCGAGCCCAGACCCCCCAGTTTCGGACCACTTTCGGTCAAATGCCCGTATCCTGGGCTACGGGCCCCCAAACGACTCGCCGTCAGCGGCAACACGATCCTTGGATCGAGACGGTCGTTTCGGTATACTATACTCAAGGTGCACCTTCTTTTTCGGGAGCCTACGTGGTTAAAACTCCATAGTTAAGCGTGCTTGGCCTAGAGTAGTGATCAGGATGGGTGACCTCCTGGAAAGTTTCCCAGGGTGGGTGTGAGACGGAAAGGCCAATAACTAACAGACTGGGCGTCCGATTGACGCGCTGTCTGTTTCGTTGAATTTATCTTGATGAGATGGATCTTTTGGCATACTCCGCCCGAGGTTTGGACGTAGGTGGTGTATGGTCGGGTTGGTTTTGCCTTAAAAACCAACCGGGCCCCTGGAACGAAAAAACCAATAACTCTCAGACCGGACGTCCGATTGACACGCCGTCTGTTGCGTTGAGTTCCTGTTGACGATACAGAACTTTTGGCATCCTCCGCATGAGAATTGGATGCAGATGGATAGTGGCCGGGTTGGATCGCACCGAAATCCAACCAGGCCCCTGGAACGGAAAAGCTGATATCTTTCAGACCAGACGTCCGTTTGATGAACCGTCAGCAGCGTTGGTGACCACATTGAGTAACGGTCGCTATGAGTATACCCTATGGGAGTTCGGGGTACAGTTGAGATACGTCCGGGTTGGTTCACTCACGAAACCAACCGGGCCCCTGGGACGAAAAGGCTAATAACTCACAGACCGGGCGTCCGATTGGCGCGCCGTCTGTTGTGTTGAGACCCCTATGACGAAGTGGTCCTTTGAGATACTTCTTTGCGGGACTTTGTGATACTTGGAATATCGACCAGTAGCTCATGGAGTAGACCCTCCCGGAGACGAGCGTGCGGAGTACGGAGACCGTGTAGCCGGATGTGACCTGACGACTGCTTGACCGAATCGACTTGGAGTGAGTCGACTAGCCCAGTGGATGGAGCGCCTGGTATTTGGCGATAGAACCACGGAGGACGGATTGCCCGGTAGTTGGACGCAAACCCGCGGTACTGGACAGGAGGAGTACCTCTATAGGCTATTAGTAGGAGCGCCCGGTATTTGGCGACATACCCTCAGCGGACGGAGCGCCCGGTAGTTGGCCGCAAACCCGCAGTACTCAACAAGAGGAGTACCTCAGCAGTCTTAGGTTAGTGAGAAGTACCTCAGAGTCGTGACAGGACCACTGTACACTCCAGAGACGGAGCTCTTCAGCAGTTACGGTTTCGATAATGAAAATCCTGGTTTGAGCAGAGACTTTTGACCTTTGTGTTTACCTCATGATTGAGATTGGTCACTTGATAACTTAGGTATATGTATGGGCAAATACCTGGGTAGTGGTTATCCATTGATTTCACAATCCTTGAGTTTCCTCATGGTTGAGATGGGTTACTTGATAACTTAGGTATATGTATGGGCATATATCTAAGTAGAGGTTATCTGTTGAGATATTCTTGTGGTTATCCTTGTTGGTTTAGTGAGACCTTGAGGGTCTCGGGGTCCCTACTGAGTATCGTTATACTCACCCCTGCATGGGCTATGCCCGCACCTCGTTGTGTTGGTTGCAGACGACGGGCAGTGCTGACGGAGGACGAGTGTTCGAGGACTGGACGGTACCCGGAGGTGGACTACACGACGAGTCGGTACCCGGAGGTGGACTACATGATGAGTCAGTACCCAGAGGTGGACTACGCGACGAGACGACTCATAGAGGAGGTTGACGGACGAGGGCATGGAGGAGGCTATCTGTACCTACCCTTCAGGTAGGATCCGTGGTGGACGACCAGGAGCTGCGCTATCTGTACCTACCCTTCAGGTAGGACCCGAGGAGTACAACCCAAGAGCTGCTTCCCTCTTCCAACTGTTTGTATTTTTGTTCAGTTGTAGTTGTACTTTCTTTTGGGTTTGTATTCTGGCCCATTTACTTTTCAGCTTTTCTTTTGTACTTAGTGTTTTGTTTCCGCTTGTACTCTGTGATGCTTGTTTTCTTTTATAAAGGCAATGCCTTCCCAGTTATTGGGATTTTACGCCTTTGGTGCTAGTCGCCAACCCCTGGCCTATGGAAGGCGGGCTTGGGGTAGTCACGGCACGGGCCCCGAGGACGGGTCGTGACAAATTGGTATCAGAGGAGTTCGGTTCTACCGCAGAACTTATAACTCTGATGTTTCTTTCTGTGAAGAAATAGTGTTAAGAGTAACGAGTGTGGTTTTCAGTTCAGGGAGTCCAATATTGGTGCGGGCGGCCGACGTATACATACACCAGGACCCTGACGACTGATTCCCGACTTTGTGCATGAAAACACTGATTGCGTGTGTGTTTTCAATGGTTTCCCCTTAAAACAGCTCAACCAGGTCAGCTCACCAGGTATAACGTTTGACCGTGTTACATTGTTTCTTTCAGGATGCCTTTTCACGAACGACCAGCTAGAGCCTAGAGGGATGTGCGTACTGACAGCCTGTCGAGCGGCGAGGCTTCGATACAGGGCCCTCATGTAGTTGAGGCACCAGCGGAGGCACCAGCGATACTACCATATGTTGGGCCACCGATGCCACCAGCCCCAGCAGTAGGCGATGCACGCCACTTGAGTGCGCTGCACGAGTTCCAGCGTGAGAGGCCACCCAGGTTCCGGGGAGAGACGGACCCGCAGGCGGCTGAGAATTGGCTGGAGGCTGTGGTGGGAGTCTTCAGGCTAGTGGGGACGCCGACAAACTTCATGGTGATCTTTGATGCCATCCTTCTTCAGGCAGCAGCAGGCAGGTGGTGGAGCCACTTGTTCTAGTTTTGCAATGGGATGGCCTTCACATGGGAAGACTTCGAGACCTTCTTCAGGGTGGAGTTTGTGCTAGTAGCTCTACACCCAGAGCATGTACGGGAGCTTCTGCCTTTGCCGAAGGGTTTTCAATCAGTTGCCGAGTCATCTGTGGGCAGTAGAAAGATGATGCAGAGGTCCAGGAGGACCAGACCAGCAGTTGGATGATCTCGGGTTTTAGGATCAGTGGTGCGGGGAACCCGGGGTGGGGTCAGATCCAGGCATGCCAGAAACGGAGAGTGTTTCTCCTGCGGCAGGAAGGGTCACCTGGCACGTGACTGTATGACCCCCCGCACGGTTGATCAGCGGGTGTTGGAGGAGCCACCGAGGCAGAAGCAGCGGCGGGTGCTTGAGCAATAGCCGAGCAGTGGACAAGGCAGTAGAGCTCCGAGAGCAGGTGGACAGGAGCAGAACTAGTGGATACGTCATTTGTACTGCTACTTCCATGTTGGTTTTGTATTCGTGTCCTTGTATTATGAGCTGCAATAATAAAAAGACACTTATCTTGTGATGTTTTCTTTCCTGTCCTTTTTGTTTGGTTGATACTAAGTGGTCCCGGTTAAACTGTTGACTTGACCCTCACTTTCGAGATTTCTACTGGAGGAGACCCGGTGACCTCACACTAATGCCGACAGTGTGACTCGACCTTTGGAGGCGAGAGTGACAGTCGGATCTCTTGGTAGTTACGTCGAGGCATTACGACGTCATCCATGGCATGAATGCATCATTTATGTCAGGATTGACTGTATTAGGAAACGAATGTGGTTCATCCAGGGGATGAGACCAGATTTCTCTTATCGGCAAAGAAGAAATCATAGCAGCTCTTGTGAGACTAAAGGAGGTGCAGTTAATCCAGGAGCGGATGAAGAATGCACAATGCAGTAAGAAACAGGAAACTGGTGCCAGTCTTAGAGACTCGGGCGTGTTAAATGTTTCAAAAAGAGGAAGCATTAAATAGAGATGAGTCTGCGAAGCGGCAGACGTGGAGGCAGATCTAGGAGAGCAGCATGAGGTGGTGTACATCCTAACATGGTACAACCACCCACCTTAGTTATTCCAGCCAGGCTCAGGGAGCTGGAGGGCGGAGGAAGAGTGCGGCTGCATGCGGTCAAGGAGTGTGACCCAATGGCTCTAGAAATGATTCAAGGGACAGTCTGTGTCCACTACTAGCTGCTGTAGTAACAGACGTCGATATGAATCATTCCTCGCTTTCAAAAATCTTGTTCCAGACCTAGAGTTTTCGGTAAGACGTGGACTTGACCCTCACGTCTGGAGATACCTTGGGAGGAGACTCAATAATCACACTTATGCCGATGGTGTGGTCAGACCCTCGAGGTGGGAGTTCTGGTTGGAATCTCTTGGTAGCAGCGTCGAGGCCTTATAGCGTTAGTTTGAGTATGGAATGGGCAATAACTGTTCATACTCAAATTGACGGTTTTATGCAAACGTCGGGATGGGTTTTCCTTGGTCGGCGGATAAGGAAACCCCAGGAAGCGCAGGGTAACTCTTGCACAGGAGGGTGCGACCGATCACTCTTTAGTCGGTCAACCTTACCCTTGTAGCAGCTGTCATTTTGAGTTTCAGTTCTAACAGAAATGGAGACCTCTGGAGTTCGAGGATGACGACCACGTCTTCTTACGGGTCTCACCTCGATGAGGTTTACGGAGATGTGGCCTGGGAGGCAAGTTATCTCCGAGGTTCAACAGACCTTTCTAGGTCCTCAGCTGGGTAGGCGAGGTGGTTTACCACTTGACCCATCCACTTCAGTTGCACTAGGTGCACGATGTTTTCCACGTATCCCAACTGAGGAGATACGTGCTCGACCCCTTCGCATATCATCAACCATGAAGAGCTGGACGGTGGCGATGAGTGTCTTCTACGGAGGTTCCTGTGGGGATCGAGGATTGAAAGGAGCGGATCCTAGGAGGATGGTCGATTCCTCTTGTGCACTTTCTTTGGCAGCGCAGGAACCTCCAGGTGAGCACATGGTAGCGGAAGGCTCAGATGCATGCTTAGTACCGCTTTGTTTCCCTATGTTTGTGCTGAAGTTTTACGGGGACGTAAAGCCCTGTGGTGGGAGTAATGTAAAGACCCTTAAATTTCAAGAAATTTTTTTTCTTAATTTTCTTTGGAATTTTACAGGAACGCAGTTTCTAACGGCGCCTGATTCCGAGACCCGGTGTGCCCGGAATCAATTTCTGAACTTTGGCTCAGGTACGTTCAGTGAACGGACGAGCGAGTTTTTCTAACTTTTGAACCGGTGCCCGGAATCAAATTTTGAGGGCACCGATGAAATCTCAGCGCCAGTATTCGCTTAGAAACGCCTCTTCCGGAGTTGCGTTTTCTCGGGTGTGGTTTTTAAATTTTCGGGCATAAGGTTAAGAAATAAAATAATTTTTTTGACAACTTTATTTTATTTCACTTAAGCCACATGGAGGCCACTTGAAGCCACATAAAAGCGGCTTAAACTAATTTGAACCGGATAGGGTACTATCCGGAAATATCCTACCCTCTTGGTTGGATATTTCTGAGGTGGGGCCCGCACGAGCCCCGCCGTTTCATTCGGCTAAGTAACGCACCCGCGAAAACCCGTCATTATGAAAGTCAACCGAGGCATTTTCTTAAATTCTTAACAGACCATTTAATTGGGCGGTTTATTTTGTAAATTAAATGATCTGTTTCTTTCGTTGAATTAATTCTACGAATTAATGGTTCGTTTCTTATCTTTTGAAATTCAAATGTTTAGTTGTGTAAATAAAATAAGGCTTAAGCTTATTTTATTTTGGGTTGGTCTCCTTTGCCACCTTGAGAGATTTTTAGAAGCTCTCTCCATCTTCTTCAACCTTGACGAAGAATACGAAGAACACTTAAGCTCCGACGAAGAACGCCGCTTCTCTTCTTCATAGCCGGTGTGTTTTCGAAGATCGACGATGCCGCTTCTTCGATCTTCTTCCCGTGTCAACGAAAGGAGACGCCGTTTCCTCCTCGGACTATCTCTATCAGCTTACGAATCTTCTCCAGCGACGTACCTCTTCGGACGCACCTCGACGTCAACGTAAACGACATTCGATTTCTGCGACGCCCGACCTCCGCAACGCTAGTCTTCCGTGGCTTGATTGGCGTGCTCCGCACTTGAATCCGAGGTAGGGGATTGTTGATATTTTATTTATTTATTTTCCATTCTTGATTCTAGAATGTCGATCTTCGAGGATAAAGGATTAAATGTTATTGTCTAACGAGAGGGGGGCCCAGACCGCACCAACACGATCGAACCCCCCTCCTATGTTCATAATTGTTTCCTTACGGATGGAACGAGATGGCGTGGTGTCGTCGCACCACGCGGGAATCGCACGGCAATTATTGCGCGGCGCCGTCGCGCCGCGCCGTGGAAAGAAATCCAAGAACGCGACGCCGTCGCGTTGCGTCGAAGAAAGTCAAAGGCGCCGCGGCGGAGGGAAGCGATGTCGTCGCATCGCGCCGGACGGCAGAGGCCGCGGCCGGTTCCGGGCCGCGGCGGAGCAAGATGATCGGCGGCCGGCACCGGGCCGCCGGTGTCGGCGAAGGAAGGATCGGCCGTCGTCGGTCCTTGCTAGCGAAACCGGCCGGCCAGTGAGGGCCGGCCGGATAGTGGAGACCAGGGGAATTAATTTCCCCCGGCCAGGTCTCAAAAGCGGCCCCAATTAAGGGGTCGCGGTTCTCAAAGGGGGGGGGGCTTTGCCCCTCGCACGCGGCACCCGAATGGCGCCCAGGCCGCGCCGCCGTGCCGGTCCGCGCCGCCGCGCCGGACCGCACCGCCATGCCGGACCACGCCGCCGTGCCGGCCCGCGCCGCCGCGCCGCCGACTGGGGCGGGTTTTCCATGCTGGGCCGGGTTTTCCGAGCCGGGCCGGGTTTTCTGAGCCGGGACGGGTTTTCCGAGCCGGGCCGGGCCGTCAGGCCCGGTCGCCGCCCGGGGCGGGTCGACCCGGTTCGTCCGACCTTGGGGGGGTCGGGCCGGGTCGGCCGACCCAGGGGGGGTCGGACCGGGTCGGCCCGAGCCCAGACCCCCCAGTTTCGGACCACTTTCGGTCAAATGCCTGTATCTTGGGCTACGAGCCCCCAAACGACTCGCAGTCAGCGGCAACACGATCCTTGAATCGAGACGGTCGTTTCGGTATACTATACTCAAGGTGCATCTTCTTTTTTGGGAGCCTACGTGATTAAAATCCATAGTTAAGCGTGCTTGGCCTAGAGTAGTGATCAGGATGGGTGACCTCCTGAAGAAGTTTCCCAGGGTGTGTATGAGACGGAAAGGCCAATAACTAACAGACCGGGCGTCCGATTGACGCGCCGTCTATTTCGTTGAATTTCTCTTGATAAGACTGATCTTTTGGCATACTCCGCCCGAGGTTTGGATGCAGGTGGAGTATGGTCGGGTTGGTTTTTCCTTAAAAACCTACCGGGCCCCTGGAACGAAAAAGCCAATAACTCTCAGACCGGGCGTCTGATTGACGCGTTGTCTGTTGCGTTGATTTCCTGTTGACGATACGGAACTTTTGGCATTCTCCGCTCGAGGATTGGATGCAGATGGATAGTGGCTGGGTTGGATCGCACCGAAATCCAACCAGGCCCCTGGAACGGAAAAGATGATATCTTTCAGACCAGACGTCCGTTTGACGAACCGTCAGCGGCGTTGGTGATCACATTGAGTAATGGTCCCTATGAGTATACCCTATGGGAGTTCAGGGTATAGTTGAGATACGTCCGGGTTGGTTCACTCACGAAACCAACCGGGCCCCTGGGAAGAAAAGGCTAATAACTCACAGACCGGGCGTCCGATTGGCGCGCCATCTGTTGCGTTGAGACCCATATGACGAGGTGGTCCTTTGAGATACTTATTTGCAGGACTTTGTGATACTTGGAGTATCGACCAGTAGCTCATGCAGCGGACCCTCCCGGAGACGAGCGTGCGTAGTACGGAGACCGTGTAGCCGGCTGAGACCTGACGACTGCTTGACTGACTCGACTTGGAGTGAGTCGACTAGCCCAGTGGACGGAGCGCCCGGTATTTTGCGACAGACCCACGGCGGACGGAGCGCCCGGTAGTTGGCCGCAAACCCGCGGTACTGGACAGGAGGAGTACCTCTGTAGGCTATTAGTGGGAGCACCCGGTATTTGGCGACAGACCCTCAGCGGACGGAGCACCCGGTAGTTGGCCGCAAACCCGTAGTACTCGACAGGAGGAGTACCTCAGCAGTCTTAGGTTAGTGAGCAGTACCTCAGAGTCGTGATAGGACCACTGTACACTCCAGAGATGGAGCTCTTCAGCAGTTACGGTTTCGATAATGAAAATCCTGGTTTGAGCTGAGACTTTTGACCTTTGTGTTTACCTCATGATTGAGATGGGTCACTTGATAACTTAGGTATATGTATGGGCATATACCTGGGTAGTGGTTATCCGTTGATTTCACAATCCTTGTGTTTTCTCTTGGTTGAGATGGGTTACTTGATATCTTAGGTATATGTATGGGAATATATCTAAGTAGAGGTTATCTGTTGAGATCTTCTTGTGGTTATCCTTGTTGGTTTAGTGAGACCTTGAGGGTCTCGGGGTCCCTACTGAGTATCGTTATACTCACCCCTGCACGGGCTATGCCCGCACCTCGTTGTGTTGGTTGCAGACGATGGGCAGTGCTGACGGAGGACGAGTGTTCGAGGAATGGACGGTACCCGGAGGTGGACTACACGACGAGTCGGTACCCGAAGGTGGACTACACGACGAGTCCGTACCTGGAGGTGGACTACGCGACGAGACGACTCATAGAGGAGGTTGACGGACGAGGGCATGGAGGAGGCTATCTGTACCTACCCTTCAGGTAGGATCCGTGGTGGACGACCAGGAGCTGCGCTATCTGTACCTACCCTTCAGGTAGGACCCAAGGAGGATGACCCATGAGCTGCTTCCCTCTTCCAACTGTTTGTCTTTTTGTTCATTTGTAGTTGTACTTTCTTTTGGGTTTGTATTCTGGCCCATTTACTTTTCATCTTTTATTTTGTACTTAGTGTTTTGTTTCCTCTTGTACTCTGTGATGCTTGTTTTCTTTTATAAATGCAATGCATTCACAGTTATCGGGATTTTACGCCTTTGGTGCTAGTCGCCAGCCCCTAGCCTATGGAAGGCGGGCATGGGGTAGTCACGGCACGGTCCCCGAGGACGGGTCGTGACATAGAATGTTACCCTCGTCCAATGGTTTAACTCTCCTATAACTAATATATAAGATAACCAAGGTGGGCCATGTCAGTCATGGTGAATTGAATAAACTGTGACATGAAAAAATAATTCTGAGTTTAATGGTAACTCATAATTCCCCTATATCATGTTTTCCAAGGATAAACACAACTCCTCTATATGAGTCCCAACCATACTAACTCATCTAAATCGTTTTCCTAAATCAATGAATATGAGTTAAAGGTTACTGAATTTCTTGATGCCCAAACACCATTTTGTAACTTTCTAAACCTGAACCATTGTTTCTATGATCTGTGTTACTAGAACTCATGCTCATCTACCTAAATATAAATGGATTTCTTCTATTAGTGAGGGTATACTACCAATAGGGGGATACTACACCCTCTATATCATGTCATTTTTTAGGATTAATATAAAATAATAAATGAATAACAATAAATCATTAGAGTAATTGTACGAAATATTTAAGATGAAATACATGGAATATTATTATGATCTATTAATTGAAAAATATAAAGGGACTACTAAATAAATAAAAATAAATAAATGAATAGTTGGTTTCCATTGGTTTTGGTTCCATTCCGCTATATCTCCATTATCCAACTAGTTAGATATCCACCATATGGACCTTTCCCTTCCCCAGAAATGACATAAAATCTATAATCACAAAATATTCTCAAATATGGTGTGAGTAAAAGACTCAGTAGAACACCACCAATGGATTCAAACCAAATTTTCACAATTATAATAATTGTTTCCCAATAATAATAATAAATTAATAATAAGAAACAGAAAAAATGATTGGTTATGATATAATAATGTCACCACAAACCCCAATTGTTACCTCTTTTAGTCCCACTATAGATGTTCATGGAATAAGTACGTAGTATTCAAACTATCCAATGTATGGTGTCATGTGTACATGAAACCCAATGTCATCAATACTTGAAGAATACCATGTCTCTTGGTGTCCACTTAATAAATTATATCATGTCATCCATCAAACAAGCTTCCTTTTAGTGAGAGTCCCTCGAAAAATGAAGACTACTTTGATTGTATATCAAACATTGTATCGTGGATACCTCATACCTCCATTATCATTTGAACTATTTCATCCCCAAAAGAGAATCTCAAAGAACTCCCCCATAAATGAATAATTTGTCATGATGGTCCACTAATCTAAATTACCACTCATAGCCACAAATACATGCTAACATACATACAGGGTGAGAACAAAAGAAGAAATATTATCTCATCATGAGTATATATCAGCGTACAAAAAATAATTAAATCTCATTAAATCATGGAAATAAACTACTGTAATATAAATCCTTGAAAAGATATATCCCATCAGATAAAAATTCTACATAGACACCCAAATGCAATGAAATTCAAGAGTGGTGTCAATATTGAAAATAAAAGTAAAAAATAACTATAGAAACAGGTGAAAATTTGAGCCCAAAAAGGTATGTATCTCTTGAACACTGACTGAAAATGCTTTTTTATTAAAATAAAAATGCAAACTCTCTATAGAAACCAAAAAATCACGGGGGTATAAAGTGATGAAGTCCTAAGGCATCCCCTTGGAAAAAAAATTACATTCCCGTGGTAAAGAGCCAAAACAAGAATAAATCAACAAAGGGTCCTCTGATCTAGCCCCTCGAGAGAGATAATCTATGGAAAATTGGATTCCCTTGGGGCATGTAAAACTACACAGCCTCTGGGTATATTTAATATGCATCTGCGAACAAGATAAATCAGAGACCACAGTACCTCTCCCTTAGCCGTGAGCGCTCGGACCAGCACCTCTGAATCAGATTCTAAAACAGCGCAATCCAAGGAGAATCTATTACACAGTTTAATCCTAGTGAAGAGAGAACGTACCTCAACTCCCAAGGAACAGCCAATCCCGTGGTAGCTAATAATGGCCAGTAGAACAGAACCATTCCCATCCCGGACCAGCCCTCCTCCCCAAATAACTCCCTGAAGAAGAGACCCGTCCACATTAAGCTTAAGACCCTTAACCGGAGGTTTCTAGCTGATCCATCATCCCTATGAAATCGAAGACTCCACCAGCCTGTTGGGAAAGTTGCAAAGAGAATGAGAAAACTGACCTTTCTTTAATAAATTTCCCATCTCATGAACTCGACTTCGCATTTTTAGCTGGAGCAGGCATAGCGAGGGGTAGTTCACATTTCTAGCCATCTTCCTGGCTTCCCAAATAGATCATATGACCACTATAGTAGTGATGCACCAGATTTTTGATTCCATATGATCTAGTTCTATCCTTGAAAACCAGACCGAAAGGATCTCCTGTAAAGAGTTACAAGCCCCGACCAAAACTCCTCGTCTAGCTGTGCTGGAGAAAATCCCATGCACCCAATCACTCTGACAAAATAAGTGAGAAACCAACTCCGCATGTGGAGTGACACAGAAGATACATCTCGAGGCCATCTGGACCACCTTCTTCTGGATGTTGTCATCAGTAGGCAGTGCAGAATTCCGGGCACACCCAACCAAAAAACCAAACTTAGTTGGAATCTACTTACACCACAAACACACCCACAACTCATCCTTCTCTCTGTCCAAATGAGTCAAGAGACGAAAATCCATCCCATTGAAGAAACCCAAATTTGCGTACGTGAAACAGAATTTATCCTCCTCCTCCGAAAATATAATTTCATTGTACGACTAGAACTGATATCTGTTCAAAATGGATTCTAAGAACCTAGGATAAACGCAATCCTCCTTCACAAAGAATTATGGAACCAGATAGTGAGGAAAATACAGCCTCTCTCTTAGCCAATTATCCCTCCATAAATTGACATTCCCTTGTCCCAACACCCACCTGCCAGAATCCTGAAGAAAATACAGATGGGACCAGATAGTCTTCCCTAATCTAGAAAGCTTTGTGACCTCCCAATCCTCCCTATTGTTTCCATATTTCCCGCTGATGACCTGATCCCACATCGACCTCCCCTCCAAAAAATCCCAAGAAAATCTAGCTTGCATGGCTTGTATAGTAGCAGTAATGTCCCTCAGACCTACACCACCCTCCTCCACTGGTTTACCCATCCTACCCAAGCAGCCCAATGAGACCTTCCCACCATGTTCACATCCTAAATGAAATGGTTCATACCCTTCTCCATCGCATCAATCGTCCCCTTAGGAGGAGTGAAAATAGATAACACATGCTTTGGGAAAGAAGAAACCACATTGTTGATCAATGTCACCCTTCCCCTAAAGGATATGAACCTGTTTTTCTAGATCCGGATTCTCCCAGTCATTTTTCTCAAAATATCCTCAAAGAATACCTTCTTCACCCATCCATTCAAAATAGGTGCCCCTAGACAAGTCATAGGAAACTGCTTCCGACTTATTCCCAGAATCTCCTGAATTTCCTGAGCTCTTCTCCTTGGAAAATTCGTTGGAAATAACAACATTACTTTTCACTAGATTCATCTTCTTCCCACATAGGATTCCTTAAATTAACATGAGGTTCATGATGTTATCCAATGAATATTGCCTACCATTAAAAAAGATTATAATTTCTTAAGCAAACATAATCTGGGAATATATATCCAAAACTATAGACCGGTATGGTCCTATCTTCTTTTCTCTCAAGAGAATTAGGAAATTCTGAGATAGGGCTTCCTGAGAAATAATGAATATGTTAAGGGAAAGTGGATCACCCTACCTCACTCCTCTAAAACATTCAATGAAACCCAAACTCTTCCCCATTTGGGATATGGATAGCCAAGGGGAAGAAAAACACCAAAAGCACAAATCACAAACCTCTTATTGAAAGACAATTTTCCTCATCACCTGAATAATAAAACTCCATTCCAGCTTGTCATAAGCTTTATCGATGTCCACCTAAATAATAAAATTGGAGAAAATAACCTTTTAATCAAAATTCCTTGAAAATTCTTGACCTAATACCATGGCTCCTTGGATGCCTCTTCCTTGTATAAATCCATGTTGTTCGTGAGAAATAATCCTCGGAAGCAGTTTACTAAATTCACTGGAGGTAATAGATGCCATGATTTTGTAGGATACATTGCAAAGAAATATGGGTCTATACTTATTTATAGAACAAGGGTCTTTCAACTTAGGAATCAACACCACTATATACACACATGAGCCCTAGTTAAGTGTACCACCTTTGAAAAATCACGCACGGCCTCGATCACCAAAGGTCCCACAGACTCCCAATTTGTCACATAAAAAGCTGCGGGGAATCCATCGGGTCCAGGAGCACTAACCAAGGGAAAATTATGAACCACCTCCCATATCTCCCTCTCATGGGGTAAGTATATTAAACCTTAACTATCCTCAGAACCAACCCTCATAGTAATGTTCTCCATAAAATATTCTTGGTTAGGTAATAAATTCTCATCTCCTGTGATTCGCTGATTCTCACCTTTCCATAATCGTTCAAAGTGATGTAATGTAAAATTTCCAACTATATTGATGTCAGAGGAGAAGGACCCATCCACCAACCTGATGTTGACTTTAGAATTCTGCCTTTCTATCAAGCAGTCATGGAAAAATCCAATGTTTATATCCCCTTCTTTGAGCCTCCTGACTCTAGCACTTTGATTATAGTCCTTCTCCACATCCAGTGGTCTTTGAGTTAAGGTCACCCGTTGTCGCATAAAAAATGAAGCTATTATCCTACCACTTCTGTAGCAGCGATTCTTCCAAACCATCAATATCCCTTTGTAGTACATCAATAGGGTCCTTTGATGCTGGGTGATCCATAATCCATTTGCAAATATCATCCTTCAATCTTTTAAGATAGCTAAACAAACTGACCCAAGCCCTTTAATCCGTATATTGTTTCCATGATTCTTACATCAGTGGACTGAAACCCTCCTTGCTATGTGAATCCGTCAAGTACAAAAAACCAATGTTTGATATTTGGGAAAATTATAATGTGGATACGAAATTTGATATCTACATATATATTTCATGATCAATTAATATATATAAAATACAATAAATAACATTGAAAACAAATTCCCTTAATTAACTTCATAACGGCCTCATTAAATCCATAACAACCCATAAAAAGGCCTATAAATATGATTGCCTAACGATAGTTATAACAAACTTTTAAAATATTCTCTTAAACACCCTAGCGGTGTGCTCTCAAGAAATCATCGCCCTTATAGTACATATAACTACAATATGGTGTAAGATTCCACAACATAGTTTAGCCACATAGGATACAACGTGGTGCCACTTATTTGGTAATAAAATTTCAAAAACACCCAATATAACAAAATTTTTTCTTTTAAAATCCCAAAATGTACAATCTAAATATTTTCCAACTCAATAAATGATAAAAAATATTTTTAATAAAGATATATATTTTTATTTCCTTATAGCCAGACTTCCCCATGTTAGCTAGCTTCTATAAATAGATGTCATCCATCCAACATTACAATTTTTATTCAATAAAAGGAAATTAAAATAGATAGTGAACCAGTGTCTAGGGGGTCTATAGTAATGGAGACCAAGGGCATCACCCCGTATCAAATTCACCCCCTCTGGTTTAAAATGGGACACATGAGTATGACAATTGACCATGCTGCTGGGGGATGCCATAGCGACCAAGTGATCTGCCACCTTGTTTCCCTCCCTCCATGTGTGAGTGACTCTAGTGCTTCTATCAAGTAGAGATTTTCATTTCCGAATAGTGTATGAAATAGACCAGGGGAAGATACCTTTCCCATGCAGAGCATCGTGAATAACCATAGAGTCGGTCTCGACTAGAGAGATGACAAGCGCCCGCTGCCTACACATTGTGATACCTTTGAGCACCTCTTTTTCCTCCACCAGCATAGAATTCCCATAACCATAGTGCGCTGAGAAAGCCAAGGCCCCACTACCCCAAGGGTCCCGGACCACGCCGCCGCCACGCATCGCTCCCAGCACGCAGGAGCCGCCGTTATTCAGGTTGAATCCAGCTTCAGGAGGATTCCACCGGACTTAGTGGCCTTGCTGGCTAGTTGCTGAATACTGGTCCACACTGTGAGGCACAAATCCACCTGAATACACACCAACATCGGGGCCACACAAGTCCACTAGAAGACATCGTACTCTTGCTGTAACGGATCTCCCCATAGATGAGAACCCCTCGAACCTGGCCTGATTCCTCGCTTTCCATAAACACCAACATACCACATTAAATATGATGGATCTTTCCCTCCATTCATTGTCAGAGCCGTCCGCCCCCTGGAACCAGCTCTCCATGAATGATTCAAAGTTTAGCGCATGGTGGGGGTATCCTGAGAATCCGTCGTAGACTCCCCAAACCTATCATGCCCAGTCTCCCTCGAAGAAAATGTGTGATAAACTCTCCTCACATTTTTTGACACAGCACTAGCAGCAAGAGGCCATACTGATTCCGAGCCTCTTGGTGATATCATCGGACAGTAAAGCTCAGTTCTGGATCCTCCATGTTAGAAAATTAAATTTGGTAGGTATACTCTTACACCACACCCGACCGTACCCCCCTGCCTGCGGGCCCTGTGACAAGATGCTAATGAAAAAATCTTTCACCTTGAACCTAACTTAGGTGGAGGGGGTGAAGACACACCGGTCCATATCCGAACTCAAGATAATAGAGTCAAAAACCTCTTGCTGGTCCACTTCCAAAATGGATTTGAAGAAATGAGGGCACTGACTCGCATCCTTGAATGAGATCAAAGGCACCGGTCACCCTGGATATCCGAGAGTCCTTACCAACCAGTTGTGGTACCAAAACTGTATATTCCCCTCCCCAATAATCCACTGCGAGCTCTGGAGGATGGACGGACTAAAACTACTAAAAGAGGACCAGAGCGGAGACCCCCTACCCGCAGATGCATCAGTGGAGACCCAGTTCCTGCAGGCCATCATCTTACCCCACAAAGATCACTCTTCAATTACCTCCCATGCCATCTTCGCGTGCAGGTAATGAATATTGTTCACCAGACTTTTAACATTGATCCCTCCCTCCGAGATTGGCTGAGCCATCTTCCCCCAAGGGATCCAATGCCTCTTTCCCTCCAAAGATGCATCCCATATGAACCGAGCCAAAAGTCTATCGATGGCCTTTATAACCCCCTTTGGAACATTGGTGTCTGATAGAGCATGAACTGGGACGGCTGAGAGGACATTGTTCATGAGGGTAATACGGCCTCCAAAAGATAAAAAGTAGGTCTTCCAATTATGAATTCGCCCCATAATCCTGCTGACCACAGGGTCAAATTCCCTGATACACATTCTTCCTGGGGACACAAGGGTGCCAAGATATTCCATGGGAAACGCACCGGGCCTCATACCCAGTATTCGACCCATATCAATCACCCTACTCAGGGTCCATGCCTGGGCAAAATAGAATCCACTCTTCTCCTTATTAATTTGTTGACCATTCCAGTGGATATACACATCAAGGATCACAATAGTCCCCTACACCGATCTCCTCCCCACATTAATGAATATGAGGGTGTCGTTCGCAAACATAAAATGAGAAACAGGAGGCATCCTCAACCTCCTACGGAAAGGAAGAACATCCCCGTTATAGATGCCTCGGTTAATTAGCCTACTCAAAGTATCCTGCATATGAATGAAAATACTCGGGGATAGTGGATCTCCTTGATGAAGGCCTCGAGCTGTCTTAAAAAAACCGTGAGTAAAGGTCGAAGAATGCCAGTAATGTTCATCCTTGTGTAAAGGGAATATAATCCTAACTCACATTCCAAAAGGACCCTTCCAAAAAATTGATTTTCCCTTGTTTTTTGTCAAGATTTAACATTCTATCATGTTTAAGATCTATATTGTTTTGTATCTTAAATAATTAGTCCACATTCATACAAAAAAAATATTTTACCATGTATACACAATTATATGTGTACACATTTCCTGTAACATAATACTTTTATAAGAAACATAATTTATTTTAATGAAAATTCTTCATGATTTTCATCTTATATTATTTAATTGTTCTTACCCATCCTCAAACACTATGGAAAACATTTTAAAAAATGGCATGAGGAATATAATCTTACTAATGTACATTATTAGAAGAAATAAATATGTTATGTGAAAAAAATGAATCTCAATAAATTTTTAACATTATAACATTATTAATTGAGAATATTTGTTGAATCATTTCCATATGAAAACAGAGAAATTTTTGAACATGTAAAAACATCAGAACTCGTACCAAGAAAATAAAAACAAAAATTCTAGTGAATTTGAGAATCATATTTGAAAATTATTTCAAAAATAACTAGATTATAGAAAATTCTATAGGATAAAAAATATCATTTCACTCATTCCTTCATTCCATTTAAATGAAATTATATTACACAATATAGTTTTATTCTATAATGGGGTCCACCATTCATATATACTATATAATGATCAGCCATCTTGATGAGATATAATAGGGTTAAGCCCATCACATATGTATTATTATGATCACCGATTTTATAGATATATTCTCATGTACAATAATTAGAATAAAACGTTTTTCCCAACTTTATATTATTAAACCCTAGAAAAAATCATTTCAAATGATCTGTAAAAAATATTCAAATATCGAAATACATTTTCCTTTTTAAACCCAATTTCAAAATAAAAAATACTATTAAAAAGGGAAATTTGGTATTCATTGAAATAATCAGGAAAAATTTTAATATAATCAAAACATAAAATGGCGTTTGTAGTGGTGGGAAAATTCCACGACGTCGTATATGATAAAATGGAACATACCTTATTCCTTTTTTATAGAGATTCAACACATTCTGTAAAAAGAATCATATATAAAATCCTTATAAATATATTCAAAAAATATATAAAATTTCCTCAAAAACTAATTATTTTCTATATTAAATAGTTAATTATTAATTTTATGAATTTGCAAGTCGAAGAGAATGATTTGGAAAATAAATAATTAAAAAATTTAATATGAGGTTTTAAGTCAAATATTCCCTTACCTTGAGTCTTACTCATCATGTTTGTTATTTTCCACCACAAAAAGTAAAATTATATCAATTATTTACTTTATAGAGAAAATGTTGATGTTTTTTATTCCTCTTATATCCATTTTATAATAAATTACATAATTAATTAACCTCAATTCAAAAATTTTGATTATATTTAGTTCATACATCTAATATAAATAATGTGGGTTTTATATGCTCAAAGAGATAATTATTCTGTAATATAAAATTAATAATCATTACATATTTATCATTTTAATACATCAATTCTATTTTTATAACCAACCATTATCAATTTTAGAAAAAATTGTTTATGTTACAATCATAGAGATTGTTGGTCGTACGTACACGTGGATAACATATCCCATTTTATGGTCTTTATGGAATGAATGAATATATTTTATCTTTCCAGGGTGATAATTATATTATAAATAACATAGTATTTAATTATATACACTTATATGTACTCACCACACGATGTGTTAGTGAAAACCCAATAATGTCCCATCATAGAGGCTGTAATGCACGCTTACGTACAAGTGACATTATCATTTTTGAATTAATGGAATGATACCAAACCAATGTAATATATAACCATTATTTAATGAAAAATATTTCATAATTATAAATTATTTATATTAAATCTCTCATTAAAAAAACAACAGATGCAGTGATGAAAAAAAATTAAATATATTCGATAGGTGGTTGTTCACCACACATATAAAAGACAATATTATTTCCCATTTGATTGATGAGGAGGAAGATATAGGATTGAACTTTTAAAAATATCATCCTTTTATATGTAAAATACTTATACTATTTACTCACCATGGTTACTGAATAGTTAAATGAGGAATATGAATTAATAAAAAGAATAATGTTTTCAAAAAATCAACATCTTATTTATAAAACCTATTTAGGATTAAAAATAAAGACATCATAGGATGGAATTATGATAAAAAAAATGTCCAATAGGATGTTTTGAGGCATGCATGGTGGGATTTAGGTACTGATTTGATGAACCAAAACGGTTTTCTATGTGAAGAGAAGAGTGTTGGAGGTACTCATTTATAATTTATGGAGGGGAACTCCTAGAATTAAATAAAATATCTAATTTAAATTAGTTTATTTCTATAGAAAAAATGATCCAAATTAGTCTATTTAGAATATAGGATTCTTAATTGTAAAAAATATTTAAAAAATATTTTAAAATTTATATTGGATTTATTCATCCATATCATTTGGTTTTAATCTCCAATTAACCCTTTTGATGATTACAATGATAACAATTTAATTTCCTATTTAATAATCAGGATAGTTATTATAAAATAAAAATTCCACAATAAATAATTCAAAGTTGTCATTTAAACCATTTCCCATTCAATTTTTTAAGAGAGGGGTTTTACGACTTTTAATCATTTAATAAAATATTATTTGACATACAATATCATAAAATTTAAATTTTTACAATATTCATTTAATTTAACATTATGATATCATGAAAAAAGATATTATTCAAATTATAATACTATAAAACAACACAAATATGTCATATTTATCCATAAAATTAGTGGAACACAGCAAAACATTCAAATTAGTTTACCATTAACAATTTTAATATTATTTATTTTATGACTCTATTAATTGATTAAATAATGTGTAGTGATATCATTTTTATTTAAGGTAATTAGTTCATTATGTTTTACAACAAATAAATATACATGATAGAAAAATATTTTACCTTTAAAATTAACATTTATAATTGAACATAATTTTTTTTATCAATGTCAAAAAATATTAATGTTATTAAATGTTATAAAGTGATATTTTTTAGTTATTATTTTAGATAAATATTAATGAGGTAACAATTATTGAAAATTATATGTGATTTAACATATATTTGGAGAATTGATGAATATTTACAATATAAATTCATGCAATATGACATATTTAAGTGTCTAGGTAGATTTTTATTCTTTATAATTTTATTTTTATCCTTAATTAATTTATTAAACATTAATGTTGTGATGATTATTTCCTATAGATTGAATTTGAAATGACCAAAAATTATACCTATTTACAAATTTAATAACTTCATTTTCAAAATTTTAATTTCACATTTCAATATTAAACTCACAAAAGTGACCTAATTTAATTTAAAATTAAGCCCACAAAACCCGTCGAAATGTAATTCTTTATAAAATTGATTTTTAAGCATCACAATGTTTTAAAATAATGTTCATGTTCAAAATTTATTTGAAATAATTTAATTTAATTTATTTAAATAATAAATAAATAATTTTATTTTAATATTATTTGAAATTTCAATATAAATTTTTTAAATATTTAAAAAAAATGAGTTTTAAAAAATACCTTTTCACTATTAATTGAAAAATTATTATTTTTAGAACATTATCACAACATAATTCATGGAAATTTTCTCACGAAAATTTCAACAACTAAATTCATTTTTTAAATTTAAATTATTTAATTAAAAAATAATATTTTAATTGAAAAACATATAGGAAAATAATTTAAGAATATTATTTCTGTTTTTTTAATACATTTTATTTTATTATTGAATATAAATATATAATTTATAAATACTATTAAACCTAAATATGAATTATTCTACCAATAACTTGGTTCTCATATTTATCAACCTTTTTGAAATTATGTTCTCACAATTTATTTTATTTATCATTCCTTCATTTAATTTTCAGATTCAAGACTTTTGTATTCAACAATATAGTTTTTTCAAAAAAATCATATATTGATTAATTTCATAACTCTACATTATTATCCCTCAATAGTTAAAAATATGTATTTGATATTCCTCATATTCATGTATAACATCCAAATAAACTACCATAGGGCTCAAAACATAAGACAAATCAATCATATATCTTAATAGCATTGAATCCTAAATAATGTTTTGTAAATGGGATAAACTCAAAGGTTAGTCCACTCAATTGAAAACAAATAAATATTTTTTAGTACTACAAATGTTCTAATGAAGATTAGAATTAGCATCCCCTTTTAACTAAAATTTGTACCACTTTTTCATATATTATATTTAATAAAAACAAGATCTACTATCTTGAAATAAAGACCATTACATTGGTTATCCCCATAATATTTCCTTATTTTTTGAGAAATAATTTTTTTGATAAATAATATTCAATTTATCAATAATTTCCTCTACCAAGTCTTGTCCAATCAACATAAATTTTTTTAACTCATCCAAAAAATTATGAGTCCAACACCTCTTTCTATATATTGCCTAAAAAGGTTACGTTGGAATACTGTAATGAAAATTTTTGTTCTAATAATAATAAAAAAACATACTAATCCTGAAATCACTGGTAATCCATTAAAGAAAAAAATATAGATTCTTCTAAGGAAGGAATCATTCACTCAGATTGTCTATAAAATTGAGGTTTAATTGATGCATGGAAATTTAATTTAGTACCAAATTAATATAAACATCCTTCAAAAATATTATAAGTGAACATGGGATTATGGTCTGATATAATTGAGAGCGGAACTCTAGGTAATATGGACGTCTCTTAAAGGTACAGTCGAGAAATCTATTCTAAATACATATGATATTGAATAGAAATGAATTGTGTAGATTTTTTTATTGATAAAAAATAATCAAAATTGAATTATTACCTAGTGAATAATTTATTAATCCCATCATGAATTCCATCATTATAGTTTCTCATTTACACTATGGTACTAAAAAATGTCGAATCATCTATCTCTGCAATTGAAATTATATTAAACAATATAACATTTAAAAAAATTCATGGTAAAGTTTGAAATATCTATTTTCATTCCATCCAACCATTAAAACTCTTAATCTTATTTTAACCTCATATATCTATAAGGATGAATATAAAATAAGGAACTATTATTTTAACAAAAAAAATATTTCTACAACTGTGATACAAGATGAATACATAAAAAGGGTACAATACTGGAAAAAAATTAGTCAACAATAAACTGTTGTAAAACATCATTCATGATAGATTATAAAATTTTCAATAAAACACTATCCTCCTTATGATTTTGTGTAATTCATTCCAACAGAAGTGATTCTTCTGACACATGGAATAAATTAGAGGAATTTCTTGCCTGATAATTTTCTCGACCTGAATTTCTCAAATCGTTAGTCAAAGGCTCATGTACTAAACATAACAGGTATACTGTATAACTAATTTCCCAGTTATAAGAATCAATTAATTTGTTTCATTTTCTAGTTTGATAATTAATAAATGATTAATAGTCTGTATTCTATTTTATCTATCTTATGTAGCTCATGTTCAACACATTCTGAGTGAATAAATACATTAAAAATTTGTGATGACTATATATGTCACTCGTAAATCCATATAAATTATATAACCAAAGTCAAAATTAAACCCATTTTATATAATTAAAGATAATATATTGTATAATTAGGTTCCTTTGATAATCCTCATGAGTTTTAGAATATACCAATATATCATCAACAAAAATAACCAAACTTATATCTATGTAGTCCTATAAAACACCATTCATAAGATCCATGAATGTAATTACTTCATTATACAATGAAAAGGGAATATCTACAAAGATGTAATTGCATTATTTAGTCTAAAACTCCGACTTTAGGATATTTTCCACATTCCACTTTAAATGATTATAAAATTCCTTGATTTCAATATTTGAAAAAAAATCCCCCAATGTAGTTTACACTATATCGTTACATTTCCCAATAAAACCCATAGTAGTATCAAGTGAATTTGTTACACCTTTTAGATTTTAATTGGGATGATTTCCACCTTTCATACATAACACAGAAAACACATTATGATAATTCCAAAACTCATTAAAATTAGAAACACTCACAATTTGAGGTCTATTTATAACCATGTTCTACGATTATTAAGGAACATATTAATGGTAGTCACACCCATATGACCAATCTAACCACACCTATAACATTTTCTTAACCTAAAACATTTCCCTAAATTATTTTTACCACACAAAGAACATTTTTAGGGATTACCACTAGATGTACCTTCCAATTTATTATTGATTTCATGCCATATTTACCATTTCATTATAATATCATCTGAATAAAAAAGTTCCAAAAATCTCCATCTGATTATTCTCAACAATAAGAAAAACATTATGATAACATTTAAATTTTTGTGTGAAAAAAACTATTCCAAAACAATCATTAAACATTGAATGAAATAAATTAATTTTACTTTCATGGTCACAAATATAATTTAGTGTATACCAAACCAATATTTTAAAATTTTCATTATCCATGGAAATTGAGTCTCTATATTTTTTTTCAATTCAATTAATTGTTTCTTCATCTAAAACAAAAATCATTTCAAAATACATCTCTAAAAAAGATTCATAAATTTACCAAATTCAAAGAAAAATAATTTAAATATATCTCACTTATTCTTAAACAGATATCATCATAAATCCACATGACCATAAAAATCATAAATGGAAAGTGTAATATTTTGATTTCTTGAGTACCTCGTGAGGTTAAATATCATTTTAGGAGAATTGATCCATCCTCCAACTACCACTATATATAAAGTCCCACAAACAGAGGGAGGGTTCTATTTCATAAAATGGTCAACTATATTATTGTTCCCATATAGTAAATCTAGTAGCTCACTTATATGGAAACCACAATAATTTATATTCTGTTTCATATGAGATATTATAAACCAAAATTTATTATTCCAATTTCACCAATTTAGGGTTGTTTATTTTGAAACACATTTTATTTTCAATGCATTAATACTTTAAGTACACAATTTCTTTGGGGGAAATATATTCTGAAATTTAAAAAAAAATTGTATTATATAACCCTATTTTAAAAACTAAAATTTTCAAAAAAAATATTTTATACAAACTATATTAAATTATGCAAAGTAATTTTAATATTATAGATTTAATATTCTAGATTTTACATACTTATATTTCAAAGAAAAATACATTTTATAGTTTTAGAAAATTATTCCCTAACTATTACATAAAAACCCATTTATTACAAAGAAAATGCTTCAGATTATTATATACTTTTACTAGAATATAAGACTTTATTAATGAAACAAGTTTTCTTTTCATGAGAAATCATCACAAAATTAAACATGTATTATTCTGTGTTATTACCCATCTTTAAATCTACTGAAAAATATTTTTAAATGTTTGATGTGAATAAAAAACTCTCAATCAGGGATTTAAAAGAGAAGAAATCTGTATGTTTAGTGAAAAATCTAGAATCGATTTTTTTACGATTATCATATTATTATTTTATCAAATGAAATTAATGTATTTGACATAGAAAATTAAACTAAAATTAATATTATAGAAATATATTTTTTTATATAAAGAATATTATTCATAACATGTGTCTATAATAACTAGTTTCTAGTTAAATCCATTAGACAAACCACATCATTTAACTCCCTATGTCCTCCCATTAATGAGAAATAACATTGCACATTTCATTGAGGAGTAATAAAGGGGTCTACCATTTGTATAAGTTATATGTGGCTCACCCATAATCAAAATATTTAATAGGGATAAACTTATTTTATAAGCTATATCTGGCCCACATGTTACTCATATAAAATCTTCACGTACCATATAATTAAAAATTAATTTTTAGAATTACCAATTTTTATTTTAAAACCCTGGATGAAATCATTTAGACCCATATAGGGAAATATATTTCAAATAGATCATCCATTTACTTTTTGAAAACCCATTTTCAATAAAAAAATTTATAGAATAATAGAAATATCCTTATTTAATGAATAAAAAATTTAATATTATTATGTAAGTAGGAAAACCAAATTTTGGGTTTCGTGGAAATATAATCTTTTGGGGTCTTATATGAACACCGATGTAGAAATATTTTTAAAATCTAAATTTCAATGTTAGGTTTTTATAAAACTAATATAGAAAACATACAAAACATAATTTTTTTGACATTAGTTTTATGGAAAACATATGCAGTGAATTCTTGAAAAAAAATTCCACGTCCGGTATAAAATAAAACTGCATGAAAGGGTATTTTGATGTTGGTTTTTATATAAAATCTATATTTAAATTACTGTCATTAAAATTATATATCGTCTAATAGAGAAATATTTTTTTAGTAATCTAATTTTAAAAAATATTAAACAATCCAATAATATCGTAAAAGTATTTTCAATAAAAAAAATAGTAAATCTAAACATAAACCTGAAGTCAATTTTTCAAATACTCATTTTTAAAAGCATTTATTAAAAGAGACATACATGATTCTCAACTAAAAAATTAACAATACCTAAAAACTAGTTTTAAAACAAAAATTACATGTGGGTAAGGAATTTATCCTTATATAATGAAACATAATAGAAAAATTATAAAAAATGAATTTTATAAGATTAAAAATTAAAAAAATTTAGATTAAACCATAAATATTTATTATGTCTTGCCATATAAAATTTATCATCATTCCAGTTGTGATTGTTTCAAACATGAATCTGAAAATATAATAATCACGTTCAATGTGCCCTTTTTTATGATAACCATATTTCAATGAATCATTAAAAAAACAATATATATATATATATTTATATATATATTTATAATTTATAAAAATAATTAACAAATATAAACTATATTTACCTTTTTATTAATATGGTTAATATTATTTTTCTCTTAAATCCATAAATTAACATTTTTAAACTTAATTTATCAATGATATTTTCATATATCAACTAATAAAACATTTATAAAAATAAAATAAAATATTATGAAAATTTATATAAAAGTTTAAAATACTTTTTAAATAATTGTATACAAATTTTATGAACTCCACTAAATTGTGAGAAAAAAAATATATTATACACTTGTTTGGGATGAATATTACTAATATATAATGAAAAATGTAATGTAAAATGTAATACAAAATTGAAATTTCATTGAATAATAATTTATATTTATCATTGTCTTCTTACAAATCCTGTAATGGACAAACCCAACACTCAGTCCTTATAGTTTTTAAATCTTTACAAAAATATGTAACTTTATGATCCTTATTTAGATACTTTAGAGTCATTCAAATTTATTCTGGATCCTTAGAATTATAAAATCCAATTTTTTTGTTTGTAATTACAATCAATTATAGATATACAATAATATAAATATTAAATTAAGTTACATGAAGTCATGTTTTTAAAATAATGGAGAAAAAAAATAAAACTAACATACATTAAAAATAACTACAACACATGCATGTTGATATCTAAAAAATCACAAGATCTATTTTAACATTTTTTTAATATTATCAGTGTATCTTATTTATAATATATCAGACATCACCAAAAAATAATAATTAGTATTCTTGAAAGAAGATATCTATGCAAATCCTTTATACCATTAGAAATATCATACATATTCGAAGTTCGTATAACCTGAACATATTACTCATTTTATAATAATTTTTATAATTTAGACACACCAATTTAAATTAAATTTATGAAATTATTATAATTAATATCCATGAAAAATTAAATTATATTTAAAAATTTCCACATACATTTTACTCCATGAAATGAAGAGGGATATATAATACTTGTAAAAAATGATACACAATATATCTATCTTTGGTAACCTCCTCTATAGGAAATATGATTATAACATTTAGATCAATAATACCATTGATAGATAAGTCTATCATATTAAATTATATAGGATATCAATAAAAATAATACCCCAAAATATTTATGTCATTATAGACTACAATATTCACATGGGGATCTATAACATACAATTCACAATATAAGGTTAGGTCCAAATTAAGAGGAAGTGTATCCTAGAGGGTAGGTTGTATATGAGATGACTGACTCATCATTTATTCTAAAAATAATCTAAAAAACTAATAAACTTTAACAACCAATAGAATATTGTATATCATCCTTATAATTTTCAACAAACCAATTTTAGTGTCCCTTGATTTAGTACTTTATCATTTAAAATGATTCCTAACACTGAGAGCCACCTCATATCCTCTTACAAGAATAGGGTGATTTCGATTTCCTAAAGTAGTAGATTGAATGACCCACCTACCTATAAGGATAAAAGTCCCTTGTTTCATAATCCATTAAAGACCATCGTATAATGATATTTTTAAATGATATATCAGTGCTATAAATTTTAAAAAAATGAAAAAAAATCATTAATAATAATAATATACCAACATACATACAATTCTGAAAGATACTTTTTTAGATTTATCTATAATAAACTTTTGATTTATGTCATCATATCTGGTTAACAATTTTCATGGTGAGCATGGGAGATAGAGGACTGAAGTTTACCACTTTTTAAGTACAACTAGAATTATATCTTAATGCATTAAACTTCTCTAACATCATTTTCTCCTATACTAATTGATATTTTACACATGATAAAATAGTAGTTTGTACATTCATTAAATTGTTATCTCGGTGATATCATATAGAAACCTATAAGATAAAAAACAAGAATAAGAAATAATTTAACATAAATGAAATTTAACCATATAAAACAATTATGATACAATAAATTCATTTTGATTTGAGATGGTGAGAAATTAGTTTCATTTCTCTGAATCGATATATCCATCCATGAGGAATTATTTTTTTTCTAAAACTTCCCCAAAAAATATTTTTTCAAAATGGTTTTAAAATATCTCCTATTGAACTCCATAATAAATATAGTCATTTTTTAAAATTTTTTCCTTTCAAAAACATCCAATGTCGTATTTGTTTGAAATCAATAAATAGTGGAGATATAAAATATAAAATACTCAAATAACAAGAAAAAATTAAATCAATTGAAATATTTTACCCTTTTGGACTCCAATAGAAACTCATTACCTATATTTTCACCAGAAATAAAATGAGGATATAAAATGATAATCTTATAAGGAATTTTTATGGAGATAAAACTCCTCAAATTCTTTTAAATTTCGCTAATAAGTATTTTAGTATCATCGAAATTAAGATTCATCTTATGTTCTTCATGAGTAAGTAATCGTTCTGATAAAAATTTAATCCCACATCTAACAACTATAAGATTCATGCTTCTTTTGAGTGAAGAAGAAGATGAACACAATAGGAGGGTCACCAACAGTCCAATAAATAATTTTTTCCAATTTTATTTTTAAATTCATTTCATAAATTAATTATTCAATACTTATTTATATGAAAAACACATATATGTACTTCATTGAATTTCAATATTCTTATATGATTGTTATTTATATTGATAATCATGATGATATTTTGTGTGTGGGAATATTATTATAAATGTGAACACCTAAAATAAAAAAAACAATTACATGTTAAAAATTATTTTTAGACATATATAATTAAAAAAAATGATCCCATGATTTCATACAAAAAAAATATGCATATGAAAATAATAAGTATAAATGTTGGTCGGAGTGGACACTCAAGAGGGGGGTGAATTTAGTTCCAATCAAAATTTCTGTTAAAAATATTTAAATTAAAATCCCCCAAATTGAAAAACAAGTTAAAATGTAGTGAATTTATACAGATTGTAAATGTTCAATTAGTTTCTCAAAGATTGATTAGGTCTCAGTTATTTTGATTAGGGGATTAAATTATCTTTTGAAACTAACTTACTGGTTCACAATAAGTATAAAGACTTGCTAGTTTAGCTATCAAAGTTACTTTAAAACAAATAGTATTTCAATGTAAATAGAAGCAGAATATTAAATATAGTTTATAACCAAAATAGATAAGAACAATAGATTTTCAAACAAGAGGTTCAGTCTCAAGCTGAGACTTAGTCATCTCAAACAATTTATATAAATTTGATCCACACCCTGGATTGGGGTAAACAACAGTAAAAGAGACTGTCCAGGTCCTATGACCTCAAGCACAGTTATATGTGGGAAAACAAATGATAGCAACATCAAACAAGTTGTCCATGTCCTACTTGACCTCTACCACTATCCTCAGTGGGATACAAGAAAGTGTGGAACGATTGGTGTGAGGATTTAGTATCCTCCAGTTCAGCACATGAGTTAGTGTGTGTGTAAATTATACAGAGTACACACACTTCTTGAAAATTTAAATAATGAATCACTTAGAGAGAATATATGAGAGTTTAGAATTCTCTAGTGATAAGCAGTGAAACTTTGGACTCCTTCGATTCAGAAGAAATGCTTCTGAGTCCTTCTTTGGTTTTTGTGTAGAAACACAGGGTGTCGTGGTTCTCCTTCTTTCACATCCAGTGTAAGTGTTCTACTCGAGTATGAAAAAACATTATATCCCTTGAACTTATTCATTGAATTTCTATTCATGATGAGTATGAGGGTTCTTCGTGTGTTCTTCATTTCATGTATGTGCACGCATTGAAGAATTCCCTTTTTTTCTTCTCTTTCTTGTGTGTATTTTTACTACAGCTCGATCATTCTTATATTCCACGAGCTCCGGCAATAGGAATGATTACCTTTTCATAGGAACGAGGTATGATTCCCTGACATGCCAACAACAAACATTAAATATCATTAATTATATTAAAAACATAAAATATGACTGTTGGATTTAAATATGAGTTAATAGAAATTCAATCTGTTTTTATGACTATCGGTGAGTCATGAGATCAGTGAGTAATTTTGAATCTGAATCGGTTTCAGTAGGTCATGATTATCGGTATCAATAGTTCCTCAGATCATCAGTATCAGTAGTTCCTTTGATCATCGCTATCGGTAGGTCCATTGATCATCGGTATTAGTAGCTCCTTTGATCATCGGTATCAGTAGGTCCTTTGATCATCCGTATCAGTAGCTCCTTTGATCATGGGTAACAGTAGGTCCTTTGATCATCGGTATCGGTATCTCCTTTGATCATTGGTATCTGTAGGTCCTTTGATCATCGATATCAGTAGGTGCCATTGGTGTGACCGTTGCCATTGGTGCGACCATTCTTCATCAGTGCGACCATTCATCATCGGTGTGACCATTCATCATCGGTGCGATCGTTCATCATCGGTGCGACCGTACATCATCGGTGCGACCATTCATCATCGGTGTGACCGTTCATCATCGGTGAGACCTTTAATTGTCGGTGACTCAAGAAAAATAACTAACGGTGAGTCAAAACATGGACTTTTCATAAAGTGTCTGTTCAGTCCTAAATACATCTTGGTCAACAATAAAACATAAATTAACATAGATAAAAATATGTAGACATGATTTAAACATATATAAACACATTTAGAACAATTTGAACAAAAGATTAAATTTTCATAAATAAAACAATGATTTTGGATTATTAAAATAACCATCTCACACAGAGTTCAACAATCTCCCCCTTTTAGATAATCACAAATCAATGGCATAAATGAAGAGAGAAGATAATATTTCATTCAGTATGCTCCCCCCTATATAAAACAATATGCCAAAAGATAATACAGGTTTAGAATATCATAATTCATTCTCCCTATCTAATATAATTCAGATAATATGATTCATTCTCCCCCTTTCATCATTGCTCCCATATAGATATATAGTCATCATTTCTCCCCCTGTGTATATGCATTCATGTAGTAAACAGTGAAGCATGGGCTCATATTCCTATTCAGTTCACCCCATATGCATATTCATGATTTATCCCCCTTATTCATAGTCATTATTTCACCCCCTTTGGGATTATCAAAAAGAAAAGAGAAGGAAGAGAAGAAAGAATAAGAGGCCGCTAAAATAATATTTCAAAAAGAGTACAAGAACTAGATAAAAATTTGTAAAGGATAATAAATAGACACCATATCAAAAATGGACCGACACAACTATTTATTTGGGTGGAATGGATCTTTTCCTTTGGCAGTTGGGGGAATAGATGGTCTAGAAGGAGGCTTAATAAAATTTGGATCTGGTCGGATGGAGAGAGGAGGCGGGACAACTCTAGATGGATGAATAGTGGGTTCCAAAGTCACTTTCTGAGGAGCAGCAGATCTTTGTAAAGGTTGTTGTGGAATGACTGGCCGGATATTTGATAGAGATTGAGAGACAGATAACTGACCAGGAGAAACATCTGATACATTACGATGCTCAGCAGTAGGAAAAAAATGGCCTTCACTTGTACATAAAGGTAAGGTTTGAGAAGATTAATAAAATCTTGAATTACATCTCCACCATACTTCGTAGCCTTTTCAAAGTAATCCTTTTCTGCATGAATCTTTCCAAAGTATGAATAAAATCCTTCAGCTATTGAACATGAGCCTCAAAATCTTGAGTAACTGGAGGAAGCCTAAAATTTTCAGCCAAAACCTTGAACTGATGGTTCAACTCATGCTTGGTATAAATCTTAGATAAGTAATGACCCGCTTTCTCTTTAATCTCTTTTTGATCCTTGGTAGTATCGGCTGAATACAACGACATCATTTTGTGAATTTGATCAATGTGCTCTTTTATCTTTTTCAAAGAATCTAAATCCAAAATCTTTCCAAAAGATTCTAGATCTTCTTTAATAACATCTTTTAAATCATTAATCTCATAACCAGTAATCTTGGTCACCTTTGATGAAGTAGCTTGAGAAACTACTTGGGTGATCTCAACATTCAACTTTCTCAAGTCCGCCTTCTTCATATGTTCTATCATATTTCTTAACACTTCGATAATACCAGAGATGGTTGCTCTAAAATCATCTGACAAAGAAACCAGATTACTGTCTAAATCCATGAGTGTTTGATTCAAAGAGGTAATGTGCCTTCCAATCAATTCACTGGTATTTCACAGGTCTGGCTTGATAAGGTTTACCACTCTTTGAGCCAAATCATCCATAACAGATTCAGATAAAGACACAGGAGCAGGAGTAGGAACACGAGATAACTCATCTTTCATAGTCTCTCTAGCTACTTGAACCAACTCAACCATAAATCATTCAAAGTTCAGATTGATCAACTGTACGACCAGGTGTAGCTTGTGACACTAAAGGATCAGGTCTGGATTGAGAACCTGAAGGACTAGGTCTAACTTCTGCTCTTTTCATAAACTCAATAACTAATTGAGCCTTAAATGAATCACATACTCTAGTAATATCCACTTCTACTTATTCCTCCTCTAGATAATCTAAACCCAAAAATGAAAGACCCAGGTGTTCTTCCCATGCAGTATGGCATGAAGGATATAGAGGTTTCACAAACCTTGCTCATCCAGAATTTTCAGGTGAGACTTCTTCATTCACATCAATATCTAATTGTTCTGTCCTCTCAGCCTCAGGAACATTTACATTCTCATTTGGTTGGGGTTGAGGATCATCTTGTATCACATTCTGACCTTCTACTGGTCAAGTATCAGCATCATTAGCATCACCACTATCACCATCCCTACAACTACCATCACTATCACCATAAGCATCAGCAGCATCCTCATCACCATAATTTTCTTCATCATCATAATTATTAACTAATTTCTCACTTGAACTGTCTATACTAATGGATTCATACTACTCAGGGTTTGATTCTTCAGTCTCAGCTTCTTCTTCATCATCACCTAAAAGAGTTTCAATCTCTGGTATATTGAGAGGTGGACTAGCTTGTCCAAATACAATTTTTCTCTTCTTCAAGATAACTGTATCAAGATTAATCCTCTCATCAGGAGATGATTCATCCTCTTTTTCAGCATTAAAATTATCATTATCTTTTTTTCATCTGTTCCCTTCTTACCGGACTCACTAGTTCCCTTAGGAACATCTGATTCCTCTTCTTTATCGGAATAAACCACATCCTCACCAGGTTTTAAACTGGGATATCTCATCCCCTTTGGTCTCATAGGATGATCAGTATGATTGAAGAAGTCATAAAACTTCTCCTCAATAGATACCCAAGCCTTCTTCCATGGGATCCAGTTGATTTTAATCCTCTTACAGATATCCTTGTTAATATAGAATCTACTGGATGATATGCACTCCTCTCCATCATCAACACAGTCCAAGAATTTCGGCATAGCAACGATATGCAAAGAATAAAACAAAGTTTTAGCTTTCTTTGATGTCTTTATCATCTCACCAATCTTCTCAGAAAAATATCTACACCAGTTGATCTTTTCACCAATCAACAAATGGAATAACAGAAAATCATCCTGATACTTTACGGAAGAAAAGTCAACTTTTCTTTGACAGACTTGGTGCTGAATAAATTTACAAAAAATTATAGTATCACCATCCCATTCTACAGAAGATATTCTTCTTGATTCAGACTTACCCGTCAACATTTCCAGAGCTAGATCATAAGAAAAGTAATCAGTTGTATGTGGGATATTACCAGTGTAATTCTCGTATCTTCCATTTTGAGGAACTCCCATACATTCAGCCCACTGCTTTGATGAAAAAGATCTCTTTTTACCTATAACTATTGAAGACAGTCTCACTGCTTCTGCTCCATACAACACTATACTAAAGTTTAAATATAAATCATGCACTAAATTCAGGTAATAGACTCGGTTATTATCACAGAACCAGTTTTTCCAACCTTGCATTTCCAACACTTTCAATAGAACAGACTTGCTGGATAATACACATTCTGAACAAACAACCTTTTCTACAGTAACTACCCTTTTTTCCAGCTTCAGGTTTACTGACCTTTGTGTCGTGCTGCTAGATTCTCCGTGAGCACGTTTTATAGGAGAGGAACCTTCATATTCCTATCTTTGTCTCTTTTTCTTGGCCATTTGGAGGTTCGAGAGGATTGAACATTTGGAAAGGTTCGAAAGGTTCAGAAGGTTTGGGATTTGAAAAAGAAGAGAGAGTTCGATGAGAGATGGAAGGTCAACAGTCATTTAGAAATAGCCACGGGTCATTATTTTTATCATTTAGGGTTATGATAATAATAAAAAATAATAATGATTTAGTAAAACAATGTCGTTTTGATAAACATGAACGATTTCACTAACTGTACAACTCAATCGGTAGCACAGATCAGTTTTACAGGTTGGTTTCACAAATTGGTTTCACAGCTCGGTTTCACAGATCAGTTTCACAAATCAGTTTCACAGATCGGTTTCACAGATCGGTTTCATAGATCGGTTTCACAGATCAGTTACATAGATCAATCATACCAAATTCTTGTTTGATAAAGTCTATCCTTTCAGTGCTTAAAGGCTTAGTGAAAATATCATCTAACTGATGTGTAGAGTAAATAAATTCTAGAGAAATATCACCCTTTTGATAATGATCTCTCAAGAAGTGATGTCTGACATCAATGTGCTCAGTCCTAGAGTGAGATACATGATTCTTAGAAATACTAATTGGACTAGTTTTATCACAATTAATTGAAACATGTTAAAAATCATATCCATAGTCCAAAAGAGTTTGTTTCATCCACAGAATGTGGACCCTGTAACTACCAGCAGCAATGTATTCTGCTTCTACAGTGGACAAAGCTATAGAATTATGCTTCTTACTACACCAAGATACTAAGGACTTACCTAGAAAATGACATGATCTAAATGTTCTTTTTCTATCCAACTTGAAACTATCAAAGTCAGCATCTGAATAACTCATTAATTCAAAAGATTGTCTTTTTGGGTAAAACAAAACAAAATTTACATTGTGTTTAAGATACTTAAAAATTATTTTAACTGCAAGTAAATGATATTCGTTTGGATTAGCTTGAAATCTTGCACACATACATACACTAGACATAATATCTGGTCGACTAGCAATAAGGTAATGTAAGATTCCAATCATACCTCCATAATTGGTTTGATGAACTGGTTTCCCAGTTTCATCATCATCCAGCTTACAGGTGGTACTCATAGGTGTGTCACTTCCCTTATTACTATCCAAAACAAAACTTTTTAAAACATCCTTTGTATATTTACATTGATTTATAATAATACCATCCTTCTTTTGAAAAATTTTAAATCCAAGAAAATACTTGAGTTCTCCCATTAAACTCATTTCAAATTCAATTTTCATAATCTTTGAAAAATCAGTACATAAAAAATGTTTGGAAGATAAAAAATAATATCATCAACATAGATTTGGACAATCAAAATGACTTCCAAAATTATTTTAATAAAAAGAGTGGTATCATAAATTCCTTTAGTAAAACCTTTTTAAATAAGAAAATTTTTAAGTCTATCATACCAATCTCTTAGAGCTTGTTTTATAACATATAAATCTTTATAATGTTTAAAAACATGATTTTGAAAATGGGGGTTTGTAAATCCAGGTGGTTGTTCAAGAAAAACATTTTCAATTATAAACCCATTTAGAAATGAACTTTTTACATCAATTTGATATTACATAAAATTTAGATGGGCTACATAGGCAAGTAAGATCCTAATGGCTTCTAATCTAGCAACACGTGCAAAGGTTTCTTCATAGTATATTCCTTCCTCTTGATTATTTCCTTATACAACTAACCTAGCTTTGTTTTTAACTACATTTCTTGATTCGTCAACCTTATTTCTAAAAACCCATTTAGTGCCTATGGTCAAGGTTCCCTTAGGTCATTCTAATAATTCTCAGACTTTTTTTCTTTCAAATTGATTTAACTCTTCTTGCATATACATTACCCAAAATTCATCATTGATTGCATCATTGATATTTTTAGGTTCTAACTCGGAATGAAAGGCATGATGTTCAACCAGATTTATGAGAGAATCTATAGTCGGTGTTCCTCTATCAGGATTACTAACAACAACATATACAGAATGATTCTTTAGAATCCTAGTTGATCTTGTAAAGATAGGACTAGAGATTTGGGGTTCTTCTCTAGGTTCAGGATCATTAGGAGCAAATTCTGAAATATTTCCAGAACCGGTTGTATTTACAACAAGTTCATTTATTCTATCATTAAGGTTCAAAAAAGATAAATCTCCTTCATGATTTTCAAGAGAAGGTTTAGGTTCATGTGGATCAGTTTCATCAAATCTGGTGTGAACAGATTCTTCCACACACTTGTTTCTCTTATTGAAAACTCTATAGGATTTGATAGTAACTAAATATCCTAAAAAGATTTATTCATCACTCTTAGAAGAAAACTTTTCTAGATTATCCTTGGTATTGAGGATAAATACTTTCTAGCCAAAGACTCTGAAGTAACTAACTTTAGGTTTTCTATTGTTCCACATTTCATAAGGGGTCTACTTATGAACAGGTCTAATAAATACACTATTGTTAATAAAACAATTTGTATTCATAGATTCAGCCCAAAAAATAAATAGGTAGGTCATACGCATTAATGATGGTTATTGAAATTTCTTGAAGGGTTCTATTTATTCTTTCTACTACACTATTCTTCTGAGGTTTTTTAGGGGCATAAAAGTTGTGACAATAACCATTGTGTGAGAAATAAGACTCAAACTCCTGATTTTCAAACTCACGACCATGATCACTTCTTAGGGATTTAATCTTAAGTCCACTAAGGTTCTCTACAGACACGGAGTCTTTGACAAAATAAGAACAAGCTTCACTTTTGTGAGCTAAGAAGTATACCCAAGTATATCTAGAAAAGTCATCTACTAGGATATAGACATAGTGCTTCCCATTTAAACTAGAAATTCTAGAAGGTCCAAAAAAGTCTATGTGAACTAACCCGAGATGTTGAGAAGTTGAAACTTCTTTCTTTGAATTGAATGAAACTTTATGTTGTTTTCCCTTTTGGCAGGGATTACAAACTTAGTCTGATGGGAATTCAAGTTTGGGTAGGTCTCTAACTATGTTCTTCCTAGTCAGTTTTCTAAGTGAATAAATGTTGAAATGTCCAAATTTTCTATGCCAAATCCATGATTCCTATGAAAAGAATTTAAACTAGTAACATTTTTCGTGGCTAAAGAAGTTAAATCAAATGCATGTACATTTTCATTTCTAAAATCAGAAATTACTAAAACATTTTTAGAGTTAAAATCATTACAATAATCATTTGAAAATTTAGCATTGAATCTATCATCACATAACTGAGAAATTCTTAACAGATTATATTTAAGTCCATAAAAAATAAAACTTTAGAAATTAAAACTAAATCAGTGTTAGCAATCTGGCCTAGGCCGATGATCTTTCCTTTAGAGTTATCACCAAAGGTAACATGGCCTCCATCAACTTTGATTGAACTCTAAATGCATGAGTAGACCCTTGTCATATGCCTTGAACATCCAATGGCCATTTACCACATCTTTTTATTATAACTCTTTAAGCAAGTTTCCTACAAAACAGATTTAGATGGAAAATGATTTTGGTACCCAGATTTTCTTGGGTCCAGATATGTTAGTAAGAAAAGCATTAGGTACACAAATTATCCTTCTGGGTTTCTTATAATTTAAGGAATCAGTATATTTTGAAAGATAAACTTTATTTGATCTATAACTATGTGAGTAACTAGATGAGACATATGAATTTCCAGAACTTTATCTAGCCCCATTTTGTTCAGAATTAGAAATAAATCTAGATTTAGTAAGTTTTCTCTTTCCAGGCTGATAGCCTAAACCAGTAGTATACTTTGGTGCCACTTTTTTTCCTAGAATTTGAGTAAGATTATCTTTTCCATTTGTGAACTTTTATAATTCTTTCCTTAATTGCTCATTAGACAATTTTAGTTCAGTATTTTCCTTAAGAAATTGATAATTCTTTTCTTTTTCTACATCAAGTGCAGATTTAACATTTGCAGTGAGAGAATGATGTTTCATCAATGTCTTATATTTGTCCTTAGGTTCATTATAGGTTTCTTCTAGTATATTATAGTATTCAAATAGTTCTTCACTAGACATATTTTCAGATTCAGAATCAGATTCAACTTCAGAGTACTATGAATTTAAAGCCTAAGTATCCAGTGTTACCTCAGATGATTTTATCATAAAACAAATGTTAGCTCATTTCTTTTTTGAGTCAGAAACATTATATTCACTTGTTCTGTCTTCTGAAGCACTCAAGGTAGCTTTCATAGCTTTCTTGTACTTATTGTCCTTGTAGTCATGTTTCTTCTTGAACTTTAATTTTGGGTAGTCACCTTTAATGTGACCATTTCTTTTACATTCATAGCAAAAAACCTCATCACTTTTATTAGTTTTCCTTCAATACTTTTTCCAATGACCTTTGTTGTCATATTTATCTATGTAGTTTGATTTTCTGAAGAATTTCTTCTTCCTATATAATTTCATAAACCATTTGGCTATTTGAGCCATCTCAGCATCACTATCAGATTCTGATCTTTCACATGTTGAACATTCAGTAAGTGTGTCAACTTTCTATTTATCCTTGCTCATTGTAGAGGTAGATTTAAAATCCACTGAATTCCTTTTTGGTTCATCATATTCTTCCTTGTTTACATTAAGCTCTTCCTCGTACATCATTAACTTACCAATCAACTCTTTGATAGGTAAAGCACCAATATCACATGATTCTCTAATTGAAACAGATCTTCCTCCCCATCGGTCTGGAAGACATCTTAGTATCCTCATGATTTTCTCCTTTGCTAGAACAACTTTTCCATGTGAGCTCGTAGTATTGACAATCTCATTGAACCTGAGATACATATCAGAAATTGGTTCATCAGGATTCATTTTAAAATTATCATATTTAATATTATAGGTGTTCAGTATCATTTATTTTACATTGGTTGTACCCTCATGGGAAACACCCAAGGCATCCCAAATTTCATATGCTTTTGTACAAGCAAATATTCAATTGAATTATTCATCCCATAAAGGACATTACAATGCATTCATTTATTTACAGTTATTATTGTATGAATTCATAGGAGCTTCATCCCAAGTAGTTCTATCAGTTTCTAGAATCATATATTGAGTTTCTATAGTAGTCCAGATATCATACCCCATACTTTCTAAATGAATTTTCATTTTAAGATTCCACTGAGCATAATTTGTACCATTTGAGAAGGGTGGAATGTTGGTAGCATCACCTTCTAGACTATTTTCCATAACTAGATTTTAGAAAATATATTTAAAGAGATAAAATTTAAAACTAACTTAAATTTATGATCTTTAAAGATGCAACTGAAATCACAGTTGAAAAACAAAATGTTTTGAAATACTGTATTAATAAAAACAACCTCTGATACCATATGTTGGTTGGAATGGACACTCAAGAGTGCGGATGAATTGAGTTCCAATTAAAATTTCTATTAAAAATATTTCTATTAAAATCCCCAAAATTGAAAAACAAGTTAAATTGTAGTGAATTTATACATATTGTAAATGTTTGATTAGTTTCTCAAAGATTGATTAGGCCTCATTTAATTTAATAATGGGATTACATTAACTTTTGAAACTAACTTACTGGTTCACAATAAGTATAAACACTTGCTAGTTTAGCTATCCATGTAACTTTATAACAAATAGTATTTCAAAGTAATTATCAGAGGAATATTAAATATAGTTTATAACCAAAATACATAATCATAATAGTTTTTGAAACAAGAGGTTCAATATCAAGCTGAGACTTAGTCCTCTAAAACAATTTATATAAATTTGATCCACACCCTAGATCGGGGTAAACAATAGTACAAGAGACTGTCTGGGTCCTAAGACCTCTACCACAATTATACGTGGGAAAACAAATGATAGAAACAACACACAGGTTTTCCAGGTCCTACTTGACCTCTACAACTATCCTTAGTGGGATACAAGAAAGTGTGGAAAGATTAGTGTGAGGATTTAGTATCCTCCATTTCAGCACAGGAGTCAGTGTGTGTGTAAATTATACCGAGTACACACACTGCTCGAAAAATTAAATAATGAATCACTTAAAGAGAGTATATGTGAGTTTATAATGCTCTAGTGATAAGCAGTGCAACTTTGGACTCCTTCGATTCAGTAGAAATGCTTCTGAGTCCTTCTGTGGTTTTTGTGTAGAAACACAAAGTGTCATGGTTCTCCTTCTTTCACTTCCACTATAAGTGTTTAGATCGAGTATGATTAAACATTATAGCCCTTAAAATTCTTCTTTGAAATTTTTTTTCTTGAAGAGTATGAGAGTTCTTCATGTGATCTTCTTTTCATGTATGTGCATGCATGGAAGAATTCCCATTTTTCCTCTCTTTCTTGTGTGTCTTTTTACTGCAGATCGATCTTCCTTATATTCCACAAGTTCCAGAAATAGTAATGATTACATTTTCATAGGTATGAGGTATGGTTCCCTGACATGCCAACAACTAACATTAAATAACATTAATTTCATTAAAAATGTCAAATATGACCGTTGGAATTAAATATGAGTTAATAGAAATTCAAACAGTTTTTATGACTATTGGCGAGTCATGAGATTGGTGAGTCATTTTGAATCTACATCGGTTTTAGTAGGTCATGATTATTGGTATCGGTAGTTCCTTAGATCATCTGTATCTGTAGCTCTTTTGATCATCAGTATCGTTAGATCCTTTGATCATCAGTATCGGTAGCTCCTTTGATCATAGCTATCGGTACCTCATTAGAGCATCGGTATCGATAGCTCCTATGGTCATCGATTTCGGTAGGTACTTTGATCACTAGTATCGGTAGATCCTTTGATCACTAGTATCGGTAGGTCCTTTGATCATTGGTATCGGTAGGTGCCATCGGTCCGACCGTGGCCATCAGTGCGACCGTTCTTCATCGGTGATACCATTCATCATCAGTGCGACCATTCATCATCGTTGTGACCGTTCATCATTGGTGCGGCTGTTCATCATCGGTGATACCGTTCATCATCGGTGTGACCGTTCACCATCGGTGTGACCGTTCACCATCGGTGCGACCGTTCATCATCGATGACTCAGGAAAATAACTAACGGTGAGTCAAAACATGGAATTTTTACAAAGTGTTTGTTCAGTCCAGAATACTTCCAGGTCAACAGTAAAACATAAATTAACATATATGAACATATTTAGACATTATTTAAACATATATAAACACATTTAGGTCAATTTTAACAAAAGATTAAATTTTCATAAATAAAACAAAGAATTGGGATTGTTAAAATAACCATCTCACAGAGAGTTCAACAATAAACATAATTTCAAATAATACCAAAAATATCAAAATTAATATTTTTTAATAACATTGTTGAAAATAATTAGTTTTCTATTTTCAAATTCATCCAAAACATAATTATATTCAATTATTTTTTAATGAAACATTTTCACCTAGAAAATATTAATATATTATTTTGCAAAAAGTTTATAAAAATATTATATATATATATATATAACATAAAAATGGTATTCCCATGTTTAAATTTCAGAAAAAATAAATAATAAATAAATATAAAAATAATGTTTTAGGAGAGTAACTTGGTGTTTCTCTATATCCTATCAACATGGTCATTATCTATATCATGGAATATGACTATATTAAATTTGTTTTTAGAATTTAGATATTGCGTAATATATAAAATATAATTACATAAATGCATAAAATCATCTTCATCCTCATCACCCAAATGAATTTGTTTTCCTTAAAAAAAATAAACCATTAATCATTTGATGTGTTAGAAACATATTTTTATTTTAATGTGTCCCCATGGTAAATGATTCTTATTTTAAACTAAATATTTTCAAATAAATTATTTTAAATCCTTATTCATCATGTTTCACACAACTATTACTAAGTACTTAGTTACACTTAAATATTTTTGTGACGTCCTAGATCATGTGCCACTATACTGGGGGCCTGAGCTGGTTCTCCACGAGGTCTGAACAGGCCATACCCATGTTCCAGAGGATTTTTACTACAAGTGAGGTCATATAATGTGGTAGGGGGTGACTATTTCTTAATATCAATGTAATAAAATGAGTAAATAAATAGATAGCATCAAAACAATGTAATGAAGTGCCAGATAAAGAAGAAAATATAAAAATAATATAATAACGAGTGAACTATAGTAAACCCCCAATGGAACATTTCATACATAAAACACTGATCATCTACCTGGTTGACTAAAGATATAAAATAGTAAATAAATTAAAAAGAGATAAATGTACAAGGCCCTACTATGTATATGAATCCATATCACAAACCTAATATTAACTGACATACCTGAACTGTACATCTCGATTAGCCTCATGCTTGATCTCATCATTTTTCAGAAACCAAGTGACCATATTGTCAGGTACAGCAGTGTAATTGTATTTTGGGTAGGGTGTGAGTATATAACAAATTGGGGCCCTAAAATATGGTTTTTTACTTATATATTAATACATAGTGTATTTAAATGATAGATACTCATTATAATAGTAGTAATAAATGAAACTATAATAAAAAATACAATGAAACATGTATATAACCAAAACTACAACTAATCATTGGGTTGTGGTTTAGATCGACCAGAGATGAATTGACCAAAGCAATAATGTTGCTAAACATGGTGTCATCTCATATATATATATATATATATATATATATATATATATATTTGTGTGTGTGTGTGTGTTTGTGTGTGAATCCCCATAAATATATATATATATATATATATATATGATTAAGGTGATGAATAATAGAATAAAATCAGACCACAGTCAATTCATGGGACCATAATCTCAATCGATAAACTCATGCTTCAACCAATGCTAGAAAATATATTGATAAAACTACATATCTATGGGGGATACATCCACTAGCCATGGGATCACCCATAATCACCTCTAATCACTACAATTAAGGATGCAGTGAATTGATGGAAAATCCTGTAATGATGAAAATATATCATCTATTCTCTATGCTAGATGTATCACATATCATAACAATGAGGGATAGGACCCATAGCCATTTTTAAATGCTTCCTATCAGATTCCCTGGAAGACATCCATATGTAAATCCTTATATTGAAGGTAAACTGGGGACAAGACCCAAGACCATTAACCAAGTTTACATCTTCATGTCCAGGGTGGGAAACTATAGAGAACTCAATAAAATGTAGACCTACAAGGTCTAGGACCTAGGTCCATTAAAAATGAATATTTTTGAGTAAATGGAGTGTATCTATAGCATATTCAGAAAATAGTGCCATCCCTCTACGCAAAGCTTAATTCATTACATAATTCCCCTTGTTGATGTCATACATTGATATCCATAATCCATCATGTTTCCTGAGAGGATGAATCATAATAAGTACCTCTTTGAATCTCATTCATATACAATATCACGTCATGATCATCATCGAAATACCAAAAAGTAGATTTTGTAATCATAACTTCATCAATACTGACCAAATGAATGCCTAAATAAATAGGTAGGGAAGATAAAGTCCTAAAACCACCACTATGTTCAGATATTCATGGATTATTAGTTACGTACGGGTTCTAGGTGACCCCATAAAACATATCAACCCAACCCTCAAGAAATTATCTCAAGCCCAGTCCATTATTGGTAACTACCTAGATCCCTTGTATGAAATTACTATAGGGGAATTATATGAGGGATTATTTAAGTCATCATGTAAGTAAAGGACTCCTAAATTGAGTCCTCATATAGAGTATGTAAATGGAGGAATCATAGATGGGATTCTTTAGGAAATATCATATGTGGAGGCATCCCATAGGGTACCATAAGACGAACATTGGAGATAATTCACATGGGTTGTTAGTGACCCCTAGAGTTCATCCATTTAATTACTAAATTTTATAATTTAATTTATCAATAAATTTAGGTAAATTTCAAGAGGGGAATCACCCTTATAGTCCTAACCAAACATAAACATAACACATAAATAGGAATATGTTGATTCTCTTGTCTATCGAAGCTTAAAAAAGGAACATCTGGTCCTATATAGGAGAAAAAAACTCATAATTTTATTTATAAAAACCTTACAAATATTTAATTAAAACCCAATAATTTAATTGAATGAACAATATTATTTAAAATATGAATCAAGAAAAAAACTCACTGGATTCTCCAATCACATGGGAATGGTAACAAAAAACATTCCAACTACCTCAAACAAGATCCTAACCTAAATAAGGTAGTTGTAATGTCTTAGATTTTTCATCCGTATATTATTTCAGTCTTATATGGGAATTATTTTGAGACCAGGCTCTGAGACAACATGTAGTTCCGAGGCCCGGTGAACCCGGAACAAATATTTGAATTTAATTAAATAATTAAACAATGTGCGCATATGGTTTTTCGGAAAAAGTTGAATAACATCTGAATGGGTGCTCGTATCAAAAATCTAAGGGCACCGTTGTGTTCAGAGAAGTGAGTTTCCCTTAGGCAACACCTAACATTGGCTGGCACAGGTCGCTGGTGAAATCTAGTTCTTGGACGTAAACGTAATAAAATACTTAATGAAAAAAATTTATTAAATCTTTCTATAGCGAAATATTTTTAATATTTAAGTAATTATTTCGCAGGGGATCACGGTTACAGATCTCATTACCCTGAATTTCCCCTGGTGGCTCTCGAATGATCTGGAGGAAACCCTCAATGCGACTACGACATTCTGGACGAGTTTCACTGGTGACGACGCCGAGGAAACCAGATCTTCGCCAACGAACACCACATATCGAGGTAGGGAGTTTGACCTCATTGTGATTTCTTTCTCGTTCTTGATTTCCATGACAGACGCAGACCAATCAACGAACTGATTGGCCTATTAATTGGTCATTACATGAGATGGGTTATCCGCGGGATCTTATTAGAGGATTGATTTTTGAAGGTCATTTTGGTTTCTTTTAGTCTTCTTACAGTGACGAACCAAGATCAACACGAACATCAATAGAGGTTCATCCCTCTCAATTTATTGTTATTTTCATCCCCGATTTCTCGTGTTCTTTGTGTGCATTCTAAACCATATCCACGGATATATGAATGATGGATCGTTGTGCATACTTCGTGAAACTCAATGATCCCAAATTGAAGATCTAGCATCGGGAAAACCCCACGAAGGTGCAACTACGGTGGTGATGGGAGGATTGAAGCAGATCAGAAGATATCATTCTTTGAACTATTTCTGCATGGGTGGCCAGAATCGGATTTCGGAGCCGATCGAAGACCCTAAACTCACGGATTCGGCATCACAACAATGAGGTAACTTGAGATCTCGAGTTTCGCAGAAAACAGATGAAAGATCATGAATTAGGAGGTTCGGCTGAGGCGCGAGGATGAAGGCTGCGATTTTGGGGAAATCTCGACTACACGGCGTGTTATATGGGCTACCCGGCATGTGTTTGTCAGTGGATAACCTAGCATGTACTTCAAGATTACATGGACATGGGTTGGTTACACGTCCAAGGACATGGCGTGTATACCCTTCCCCAGCCAGGCCCGACTAGATACACAGGATACCCCATGTACTGGTACACGGGCATAGCGACACGGGTTGAGGGGAGCCTGACCCTCAGGTAGCAGAGGACTGGCCTGAGGCAGTGTCCAGAGTCTTCCATTTGGTCAGGACATCAGTAGACCAGATAGTGATCCAAGCACCGAGCCTTCTACAGGGCTCGGAAAGGCGATGGTGGAGTTTGGTTACCCAGACTCACGATGAGGTGACTCTTGCATGGTCAGAGTTTGATCATCTCTTCAGATATGAGTTTTCTCCAGTTACCTTGAGAACAGTACATATACAAAATCTTCTTCAGCTTCAGTAGAGGACCATGATGGTGGCTAACTATTCATCGAGGTTTACTGTCCTCTCCCGGTACTCGATAGATATGGTCTGGGATCAGTACATCAGAGCTCAAACTTTTGAGTGGGGCTTGCGCAGAGATATCTGAGCTAGCATCATCCCTATGAGTATTTATACTTATGCAAGGGTGCTCGAGCGGTCTTTGATTGTCAGGAGATTATTTGTAGAGCAGAGACAGCTATCAGTTGTTAGTAGTGAGAAAGCTGGAGTAGAGACCTCAGTAGTAGGGAGCCGACGTCAGGGACCCAGGCATGTAGGAAATTTTCAGAGGAGATCCCAGGACAGAGGATCATCCATGCAGGGTTCACAGGGCGCATCCATCCAGCCTTGAGAGTGTCGATGCTACTCTTGTGATGGTTGGGGACATCTCACTCGAGATTGTCCGTCCTGCCATACTACTGACATGGTAGCAGTGGATGGACCACCAAGGTAGAGACAACATGTGGAGCAGACAGACACGCGGGTGGAAGATGTTGTATAGGAGCTGGGAGAGCAGCAGGATGTGGTCGGTGTATTGACCCTTTACCACCACCACCCCCAGGAGGTCAACCCCAGTCTCATGGAGCTAGAGGAAATAGGCACGGACAGCTGCAGGCAATGGTGGCTTCTGACCCAGGTACTCCCGGAATGATTAGAGGTACAATCTGTGTCTTTTCTACTTTGGATAACATACTGATAGACATAAGTTCTAGTCATTCATTTCTTAATTCATATCATGTTCGAGACCTTGAGATTCTACTTGAGCGATTGACTCGAACCTTACACTTAAAAACTCTGACTGGAGAAGATTCAGAGATCACACACCATTGCAGACAGTGTGACCTGACCCTTAGAGGTGAGAGTTTTGGTTGGAACCTCTTGGTGGTAGCATCGAGGCTTTACGATATCATTCTTAGTATGGATTGGCTATCCACATTTCATGCCCAGATTGACAGTTTTATGCGAAGGGTGCAGTGTGTCCTTAGTGATGGAACAAGGTTCCCCTTCATTAGTGAAAAGGAGACCCAGGCAGCACAAGATGGACTCGTGTGTAGGAAGGTATAGCTGATTTCACATCAGTTGGCTAGCCTAGCCCTTGGTGTAGCAGATGTTACGAGCTTCCAGTTTCAAACAGTAGTGGGTGAGTATGAGGACATCTTTCAGGAGGATGTCCCTGGACTACCTCCTCATCAGGAGATAGATTTCTTCATTGATTTGCAACCTGGGATGACACCGATATCAGCATTAGAAAATCAGATGGCTCCTGCAGAGCTTCATGAGCTGAGAGTGCAGTTGGAAGACTTGAAAATGAATGGCTTCATGAGACCAATTGTTTGACACTGGGTGGGCCCAGTGTTGTTTTCCAAGAATGTAGACGGGAGATTGAGGCTGTGTGTGGATTACCGGCACTTGAATCAGGTGACCGTGAAGAACCGATTTGCACTATCGACGATCGATGACATCTTTGAATAGTTAAGAGTGGAATGATGGATCTCGTAGGATTATCTACGATCAGGCTATCAACAGTTTCTAGTATGTGATTAGGATATACCATAGACGGCTTTCATATGTTTCTACGAGAACTATAAGTACTTGGTGATTCCCTTCAGCGTGATGAACGCCCTGGCAGTGTTTATGGGACTCATGAAACAGATCTTTCAGCCCTATCTAGATCAATTAGTGGTGGTCTTCATCGATGATATCCTTGTGCACTCTACGTCCGAGGGGGAGCACGCGAGGCACCTAAGGATGTTTCTAGACACACTCCAAGAGCACCATTTCTACGGGAAACTCTCGAAGTTTCAATTTTGGATATAGCAGGTCCACTTTCCAGGATAAGTTATCTCAGTAGATGGCGTGGTAGCGGACCCATCCAAGGTAGAGGCAGTGTTAGCATGGGAGCCACCCTAGAGCATTATGGAGGTGATGATTTTCCTTAGGTTGTAAGGATACTATCGAAGATTCATTCATGATTTCTCCAGGATTTCAGCATCCATGACAGCTTTGACCCGAAAGGGGTAGTGTTTCGTGTGGACCAAGAGATTCCAGTGGTCTTTTAAGAAATTGAGACCGAGTCTGATGAGCACCCCGATCTTGAGACTACAAGAATAGGGTTTCCAGTACGTAGTGTTCTGTGACACATCAGGAACATGGATTGGTTGTGTCTTGATGTTGAGGCATGGGGTGATTGCATATGGCTCACGTTAGTTGAGGCCACATGAGTATGACTACACAACCCATGATCTTGAGTTGGCAGTGGTAGTATTCGCATTGTAGATGTGGTGGAGCTACCTGATGGGCGAGCGGTTTATCGTATACTATGATCACGAGAGTCTCAGATGTATCTTTTCTTAGATGGATCAGAATTTGAGGAAAAGGTGGTGGCATGAGTTCCTCCAGGATTATGACTTTGAGATCGTTTATACTCCAGGGAAGAAGAATGGTGTGGCAGATACACTCAGCAGGAAATCTAGTTTGTAGTTGCTGGATGAGGCGACGAGGCAGTTGGCCTATTTAACGTTATCATTCATGGATAGAGTTGAGGGAGATTACCTTCAGTCGATGGTTGTTACCCCTCCACTCTTACAGTTAGTAAGGGAAGCACAACTCAAGGTTGCTAGCTGTGAGACTCTATGTGCTCATATATCTGCAGGTGATGTTGCGGATAGATATTCAAAAGGTGGGGAGCACATTGTTCTTCTCAGAGGGTGTACATCTGTACCAGTGAAATTGTGGGAGGAGGTTCTGAGGGAGTTCCATACATCTCCTTTGGCGGTGCATCCAGGCATGGAGAAGATGTACCAGGACCTCCGATGTCAGTTCTGGTGTCTTGGAATGATGGAGAGTGTTGCAGAGTTTGTTTAGCAGTGCGTAACTTGTCAGCAAGTAAAGGCTGAACACCAGGTTCCAGCAGGTTTGATTCTGCCATTTGTGGTTTGAGAGTGTAAGTGGGATGGTATATCCATGGACTTTGTGAAGGGTTTACCATGTATGTCCATGGGACACGACATCATCTGGGTGATCGTTGACCTACTCACCAAGTCGGTCCACTTCCTAGCCATACATGAGTAGAGTTCAGTTGAGAGTTTGGGATGCCTCTACGTATAGGAGGTAGTTACACTTCATGGAGTTCCATCAAGGATCATCTCAGATCGTGATGCTAATTTCAAATCCTGTTTTTGGAAGGGATTTCATGAGGATTTTGGGACTCAGTTACGCTTTAGCACAATGTTTCATCTTAATATTGATGGTCAGAAAGCACAGACCATCCATGTTCTGGAAGATAGGCTAAGAGCTTATATACTTGACTTCGGTCATAGCTGGGAGGATCACCAACCACTAGTGAAGTATTCTTATAACAATAGTTATCATTCCACTATTGGTATGGAACCATTTGAGGCATTGTATGAGGGACCTTGCATGTCACCACTTTATTTTACTGGCCCAGGGGATTCAACACTCATGGGCCTAGAGATGGTGCGAGCTACTACAAAGAAGGTGCAGGTCATCCGAGAGCGGATGGAGACTACACAGAGTCGGAAAAAGTCTTATGCCGATAGGAGACAGAGGCCCTTAGAGTTCGAGGAGGGAGACTATGTGTTCCTTAGGGTCTCACCTCGACGGGGATTGTGAAGACATGGCTGAGGCGGAAAGCTATCTCCCAGGTTCATCATCCCTTTTTAGATTCGGAGTAATGTTGGAGAGGTGGAATACCACTTGGCTCTACATCCTCAGATGGACTGGGTACACAAAGTCTTCCATGTTTCACATCTTCGGCAGTATGTGCATGATCCATTTCACTTTATCGACTATGGAAAGCTAGACATAGATGATGGAGAGGCCAGTGCTGAGTACCTAGTGGAGATCAAGGATCGGCAAGGGAAGATCCTTCATGGGCTAGTTATTCCCTTGGTGTGTGTCCGGTGGCAGCACGAGAATCTCCAGGAGAGAACGTGGGTGTGGGGGGCTGAGATCCATGCATAGTACCCACATATTTTTGTGTAGCCTTTGTTTTGGATTTTCGCGGACGTAAATCCCTAAGGTGGGAAGGATTTAATGTCTCTGATTTTATTTCTGTATATTACTTCATTATTATATGGGAATTATTTCAAGACCAGGCTCTAAGACGACGAGAAGTTCTGATCCCCGGTGATCCCTGAACAAATGTTTGAATTTCATTAAATAATTAAATAATGAGTGCGTATAATTTTCATAAAAAAGTGAAATAACTCATGAATGGGTGCTCGGATAAGAAATCTGAGGGAACCATTGTGTTTAGAGTGGAAATTTTCCATTTGGAGAGACATAACATCGGCTGGGGCAGGTCAGTGGTGAAATCTAGATTTTTGAATGTAACTGTAATAAAATATTTAATGAAAATATTTTATTAAATCATTCTATAGAGAAATATTTTTAATATTTAAGTAAATATTACACAGCGGATCAGGGTTATAGATCTCATAACCCTGAATTTCCCCTGGAGGCTCTGGAAAGCTCTTAGGGAAACCCCCAACGCGGCGACGACGTTCATTACAAGTTTCACCGGTGATGATGACGCGACAACCAGATATTTTCCAATGAAAGCCGAAAATCAAGTTATGGCGTTTGATCGCTTTGTGATTTCTTTCCCATTCTTGATTTCCATGACGGACACAGACCAATCAACGAACAGATTGGCCTGCGGATTGATCGTTATGCGGGATGGGTTATCTGTGGGATCTTATTTGGGGATTGATTCATGAAAGTTATTTTGGTTTATTTTAGCCTTATTATGGTTACAAACAAAGATCGGCATTGACATAGATCATGGTTCATCCCTCTCGATTCGTTGTGCCTTTCTTCCCCGAATTCTCACGTTCTTCGTGTGAATTCTACGTGTTCTTCATGGAGATATAAACGATGGATCATTGTGCATCCGTCATGTGACACAAAGATCCCAAATTAAAGATCTGTCATTGTGGAAACCCCATGGAGGTCTGACTGCAGTAGAGATTGACAGATTGAAGTGGATCAGAAGATTTTGTTCTTCGAATGATTTTCGCACGGGTTACTGGAATCAGATTTCAGAGCCGATCGAAGGCCCGAAACCCACAGATTCGGCATCATGATGACAAGGAGATCTGAGATCTCGAGTTTCATAGAAAATGGATGACATATCGCAAATATGGTGATACGACCAAGGTGCGAGGAAGAAGGCAGTGATTCTTGAGAAATCCCGACTACACGGCGAGTAGAATGGGCTACACATCGTGTGTTTGTCGGTGGACCACCTGGAGTGTAATTTGGGAGTACCCGAACACGGGTTGGCTACATGGCCAAGGGAACGATGTGTATACACTTCCCCGGCCAGGCCCATCTAGATACTTGGGATACCCCGTGTACTGGTACACGGGCAAGGCGACACGGGTTGAGGGCATGTATGGGCACATGGCCAACATACACGAAGCGAACCCCAGACACTCGAACACAACATGTAATCCTTCTACACACTGTGTAGTTACTTTTTATATGACAATCCTTAAGGAATGATCCATTTTACATGGGTAGTACCCAGAGTAAAGGAACACAACATGTGTCCCTACTACACGTCGTGTATCCTATTTTTACATTTCTTGAGCCAGTTGTCTTATCTGACTTGGACTAGTTTCCTTAGGGTTTATCCCCTTGGCCTTTCCCCTGAAGGTTTCCGGTAACATTTCTTATGTAAAGGAGTATGATCCCTTATGATGGACTTCCTGAATAGAGTTGTAGGAATCCCCTCTGTCAGACATAGAGCTGGATCCTCTATTTCATTCATGTTACACTAGGTAGATTTTCTCGGTATCGAGGTGACCTAATTTAACAGGGCGTCGATCCTCTACTTAGAAGGTTAGTTTATACTGAGTTGTTGGAATCACCCCATATCTACTAGTTGTGATCCTCTTCTGATGAATCAATTATCTTTCTTCAGTACTCATGGAGTGAGTTCTCCTAGAACAAGTGCATCGCATCTTTCTTCACACATAATAGAAAGTTGTCACGGTTACGTGCTTAGTGGAATCTTTGAGCTGGATCTGAGTGGTGGTTTCGCGATAGTCGATCGTGTATGAGTATATCTGGATATTCTTGTTATATGTTCTGTAAACATATACTTTGTAGAGTTTACTACATCATACATTTTTGGTATTTCCTTTGTTGTATTCCTTTGTGGTTTTTGGGGTATCCTACTTGGTATTGTTATACTCACCCCTGCAAAGGCCTTGCCCACACGTGTTGTATCAAGTGAAGACGAGAAAGCCTTTGATAGGATTCTAGGTGGACCAGGACCGGATGATGCTCAGTGAGATCAGGCAGGCTGAGGTGTGTTCCTACAGCTATGGATTGCAGTCCTAGTACCTTTCTTTACTGGTTGGACCTTGATGGAGATTTTCTTTTTGTGGGCTTGTCCTTTTGGCCCAGGGTTTTACTTTTCTACACTTTACTTTCTTATTGTACTCTGTTGGTTGGTATTTTAAGTGTATGCATGCATTTACATTTTTAATAGTTCTTACTATTCAACTTTGTGGGCATGGAGATGTGTGTGTGTGTGTACATGTTTTTAGGCAATGCCTCCCATGTTAGTGACATGCCTATTCGGTGCTAGTCACCTGCCCCTGGACTATTAGAGGCAGGCATGGGGAGTTGCGGCACAGGCCCCACCGGGATGGGTCGTGACATGATTAATCACTATGAAATAGTGTCAAAACATCCATTTAATATAATTCATATAGTCATAAAATATCTTGAAATTCATTACAGTAATATACATTGATGAAAGAAAACATAGCCAAGTGATGAAAATATTGTGTGTTGTCATATTTCAAAGAAGAGTTAAAACCCTTCCATTCGTATCTAGTTCCTCTTTTTTTAGTTTAATAGAGACCGATATCCCTGAACTTTGGAACCAAATTTAGAAGAATAAGTAAAAGAACACAATTTTGGTTGATGGAGTTGAAGTATTACCTTAATGGTAATAATGAACCTAACGACATCCAATTGTATACAAGAGCGAGGGATAAATCTCATACAGTAAGGGATAAGGAGGTTAGTGTGAGGTGGAGAAATGGGAATATTATAGGGAATAACCCTTTAAAGGTTGGAGGGTGAAATAGCAATTTCCCCACCCAAATGTTCTACAACGTCCTCCAAACCATGTTCCAACAATGATGTTGGTATTGTTTGGCTCCTATACCTAGTTTGGTTACTTCACATTGAAAAATAGATTGTACGCCAACCATGTGTCTCTATTTTTTGAGGTACACTCCTCCTTTCATGATTGTAGCACATGGTTAGTCAATTGAGTCACAATTATGAATCACATCTATGAAAAATTAATGTCCTCAGAATTGTTTTCTCTACCCTATGGCATTGTTACAGAATATATTCTCCTGTCTATAATTTCTTACATAGGTTGTATAGACCGTAAAAACATAGCATGTCCCAAGCATGTTCCATTAGATTCACCTTTCCAAATCTCTAGTTTTGATCTCTAAACAGCCAGGATGTTCTCAGTTAATCTGAGATATCTTTCAAGACACATATGTATTTTAAAAATATTATATAAAGGCACTCTAACCTTTTATTTTTTATTTTGAATATAAAATAAATATTTCACCAATCAAGTAATTGAAAATTAATAATCCATAAGAAATATCCAACATTGGAAAATTTTGTTATGTTAATTCATCCCCAACGTAAAACTTCTCATCCAAAACCATTATTTATGGGTATCAAAAAGTGAAACAAGACCTACTAGGGTCATAAATTACATTCAAATGGACATGATGCTTTTTTGAACACAAAACATACTCCCAAATTCTGCATTCAACACATATCACCTAACCTTTCTAAATTTGAGCAAACACTCATAACTACTTTGGACACATGAAGGTGAAACCAACCTAATACCACATTAGTGAAATTACAATCATGTATAGATCTAATATTCAAACATCATATATCACTCCCCCAAATTTATTTTTCTTTTCCTACGCCAATTATGAACCATGGTACCACCACCATCATTACTTCTATGAAAGACATGAGCCTAAATATTTCATAGGATTTTAGATTTTTTCAAAACATGCAATAAATGATCAAAAACATGGTCTCTCCTCATGTTCTTCAATCTAATTGAATGGATGAAATAATTTCGATAATACTCCACCCTGTCACATCAATAATTCCATAAAAATCGCTTTCCAACCCTTACATTATAATTGTATCATAAAAAATGGATTTTCCTGTTTGTTTCCTTGATGTCCTCATTCAACTATTTTAAATAATTCAATATGAACCACATCTAGATGGATATTATCAAAAACACTCAACCCTTTTACCCTAACCACCATCTAAATCTAGATCCAAATGCAATTATTCCAAGGAACACCAAGATCATTACAAAGAATAACCACATAATTCAGTAAAGGACTACAAGTTTCATTTTTATACTACCATACCATGTAAATATTTTCCTTTCCACAAGACAAATACATACCTAAAACTAGCTAAGTAATCCATTAATACATAATTCCCACTATCTAGTGGCATAAAAAAGACATACAACCCTCCAATGACTTTCCTCTTCATCCCAAGACCCACCTCTTTCAAGGTTATAAATATACTGAATAAATATCAGTACTGACCATATGAGAATCCTTATCATCAATCCAACCAAATAGAACATTATCATTACATCTTATTCTCTATACCTCTCAAAAATTATAATTGGAATGCCTTAAACCCATATAATCTTCAATGAAAATGCTAACCAATAATATCTACCATGGTTCATTTCAAAATTCAAAAATATGAGGGTCACCACCCTCAAATGGAAAATGGTGTAATATGCAAAATCTGTATTAATTTTAAACAACTCTTTGAGTGCTCTTCTAAAGAGTCGTTCATCCAACCAAACAAGACAGATTTGCATACTTTTTTGTAGTTGATTCTCTCTCTGTATACCTTTGACTATATCATGATATTAGGCATGACCCTCACTAACTATAGGTGTAGTATGATTCAAATGAAAGGTTTGTATTTAAACATTGAGCAATGCTAACATGTAAATTGGTTTTAGTTTCATTTACATAACTCCCAACACCATATCTCCCAACAATGTGGATTTTGGTCTAGACATGGGTCAACTAACTCCCAACCCTAAATTCTTTATCGATGACTTTTAAACCATAGAGGTACATTTATTACATTATTGTAGATCCTAAAAACAATACACACAACATGTAATTGGAAACAACAGTCATTGTATTACACATGACCACACACAAATTTTTTAATTAACAATACTATATATAACTAATGTGTAACATCATCATCCAATTCACACAACTACCAGTCATCCATTATAAAAAAATTAATCATGCTACTCGACATGTTTTTCCCATTTATCAAAAACTCTCTTTGAAAGACTCTTTAAAACTGGGAACCTCACCTGTTCCATGATTATTTCTGTAATTTCACACTAAACTATTTCATATGATCATAGGAATCTATATGTACTCTAAAAACATTATAAAAATGGAAGCTCTAGAAGACCAAGCCAGGCACCAAAATAGTCTTAGGTGTTGAAGCCATCCATTATATATATTCCCCAAGGTGAATTCATAAAAACATATGGCATCAAGATTTCTATATCTGAAAACAAATAAACAATTTTCTATCAGTCTCAAAAAGAAATCACAACCATGATTAGGTCCTCAGAAGGAATCCATAATCTTGGGATAACCCTATTTTTGGTTACAATCGATCAAACGAAAGATTGATCAACTAGGGTATGATTCGATATTAAGGTCCATTATTTCATCTTAATAGTCCTACCGATCATGTATTAAAGCAAGGAAAAAAGGTCCAAACCCTAGCCCCAAAATTCAACCCTCTAAATTGTCACATCTAATCAGGATTCATCTAGAATCATGTTTTATCATAAGGAATATAGTAAACTTATTTACTCTTTCTATAAAATATCTAATGAAAACATCATCCTATATGTATCAAAATAAACAAGAACTGGACTGCCTAGTCTCTAATTTACACTGATCACCCAATAATGTTCATAATTTTATAGTATCATGATATATTGTTGAAAAAGGGATCAACTAATAGCCATTGGGAATCCATATATGGTAATTCTCTCAAAGGGTATATTATAGGATAAACATTTAGGTTTCTAATTAAAGCATAAATAAATAAATATATACCACGATCACAAAAATGAAAAAAGATACACTCGTTAAGGGTATACTATGAAATCATAAGCTCCTGACACTAACCTACAAATTGCCAACGATAAAAACTTAACATCTTTTAAATATTGAATTTTATACCACACATAGAGTTTAGTTGTGTAGAATATCATTACAATATATGAAGGAAAAAACCAAATCGGATTTTTTTTGGCACTTAAAATAAAAAAAACATAAGTAAAAACACCCTACAAGAATTCAACACATTGAAATAATATTATTTATCATGTTATTAGGGTCACTGTACCTTCCATGCACAAGGACTGAGTCATCAATATCCTCATCAATGTCCAACAATGAATCTACATGACCTTCCATTAAAATTAAATATAGAGAAAATATGTCTTCATTTAGTAGAATGAAAAAAGAACCTATATTGGATAATTCCATTTAGAATATTGATGAATCTTAAAAAATATTGTCCTCTATCAGCTATAAAATCATACAGTATAATGAATATAACTTGTAGACCCTATTTTTCAATTATGATGTATGACACAACACATGAAGTTTACACCCAGATGCCAAACATTGATAGTAAATTGTAAAATCCACAAAAATTGCGTGAAAATCAAATATAAAATCATATAAAACCATAATTTCACAAATCAAAATAGAAATCTCATATCCCTTGAAATAGGGACTTCATAATTGAATGTGTGTTCTTGAAATTTTTGTTTGATATACATCACAGGTTCTAACATATTCCTAATACTCTCATCCACTATATCATGACTATTAATACTAAATAAAAGGAATTGATCTTATACCAACAATTAATTTCTCGGATTGGATGAAAATATATCTGTGTGCTGAGGTGGTTCACAATGATGCCCCAAGCGTGTCTCCCCACATTCCAAAGGCTAAATACTATTAGTGATTGCATAAAGTGTGATATTGGGGAGACTATGACCTCATATCAGAGGAAGTGTGAGGGGAATAACTGTGTACCATCCATAACGTTAAATAACATAGTACAGAATAAGAATATACAAACAATATTTTCATAATAAATTAAATTCAGCAAGGGACCAAATAGACATCAAAAATATATAAAGCTGGTCATCAAATGGTCTAACCATATATATACATGATAAAATTATATAAATAGAAATCAAATTATAGGGTTCTACTATATACATTGTGAAATTCCACATACCTAGTTCCCACATAAAAAAATTGAGCCATTCCACTCGATCTGTTTTAGGCCTTATCTCATCATATTTTGGTAACCTTGTGAATGTCTGCATGGGTACCACAGTGTAATGGTATCCTGATTACGATGTGAGTGCATAACACAATATGTCACCACCAATAAAGTCTAAACATATATTATAATATGAACTATTTGAAAATGTTATCCACTCATAGCGATAAAAGTAATAAATATAATTAAACTAATAATAATAATAATTTATATAACACATATTGAAATATATCCTTGGATTCATGATACTGATTGACCATACCTTTTTCGACCAAATTTTGAATGACATGGAAAATGTTTTATCATAATCTATATATATATATATATATGAGTGTGTGTGTGTGACTATTTGTTTATATATATATATATATATGAATATCATGAAAATAATATAATAGTATCAAACAACAGTCGATCCATGGGTTCATAATCTCAACTAAAAAATAATAGTTTTCCAAAAAACTATAAAATCCTCTAAAAGGGTATAACACTAAGAGGGATACATTCCCTAGCCCTTAAATCACCTGTACTCTTCTCCTATAACTATAATTAACATTTTTCATGTTCTAATGAAAAATATTGTAAGGTTATATGTGCATTAAAAACAAATTATTCTTAATTTATCATGTGTCATACCAACAAGGTCTCAAACCCAGGGGAATCAAATAATATTCCATTTGTGATTTGATTGAATACAAACATAGAAAAAATAATACTATATAGACCTACTAGGTTCAGTACCCAGGGACAACGACCATGACATTTTTTTCGAGTGTATAGATCAAATCTATACGAAACTCGGATAAATATAGGCCTACATGGGCTATGACTGATGGACATTAACCCCATAATAATTTTCAATCCCATGGTGCACATCTAGAGAAACCACAGTAATTTTTTCTTTAAAATTGGGCATTATCAATTCAATTACTCAATTCCCCTCATCACTGACATACCATGATATCGGAAATCCTCCGTGTTTTTTTAAAAACTTAATCACAGAAG